>CAMRHE010000327.1:1200000-1800000 GCA_947044405.1 Leptodactylus fallax
TAAAACATAGTGTATAACACTGTCAGGACTCCTAGGACTATATATCTATAAAACATAGTGAATGACACTGTCAGGGCTCCTAGGACTATATATCTATAAAACATAGTGTATGACACTGTCAGGGCTCCTAGGACTATATATCTATAAAACATAGTGTATGACACTGTCAGGACTCCTAGGACTATATATCTATAAAACATAGTGTATGACATTGTCAGGGCTCCTAGGACTATATATCTATAAAACATAATGTATGACACTCTCAGGACTCCTAGGACTATATATCTATAAAACATAGTGTATGACACTGTCAGGCTCCTAGGAACCTATCTATAAAACATAGTGTATGAAACTGTCAGGACTCCTAGGACTATATATCTATAAAACAAGTGTATAACACTGTCAGGGCTCCTAGGACTATATATCTGTAAAACATAGTGTATGACACTGTCAGGACTCCTAGGACTATATATCTATAAAACATAGTGTATGACACTGTCAGGACTCCTAGGAACATATCTATAAAACATAGTGTATGGCACTGTCAGGCTCCTAGGACTATACAGCTATAATACATAGTGTATGACACTGTCAGGGCTCCTAGGACTATATATCTATAAAACATAGTGTATGACACTGTCAGGACTCCTAGGACTATATATCTATAAAACTTAGTGTATGACATTGTCAGGGCTCCTAGGACTATATATCTATAAAACATAGTGTATGACACTGTCAGGACTCCTAGGAACATATCTATAAAATATATTGTATGACACTGTCAGGTCTCCTAGGAATATATAGCTACAATACATAGTGTATGACACTGTCAGGGCTCCTAGGACTATATATCTATAAAACATAGTGTATGACACTGTCAGGACTCCTAGGACTATATATCTATAAAACATAGTAAATTACACTGTCAGGGCTCCTAGGACTCTCTATATATAAAACATAGTGTATGACACAGACAGGACTCCTAGGACTATATATCTATAATACAAAGTGTATGACACTGTCAGGGCTCCTAGGACTCTATACCTATAAAACATAGTGTAAGACACTGTCAGGACTCCTAGAACTATATATCTATAATACGTAGTGTATGACACTGTCAGGGCTCCTAGGACTATATATCTATAAAACATAGTGCATGACACTGTCAGGACTCCTAGGACTATATATCTATAAAACATAGTGTATGACACTGTCAGGACTCCTAGGACTATATATCTATAAAACATAGTGTATGACACTGTCAGGACTCCTAGGACTATATATCTATAAAACATAGTAAATTACATTGTCAGGGCTGCTAGGACTCTCTATATATAAAATATAGTGTATGACACTGTCAGGAGTCCTAAGACTATATCAATAAAACATAGTGTATGACACTGTCAGGACTCCTAGGGCTATATATCTATAAAACATAGTGTATGACACTGTCAGGACTCCTAGGACTATATATCTATAAAAAAAGTGTATAACTCGGTAAGGACTCCTAGGACTATATATCTATAAAACATAGTGTATGACACTGTCTGGACACCTAGAACTATATATCTATAATACATAGTGTATGACACTGTCAGGGCTCCTAGGAATATATATCTATAAAACATAGTGCATGACACTGTCAGGACTCCTAGGACTATATATCTATAAAACATAGTGTATGACACTGTCAGGGCTCCTAGGACTATATATCTATAAAACATAGTGTATGACACTGTCAAGACTCCTAGGACTATATATCTATAAAACATAGTGTATGACACTGTCAGGACTCCTAGGACTACATATCTATAAAACATAGTGTATGACACTGTCAGGACTCCTAGGACTATATATCTATAATACATAGTGTATGACACTGTCAGGGCTCCTAGGAACCTATCTATAAAACATAGTGTATGACATTGTCAGGGCTCCTAGGACTATATATCTATAAAACATAGTGTATGACAATCTCAGGACTCCTAGGACTATATATCTAAAAAACATAGTGTATGACAGTGTCAGGGCTCCTAGGACTATATATCTATAATATATAGTGTATGACACTGTCAGGACTCCTAGGACTATATATCTAAAAAACATATTGTATGACACTGTCAGGGCTCCTAGGAGTATATATCTATAATACATAGTGTATGACACTGTCAGGGCTCCTAGGAACCTATCTGTAAAACATAGTGTATGAGACTGTCAGGACTCCTAGGACTATATATCTATAAAACATAGTGTATGACACTGTCAGGGCTCCTAGGACTATATATCTATAAAACATAGTGTATGACACTGTCAGGACCCCTAGGACTATATATCTATAAAACATAGTGTATGACACTGTCAGGACTCCTAGAACTATATATCTATAATACATAGTGTATGACACTGTCAGGGCTCCTAGGACTATATATCTATAAAACATAGTACATGACACTGTCAGGACTCCTAGGACTATATATCTATAAAACATAGTGTATGACATTGTCAGGGCTCCTAGGACTACATATCTATAAAACATAGTGTATGACAATCTCAGGACTCCTAGGACTATATATCTATAAAACATAGTGTATGACACTGTCAGGGCTCCTAGGACTATATATCTATAAAACATAGTGTATGACACTGTCAGGGCTCCTAGGACTATATATCTATAAAACATAGTGTATTACACTGTCAGGGCTCCTAGGACTATATATCTATAAAATATAGTGTATGACAATCTCAGGATTCCTAGGACTATATATCTATAATACATAGTGTATGACACTGTCAGGGCTCCTAGGACTATGTATCTATAAAACATAGTGTATGACACTGTCAGGACTACTGGGACTATATATGTATAAAACATAGTGTATGACACTGTCAGAACTCCTAGAACTATATATCTATAAAACATAGTGTATGACACTGTCAGAACTCCTAGAACTATATATCTGTAAAACATAGTGTATGACACTGTCAGGACTCCTAGGACTATATATCTATAAAACAGTGTATAACACTGTCAGGGCTCCTAGGACTTTATATCTGTAAAACATAGTGTATGAAACTGTCAGGACTCCTAGGACTATATATCTATAAAACAGTGTATAACACTGTTAGGGCTCCTAGGACTATATATCTATAAAACATAGTGTATGACACTGTCAGGACTCCTAGAACTATACAGCTATAATACATAGTGTATGACACTGTCAGGGCTCCTAGGACTATATATCTATAAAACATAGTGTATGACACTGTCAGGGCTCCTAGGGACAATATCTATGAAACATAGTGTATAACTCTGTCAGGACTCCTAGGACTATATATCTATAAAACATAGTGTATGACACTGTCAGAACTCCTAGAACTATATATCTATAAAACATAGTGTATGAAACTGTCAGGACTCCTAGGACTATATATCTATAAAAGAGTATATAACTCTGTCAGGGCTCCTAGAACTATATATCTATAAAACATAGTGTATGACACTGTCAGGACTACTAGGACTATATATCTATAAAACATAGTGTATGACACTGTCAGGTCTCCCAGGAACCTATCTATAAAATATAGTGTATGACACTGTCAGGACTCCTAGAACTATACAGCTATAATACATAGTGTATGACACTGTCAGGGCTCCTAGGGACAATATCTATAAAACATAGTGTATAACACTGTCAGGACTCCTAGGACTATATATCTATAATACATAGTGAATGACACTGTCAGGACTCCTAGGACTATATATCTATAAAACATAGTGTATGACACTGTCAGGGCTCCTAGGACTATATATCTATAATAAATAGTGTATGACACTGTGAGGACTCCTAGGACTATATATCTATAAAACATAGTGTATGACATTGTCAGGGCTCCTAGGACTATATATCTATAAAACATAGTGTATGACTATCTCAGGATTCCTAGGACTATATATCTATAATACATAGTCTATGACACTGTCAGGGCTCCTAGGACTATATATCTATAAAACATAGTGTATGACACTGTCAGGGCTCCTAGGAACCTATCTATAAAACATAGTGTATGAAACTGTCAGGACTCCTAGGACTATATATCTATAAAACAGTGTATAACTCTTTCAGGGCTCCTAGGAATATATATCTGTAAAACATAGTGTATGACACTGTCAGGACTACTAGGACTATATATCTATAAAACATAGTGTATGACACTGTCAGAACTCCTAGGACACCTATCTATAAAATATAGTGTATGGCACTGTTAGGTCTCCTAGGACTATACAGCTATAATACATAGTGTATGACACTGTCAGGGCTCCTAGGACTATATATCTATAAAACATAGTGTATGACACTGTCAGGACTCCTAGGACTATATATCTATAAAACTTAGTGTATGACATTGCCAGGGCTCCTAGGACTATATATCTATAAAACATAGTGTATGACACTGTCAGGGCTCCTAGGACTATATATCTATAAAACATAGTGTATGACACTGTCAGGGCTCCTAGGAACTATAGTATATATAGTGTATGACACTGTCAGGGCTTCTAGGACTATATATCTATAAAACATAGTGTATGACACTGTCAGGACTCCTAGGACTATATTTCTATAAAACAGTGTATAACTCTGTTAGGGCTCCTAGAACTATATATCTATAAAACATAGTGTATGAAACTGTCAGGACTCCTAGGACTATATATCTATAAAACAGTATATAACTCTGTCAGGGCTCCTAGAACTATATATCTATAAAACATAGTGTATGACACTGTCAGGACTACTAGGACTATATATCTATAAAACATAGTGTATGACACTGTCAGGTCTCCCAGGAACCTATCTATAAAATATAGTGTATGACACTGTCAGGTCTCCTAGAACTATACAGCTATAATACATAGTGTATGACACTGTCAGGGCTCCTAGGGACAATATCTATGAAACATAGTGTATAACTCTGTCAGGACTCCTAGGACTATATATCTATAATACATAGTGAATGACACTGTCAGGGCTCCTAGGACTATATATCTATAAAACATAGTGTATGACACTGTCAGGGCTCCTAGGACTATATATCTATAATACATAGTGTATGACACTGTCAGAACCCCTAGGACTATATATCTATAATACATAGTGTATGACACTGTCAGGTCTCCTAGGAATCTATCTATAAAATATAGTGCATGACACTGTCAGGTGTCCTACGACTATACAGCTATAATATATAGTGTATGACACTGTCAGGGCTCCTAGGACTATACTGTATATCTATAAAACATAGTGTATCACACTGTCAGGACTCCTAGGACTATATATCTATAAAACATAGTAAATGACATTGTCAGGGCTGCTAGGACTCTCTATATATAAAATATAGTGTATGACACTGTCAGGGGTCCTAAGACTATATCAATAAAACATAGTGTATGACACTGTCGGGGCTCCTAGGAACCTATCTATAAAACATAGTGTATGACACTGTCAGGACTCCTAGAACTATATATCTATAAAACATAGTGTATGACACTGTCAGGACTCCTAGAACTATATATCTATAATACATAGTGTATGACACTGTCAGGACTCCTAGGACTATATATCTATAAAATAGTGTATGAAGTTGTTAAGGACTCCTAGGACTATATATCTATAAAACATAGTGTATGATATTGTCAGGGCTCCTAGTACTATATATCAATAAAACATAATGTATGACACTGACAGGACTCCTAGGACTATATATTTATAAAACATAGTGTATGACACTGTCAGGACTCCTAGGACTATATATCTATAATACATAGTGAATGACACTGTCAGGGCTCCTAGGACTATATATCTATAAAACATAGTGTATGACATTGTCAGGGCTCCTAGGACTATATATCTATAAAACATAGTGTATGACATTGTCAGGGCTCCTAGGACTATATATCTATAAAACATAGTGTATGACTATCTCAGGATTCCTAGAACTATATATCTATAATACATAGTCTATGACACTGTCAGGGCTCCTAGGACTATATATCTATAAAACATAGTGTATGACACTGTCAGAACTCCTAGAACTATATATCTATAAAACATAGTGTATGACACTGTCAGGACTCCTAGGACTATATATCTATAAAAATAGTGTATAACTCTGTCAGGGCTCCTAGAACTATATATCTATAAAACATAGTGTATGACACTGTCAGGACTACTAGGACTATATATCTATAAAACATAGTGTATGACACTGTCAGGTCTCCCAGGAACATATCTATAAAATATAGTGTATAACACTGTCAGGTCTCCTAGAACTATACAGCTATAATACATAGTGTATGACACTGTCAGGGCTCCTAGGGACAATATCTATGAAACATAGTGTATAACTCTGTCAGGACTCCTAGGACTATATATCTATAATACATAGTGAATGACACTGTCAGGGCTCCTAGGACTATATATCTATAAAACATAGTGTATGACACTGTCAGGGCTCCTAGGACTATATATCTATAATACATAGTGTATGACACTGTCAGGACTCCTAGGACTATATATCTATAAAACATAGTGTATGACATTGTCAGGGCTCCTAGTACTATATATCTATAAAACATAATGTATGACTCTCTCAGGATTCCTAGGACTATATATCTATAAAACATAGTGTATGACACTGTCAGTGCTCCTAGGAACCTATCTATAAAACATAGTGTATGAAACTGTCTGGACTCCTAGGACTATATATCTATAAAACAGTGTATAACTCTGTCAGGGCTCCTAGGACTATATATCTGTAAAACATGGTGTATGACACTGTCAGGACTACTAGGACTATATATCTATGAAACATGGTGTATGACACTGTCAGGTCTCCTAGGACCCTATCTATAAAATATAGTGTATGGCACTGTTAGGTCTCCTAGGACTATACAGCTATAATACATAGTGTATGACACTGTCAGGGCTCCTAGGACTATATATCTATAAAACATAGTGTATGACACTGTCAGGACTCCTAGGACTATATATCTATAAAACTTAGTGTATGACATTGTCAGGGCTCCTAGGACTATATATCTATAAAACACAGTGTATGACACTGTCAGGTCTCCTAGGAACCTATCTATAAAATATATTGTATGACACTGTCAGGTCTCCTAGGAATATACAGCTACAATACATAGTGTATGACACTGTCAGGGCTCCTAGGACTATATATCTATAAACCATAGTAAATTACACTGTCGGGGCTCGTAGGACTCTCTTTATATAAAACATAGTGTATGACACAGACAGGACTCCTAGGACTATATATCTATAATACAAAGTGTATGACACTGTCAGGGCTTCTAGGACTCTATACCTATAAAACATAGTGTAAGACACTGTCAGGACTCCTAGAACTATATATCTATAATACATAGTGTATGACACTGTCAGGGCTCCTAGGACTATATATCTATAAAACATAGTGCATGACACTGTCAGGACTCCTAGGACTATATATCTATAAAACATAGTGTATGACACTGTCAGGACTACTAGGACTATATATCTATAAAACATAGTGTATGACACTGTCAGGACTCCTATGACTATATATCTATAAAACATAGTAAATTACATTGTCAGGGCTGCTAGGACTCTCTTTATATAAAATATAGTGTATGACACTGTCAGGAGTTCTAAGACTATATCAATAAAACATAGTGTATGACACTGTCAGGACTCCTAGGGCTATATATCTATAATACATAGTGTATGACACTGTCAGGACTCCTAGGACTATATATCTATAAAAAAGTGTATAACACTTTAAGGACTCCTAGGACTATATATCTATAAAACATAGTGTATGACACTGTCAGGACACCTAGAACTATATATCTATAATACATAGTGTATGACACTGTCAGGGCTCCTAGGAATATATATCTATAAAACATAGTGCATGACACTGTCAGGACTCCTAGGACTATATATCTATAAAACATAGTGTATGACACTGTCAGGGCTCCTAGGACTATATATCTATAAAACATAGTGTATGACACTGTCAAGACTCCTAGGACTATATATCTATAATACATAGTGTATGACACTGTCAGGACTCCTAGGACTACATATCTATAATACATAGTGTATGACACTGTCAGGACTCCTAGGACTATATATCTATAATACATAGTGTATGACACTGTCAGGGCTCCTAGGAACCTATCTATAAAACATAGTGTATGACATTGTCAGGGCTCCTAGTACTATATATCTATAAAACATAGTGTATGACAATCTCAGGACTTCTAGGACTATATATCTAAAAAACATAGTGTATGACAGTGTCAGGGCTCCTAGGACTATATATCTATAATATATAGTGTATGACACTGTCAGGACTCCTAGGACTATACATCTAAAAAACATATTGTATGACACTGTCAGGGCTTTTAGGAGTATATATCTATAATACATAGTGTATGACACTGTCAGGGCTCCTAGGAACCTATCTGTAAAACATAGTGTATGAGACTGTCAGGACTCCTAGGATTATATATCTATAAAACATAGTGTATGACACTGTCAGGGCTCCTAGGACTATATATCTATAAAACATAGTGTATGACACTGTCAGGACCACTAGGACTATATATCTATAAAACATAGTGTATGACACTATCAGGACTCCTAGAACTATATATCTATAATACATAGTGTATGACACTGTCAGGGCTCCTAGGACTATATATCTATAAAACATAGTACATGACACTGTCAGGACTCCTAGGACTATATATCTATAAAACATAGTGTATGACATTGTCAGGGCTCCTAGTACTACATATCTATAAAACATAGTGTATGACAATCTCAGGATTCCTAGGACTATATATCTATAATACATAGTGTATGACACTGTCTGGGCTCCTAGGACTATATATCTATAAAACATAGTGTATGACACTGTCAGGGCTCCTAGGACTATATATCTATAAAACATAGTGTATTGCATTGTCAGGGCTCCTAGTACTATATATCTATAAAATATAGTGTATGACAATCTCAGGACTCCTAGGACTATATATCTATAATACATAGTGTATGACACTGTCAGGGCTCCTAGGACTATGTATCTATAAAACATAGTGTATGACACTGTCAGGACTACTGGGACTATATATGTATAAAACATAGTGTATGACACTGTCAGAACTCCTAGAACTATATATCTATAAAACATAGTGTATGACACTGTCAGAACTCCTAGAACTATATATCTGTAAAACATAGTGTATGAAACTGTCAGGACTCCTAGGACTATATATCTATAAAACAGTGTATAACTCTGTCAGGGCTCCTAGAACTTTATATCTGTAAAACATAGTGTATGAAACTGTCAGGACTCCTAGGACTATATATCTATAAAACAGTGTATAACTCTGTTAGGGCTCCTAGAACTATATATCTATAAAACATAGTGTATGACACTGTCAGGTCTCCTAGAACTATATAGCTATAATACATAGTGTATGACACTGTCAGGGCTCCTAGGACTATATATCTATAAAACATAGTGTATGACACTGTCAGGGGTCCTAGGGACAATATCTATGAAACATAGTGTATAACTCTGTCAGGACTCCTAGGACTATATATCTATAAAACATAGTGTATGACACTGTCAGAACTCCTAGAACTATATATCTATAAAACATAGTGTATGAAACTGTCAGGACTCCTAGGACTATATATCTATAAAAGAGTATATAACTCTGTCAGGGCTCCTAGAACTATATATCTATAAAACATAGTGTATGACACTGTCAGGACTACTAGGACTATATATCTATAAAACATAGTGTATGACACTGTCAGGTCTCCCAGGAACCTATCTATAAAATATAGTGTATGACACTGTCAGGTCTCCTAGAACTATACAGCTATAATACATAGTGTATGACACTGTCAGGGCTCCTAGGGACAATATCTATGAAACATAGTGTATAACTCTGTCAGGACTCCTAGGACTATATATCTATAATACATAGTGAATGACACTGTCAGGGTTGCTAGGACTATATATCTATAAAACATAGTGTATGACACTGTCAGGGCTCCTAGGACTATATATCTATAATAAATAGTGTATGACACTGTGAGGACTCCTAGGACTATATATCTATAAAACATAGTGTATGACATTGTCAGGGCTCCTAGTACTATATATCTATAAAACATAGTGTATGACTATCTCAGGATTCCTAGGACTATATATCTATAATACATAGTCTATGACACTGTCAGGGCTCCTAGGACTATATATCTATAAAACATAGTGTATGACACTGTCAGTGCTCCTAGGAACCTATTTATAAAACATAGTGTATGAAACTGTCAGGACTCCTAGGACTATATATCTATAAAACAGTGTATAACTCTTTCAGGGCTCCTAGGAATATATATCTGTAAAACATAGTGTATGACACTGTCAGGACTACTAGGACTATATATCTATAAAACATAGTGTATGACACTGTCAGATCTCCTAGGAACCTATCTATAAAATATAGTGTATGGCACTGTTAGGTCTCCTAGGACTATACAGCTATAATACATAGTGTATGACACTGTCAGGGCTCCTAGGACTATATATCTATAAAACATAGTGTATGACACTGTCAGGACTCCTAGGACTATATATCTATAAAACTTAGTGTATGACATTGCCAGGGCCCCTAGGACTATATATCTATAAAACATAGTGTATGACACTGTCAGGGCTCCTAGGACTATATATCTATAAAACATAGTGTATGACACTGTCAGTGCTCCTAGGAACCTATATGTATATATAGTGTATGACACTGTCAGGGCTTCTAGGACTATATATCTATAAAACATAGTGTATGAAACTGTCAGGACTCCTAGGACTATATTTCTATAAAACAGTGTATAACTCTGTTAGGGCTCCTAGAACTATATATCTATAAAACATAGTGTATGAAACTGTCAGGACTCCTAGGACTATATATCTATAAAACAGTATATAACTCTGTCAGGGCTCCTAGAACTATACATCTATAAAACATAGTGTATGACACTGTCAGGACTACTAGGACTATATATCTATAAAACATAGTGTATGACACTGTCAGGTCTCCCAGGAACCTATCTATAAAATATAGTGTATGACACTGTCAGGTCTCCTAGAACTATACAGCTATAATACATAGTGTATGACACTGTCAGGGCTCCTAGGGACAATATCTATGAAACATAGTATATAACTCTGTCAGGACTCCTAGGACTATATATCTATAATACATAGTGAATGACACTGTCAGGGCTCCTAGGACTATATATCTATAAAACATAGTGTATGACACTGTCAGGGCTCCTAGGACTATATATCTATAATACATAGTGTATGACACTGTGAGGACTCCTAGGACTATATATCTATAAAACATAGTGTATGACTATCTCAGGATTCCTAGGACTATATATCTATAATACATAGTCTATGACACTGTCAGGGCTCCTAGTACTATATATCTATAAAACATAGTGTATGACACTGTCAGTGCTCCTAGGAACCTATTTATAAAACATAGTGTATGAAACTGTCAGGACTCCTAGGACTATATATCTATAAAACAGTGTATAACTCTTTCAGGGCTCCTCGGAATATATATCTGTAAAACATAGTGTATGACACTGTCAGGACTACTAGGACTATATATCTATAAAACATAGTGTATGACACTGTCAGATCTCCTAGGAACCTATCTATAAAATATAGTGTATGGCACTGTTAGGTCTCCTAGGACTATACAGCTATAATACATAGTGTATGATACTGTCAGGGCTCCTAGGACTATATATATCTATAAAACATAGTATATGACACTGTCAGGACTCCTAGGACTATATATCTATAAAACTTAGTGTATGACATTGTCAGGGCTCCTAGTACTATATATCTATAAAACATAGTGTATGACAATCTCAGGATTCCTAGGACTATATATCTATAATACATAGTGTATGACACTGTCAGGGCTCCTAGGACTATATATCTATAAAACATAGTGTATGACACTGTCAGAACTCCTAGAACTATATATCTATAAAACATAGTGTATGAAACTGTCAGGACTCCTAGGACTATATATCTATAAAACAGTGTATAACTCTGTCAGGGCTCCTAGAACTATATATCTATAAAACATAGTGTATGACACTGTCAGGACTACTAGGACTATATATCTATAAAACATAGTGTATGACACTGTCAGGTCTCCCAGGAACCTATCTATAAAATATAGTGTATGACACTGTCAGGTCTCCTAGAACTATACAGCTATAATACATAGTGTATGACACTGTCAGGGCTCCTAGGACTATATATCTATAAAACATAGTGTATGACACTGTCAGGGCTGCTAGGGACAATATCTATGAAACATAGTGTACAACTCTGTCAGGACTCCTAGGACTATATATCTATAATACATAGTGAATGACACTGTCAGGGCTCCTAGGACTATATATCTATAAAACATAGTGTATGACACTGTCAGGGCTCCTAGGACTATATATCTATAATACATAGTGTATGACACTGTCAGGACTCCTAGGACTATATGTCTATAAAACATAGTGTATGACATTGTCAGGGCTCCTAGTACTATATATCTATAAAACATAGTGTATGACTATCTCAGGATTCCTAGGACTATATATCTATAATACATAGTCTATGACACTGTCAGGGCTCCTAGGACTATATATCTATAAAACATAGTGTATGACACTGTCAGTGCTCCTAGGAACCTATTTGTAAAACATAGTGTATGAAACTGTCAGGACTCCTAGGACTATATATCTATAAAACAGTGTATAACTCTGTCAGGGCTCCTAGGACTATATATCTATAATACATAGTGCATGACACTGTCAGGGCTCCTAGGACTATATATCTATAAAACATAGTGTATGACACTGTCAGGGCTCCTAGGACTATATATCTATAAAACGTAGTGTATGACACTGTCAGGGCTCCTAGGACTATATATCTATAAAACAGTGTATAACTCTGTCAGGACTCCTAGGAATATATGTCTATAAAACATAGTGTATGACACTGTCAGGATTCCTAGATCAATATATCTATAATGCATATATTTATATATGCATTTTAACATTAAAAACACTGTAAAAATTTTGGGGGAAATGTGCTTGCCCCTGGTTTTTTTTTAGACACACAAGGCAGTTATATTACCAAAAAAAACAAAACAAAAGGTTACCAAAAATGATCCCTTTATAGTAGAATATGTGAAATCAATTTTGTTTTAAAAATGTATGCAAACACTGCGGCACAAATAGTGTGGTATGTGCTATGAGATAGACCAGGCCTCAGGACATTTGTGGCGGCACTGGTGTCACTGATGGTAACTGTGGCAGCATGAGTGGCAGGCAGTAAAATATGGATTAATATGATCAAATTAGATTATTGGCAATGAAAGGGTTAACTGTCCTTTGTCTGTATTACTACTACTGCAGTCAGACTAACACAGCACAGATATTCTTCCTCACTCCTATCTATGATTTCTGTCACTTATCGGCCTGTAATTGATACAATCTGACTAATCTGTGTTCTAATTCTCCTACTCCTTGCTGTATTACAAGCTTTGCAGCACCCCAACTCCTTTTGGAAGATTATATAACAAATCTTATTAAAGGGGATATTGAACACCATAGAAGTCTCTTTTATGGTAAAAAAAAAATGCATGAAGAGCTATAAGAGGAATGTAGCCAAGGTCCATGGGAGTTCCAAGGGATGGATTCAGACTTTGACATAATAATGGGCACCAAAGGTCAGTCAAACAAGTAAAAGCTACAAAAAAACAGCTGCCAGGTCGGTATGTATGGTATTTTTGTGGATCATGGTGAACATGCAGACAAACATGATATTTGCAACAAAAGTTAAATATCCATCACTTATATAATCTGAAGTTCATGGAAATATTTAAACTACAATTTATTGCAAGATCAGGAACAATGCTTACACATTCCAAGCCTCACTGACCTATGATCATACCTATAACTAAGAGTCTGTAAGGGTGTGTGGCGTCTCTGCCAGGAATAGACGGGTTTGGAGGGTTGAGATTATTAATTGATCATTAACCAATCACCCAGCCCAGTACATTGTATGCGCTGAAGTAGTCACAGACTTTTGTAACACAGCCTGTATTTGCAGAGAGTCTAAAGATAAGGTAAAGTTCATTCCCTATTATTGGATTCTTCTGGGTAATACACAGAATTATTCTGATAATGTGATTACATATATGTAACATTAGAGATGAGAAGACTGGTTAGTAATAAGCCTGGTTGGTTACAAAGGTTTCAAAAATTTGGGGTTCATAAAAGATTGAATCTTTTGGGGTTTAAAAAGTCTATAAAAAACAGGGTATATATAAGCGCTGCTTGGGACAATCAGAGATGGGAGTCAAGGGTGTAAAAATCAAAGGATTTTTTATTTTCAAATAGACTCCACTTTAGTGATAACACAGGTAAGGCAACGCGTTTCGACGTCGTACGGACGTCTTCGTCAGGCCAACTAAATGGTGGTAACAGATAAAAAAATACATTACACAATGCAAAAAGATAAAAATATTGGTGATAAAAACAATAATAATAAAAGAAATCGCACTAATAATGAAAACAACAAATAAATAATAAAAGCAGATAATAGCAATGATAAAGGTAGTAACCCTAATGGTCTAGGTAAATGGACTGTTAGTGGTAATAATGGTATTAATCATACTACACTGAGAGATAATAATAATATTAGTAATAATACTAAAAGTGATAACAATAATAAAAAGTTCTCCACAAATAATGAATAGAAGAAAATGATAAAAATAGCAATAAAGACAGTAGTTATTCATGTATGTAGGTATTCGATGGTGATAACAATAATATTAATAGCATCAATGATACATTTAAATTTAATCATAAAAAGGAGAGTATTGATAAAAACTGTTTCAGAATTAAAACCCATCTAAACAATCAAAAGTGAAGGGAAATAATGCGTAGATAATAGATACCATGTGCACACATATACAGTGGGGAAAAAAAGTTTTTAGTCAGCCACCAATTGTGCAAGTTCTCCCACTTAAAAAGATGAGGCCGGCCTGTAATTGTCATCATAGGTAGACCTCAACTATGAGAGACAAAATGAGAAAACAAATACAGAAAATCACAATGTCTGATTTTTTAAGAATTTATTTGCAAATTATGGTGGAAAATAAGTATTTGGTCACCTACAAACCAGCAAGATTTCTGGCTCTCACAGACCTGTAACTTCTTCTTTAAGAGGCTCCTCTGTCCTCCACTCATTACCTGTAGTAATGGCTCCTGTTTGACATTGTTATCAGTATAAAAGACACCTGTCCACAACCTCAAACAGTCACACTCCAAACTCCACTATGGTGAAGACCAAAGAGCTGTGGAAGGACACCAGAAACAAAATGGTAGACCTGCACCAGGCTGGGAAGACTGAATCTGCAATAGGCAAGCAGCTTGGTGTGAAGAAATCAACAGTGGGAGCAATAATTAGAAAATGGAAGACATACAAGACCACTGATAATCTCCCTCCATCAGGGACTCCACGCAAGATCTCACCCCGTGGGGTCAAAATGATCACAAGAACGGTGAGCAAAAATCCCATAACCACACGGGGGGACCTAGTGAATGACCTGCAGAAAGCTGGGACTCACGTAACAAAGGCTACCGTCAGTAACACACTACGCCACCAGGGACTCAGATCCTGCAGTGCCAGACGTGTCCCCCTGCTTAAGCCAGTACATATCCGAGCCCGTCTGAAGTTTGCTAAAGAGCATTTGGATGTTCCAGAAGAGTATTGGGAGAATGTCATATGGTCAGATGAAACCAAAGTAGAACTGTTTGGTAGAAACACAACTCGTGGTGTTTGGAGGAGAGTGAATGCTGAGTTGCATCCAAAGAGCACCATACCTACTGTGAAGCATGGGGGGGGGGGGGGCAACTTCAAGCTTTGGGGCTGTTTCTCTGCAAAGGGACCAGGACGACTGATCCGTGTACATGAAAGAATGAATGGGGCCATGTATGGTGAGATTTTGAGTGCAAACCTCCTTCCATCAGCAAGGGCATTGAAGATGAAACGTGGCTGGGTCTTTCAGCATGACAATGATCCCAAGCACACCGCCAGGGCAACGAAGGAGCGGCTTCGTAAGAAGCATTTCAAGGTCCTGGAGTGGCCTAGCCAGTCTCCAGATCTCAACCCCATAGAAAACCTTTGGAGGGAGTTGAAATTCCATGTTGCCCAGCAACAGCCCCAAAACATCCCTGCTCTAGAGGAGATCTGCATGGAGGAATGGGCCAACATACCAGCAACAGTGTGTGCCAACCTTGTGAAGACTTACAGAAAACGTTTGACCTCTGTCATTGCCAACACAGGATATATAACAAAGTGTTGAGATGAACTTTTGTTATTAACCAAATACTTATTTTCCACCATAATTTGCAAATAAATTCTTAAAAAATCAGACAATGTGATTTTCTGGATTTGTTTTCTCATTTTGTCTCTCCTAGTTGAGGTCTACCTATGATGACAATTACAGGCCTCTCTCATCTTTATAAGTGGGAGAACTTGCACAATTGTGGCTGACTAAATACTTTTTTTCCCCACTGTACATGTACACACAACTACATATGTGCACATACGAATACCTACAGTCATGGCCAAAAGTTTTGAGAATGACACAAATATTATATTTTCACATGATCTGCTGCCCTCTGGTTTTTATGTGTGTTTGTCAGATGTTTTTATCACATACAGAAATATAATTGCATTCATATTATGAGTAACAGAAGCTTATATTGACAGTTAGAATGAGTTAATGCAGCAAGTCAATATTTGCAGTGTTGACCCTTCTTCTTCAGGACCTCTGCAATTCTCCCTGGCATGCTCTCAATCAACTTCTGGACCAAATCCTGACTGATAGCAGTCCATTCTTGCAGAATCAATGCTTTAATTTTGTCTGAATTTGTTGGTTTTTGTTTGTCCACCCGTCTCTTGATGATTGACCACAAGTTCTCAATGGGATTAAGATCTGGGGAGTTTCCAGGCCATGGACCCAAAATCTCTATGTTTTGTTCCCTGAGCCATTTAGTTATCACCTTTGCTTTATGGCAAGGTGCTCCATCATGCTGGAAAAGGCATTGTTGAGCGCCAAACTGCTCTTGGACGGTTGGGAGAAGTTGCTCTTGGAGGACATTCTGGTACCATTCTTTATTCATGGCTGTGTTTTTAGGCAAGACTATGAGAGAGCCGATTCCCTTGGCTGAGAAGCAACCCCACACATGAATGGTTTCAGGATGCTTTACAGTTGGCATGAGACAAGACTGGTGGTAGCGCTCACCTCTTCTTCTCCGAATAAGCTGTTTTCCAGATGTTCCAAACAATCGAAAAGGGGATTCATCAGAGAAAATGACTTTACCCCAGCCCTCAGCAGTCCACTCCCTGTACCTTTTGCAGAATATCAGTCTGTCCCTGATGTTTTTTCTGGAGAGAAGTGGCTTCTTTGCTGCCCTCCTTGAGACCAGGCCTTGCTCCAAGAGTCTCCGCCTCACAGTGCGTGCAGATGCACTCACACCTGCCTTCTGCCATTCCTCAGCAAGCTCTGCACTGCTGGTAGCCCCATCCCGCAGCTGAAACACTTTTAAGAGACGGTCCTGCCGCTTGCTGGTCTTTCTTGGGCGCCCTGGAGCCTTTTTGGCACCAATGGAACCTCTCTCCTTGAAGTTCTTGATGATGCGATAGATTGTTGACTGAGGTGCGATCTTTCTAGCTGCAATACTCTTCCCAGTTAGGCCATTTTTGTGCAGTGCAATGATGACTGCACGTGGTTCTTTAGAGATAACCATGGTTAACAGAAGAGAAACAATGATGGCAAGCACCAGCCTCCTTTTAAAGTGTCCAGTGGTGTCATTCTTACTTAATCATGACAGATTGATCTCCAGCCCTGTCCTCATCAACACCCACACCTGTGTTAATGGAGCAATCACTGAAACGATGTTAGGTGGTCCTTTTAAGGCAGGGCTGCAATGATGTTGAAATGTGTTTTGGGGGATAAAGTTCATTTTCTAGGCAAATATTGACTTTGCAAGTAATTGCTGTTAAGCTGATCACTCTTTATAACATTCTGGAGTATATGCAAATTGCCATTAGAAAAACTGAAGCAGTAGACTTTGTAAAAATTAATATTTGTATCATTCTCAAAACTTTTGGCCATGATTGTACACGCATAAATACACAGACAGATGTATGCATAAGCTCTCTGTGTGTACAGAAATGGGTAAGTGGAGAAGTACTGAAAGTCTATGCAGGGTTATATGTAGAAGTAATTGTAGCATATACTGTACACAAAAGGTATATGCCATAGTAAAATGTGATTCTTATCTTATTACAGCTTGTTCTATTAACTCACACATGGAGCAATGTATACTGTACACACGTGGACAAAATTGTTGGTCCCCTCCCTTGTTTAATGAAAGAAAACCCCACAATGGTCACAGAAATAACTTGAATCTGACAAAAGTAATAATATATAAAAATTCTATGAAAATGAACAAATGAAAGTCAGACATTGCTTTCCAACCAGGCTTCAACAGAATTTTAAAAAAAAGAAAACTCATGAAACAGGCCTGGACAGAAATGATGGTTCCCTTAACTTAATATTTTGTTGCACAACCTTTTGAGGCGATCCCTGCAATCAAACGATTCCTGTAACTGTCAATGAGACTTCTGCACCACTCAGCAGGTATTTTGGCCACTCCTCATGAGCAAACTGCTCCAGTTGTCTCGGGTGTGAAGGGTGCCTTTTCCAGACGGCATGTTTCAGCTCCTTCCAAAGATGCTCAATAGGATTTAGGTCAGGGCTCATAGAAGGCCACTTCAGAATAGTCCAATGTTTTCCTCTTAGCCATTCTTGGGGGTTTTTAGCTGTGTGTTTTGGGTCATTATCCTGTTGCAAGACCCATGACCTGCGACTGAGACCAAGCTTTCTGACACTGGGCAGCACATTTCTCTCTAGAATCCCTTGATAGTCTTGAGATTTCATTGTACCCTGCACAGATTCAAGACACCCTGTGCCAGATGCAGCAAAGCAGCAGAACATAACAGAGCCTCCTCCATGTTTCACAGTAGGGACAGTGTTCTTTTCCTAGGTGGGCGTGTATCCGCTGGGTGGTGCATTTAAACCACAGGAGATCCGGCTGCGCCTTGCGGTCATACTAGCACCGATGCACGGACGAATCGGCTGGTGACACTAGCCGGTGGCCACCGACTGCCTGTTTTATGTAGCTCACATGCCAATATAACTCCTTATGGATAGATAGCAACTGAATACCCCTGATGAGTGGTTACAAACTGACCTGCGAAACATGTAGGATAGGAAATAGGCAGCTATCAGGAGGCAGTGCAGCTAGGCTCTAACTGGCAGGGAGACCATGAGGTTATCAGTGGATTCTCTATCATTTGCAAAATAATGCTTTTATATATATATATTTGTCCTATTTATAGAGACTATTGTGGGTAAACTCTCATTTTCATGGTTGTTATTAATTATTTATAAGTATCAACCATGATCTGCACAGAGAGGTGACTTTGTTAAAATATGTAAACGTCACCCACATTTTTTCATTGCACGATATAGCCTCATAATCAGGACATGCTACAGAGGTGTATATTAGATTAACCCCTAAGGGTGCATATGCTATAGATGCTGCTGATTTAAATGTGAGCACTATTTTGGGGTGAACAATATGCATACTCTCTGAGTGGGTACTATATTTTACATCACTTGAGCGGATAACCATTGCGTGTGTTTCATCATAGTGCTTTAACACACATTTTATACGTACATTAAAAAATAAAAGTTACGTTTTAGTTGTTCTATTTAATACTTTTTGTTTACATTTATTTTTCAGCAACAACCTTTCTATTCACATTTATTATTTTTTTCTTTTCAAGATATGCTTCATTTTTCCGTCTGTGAACACAGAGCTGATGTGCCTTGCCAAAAACTTCTATTTTTGTCTCATCTGTCCATAGAACATTCTCCCAGAAGCTTTGTGGTTTGTCAACATGTAGCTTGGCAAATTCCAGTTTTTTCAGATTCAAGTTATTTCTGTGACCATTGTGGGTTTTTCTTTCATTAAACGAGGGAGGGGACCAACAATTTTGTCCACATGTGTATATGAGGGCATGCAGTATATATTAATTGTATGCAAGTAGTCGACTGCAGGAAAAAAAAAAGTGCAAAATGACCTGATAAGCAGCTTCATAGTGAGGAGGTTGTACAAGAAGAGAAGGGGATGTTAAACAACTCAATAGTACCCATGGAAAGCCCATTAGAGTTACATAAACTGCCTGGGAAAATCAAGTTACATCAGACCTAGCGAGATAGAAATGACAGCTCATAGTTAATGGGGGCATTTAGGAATCCTGCCCGTTTTGGGGCAGTGTCAGACTCTGTAAACTAAGTCGGGGAAGTCAATGTAAAATTTTGCAGGATGGTGGTGAGAAAAATAAAAAGTTCCATTCTGTCCAAAATCTCCCCTGGGCAAATTCTCTTTCCTGAAAAAAGAATCAGTAATGATAATCTGTGACGTCACATTAGGTGTTGAAGACAAATTATCGAAAACTTAATGGTGATATGCCACAGAAATTATTTATTGTCTATGCACAGCATAATTTGCTCATCCGTAGGGGTTTGATTGCTGAGACCACCACCGTTCCTGAGAAGGGGGGGTGTTTTACTCCCACTGAGAATGTAGTCAGCATGGGCGCAGATGCACCCTATCTCCATTCATTCCAATGGGAGCACCAGAGATAGCTGAGTGCTGTACTTTGACTATCTCTGACAATCACATTGAAATGTATGGAGCAGGGGTTTCTACAAGTGCTAGTGCACATTACACTTGCCCATCCTCATATTTTCCTCATCCCTGTTAGTACATTCCTACATACTATTACACTAAGTGCAGAGGCTGCTGTAATCAAAGGACTTTATGGACTAGCAAGTCGGTTCTATAGATGTACAAACAGCTTGTATGATATGAAAGTTATTTTAGCTTGCATATTACATATCTTTTACTCCCTCTCCATATTGTAATTAATGGATTGTGGACCCTTACGTGAATGCTTATAAACAATATAAAATTTGAGATCATAAACATGAAATAATACATAGAAGTGTATATAGATACTCATAGATTTTTATGTGTAGGTTATCTGCGATATGCTTTACTCATGGTTTAATGAGAAAAATCTCTGAAGATCTCTGCATGTGGTCAGTGATTATAACAATAGAAGATTTAGTCTACAGATTTATCTATGTGCTACAGTCTGGACTACAGGCCACATACATTTTATCTACACACATACATTGTAACAGAATGTCAATCTAGAAGAAAGATGTTTCCTTCTGGTCAGCTTTATAAATCACATGCCTTGTCTCCATGGTTTATATATATAAAGTGTATATTTCATTTGTCCTACCTGCTGAAAAAGACATCAAGGCATCGTTGTTCTTGAATTTGCCATTCTCATCTAAGAAGACATTTGAGTCAAACTTCCATGGAGAAGAAAATTGTTTGGGGTCATGATGAACAGTGCAGAGTAAAGGGCAAAAGTCTGTGCCGGGAAAAATAATGAATTATATATTATGGTTAAAAAACACTTCTATATTTAAAAACAACAATTTTCAAAAAATAAAACAACAAAACTATTAGACAGGTTAGTGTCACCAGACCCAGCATATCACCCCAGCGCTGCAGATAGATAGGTTACTGTCACCAGACCCAGCATATCACCTCAGCCCTACAGATAGATAGGATAGTGTCACCAGAACCAGCATATCACCCCAGCCCTGCAGATAGATAGGTTAGTGTCACCAGAACCAGCATATCACCCCAGCCCTGCAGATAGATAGGTTAGTGTCACCAGAACCAGCATATCACCCCAGCCCTGCAGATAGATAGGTTAGTGTCACCAGAACCAGCATATCACCCCAGCCCTGCAGATAGATAGGTTAGTGTTTCACCCGAACCAGCATATCACCCCAGTCCTGCAGATAGATAGGTTAGTGTCACCAGAACCAGCATATCACCCCAGTCCTGCAGATAGATAGGTTAGTGTCACCAGAACCAGCATATCTCCCCAGCCCTGCAGATAGATAGGTTAGTGTCACCAGAACCAGCATATCACCCCAGCCCTGCAGATAGATAGGTTAGTGTCACCAGAACCAGAATATCACCCCAGCCCTGCAGATAGATAGGTTAGTGTCACCAGAACCAGCATATCACCCAGCCCTGCAGATAGATAGGTTAGTGTCACCAGAACCAGCATATCACCCCAGCCCTGCAGATAGATAGGTTAGTGTCACCAGAACCAGCATATCACCCAGCCCTGCAGATTGATAGGTTAGTGTCACCAGAACCAGCATATCACCCCAGCCCTGCAGATAGATAGGTCAGTGTCACCAGAACCAGCATATCACCCAGCCCTGCAGATAGATAGGTTAGTGTCACCAGAACCAGCATATCACCCCAGCCCTGCAGATAGATAGGTCAGTGTCACCAGAACCAGCATATCACCCAGCCCTGCAGATAGATAGGTTAGTGTCACCAGAACCAGCATATCACCCCAGCCCTGCAGATAGATAGGTTAGTGTCACCAGAACCAGCATATCACCCCAGCCCTGCAGATAGATAGGTTAATGTCACCAGAACCAGCATATCACCCCAGCCCTGCAGATAGATAGGTTAGTGTCACCAGAACCAGCATATCACCCCAGTCCTGTAGATAGATAGGTTAGTGTCACCAGAACCAGCATATCACCCCAGCCCTGCAGATTGATAGGTTAGTGTCACCAGAACCAGAATATCACCGCAGCCCTGCAGATAGATAGGTTAGTGTCACCAGAACCAGCATATCACCCCAGCCCTGCAGATAGATAGGTTAGTGTCACCAGACCCAGCATATCACCCCAGTCCTGCAGATAGATAGGTTAGTGTCACCAGAACCAGCATATCACCCCAGCCCTGCAGATAGATAGGTTAGTGTCACCAGAACCAGCATATCACCCCAGCCCTGCAGATAGATAGGTTAGTGTCACCAGAACCAGCATATCACCCCAGCCCTGCAGATAGATAGGTTAGTGTCACCAGAACCAGCATATCACCCCAGCCCTGCAGATAGATAGGTTAGTGTCACCAGAACCAGCATATCACCCCAGTCCTGCAGATAGATAGGTTAGTGTCACCAGAACCAGCATATCACCCCAGTCCTGCAGATAGATAGGTTAGTGTCACCAGAACCAGCATATCACCCCAGCCCTGCAGATTGATAGGTTAGTGTCACCAGAACCAGAATATCACCGCAGCCCTGCAGATAGATAGGTTAGTGTCACCAGAACCAGCATATCACACCAGCCCTGCAGATAGATAGGTTAGTGTCACCAGAACCAGCATATCACCCCAGCCCTGCAGATAGATAGGTTAGTGTCACCAGAACCAGCATATCACCCAGCCCTGAAGATTGATAGGTTAGTGTCACCAGAACCAGCATATCACCCCAGCCCTGCAGATAGATAGGTCAGTGTCACCAGAACCAGCATATCACCCAGCCCTGCAGATAGATAGGTTAGTGTCACCAGAACCAGCATATCACCCCAGCCCTGCAGATAGATAGGTCAGTGTCACCAGAACCAGCATATCACCCAGCCCTGCAGATAGATAGGTTAGTGTCACCAGAACCAGCATATCACCCCAGCCCTGCAGATAGATAGGTTAGTGTCACCAGAACCAGCGTATCACCCCAGCCCTGCAGATAGATAGGTTAGTGTCACCAGAACCAGCATATCACCCCAGCCCTGCAGATAGATAGGTTAGTGTCACCAGAACCAGCATATCAGCCCAGCCCTGCAGATAGATAGGTTAGTGTCACCAGAACCAGCATATCACCCCAGCCCTGCAGATAGATAGGTTAGTGTCACCAGAACCAGCATATCACCCCAGCCCTGCAGATAGATAGGTTAGTGTCACCAGAACCAGCATATCACCCCAGCCCTGCAGATAGATAGGTTAGTGTCACCAGAACCAGCATATCACCCCAGCCCTGCAGATAGATAGGTTAGTGTCACCAGAACCAGCATATCACCCCAGTCCTGTAGATAGATAGGTTAGTGTCACCAGAACCAGCATATCACCCCAGCCCTGCAGATAGATAGGTTAGTGTCACCAGAACCAGCATATCACCCCAGCCCTGCAGATAGATAGGTTAGTGTCACCAGAACCAGCATATCACCCCAGCCCTGCAGATAGATAGGTTATTGTCACCAGAACCAGCATATCACCCCAGCCCTGCAGATAGATAGGTTAGTGTCACCAGAACCAGCATATCACCCCAGCCCTGCAGATAGATAGGTTAGTGTCACCAGAACCAGCATATCACCCCAGCCCTGCAGATAGATAGGTTAGTGTCACCAGAACCAGCATATCACCCCAGCCCTGCAGATAGATAGGTTAGTGTCACCAGAACCAGCATATCACCCCAGCCCTGCAGATAGATAGGTTAGTGTCACCAGAACCAGCATATCACCCCAGTCCTGCAGATAGATAGGTTAGTGTCACCAGAACCAGCATATCACCCCAGCCCTGCAGATTGATAGGTTAGTGTCACCAGAACCAGAATATCACCGCAGCCCTGCAGATAGATAGGTTAGTGTCACCAGAACCAGCATATCACACCAGCCCTGCAGATAGATAGGTTAGTGTCACCAGAACCAGCATATCACCCCAGCCCTGCAGATAGATAGGTTAGTGTCACCAGAACCAGCATATCACCCAGCCCTGAAGATTGATAGGTTAGTGTCACCAGAACCAGCATATCACCCCAGCCCTGCAGATAGATAGGTCAGTGTCACCAGAACCAGCATATCACCCAGCCCTGCAGATAGATAGGTTAGTGTCACCAGAACCAGCATATCACCCCAGCCCTGCAGATAGATAGGTCAGTGTCACCAGAACCAGCATATCACCCAGCCCTGCAGATAGATAGGTTAGTGTCACCAGAACCAGCATATCACCCCAGCCCTGCAGATAGATAGGTTAGTGTCACCAGAACCAGCGTATCACCCCAGCCCTGCAGATAGATAGGTTAGTGTCACCAGAACCAGCATATCACCCCAGCCCTGCAGATAGATAGGTTAGTGTCACCAGAACCAGCATATCACCCCAGCCCTGCAGATAGATAGGTTAGTGTCACCAGAACCAGCATATCACCCCAGCCCTGCAGATAGATAGGTTAGTGTCACCAGAACCAGCATATCACCCCAGCCCTGCAGATAGATAGGTTAGTGTCACCAGAACCAGCATATCACCCCAGTCCTGCAGATAGATAGGTTAGTGTCACCAGAACCAGCATATCACTCCAGCCCTGCAGATAGATAGGTTAGTGCCACCAGAACCAGCATATCACCCCAGCCCTGCAGATAGATAGGTTAGTGTCACCAGAACCAGCATATCACCCCAGCCCTGCAGATAGATAGGTTAGTGTCACCAGACCCAGCATATCACCCCAGCCCTGCAGATTGATAGGTTAGTGTCACCAGAACCAGAATATCACCCCAGCCCTGCAGATTGATAGGTTAGTGTCACCAGAACCAGAATATCACTGCAGCCCTGCAGATAGATAGGTTAGTAAGTATAAGTATACATTATAGAGACCCTCATGTTTGATAGTACTATTATGCTGTATATCAGTGTTGTATAGTATCCCTAACAAACATTTGTTTGGCTGCTATACTTATACATTATTGTGGCCCTAAAGTTTGTTAAGACCACTATACTGTTGATTTGGATTCGATTTATTAGTACTGAGATGAATCTTGGGATCGAGCCAATTGAACCTTAAATTTGAGAGGGTCGCCCATCACTACTAAACATCAGTGTGGTCAGGTTTACAACTGTCCTTGGTTGGTTTAGATCATGTGGTCCTGGAGGTTATTTTCAGCCTCTGAAACTAGGTCATTGACCCAGTTTCAGTGACTAAAAGTAACCCCCCCCCCACCCAAAAAAAAAATGATCAAAACCAAATAATGACAGCAATGACTTGAAACTAATGAAAATTTGGGAGAGTCTCCCTTTTTTTTACTTATCACAAGATCATGTTGGTTGCTAAATTTGTAATATACTATCTGGACATACCCAGTCAGGAGTAAAGGTAAGGCAGGACACATCTATATACTGCTGCAGAGACATCATCTATCATTGTATACTATAGCAGCTGGTATATGCTCATCATTTTATTAGAAGAATCAATTAACCCATCGATGGGACATTTTTTACAAGCAGTTTATATGAAGCATAAATTAATTTTTATGCATTTCTATGTAACAACTGGACATGACTAACTCCATTAGGAATTATTGCCCATAACCATGAGACCCCTATGATGGGTAGCGGCTTTCAAGGTCTCCCAGCCATATTTTGTTCAGTATATTTTATTTCTATATGATATTGGTATTTTAAATATATATATATATAGAGAGAGAGAGAGAGAGAGAGATGAGATAGATATATATATATATATATATATATATATATATATATTTTTTTTTTTTAATTAATTGGTTTTATCTACATTTTTTTTGTGAAACCTGACCATCCACTGAACACAATTTAATTCTTAGTAATACATATTGGGACGTCACTCATATGGGGATTGTTTCCTACCATTGTATTTAAGCACTAATGTGACTTACAGAAATGACATTTTTTTGTTTGACTGTGTACATTCTTGGATACAAGGTTATATTTCACTGGCAGTGCATTCACCACTAGTCTTTGTGCTGAAGCTAGTTTTCTAGCCTAAGCATTGATTTCTCAAGGCTGGTCAATACGAGTGCTGATAGCCGTGTGAAAGGTTAGTAAAAAACATGAAGAAATTGTTACTGTGTATATGCACTTTGTTGTATTTTCTGTTCTTTCACGCCCCCTAGAGGTGCAGAGGTAACACTACCATAGTACATCAATATCTAGTTAATTTATAGGAGGTTCATACTTTGGGATCTGATATCCTCTGAAGTGAACATCTCTTGTCACCATATGGGGTAGACTAAGACAAATGACATTGCTGAACCTCTGGATCTCCTGGATAACTGCTTGAGTATAATCCATGATCATTCTGTCTTTAAAATTCAGGGCCTCATCTTGTCCAATCACTTGATCAATCTCCTTATGGATTTTAGCTGATATAATAGATACATTCTAACATATTTAGTTGTCTTTAGTTCAGAAGCTCCTGAACCGCACAGCAAAATCCTTGGCCCCCTCCTACCATATGCCACTTACAATACTTGTGTCTTCTTACGTGGCAGAAGGGTCTTTGGTTCCCCTCATGTTTCAGGGCATAGTGGGACATCCACCTCTGCATTCTCTATACTTAGAGCCCTGCTTAAAGGGGTTATCAAGGAAATGCTTAAAAATTCACTTTCCCTGGATTCTATTTTGGCTGAGTCTTGGCTTTCTAAGCTAAATTGGACTCTGGGTCATGTGATCAGAACAAGCACCCAGCACCTGACTCGGCCCACCTCCTCCTGTGTTCTCAGGTAGTCACCTGTACTGTGGGCACTGGCAGAATAGATCATTGTGAACCAGGGTTGGAACCAGTCTGGAAACCTGAGGATCGGCCAAAATAGAGCCTGGGTGAAATGAGTTTTTAAACAGTCTGTAGATAACCCAGTTAGCTGAAGTAAAACTCCTATCAGCCTTGGGCTCTGTGCACATGACCTTTTCCCACTTTTCAGTAATTCAACTTTGTACCAGTAAAACTCCAATTTGGCATATGCCAAATGTAATAAGGGTGCCTTATTTACCCCATAGATGCCTTTTTTCTTTAAAACTGTATAAAAGGTGTAGTTGTTTTCAATACATTGGGCACCGTCTTAAGCTACAATCCCCTTTGTAGTTTTCGACATATTTATAAATCTGCTGTATGGACCTTCATAAATATGGAGAGTTTCTAGAAGTGCCAAAATTCTGACTCAAATACCATCCGACTAAAAGTGCCGAGCTTGTCCGCAAGACAAAAAATTGGCACAAATTAATAAGACACGAATCATCTGTTGCTCACTAAGGAGACAAATATGTGGCGCACAAAAATTTATGGCACACAAAGTAAATTGGAGTAAATTCATAAGTTTACACCATTCTAAGCTTGGTCTACTTTGCACAAGGAAATCTGCATCATATTCAATCTTTCCTGTCTCATAAAGGTGTCGTAAAGTTAGACACTTCTAATCCGCTCCCATTATAAACCACGCCCATTATAAACCACACCCATTTTGGTGCACATTTTTTAAAAGAAAATCTTTTTTAACAACGCTCATTTCAGGCTAGCTAAGCCAAGAGGAAAGGACACATCTCTGGCAGCCAATGTTATCGCAGGGTGAGGAATAATATCCAGCTATAACATACAACAAGACACAATTTCTTGATCATGTGATGTCAGGGTTAAATGTTTGAGTTCCAAATATAGTGGAGAACATTTATTATTTGCAAATTTTTGCACTTTTCTAGTTGCCTTTTCTTCTAAGGTACATTTTCATTTCTTAATTTTTTTTATTATTATTTTTTAGTACAGTTATGCTTTATTTGCAATTTTTTTAAGGCCCAGGTTATAAATGCATTGGAAAATATTACTCCAGATAAACCACTCCCACATTCTGTGTAAAAAAAAACTAAGTAACAAGTCTTGTGTAAACATTATGAAAATTGTCGCAAAAGAAAAATAAAACCTGCGCACATAAAACATTAAAAAAAAAAAGATCAGAATAAGGATAAAAAGGGGGCAGGAGACTTGATAAATTCCTGCCATTATCTTTATTTTCCATACTCTGGATATATTGCCTGGGAAGACAAAAATACATCAGCTCTAGCGAGGTACAAATGAGAGCTCAAAGTCAATGGGGGAATTTAAGAACCCCGACATTCCTTCCGCAATATCAGTCTCGGTGAATTCAGTCTGGGATGTCAGTTTGAAGCTTTGCAAGATGGTGGTGAGAAACATAAAAAGTTCCATTTGGGCGAAATTCTTCCCTGGGCACATTCTCTTTCCTGGAATGAATACATTTTGAGCAGTAATATATATGAAAATGGTGGAGATACGAGAATAATATGAGCCACATGAATGGCAGGAATTAATTCCAAAGATTCTAAGTGATTGTCAACAGGCAAAAATATCAAT
Source organism: Leptodactylus fallax (assembly GCA_947044405.1). Classification (NCBI taxonomy): domain Eukaryota; kingdom Metazoa; phylum Chordata; class Amphibia; order Anura; family Leptodactylidae; genus Leptodactylus; species Leptodactylus fallax. The sequence continues at coordinate 1,229,374 of CAMRHE010000327.1, forward strand.
TTCCCATTAATGTAATAACTAAAACTTTACTTTTAATGTAGCAAAATAATATGCGTTTTAATGTAGCAAAATAATATAACAAATGCGTCTGCAGTGTCCACATGTGAATAGACACTCTGAAATCAAGGTGTTCTCAAAACTGCCGCGTGACAACTGTTACAAAATGGCCATATGTAATGTGAATAAGGCCTTAGACTAAGGCCACACGGTGCAGAAACGCAGCCTTTTTGGCCGCTGCAGAAGCTCACTGCATTTTACAACGCCAGCAAAAAAAAGGCTGAAAAGCTGAATTTACAAAAACACATGCATTTCTGAGAAACAAAGCAGGTTAATTTTAGCTGCGGAATTGTGAACGTTTTCCCTATATACTGTATTTAATAAGGAAAGTTAAAATGCATAGAAAAAAGGAGCAAAAACTTAATGACAAATGCTTCGGAGATAAATGCAGCACGTTTTCTCTGTGTTTTTTCCACAGCATTTTTTAGCTGTGTTTCACTATGTGGGGTCTTAGCCTTAATATATATCTTCTACTTTAATTGAACCCCCCACAGTTCTGGTTGAACCTGCTTAGGGTTTGAGCAAAAGGCAGGGAGACTGCAGTCAATTTCAATGGCTCTAACTCCGGGAAGAATCTTGGTCTTGTTTTAAAGCCATGTCTGTAGCCCACCTAGATTTTGATTTATCACTGGTTAAGGTATTGCTGCATATACTCTATTGCATATAATGGCAGCTCCACTTTAACCAATGTGCAGCAGAACATGAGCTGCAGACAGTGCAGAGTAAGGAGAAGGATTTTATTACAATTCAGATGCCAGAATTGATGTTTTCTGTTCATATCACCTTCAAAAAGTAATGAAAACTGATCAAAGAGTGATATGTACCCACATAATACAAGGTCTTGTAAAGCTACATTGAAATAAAATACAAAAAAAAAAAAAAAATGAAAGCGGTGAGGGATAAAAAATTACTGGTGTACGGCTAAAACATGTTAGATTGCTAAAGGGTTAAAATGTACATAAGGCACTATAAGGCACTAAGCTATACTTACCTGAGCCATAAATTCAAAATCTATAAATAAAAAAAGTGACATTTTCATGAGGGTTTTTGAAATTTTAATATGACTGTTCGGACGGAAATACCTGCTGAGAAAGCCATCAGGGCTTCATTCTTCTTAAACCTGCCGCTCCCATCCAAGAAATGGTTTGGATTAAACTTCCATGGAGAAGAGAAATATTTCTTGTCCCGATGAACAGTGCAGAGTAGCAGGTAAATTTCTGTGCCCTAAGAAAACAAAAACTTTGCCAACGAGAAAGCAGGAGAGAGCAGGGCCCATGTATTTATAAGAAAAATGGGTGACTCTGGGATTATGTGAATGGTTTATCATATGTAAAAGTGGCTTCTGTAATGATATACCTGACCCTGGCCGCCTGAATATTGGCAAAGAACAGGAGAACCATTTTAACATAGCAGATTAAGGTTGGATAAAGACACAAGTCCATGAACTCTAACCTATAAGACTACCAAGTTCATCAAAAGTGAGGCAAAAATCTCCATGAGGCTGATGCCCAAATATGCCAATTGAACTAAGTCCCTGGATTAACATCCTATCCAAAAAATTTCTAGCTCTCAAGAAATTCCATGGGAAATATATGGTCCTAATTATGTAACTTTCTGAAATCAATGACCTTATAGTGAGACTCAACTGTACATGTGATGAGGATGGATGAAGCTGTTTTTATGAGAAAGTCTTCTGCCAGTAGTCAAAGGATTGGCTTCAAAGTGATACTTTTTGGCCCATTATATAACAAGGGATCATAATTGTTAATGGGATGTATTTAAATACCCTGTCCAAGGCCGAGTGTCTCATTGACCTGCCCCTCTCCTATATTTGGCTCCCTCCTGTACTACCTACCTTAGGGATGTGATAACCTCTAAACTGGACATCTCTTGTCACCATATGTGGCACATTCATGGGAGAAATGTCACCAAATCTCTGGACCTCATGGATAACCGCCTGTGTATAATGCATTTGCATCCTGTCCTTAAAATGTGGGGCCCGATTTCGCCCAATCACTTCATCAATCTCATCATGGAGTTTAGCTGTAATGAAAGGTACATGAGATTATTATATCCAATATAATCTGCCATTTGTAGGTACAGTCATGTAATGTCCTCTGAGAAGTGACACCGGTGACAGATCTTCACTTCGTTCATTCTAGCGCTGATTCTGTTTTTTTCTAGACAACCCCATTAGGCCGAAATCGCCACCATTAGTTATAGTGCCAAATGCTAGTAAATGGTCAAGTGACTGTCTCCACTGCTCTGTGTCAGTGATGGTGATGGACATGTCATAGTCATGGTGGGGCGACTGTGAGTGTCGAAACTAACAAGACCAATTGTGGCCAAACAGGGGAGCGAGGAAGAAAATAACACAGTCTGTTTCACTTCTCTGGATACAGGACAGGTTCTCTGAGTTAATACATTATTAGAGTTAATACAAAAATCCTCACAAAAGAAAAAGATGTTTCTAGAAAAATATACAGTAAAAACCAAAGCTCTCGGAGATATAATTCTTCTTAAAGAGATGTTGGCTGCCACAGGGATTCTCACAGGCTCACTAATACCCCCTAAAGTTAGCCTACATTCACACCACCGAGCTTCACCCATGAAAGAGACTCCTAGCAGTATATAGTTATCTATGATATTAGGAGTCTCTACCCCCCAGTGATATACTGTATACTGTCTTGTACTATAATCACTACAGGACAGTATACAGGGAGAGGACTGCTAGCAGTCTATAGTTATCTATGATATTAGGAGTCCCCCCCCCCCAGAGATACATATGTGGACAAAATTGTTGGTCCCCTCCCTTGTTTAATGAAATAAAACCCCACAATGTTCACAGAAATAACTTGAATCTGACAAAAGTAATAATATATAAAAATTCTATGAAAATGAACAAATGAAAGTCAGACCATTGCTTTCCAACCAGGCTTCAACAGAATTTTTTATAAAAGAAAACTCATGAAACAGGCCTGGACAGAAATGATGGTTCCCTTAACTTAATATTTTGTTGCACAACCTTTTGAGGCAATCCCTGCAATCAAACGATTCCTGTAACTGTCAATGAGACTTCTGCACCTCTCAGCAGGTATTTTGGCCACTCCTCATGAGCAAACTGCTCCAGTTGTTTCAGGTTTGAAGGGTGCCTTTTCCAGACGGCATGTTTCAGCTCCTTCCAAAGATGCTCAATAGGATTTAGGTCAGGGCTCATAGAAGGCCACTTCAGAATATAGTCCAATGTTTTCCTCTTAGCCATTCTTGGGTGTTTTTAGCTGTGTGTTTTGGGTCATTATACTGTTGCAAGACCCATGACCTGCGACTGAGACCAAGCTTTCTGACACTGGGCAGCACATTTCTCTCTAGAATCCCTTGATAGTCTTGAGATTTCATTGTACCCTGCACAGATTCAAGACATCCTGTGCCAGATGCAGCAAAGCAGCCCCAGAACATAACAGAGCCTCCTCCATGTGTCACAGTAGGGACAGTGTTCTTTTCAAGATAGGCTTCATTTTTCCGTCTGTGAACATAGAGCTGATGTGCCTTGCCAAAATTTCAATTTTTGTCTCATCTGTCCATAGGACATTCTCCCAGAAGCTTTGTGGCTTGTCAACATGTAGTTTATATATTATTACTTTTGTCAGATTCAAGTTATTTCTGTGACCATTGTGGGTTTTTCTTTCATTAAACGAGGGGCACCAACAATTTTGTCCACGTGTGTATATACTGTCCTGTACTATAATCACTACAGGACAGTATACAGGGAGAGGACTGCTAGCAGTCTATAGTTATCTATGATATTAGGAGTCCGCCTCTGTTACACACCTTGTATATCGGGATACTTCAGTAAGATAATCAGGGCAAACCGCAGGGTGGTGCTGACCGTCTCTATACCGGCTATAAACAGGTCATGGGTTGATACCAGGAGATTTCTTAAGTGAAATTCAGTATTGGGATTATTCTTCTCCTGTGGAAAAATCATTGAAAAACATCATATTACTCCTGCCATGATGAAAGACATTTCCTGCAGTCGGCTATAGGGGATTTTATCATCAATATGTGTCTTATCAAACTCTGCAGTAATAAGTTTTTTTCTTTCTTTTCTACACAATGTTACTTATATTGCAGACACCTTGTTACCATAATATGGCTCGGCCTGGTGTAGAGATGAGCAAATCAATTCATATAGAACAGGATTCCACCAAGGTTATCAACTAGAATTGGCCGCCATGTGAAAGCATGAAAAAAGCAGAGAAGAAGAATCAGATGACCTCGAGTACCAGGCGGACTTCCCCATAATGCCTTGTAGCTAGTCCTTAGCCAGTCTTAAGAGAGTACATAGGGGTGAGGTCACTGATGACCTGTTGATGAGCTAAAGTCATGATAAAAATTCCAAGCAGGAGGAGACGCACTCCATTTTTTCTGTTTTTTTTTATAGAGATAGGAACATCTCAGAGAGAGAGAAGCAAAAAATCCAGAATCCAAATGCACAGTGTGGGAAGTGCGGTGTGCGAGGAGGAGAAAACCTCAACCTAATTAGACTATTGGGTGGAAAATAGGAGACTGAAGTCTGTGTCTCTGTCACATTGTTATTCCAACAGCCATTACCGTCTGTCTGTCACTGTACTGCATCAGTCACAATTCTCATTTCTTACAAACATTCAGTCTGTACTGTGTCCAAGAACTGGCAATTGTGCAATGCCACATTGCACTCATTTTTCCACATTCCTGGCATAATTTGTGTTTGTACTTTGTGTTTTGTTGCACAAAAAGTGCCCCTGTCCGCATTTCACGTATGTGTGCCGTCCGCATCTTTCGTAGGTCTGCAAAAAACTGTGGTAGTAATTCTTTTTTTTTTTCCACTGATGCTGACGTGTGTGAATAAGGCCTAAAGTTTGATGGATGTTTTCCTTTACAAATGTTAAAAACCAGTTGTCACTGCCTCTGAAATTATTATGCAGCTATAAATGAGAAACTGGTGGTTTTTCCACTCTAATCTGGCTCTAGCATGTGCAGCATCAAGTACTGACCTTTCCTACGATGCCCCTCACTAAGCTTTCTGTTGCTGAAAAGTCAAGTTATAAGATTTGAAAATCTGATATTGGCATATGCAAATTTACCTTAACTAGCCATAGAGGTAGGGAGCAGCTGCATCTAGTCTCACAGTCATCAGATTAAATCACACCCTGTGAGGCCGACAGTTAGGCTGAGGCCCCACGTTGCGTAAATGCAACTTTTTTTGTGGCAGATTTTGCTGTGGTTTTTGAGCCAAAGCCAAGAGTGGCTACAAAAGGAATGGGAGATATCCAGGAAGCTTCTTATGCTTCTCCCTTCAGCTCAATCCACCCCTGGCTTTGGCTCAAAAAACCACAGCAAAATCTGCAACAAAAAAAAAGCTGCGTTCCCGCAATTTGGCGCCTCAGCCTTAGGGTATTAGGCTGAGTTCGGACAGTGAGAGACATGTCAGTCAAGCTCCACAAAGTGGGATTTAGCACAATGACTGTATGACTAGATGAAGCTTTTCCCTGTCCATGGGACTAGTTAAAGGTATTCCCATGAACATAACCTTTTTTATATTTGTAGATAATTAAAAGTTAAACATTTTTGCTAGTATAAGTAATTTTACATTTTGCAGAGTTTTACAGATTATCTCTAAATATCTTGTGGCCACAAGTTGTTGTCTTGATCGGTTGCCAATGGATATGACCATCAATGCAGGATCTTTCTAAGGTAAAAAAAAACAGCTATAATTTCCTTATTGTGGATGGGGTATCTTCTGATACATGTAGTGTCCCTGCCTGATAACTCAGGTACAAAAAGAAAATCATAGCTGGGTTCCTGACAAGTCCCAGACCATAGAAGGTTTCTGCATTCGTGGTCGTATCCATTGGCAACTAATCAAGACAACAGATGTCACCACTAAGAAAGTTAGAGAAAATCTTTAAAACACTGCAGAATTTTTAACTACTTATATTTGCAAACATGTTTAACTTTTAATTATCTACAAATATAGATCTGATTATGATCATGGGAATACCCCTTTAAGGTAAATTTGTAAATGCCAATCTAAAGTTTTAAAGACTTATGACTTGATTTTTCAACAACAGAAAATGAGGGAGAAGCATCTTAGGAAAGGTCAGTACTTGATGCTTCACATGCTGGGGCCAATTTGGAATTGAAAAACTACCTGGCAGGTTCCCTTTAAGTCTCTTTAAACTCTGCTACTACAGTTAGTGATTGTTACACAAACGTGCACTGTAAAATGTAACTACTGTACAATGCCAAAACCATGTTACGTTATACATACTGCATACATACTACCTCTGCAGTTCAGTGTTGTGTTGCATAAACAGTGCCTGGTAAAGGCCAGGGTGACAAAGGACAGGGTAAATGAAATACCCCTTTAAATCATCAACCTCAGCCAGTAGAAATGTATGGGACAGCTGGCCAGCAAGTACAAGTAGTAGTAGCAGCAGGTTACAGTTATCCGTTGTCACGGTAGGCTGTGGCATAAAATTATGGAGGAAGCCGATAAGATTGTAGAGTTTATAGTTTACTCATCATCTCAGTTATATTAGAATGTTGATGACAGTGACACTGTGACTGTAAGCCAGTGCTCAGCAACTTCAGTACATTCCTCATCCTTTGCTGTCCCTGCCACCATAATAGTTTAAAAAAAAATATCTCCACAGTGGCCTTCATGTTCAGCCCATCTCTATTTTCACTGACCCCTATTATTCTATAGATAAATACCTCTTCCACTTTGATAAGGAAACAGTCAATGAAATGTCTGGGTGAGCTGGGGTCCAGTGTCTCCAGGCTGATCTTCACCCTCTCCTTTATAAATTCATTCATTTTCTCTGAAATTTTGGCTATCCTCTGGTGAGGTCCAGGAATGTGGCTCATAAATGTTGGGAGAATGGACATCAGCTGTAAAGTTACAAAGAAGCCATAATACAAAGAGTATATTAAAATCTACAGAATGAGAATGCCTTACTTGGGAACTGGACCTAGTGGGTGGGAGATACAGAATAGAAATACATACAGGGAAAAGGATGCACAAAAGATCTAGGAACAGAGAGAACATTGAGGGTACAGGGACTAGAAATACCCTATAACGTGAGTCTATCACCGCATTGCTGCAGATAGATAGGTTAGTGTCACCAGAACCAGCATATCACCCCAACCCCAGAGTTAGATGAGTTAGGGTCACCTGAATAAGTGTTTTTCCCTTCCAAATCAGTGTCTCCATTGCCAAAAGTTTGCCATTGTTGCCAATATGCAAATAAGCTGTTTGGAGAAATGTGGAAGTTGCCACTAACCTCTTTGGAAAAAGGGCAATACCCATATTTGCATATTGACAAAGACAGTGATATTTTAGCAATGGAGGAATGTATTCACAACCTGCCTTTGATTCGGGTGACCCTAACCTATTTATCTGCAGGGCTGGGGTGATATGCTGGTTCTGGTGACACTAACCTATTTATCTGCAGGGCTGGGGTGATATGCTGGTTCTGGTGACACTAACCTATCTATCTGCAGGGCTGGGGTGATATGCTGGTTCTGGTGACACTAACCTATCTATCTGCAGGGCTGGGGTGATATGCTGGGTCTGGTGACACTAACCTATTTATCTGCAGGGCTGGGGTGATATGCTGGTTCTGGTGACACTAACCTATCTATCTGCAGGGCTGGGGTGATATGATGGGTCTGGTGACACTAACCTATCTATCTGCAGGGCTGGGGTGATATGCTGGGTCTGGTGACACTAACCTATCTATCTGCAGGGCTGGGGTGATATGCTGGTTCTGGTGACACTAACCTATCTATCTGCAGGGCTGGGGTGATATGCTGGGTCTGGTGACACTAACCTATCTATCTGCAGGGCTGGGGTGATATGCTGGTTCTGGTGACACTAACCTATCTATCTGCAGGGCTGGGGTGATATGCTGGATCTGGTGACACTAACCTATCTATCTGCAGGGCTGGGTTGATATACAGGGTTCTGGTGACACTAACCTATCTATCTGCAGGGCTGGGGTGATATGCTGGTTCTGGTGACAGTAACCTATCTATCTGCAGGGCTGGGGTGATATGCTGGGTCTGGTGACACTAACCTATCTATCTGCAGGGCTGGGGTGATATGCTGGTTCTGGTGACAGTAACCTATCTATCTGCAGGGCTGGGGTGATATGCTGGGTCTGGTGACACTAACCTATTTATCTGTAGGGCTGGGGTGGTATGCTGGATCTGGTGACACTAACCTATCTATCTGCAGGGCTGGGTTGATATACAGGGTTCTGGTGACACTAACCTATCTATCTGCAGGGCTGGGGTGATATGCTGGTTCTGGTGACACTAACCTATCTATCTGCAGGGCTGGGGTGATATGCTGGGTCTGGTGACACTAACCTATCTATCTGCAGGGCTGGGGTGATATGCTGGTTCTGGTGACACTAACCTATCTATCTGCAGGGCTGGGGTGATATGCTGGATCTGGTGACACTAACCTATCTATCTGCAGGGCTGGGTTGATATACAGGGTTCTGGTGACACTAACCTATCTATCTGCAGGGCTGGGGTGATATGCTGGTTCTGGTGACAGTAACCTATCTATCTGCAGGGCTGGGGTGATATGCTGGGTCTGGTGACACTAACCTATCTATCTGCAGGGCTGGGGTGATATGCTGGTTCTGGTGACAGTAACCTATCTATCTGCAGGGCTGGGGTGATATGCTGGGTCTGGTGACACTAACCTATTTATCTGTAGGGCTGGGGTGGTATGCTGGATCTGGTGACACTAACCTATCTATCTGCAGGGCTGGGTTGATATACAGGGTTCTGGTGACACTAACCTATCTATCTGCAGGGCTGGGGTGATATGCTGGTTCTGGTGACAGTAACCTATCTATCTGCAGGGCTGGGGTGATATGCTGGTCCTGGTGACACTAACCTATCTATCTGCAGTGCTGAGGTGATATGCTGGTTCTGGTGACACTAACCTATCTATCTGCAGGGCTGGGGTGATATGCTGGTTCTGGTGACACTAACCTATCTATCTGCAGGGCTGGGGTGATATGCTGGTTCTGGTGACACTAACCTATCTATCTGCAGGGCTGGGGTGATATGCTGGTTCTGGTGACACTAACATATTTATCTGCAGGGCTGGGGTGATATGCTGGATCTGGTGACAGTAACCTATCTATCTGCAGGGCTGGGGTGATATGCTGGTTCTGGTGACACTAACCTATCTATCTGCAGGGCTGGGGTGATATGCTGGTTCTGGTGACACTAACCTATCTATCTGCAGGGCTGGGTTGATATATAGGGTTCTGGTGACAGGCTCCCAATAATTGTGCATTACTTTAGTTACCTGTGCCCAGGTAGAAGTTGAAAGATGGAAAGCTTCATCCATAATGCCAAGCAATGTGGTAAATCTCTCATCCTTGTACTCAAACCGATCTCCAAAGATGAAAGCACAGAGAACATTAGAATTAGCGTCCATGAGCATCTTATGTGGATCAAAAGGTTGACCTGGAATAGAAGCCAACACTTCAATATCTATCTATCTATCTATCTATCTATCTATCTATCTATCTATTTACACACACTATAATGTCCCAAAGTGGCCTCCACATAGTATAATGTCCCACAGCAGCTCCTGCACACATTATAATGTCCACTAGTGTCCCCTCCCCTCTGTATAATGTCCCACAGTGACCCCTCCACACAGTATAATGTCCCACAGTGACCCCTCCACACAGTATAATGTCCAAAGCGGCCCCTGCAAACAGTATAGTCACATAGCAGCCCCTCCACACAATACTGTATGGAAGACCTATGTCCCATTGTGGCCCCTACGATGTTTGTTTCATAACAAAGATACAAACCAGTGGTGTTTGCCTCTCCTGGGCTCCAGCATGACTCCCTGCTGTTTTCGGTACTCTTCAGTGACTTCACAGACATGGGTTACGCGTATGCGTCGCAACGCTGGCCTGACCCACGTGACGTCTGATATCACTACAAAGGCCGGAAGACAGCATGAAGTCATGCCGGAGCCCAGGAGAGGTGAATACCACTGATTTATATGTTTGCTGACCTCCCCTGGGCCTCCGATCATTGTACTCTGGGGTCTGAAGAGACTCCACAGTATAATAATAGCAGTATTTGTTGGGTTCGTCCAACAAATACTCTTGCCGTGGGCCCGTGATCCTCGCTCCTGCTTAAGGTCGCCTCCACTTTCCCTTCTGCCCTCCAGGGGGCCCCATGCATCCCATATCATATCGCTGGGACTCATGGGATGCCCTGGAGGTTACTCCAGCAGGTAACGACCTATTAAAAAAAAAAAGCAACGGGGGCCCAGCAGGCCCCATAAGGTAGCATTCCCTGTAGCATCCGCTACAGCTGCTATGGCAGTATTTACGCCACTGTGCTAGCAGTTTTCTCAAATTTATCACCTCTCCTTGGTCTCGGCTATTTGGAGGTCATTTACAGGTAACACATAAAATTACAGAATATATTCTTATACATTGGATTGCAATTTATACAAACATTAACAAGGAGAGACCAGTGGACCCAGTTACATAGACAGACACATCAATTAAAGAGGACCTTTCACGTCCTCATGTATATGCGGTTTTACATACCGCTAGAAAGCTGACAGCGCGCTGAATTCAGTGCACTGTCGGCTTTTCCGTTTTTTCCCCCGGGGCTGGAGATATCGAGGGTCTAAATTTCACCGTTCACTGTCAGAAGGGTCATCACTGGGCTGTAAGGAACGCCCCCTCTGACAGTACTCGGCTATGGACGAGGACAGAGAGAGGGGGCGTTCCTTACCACCCAGTGATGACGCTGAGCTGTGAGGAACGCCCCCCCAGTACAGGGCTATGGACAAGTACAGTCATGGACGGCGTTCCTCACAGCCCAACTAGACTGTCAGGAATGCCCTTCTGACAGTGAACAGTGAAATTTAGACCCCCGATATCTCCAGCCCCGGGGCACATACCAGGAAAGCCGGCAGTGCGCTGAATTCAGCGTGCTGTCAGCTTTCTAGCGGTATGTAAAACCGCATGTGCCTGAGGACATTAAAGGTCCTCTTTAAAGACAGAAATTTGTATCCTGTACCCTTACAGGTTCTTGAACTTATAAGAATGGAGTTGGATGTATATCAATGCATATCATGAATATAAATTATGAGCAAAATTAACAATTTCTAAGTCGCTTTAATTACAACTACTGTAATAAGGGAAAATACTATGAAATCATCATGCTTTGACTTGGAATAGAGGGGATGACTGAAAATGGGGGTTCTCACAAGATATCGCTTACTTTATGTATAATGTAGCAATGAGTCTTCAGTCAGGGAGTAGCTAGGGTTGCTGTTGGAGTATGTATCTATGGTTACCCCTTAGCTAAGAAGGGTATCACAAAGTACTATAGAAACCAAGGAGTCCCAACATATGACTAAATGAGCACATACTGTGACAATATCCCACCTGTTGCCTTTTTCTTAGATATGGTAACAAAACTTCTAATGTTCATATTATTTCCAGTAGGCTGTACTCTCAAGCCAAGTATTCCCTTGTGAAAAAAGTTCCAATTGATTACCCCCGATAGACTCTGAGCTGTTTGTTATGTGGCAGATCCAGCTCCCGATCTCAAGTGGGAAAGAAATACTGGCACGCGATGTGCTGCAAGCAAAACATTTAGTTTGTGGGGGCAACTGCGGCAGACACACTAACAGTGCTGAGGGTATTTAGCTTCTTCTAAACTCTAACCAGCTTTTTCATTCATCAGATCATAGTGTGGCATCCCAGAGCTGGCTATGGCTGGGCTGAGGGTGATCTCTGTGCATTGTATTATTTCCTGTTGCTTCATAGCCTGTGTGACATAGCAGGGGGTCCTGAGTCTCACACAACACAGCGCCACCTAGTGAGCCTCACACATGCATTACACCTCCCATAGGATTGAATAGTAACCAAATGTCCAATGGGAGGACATCGCCTGGGAAAAGGGGAGGAGTCAGCTGATCACTGGGTCCCCATGGTAACACCCCTGCAGGAAGGTCCTGCGTGTGAGGAGTTAGAAGTGTGGAGTGTTAGGAGGAGGAGGTGAGGAGATAAGTGTGATGTCCTGTGAAGAAAGCAGTGAGTTTAGTGCAGGAATCTCAAGTCCTAGACAGGCCCAGGAAGGTTGGAGAGCTGACATACTCCAGCTATTCAGAAGATCCTGTCCCCTGTCTGCCTAGCCATCGCCCTGAAGGAAGTCAAGCATCATTATCTTGTCAGCCTGAGACTGTGGAGAGAAGATTCTGGAACACGTGCTCCATAGCCAGTATCACAGGATCCAGGGGCCAAGGCCAGACCTGTGGAATATCCTGCCACCCTGACTATTGCACCCCGAAACTCTGAGCTATCAGGACCACATAACGTGAGTGGGGAATATTATGTACTAGTATCATGGTGGGCATCCTCCTATGAGCCAAATAGGAGCCCAGACGCACCTTAGGGCTGTAACACTGAAGTATAAGGGGCTAGGAACACCTTTCATCAAGTCTACCCTGCACCCCAGGACTTTGCTGTGTCACCAGGCGTACCCCGTTGTTTTGTATTGAAGAAACTGTTTAAGCATTTGTGCCTCCACACCCATGGAAGTAAAAGTTCAACTTTACAACCGTTTCTGTGTCTGACTCTGCACCGACAACATCAGGGCGCCCCAAACACCACCAGTCGGCACAGTATAGGGGAAGCGCCCCGGGGGAACAATCACCACCAACATTTGTGCAGCCCCCTCATCACCGGTACCAGTGGTGGTAACGTGGGACAGCACCAGCGCTGCGCCCTCGTGCCCAGAGACCGTGACAAGTCTGCGCTGTTTGCACCCCGCAATCCCAACTGCAGCGTTACCTTCCATCTGGTCACCGCAATAGATCAGAAGCTATTTGCCTGTTCAGCACAGACTACCTGCTGCTGTTGTAGATCAGTTTATGTCCAGATATGACGCTGGTGAACTACATGTCTTACCATTAGATTTCCTGAATTCATCCACAATACATTGCGCTTCTATCTGAATTTTGTCCTCAATACTTTTCTTTCCAAACCCAAAACTCGTCATTGTCATCTCAGTAAAAGTCCGGAGGATCTTCCACCTTTCTCCATTGCTCAGACTAATGCCTACAAGTGAACATTTCAGAATATGATTTCTGCTACAAGATGGAACAAGGTGGATACAACAAATTGTATCAGACATTTTTTCTTCCTTCACTACAATGATTTATGTCAGATACATAAAGAGGAGATACAGATTAGCAAAATAAAATACAATGTTTATTCTTTGCTTGTAGATGTAGTGGTCACGATCTGGCCTTGGTGCAGTCATTTTATTTCCATTCGCAACCCACAAATCACTATTTTACTCTACGGTCTCTTCAGACTCCAGAGTATAATAAGCAGAGGCCCACTAGAAACATAATAGACAATGATATCTTCCCTCTCCTGGACTCCCTCCCGGTATTCTTTGTTCTCAAATGTCATGATGTTGACCGCTGAGGCCCACCCAGGAGGCTGGAAAATGACCCAAGAGGACTGCAAGAGAATGACAGACACCCCCAGGGCGCTCAGGAGAGGTAAGTGTCTATTATGTTTCCGCACCTCCCTTGGGCCTCCACTGATACTCCCAGGTCTGAAGAGAGCTCATAGTATAATGATAGCACCACTAAAAGGAAACAAGCAGAAAAACCTTGCAAATATTCATTAAACAAATCTGGCAAGGTTCTATTACACACTGATGATTATATACAGCCCACATATATAGAAGTCTGGGAATCATTTTCAGATTGACATCTCATGGATTTAATATCCACACAGGCTGGTGGAATATTGGAATTGTTTCTGAATGAACCACCTAAAAACTCAAAACCAAAATAAAACTTTGATAGACTTGATTGTAGAATGTAGAACAGAGTTCACATATAAAACATTGCAGCAGTCCAATACAATGACTTTCAGGCAAAGCTCCCACTTACAGACTCAGCTATCTCGTGCTTCATGAGTCAGCAAGCTGCTTTATGGGACAACATGGACCGGACAGGACCAGCATATGGATAGACCAGCAAACTCCATAAAAGGTACAAAAATTACCCTTATATAAATGAGTCCCCCCTGTAACTTAAACACTATGTCACAGTCATACCATGGAGTACCCCAAATAACTCCTCCCATGGTATAAAACCTATGAATATGACTCCAGTCCACCTTAAACTGTGCTGCTCGCTTAATACACCTCTCCCCCCCGTTCTTCATCGGCCGCCCCCCCTCTGCCAATCCTTTCACTGGCTACCCATCGCCCAGCAAATAGAGTTCAAACTACTAACGCTGACATACAAAGCCATCCACAACCTGTACCCTACATATATCTCCGACCTAATCTCCCGCTACCTGCCCGCACGTAACCTCCGATCCTCCAAAGACCTCCTACTCCGCTCTGCTCTTATCCGCTCCTCACACAATCGTCTCCAAGACTTCTCCCGGGTATCCCCCATACTCTGGAACTCATTACCAAGACACATAAGACTGACCCCCACAGTCACAAGCTTCAAGAAGGCCCTGAAGTCTCACCTATTCAGGAAGGCCTACAACCTCCAATAATACTACTGTCACCACACCACCACCTGAGCAGCCTCTACCCCCTCCTTCTGTCTCTTTCCCTCTTCCCTCATAGATTGTAAGCCCTTGCGGGCAGGGCCCTCTATCCCACTGTGCCCATGATCACTGTTAGTATTATCTGTTTTGTATATCTTCTGTACCGTATGTAAATCTGCAAATGTAAAGCACCATGGAATCAATGGTGCTATATAAATAAACAATAATAATAATAATAATAATAATAATAATTAATAATATGTGGAACCGCTCACTCCACTTGTACCTGCCAAGAGAAAACAGCAAATAACACAATACATTCCAAGCAATAACCCTCCAAACATTGGTAAAACACCGGGTATACATCACTAGACAGAAGTTTCTAGTGTCTTCAGTAGGGACATAGTACAATATATATGGTCACTGACTCTAGGTGGGTCATCAACTTAAATTGTAGGTCTACATGGCCCGACACAGTGTAAAGGGTAGATTCACACAAAAATTAGAACAACTGTATGGCACGGTGGCTATATGATATCCCATTACCATATCGTTCTATGTAGTCTTCTACTGTAGCTCTCCTCCTTCCTGATACTGAGGTGTGTACATTTTGTATGTTCTACATGTCCTTTTAGCATTGACTCATTTGGGGGAGGGGAGGTGTTAAGGCTTCCTATACCATTCTTAATAATTCTAGTTCATCTCGCGCCACTTGGAGAAATGATTCTGGGGCTTCACCTCTTTATAATTATGGCACATCTTGGGTTGTCTTGTACGTCAGAATTGAAAATTTTACCAGCCAGGGGCGCAGATTTCAGTTATAGCTCACACAAAGTTTTCGGTGATTTCTTTGTCAGAAACAAAGTAATAGTCACTGTTGATTCAACAAACTTTACATAAATCATTAGAAGAGGCAATTATAAGATGCTTTGTAATATTCTATATCTTAATGAAGAATAATGCTTTTTTTTCCCATCTTATCTGGCTGCTTCCCAGGTCCCCATTCTCTATTAAACTGACTTTCACCCTGTAAATCTCTGCTATATCCCTATTGAGAGGTATTGCAGGTCACATGGCTCAGATTACACTTGTCTATAGAAGTCTATGAAGCAAGGGGAAGGGGAGTAACACAAGCAGAGAGAGAAAGAAGGACAATGAGTGTTATAGTCTGATGCTGGAGCTGAATAGGAGTCAGAGGAAAGAAGACTACCAAGAGGACAGGGCTGTATGAAGATTGTGGTCCCTGCCAGGCTAAAGTTTTCAGGGCCTTTTAAATGCACTGATTATCATTGCATATTATCCACCAATTCCAAGTGTTACGTTGGGTTTACACATTCACATGCAATGCATACAACATGCACCAAGTATGCTGTCAAACTTAGGGATCAGATGAATGTAGTTGAAGACAATTTTGCTTGAAATGTCCACAGTATATAGAAGATGGGAACTTCATTGTGAAATTGCAGCAGGCTCCCTCACTATGCCAGTAGTATGTACTCACTGCACAGAGTATGATGCTGCACTATTGCTTATGGGAAGACAAGCCATTCACATACTTACAGATATATGTAAAATTCTACTGTCACTGCAGGCCACATCTAAGTGTCATTCACTTGTTCAAGTTGGTAAGAGATTTGGGAGGCCATGGGCCAAAGAGGCCATATTATATTCCGCTACTGATAGGAGCTTACTATTACGGATCAAGTACTGTTTTCACATGAGTACAGTGCCTTGCGAAAGTATTCGTCCCCCTTGAACTTTTCAACCTTTTGCCACATTTCAGGCTTCAAACATAAGGATATAAAATTGTAATTTTTTGGTGAAGAATCAACAACAAGTGAGACACAGTTGTGAAGTGGATCGAAATTTATTGGATATTTAAACTTTTGTAAAAAATAAAAAACTGAAAAGTGGGGCGTGCAATATTATTCGGCCCCATTACTTTCAGTGCAGCAAACTCACTCCAGAAGTTCAGTGAGGATCTCTGAATGATCCAATGTTGTCCTAAATGACTGATGTAAGGGTTAAAGCATGACTTGTATTATATTTTATAATGCAGTATATAGAAGACACAGGGTGAAATGTTCTCCATGCAGACTAAATAGTTTAGAGATAGATTATAATCTCAGGGTCTGAATATCAACAGTCCTGCTGTTCTCAGAGATGTACCATTCTCAGGAAAGATAAGGAGGACATTTAGACTGGGTGAAAAGGAAACATCTAGGGTTATGGGAAATTGAACAACTTTGTCTGGTAACGGAACTGGAAAACCCATATATGTACATTGATCACATGACTGTTATGTAACTGAGTTTACCTTTAAAACTGTATTGAACTACGCAATAAAGAGAAACTATTCATACACAATACCTGTGTGTACGTTTTGTTTCCCGAGCACTCGAAACTGATTATTCATTTAATTAGGATTACGGTGACATCCATCCCAGGGGGAACTTAACCCCCGACACTGATGATGATAAATATAATCCACCTGTGTGTAATCAAGTCTCCGTATAAATGCACCTGCTCTGTGATAGTCTCAGGGTTCTGTTTAAAGCGCAGAGAGCATCATGAAGACCAAGGAACAGACCAGGCAGGTCCGTGATACTGTTGTGGAGAAGTTTAAAGCCGGATTTGGATACAAAAAGATTTCCCAAACTTTAAACATCCCAAGGAGCACTGTGCAAGCGATCATATTGAAATGGAAGGAGTATCAGACCACTGCAAATCTACCAAGACCCGGCCGTCCCTCTAAACTTTCATCTCAAACAAGGAGAAGACTGATCAGAGATGCAGCCAAGAGGCCCATGATCACTCTGGATGAACTGCAGAGATCTACAACTGAGGTGGGAGAGTCTGTCCATAGGACAACAATCAGTCGTACACTGCACAAATCTGGCCTTTATGGAAGAGTGGCAAGAAGAAAGCCATTTCTCAAAGATATCCATAAAAAGTCTCTTTTAAAGTTTGCCACAAGCCACCTGGGAGACACACCAAACATGTGGAAGAAGGTGCTCTGGTCAGATGAAACCAAAATCCAACTTTTTGGCCACAATGCAAAACGATATGTTTGGCGTAAAAGCAACACAGCTCATCACCCTGAACACACCATCCCCACTGTCACACATGGTGGTGGCAGCATCATGGTTTGTGCCTGCTTTTCTTCAGCAGGGACAGGGAAGATGGTTAAAATTGATGGGAAGATGTATGAAGCCAAATACAGGACCATTCTGGAAGAAAACCTGTTGGAGTTTGCAAAAGACCTGAGACTGGGACTGAGATTTATCTTCCAACAAGACAATGATCCCAAACATAAAGCAAAATCTACAATGGAATGGTTCACAAATAAACGTATCCAGGTGTTAGAATGGCCAAGTCAAAGTCCAGACCTGAATCCAATCCAGAATCTGTGGAAAGAGCTGAAAACTGCTGTTCACAAACGCTCTCCATCCAACCTCACTGAGCTCCAGCTGTTTTCCAAGGAAGAATGGGCAAGAATTTCAGTCTCTCGAGGTGCAAAACTGATAGAGACATACCCCAAGCGACTTGCAGATGTAATCGCAGCAAAAGGTGGCGCTACAAAGTATTAACTTAAGGGGGCCGAATAATTTGGCACGCCCCACTTTTCAGTTTTTTTTTTTTTTTTTTACAAAAGTTTAAAATATCAAATAAATTTCGTTCCACTTCATGATTGTGTAACACTTGTTGTTGATTCTTCATCAAAAAATTAAAATTTTATATCCTTATGTTTGAAGCCTGAAATGTGGCAAAAGGTTGAAAAATTCAAGGGGGCCGAGTACTTTCTCAAGGCACTGTACTGGTCAGTACTTCGCTATGTCCTCCATGGTCCTATAATAATAAATGTCATATAATGGCCAGAAATAGTGTTACTTCTCATGTACACACACGGAAGCTTATCCTGAAAGGTGAAATGTGACAACTGGTACACTGTAACCTTATATAATCCCTCTCATAAAGTCACCAAGAATAGCGATTGTTCATGCCAAGAGTTTTTATGTGGGTACAACTGGTACAAACCAATAACAATATGAACAATAGATCAGCTTCAAATCTCGAAAGGTCGAAGAAAGAGCAACATTGTGACGTGTATGTAGATGAACAATTGTTATGTGTATCTGCTACTGTTTTCTTACAAAATGTCCTTAACCTTTTGGTGCACCCTGATGTAAAATTAAGAAAAGGAGGTTGTTTAGTTACTACTCCTAGTAATATTATTATGTCACAGTTCTGTAACCGAGCTGACATGGCCATAATATAGAAGTTGAAGTGTCTTTAAGGACTAAATATTAAAAAAAAAAAAAAAAAACTCTTAAAGGAACATTTACAAAGTTAATTAAGAATAGTGTTAGCAATAACACTAAACACTAAACTAAATAAAATCTTTCCCTTACCATAACCCTGGGTAAACTTCTCCAGTATGAGTAGAGGGCCCCGAGCACCAAATTCTTCACCTCTCCCAATAAGTGCCTCCTTCACACCCTCATATCCACAGAGAACAACCACAGGTCGTGGACCAAAGTAAAGGGTATAAACTGGGCCATATTGACCACAAAGCTGAAAAACAGGTGACACATCCAAATGATTGCAACTTACTATATGTATATTAGTATAATGGGAAAAGGACATGACTGACCTTCATGAGAGAATTCACCAGCTTCCCTCTTTTAATGTGCATCAATGTCCCTATAAGAGGCAGGGGTGTGGGACCCAGAGGAAGGTTACGTCTTCTGTAAAAGGTGTCCCAGGTTGAGTAGATGAAGATACATATGAGGATCAGGATTCCTGTCCATGTAATGTCCATGATCAGTTCATAGACTTAGATCCCACAATGACAACCAGTGAACAGATCTTCTCCAAATAAGTGATAGTTCTTGAGTACCCTACACATAACTAGGAGGAGGCGGCAGCGGAGGAGGAGGAGGAGGAGGAGGAGAGGAGACTAGCCTTTACTAGAGCTGATTTGTAACTCCTCATTATTAACTCTTATAGTTGTCTTGCTTTGGGTAATATTTTTATATAATGCTTTATGATTTAGATTTCTTTGTTATGTTATTCACAACTATATAACTATTAATGGACTCATCTATCTACAGTCATTACAAGAAAGCTTTATGATTTTTTTCTTTCTCTCCTTGTTCATCTAATAAATAATTATAATCAAAACCTCCTAATCCAATCTACAAGACTTCTTCCGAGTTACACCACCTCTCTGGAATGCTCTACCCCGGATTACCTCCCAACTGCTACAGCTTCAAGTGCATCCTAAATACACATCTCTTCAGACAGGCCTTTCACATTCCCTAATCTTTATTTATTGATACAGCTTTATTTATCTGTGTACTTCATGTAACCTTTTCCATAAAAATGGCTGCTCCATGGTATACAGCACTCTTGTGTCACCGCCTCTACCTCAGAGATTGTAAACTCTTGTGAGCAGGGCCATAACTCTTATTGTGTGAAGTGATTTTTTCACCCTTTAATGTCTCATTTTGTCTCTACATAAAGACAACGATTTGTAAATTTCAGCAGAATACAGTATGTTGTCACTATATAAATTATTAGTAGTAGTAGCAGCATTTCATTATTATTAATTATTAGTAGTTTATTATTAATTATTATTACTATTATTTTCTAGATTTATAAATAGCATTATGAGCCATTATCAGCTCACAAGTATTTTAGAGTCTGCATTCAAGGGTGTTTTGGGAAGGGTTAATTTTGTTATCCTTGGTGGTTCTTCCACTTCATTTCGAGCTGTGATTGAGTAGAGTTTGAGTAGACTCGCTGACTTCACTGTCTGATGCAAAGGTAAAAGGTCACATTCCAAACAGGTGACCATTGTAAGATACTGTATTTACCAAAGAAAACCTATAGCACTATAACTTAAATAAAATATAACTTTTAATGCCCATTGTTAAAAGAACCAGTATAGGCCAAAAAACATTGCGTGTAAACGCACCTTAATGTGTGTTCAAGGCCATATATAAATCTATTGGATGTATATGTGAACCAAAAATATAAATTGTAGGACCAATAAGATGTTCCCTGTAGGTTCACAATAATACCCCAATAAGCTGGTATAAGTCTCCAACTGATGAATCCAATTAAACACCCATTCACCTCTTGAGTTCAAGGTATACAGGTCTTAGGCAAAGTCATGCCAGAATTCATGACCTGAACTGTTAATTTTTCCAGGGTGAGAAAACCATCACCCCAATGTTGAATGTGGACAATAAAGCACCAATTGGATCTGATTTTTGTGAACCACTAAAGATGAGAAATACCGGCTCAACAAAAAATGATAATATAAAGAAATGGACTCGCTCTAAATAAATTGAGTAAAGGACGAGGTGGAGAGTTAAAACTGCAATTCCCGGTGTCCTGAAGGTGGACACCAGAACTAGTGAATAGCCGATATAGTAAGATATTTATCTCAACTTCTTGGACGTTGTATATACTAGGGAGGTGCTAGAAGGATGTAAAGGTTCAGTGTATGGTATTAAACTATTGTTACAGTCACGCTCCACCTCTAGTCCAGCTTTGGCAATGAACTTTGAGGAAAGACCCATTGAGTGATGGAACATTTGCTCACACTTCTTTTTCACACTTTTAAAGGCAGTCTGTCAGCAGTAAATTGGTTATAAACCTAATGACAGTACATTGTAGAGGGGATTCTACAGTTTCCAAATATGTGCAGCATCCCAGAGGCTGCTGCTTTTAATTGTTTGTCATTTGTGCCTCTGGGTTTTGTTGGTTTGTTCCGTTCTGTGTTAAATGCAATGTTATGCAGCTTTTCCCTGGATTTCTCCCCCTGCATTATTCAAAACCTTGCCTTGGTTCATCCCTGGCCTATCACTGGCCACTGGGCGGGGTTGTAGGGAGATCTAGTCTCCCCAGCAATGGTTGGTCTCCTTAGTCTAGTGTGTGCAGTTAGCTGGAGAAGGTGTGCAGAGTTTGCCTGCCACCAGCTTCTGGACTGAGGCCCAACGGTCACCTTCATAGCCCTAGGAGAGCAGTGGTGACCCTAGTCTCTTTGCTGCCTGAGGCGGACTATAGAAAGACGCTGCCAAAAAAAAAAAAAATTGAGTTTCCATGCTACTCGCTTCACATGCTGTTATTGTCACACCATATACACAATACACAAAGTTATAAAACAATTTTTAAGAATTCTTCTTACTGCATTACTTCAGTATTAGATGAACAACACGGCATTAATAATGACAATAACTTCACACATCTTCTGCTTGGTGGATGGAAGAGCCCACATGGCCCGCATTTTCTATAACAGGAACGCCGCAGATAGTTGAGTACTGGACTTCGGCTATGTGATGAACCGACCCTCAGTTTTATATCTTTCTTGAAAGTGTGTTTTACTTGCTTAGGTCAGTCCTTCCCCCACTTGGAATGCGGTGCTTTAGTTGAGTCCACATTGCTGGACAATACGCTTCACTGGTTTTATGTGTGTTCATTGGAGATGGCTTGCTATAGCCAGGCACTTTTATTATCCCTGGCCAGATGGGATGGGGGATAGCAAGCCTTAACTTCACCCTTCTCTCCGAGGGTTCTGCAAAGGTGGGAGAAGGGGGGCTGCCTGGGAGCAAGGGGTGGGTGGAGCACTAGCCATATACTGTGGGCAGACCTGGATTCTGGGGTCATTCAGCAAAGAGGCAGTAAGGAACTCTGATCTGGGAGAAGAGGAGAGAGCTTGCCCTACTGAGGAATGCATTGAGGGCCTAGCAGTGAGGCCTCAAGCCTTTCACTTGTTCTGGACAACATGTAGAAGGATTGTTTTATGCAACTTGCTTAAGCTTGAGCCCTAGGCCCAAAACTCTGCTGTGGCCTAGAGAAACGGACTAAG
The DNA here is from genome assembly GCA_947044405.1 of Leptodactylus fallax. Classification (NCBI taxonomy): domain Eukaryota; kingdom Metazoa; phylum Chordata; class Amphibia; order Anura; family Leptodactylidae; genus Leptodactylus; species Leptodactylus fallax. The sequence goes on from CAMRHE010000327.1 coordinate 1,251,952, forward strand.
AGTCTATTGTGTTGAGCATGGAAGAGAGACAGCTAGGACAAAGCTGTGTGCTCAGGTATTTTTTATAATCTTTATTTCCTTTTATTTTGGTGTATTGTATCATCGCTCTTTTGCTTGTACGTTTATGCTTGATCATATTAATATTGTATATTTCTGTATATGCTATTAATCCATACCGACCCACTTGGGTTATTAAATATATAAAATTTATATCGCTCATTTCGTTTTATCCTATGACCGGGTCTACTCACGGTGTGTGAGTGGGAGGTTAAGAAAGAAGTTTGATCGCAGGCATGCCAGGCGGCTGGGCGAGGCGATATTCTTCACAGGCTATCTTTGCCACTCCCATTGAAGTGAATGAGAGCCACGCGGGTTCATCCATCCACCAACCTACACGCCTATATATATGGCTGCGGTCAGGCTGGATTCCCACCCAGTGGGGGAAACCCGATTCTCAGGCCCAGTGGGGTCTCAGCAGACAGATCCCCATCAATCAGGTATTTATCCTCTATCATTTAGGTGAATACAGGGCAGTAACATTTTGTGACTTACAGGTGACGTCTCTGACTAATCGGTCACATTTCCCTTCTCTTCCCTTTGGACCGCCATGACCACTTCTTCCAGCTGTGACTTGTCTCTGTAAAGTTTGCAACACAAACATCTTTGGCTCCTCACTTTTCCAGGCACCCGACCCACATTGTCCTCACCTACACACCCATCCTGCTGCTACCCCAATTATAAAATATATAATATAACTCCCCATAATGAATAATACCCCCAAGTGCATCTTTATATTACAGTAATAATGTCCGTGTGTACCCTGTATAAATAGTGCCCCTTATTAATAATGCCCCAGGTGTAATTAAAAGGTTTTCCAGGTCTTTAATAAACTAATCAGTGGGGCTCAAAACCCAGGATCCCCACTGATCAGCTGTTTGAATGGTACCTGTGTAAGCTTCGTGACCGCTTCTCTGTTTACATAGTGTCATCCATCTCATAGCGGCCATGTAATGTAACTACAGCCTCGTCCTATACATGTCTATGTGACAAGGCTGGAATTACATCACACGGTCACTATAAAAAGACAGCATGTGGTATATACATAGTCCCTGTTTATAATGCCCCATTTACACACACTATAATGTTCCACAGCAGCCCCTGCATACAGTATTACATGGTATTATGGCCCGCAGCGGCCCCTGAACACAGTATTATGCTCCATAGTGGCCCCTGCACATGGTAATATGCTCCATATTGGCCCCTGAACACAGTATTATGCTCCATAGTGGCCCTTGCACACGGTATTATGCTCCATAGTGGCCCCTGCACACGGTATTATGCTCCACAGCGACCCCTGCGCACAGTATTATGCCCCACAGCGGCCCCTGCACACGGTATTATGCTTCATAGTGACCCCATTTACACACACTATAATGTTCCACAGCAGCCCCTGCATACAGTATTACATGGTATTATGGCCCACAGCGGCCCCTGAACACAGTATTATGCTCCACAGTGGCCCCTGCACACGGTATTATGCTCCATAGTGGCCCCTGCACACGGTAATATGCTCCATAGTGGCCCCTGAACACAGTATTATGGCCCAGAGAGGCCCATGAACACAGTATTATGCTCCATAGTGGCCCCTGCACACGGTATTATGCTTCACAGCGACCCCTGCACACAGTATTATGCCCCACAGCAGCCCCTGCACACGGTATTATGCTTCATAGTGACCCCTGCACTGGTATTATGCTCCACAGTGGCCCCTGCACACGGTATTATACTCCACAGTGGCCCTGCACACGGTATTATGCTCCACAGTGGCCCCTTCACATGGTATTATGCCCCATAGTGGGCCACCCATGAACTATTATTATACTCTGGGGTCTTTTCAGACCCCAGAGTATAATGATCGGAGACCCAGGTGGTGACAAACATAAAACCAATGTTACTTAGCTATCCTGGGCACCGATGCCCTCCCTGCAGCTTTCGGCACTGTTTAATTGCTCACAAACGTCACATGGACCAGGCCGGCGTCGCAACCTGATGACATTTTTATGTTCCCTCACCTCCCATGGGCCTTTCTATTACTATACTCTGAGGTCTGAAAAGAACCCAGAGTATAATAGTAGTAGTATTTGAGACCCGCGGCCTCACTTACCGATCCCTGCTCCTGCTCACAGCCGTCTCAGTGGAGGCGGACACGAGCAGGCGCGGGGGTAGGTAAGTAAATAGGCCGTTACCTGCTGGGGTTACTCCAGGAGGTAATCCTCACCTACCTGCGATCCATTGATGGAGCCGCCGCCTCCTCTTCTTGTCCACGCATAGGATGTCTGACTTTTAGTGCAGGAGGCGCGATGACGTCATTGTATCGCTGCCTGCGCTGAGATGCGGACTTCTTGTAAGCTTGCCCAGAACAGGTCCGACTCAGCTTTGTTTTGTTTTTTTTTTTGTTTTTTTTTTAAAGCGGCCTGTCCTGGGCTGGTTTACGTTAAACTAAATAGTAAAAATGCCCCCAGATAGTGATGGATAGTGCCGCCTGACTTCGCCTCATTAGAGGTGCACCCCTGTAGGAGGGATATCATCAGCCCCATGCTCATCCAGAGACAGCCCTGAGCAAGGGAGAGAAGCTGTCTAAACTGTTGGACATTTTCGGTGCCATGCCAGGAGGAGCAGGAGAGGACCCTGACAGGAGGACCACGTTCGGGCCTAGTCTACACGTAACCAGATCCTTGTGAGGACTCCCTGTAACTCCATCCCCAATACACCTGGCTGGGAGAGACAAGAGAGGAGGAGCAGTGGTGGGCTATATCTCAGAGCCTGTAACATCCCTGGGTACCCTCCTAGAACCAATGCTGGGGTATTGGACACTGAACTACTACCCCCATTTTGAAGCTGCTGTTACCTTTGTTCCAGTTGTTATAATAAAAACTGTTCCTGGTTCAACTGCACTGCTGACTCCTGCTAGTTATGGTTTGGGGATTTTGGGACATTGTGAAAATAACATTGCTTTGTGGGCATAATCTTGAGAACTCTATGTGGGCCTAAAGTGCATCATGCCTATTAACCATTCATAGTCTTCCATTACCTTTTTGGCAATGTCTTGTAACCATCAAGCTTTGCATAAATTCTATTTATTGGATTTGCCAAGTTTGTTGTACCAGTTATAATAAGTGATAAAGTGGAGCACCCTGGTGCCTGTGGAGGAAGAGAATAACAAGGTGGGGCAGGGCAATGGCTACTAAACTGTGACCTGTATTTGCAGTTTTCTTTTTCCAATAAACCTCTTGGAAGGTCGAGCTGGTGTAGTGGTGGAAGGACTGTGTGGCTGTTTACCCATGGGGCTGTATCTGGTCTCCATGAGGATGGTGGTGGGTCATGATGCCCTTGATAAAAATAAAGAGGCCGGGTGATGTAGGCAGCAGCTTGTGGCAGTTTTACTTAAAGGCTTGGCGGTTTCATGTCAACATGGAGGCACAAATAACTTTAGTCACTGATCCACTTCTGTGTAATTTTGTGCATGGGTCATCAGGGTACTCATTCCATGCACTTTGGTTCCTCATTGTTCTTTGATAAGAATAATTATAATCTTGTTGGGGCCCCATGACCAGGAGTAGCCTGCTTCAGGGATCTCCCTTAGGTCATCCTTAGCCCACTTTGTGCAATGTAGTTGTGCACTATGCCAGCCAGAAAACACATCCTGCTGCATTTTTTAAAATGGAACTGGCTGTTTACACCTGAAAAGCCCAATGACATACAGTACATCATGTTATAGATGCCGTCACCCTGAACATTTTGGTGATTTGTTTATCCAAATCCACACAGCCATTCCAAAGATATAATCCCTATAGAATGGCATTGACCGGCCTATAATTACAATCAGATGAACCTACATGTGGCAGAATTACTAAGAGATGGAAATTTCTTAGTAATTTTGCCAAGTCTTGTGCCTGTCAGGGAATCAATTAAGACAGACATAAGACACACCAGTCTTCATAGGGTTAGAGTATCACGTCTGTTGGTCACATGGCTATGCTGCAGTTCTGGCTCATTGATTTTAATGGACTGAGCTGTAGCATTGCCATGTGACCAATGGACAAGAGGCCACTTCCTGAGAAGAAGAAAGTAGCCATGTTTTCTAGTCCTCCTTTAATAAATTTCTCCCATTTATGATTATCTGTGATTGATGCAGGGGAGGTGAGGTGTTGGACAGCATAGAACAAAATGGGTCATGGAGTAGGTATTAAAAAGCATCCATAGTCATGCTAGTTATTTTTTTTATAATATCTTTATTTTTGCATTAAATCAGTAAAAACAAATCCAAAACATCACTACTAGAATGCAAGATCTTGAACTGGGTGGGAATCTATAAGTGATAAGTGGCCAATGGGCATCTTACTGTAGAAATGACAAATATATCTATGGCTTGGCATATCTTCTCTGGGGACATGACATGAAACATGGGACTGTTTGAGCACCAGTTGATCTGATGTCCATGGAGTTTCCCCTTCATAGGACTTCTGATCAATCATAAAAGTCAGAAGAAAAATCCTGGCGGTTCCGGAGTCATTTTTCAGACATAGATGTCCATGTATTGACTGTTCTCCATTGAAGAAAATGGAAGTCACAGAATCCGATGAGTTTCTGTCCATAGTCAATGATTATTATTTTGGAGTTGCCTTGCTAAATTGTCCAACTTCACGTATCCTTGGCTTGTCCATGTAAAGTCAATCTACAAGGGGTTCATGTCTTCCAAGACGATAGAGAAACTAAGTCTTCTGTATATGTAGGTTGTAGGCAATCTTCATTTTACCTTTACATCATGCATGGACTAAGCCACCTCCATTCTATGTCATAAAATATCTATACTTCATTTTGTGGCGCTCTGACAACAGAAGGAAATCAGAAATGTCCGTCAGACAACAAATCTATATCTATTCATCTATAATTATATCAGATCTAATAATAAAATATTGGTTTCTACTCACGGTTTGATTTTGCAGTATTTATAATATAGGATTAAACCAACAAGCACTGCTATAAGACATAGAAAAGCTCCGGCAGATACACTGCATATAATGATCAGACTGGTCATGTTCTCATCAGTCATCTTCAAGTCAGAAAAACTGGTATCAAAGTTACCTAAAAATATGTATGTACATAATATGTAAGATGTTATCATGTCAAAGATGATAGACTATACATGATAAAGTGTAATGCTGGGGGTAAAATAGACTGCTTAGAAGGATCCTTAATACATTTCAATTGTAGAAAGTGCTGGCCAACAATTTCATCCGTGCGTTGCAGATACTGGTTGGCTGGGGAGCAGGAACTGACATGTGTCAGAAAGGATACAATGTGTCATGGAAGAGGCTACTGTATCAGACTAGGGAGATGTAGAAGTCATGTATGTTCCTCTAAGAAATTTTAGTAAAGGTATGCAAATTAGTTTCTCTAGTTAAAAAAAAAGAAAATTAATTGTGACTCTAGATCCATGTATTGGGAGCCGGCTGTCTATAGCTCAATGCCCGACATTCAAAGAAACCTTGTGATATGATTTGGGATATAAGGAAAACCAGAATGCCTCTATGATAAGTAAAATACACCCATCCCCAGACAGATGTTTAGGGCTCTCACCCCTTGTCAGTGCAGAGCAGTCGTGTCACAAGGCTTCTTTGAAAGTCGGGCATTGACAGGGAGCTTTTTTCCAATAGATTGTTATAGAAGTCCAGTTTTCCTTTTGTTTAGGGGATAAACTAATTTGAATACCTTTGCCTAAAATTCCTAGCATAGATGGCTTGTAAATCTTACTATCTCTCTTAAAGAGACAGTGGTCTCATAAATGAGACAAACTTCCCCTCCTGACCCTTATTCTGTATTAAGAATCTCCTAAGGTAGTAGTAACTGATCGAGACAGACTGAATCCCCCAGCCACATGTCTCCTTACAAAAAAGAGGGATTACAGGCAGTCTACTGGGAGGCCGAAGTTTATCTTTGTTATCAATCCTCTACTTTGCTGTATACTCAATTCCCTCTACAGTACACCCTGTCATAGAAACCCGACAGCAGGTATAAGATCAGTAATGTCTCATCTGGTAGGGCGATGTATTCTACTAAGGCTTCTTATATTACCTCCAGTTTTTATGCGAGAGCTTTTCATCATCTCCTTATCTGGAGGTTTTCCTACAATGGAAAGAACAGGGAAAACATTACAATAAAGTAGAAAGATTAATAAATCCATGAGAATATCTGTGGCTCTAGTTGTAAAACTACAACTCCCAGCATGCCATAATAACTTCATATAATCTACACTGTGACAATAGGTTCTTTGTAAACTTACCAGCTTTACTGTAATTGATGGGTCTTTTGGGAAAAAATCCATTCCGCCATCCTGTAAGAAGAAATGTATTGATTACAGTAATTATATTACTATTACAGATCAGGAAAGTCGCCATATCTCCGGGATTTATTCTGTTAGTGTAGTGGAGGGTATAGACAGGATTATGTGCGATTACAACCAGTATAGAAAAAATAAATATAATGTAAAAGTAAAATATCTAAAAAATGTAAATGATAATTGTAATGATGATGATCATACCTGGGAATTGCAGTCCGGATACATCTATCACTAAAGCACCAAGTAGAAAGAGCAGGAGAACAGCTCTGCGTCCTTGGCTCGCCATGATAAATGTGAGAAAATCAGAACATGTATGTAGAATGTATGTGATAGTACTGTATGATGTCACAATAGTAGGAAGAAACCATGGTAACCTAGAGGGAGGTCTAGAATATCACTTCTTTATGATGTCACTAGGATGTGTTCTACATATATACAAGGAAGAGACTATGATAACATGGGAGGGGTCATTACTTCTTTATGGTCTCATTGCAATGTGTTATGCAAATATACAAGGAAGAGACCATGATAACATGGGGGGGGGGGGTTATTACTTCTTTATTATGTTATTACAGTGTGATAGATAGATAGATAGATAGATAGATAGATAGATAGATAGATAGATAGATAGATAATTACAGGGGGAAATATAATATTGCTTCTTATTCTTATGTCAAGGAAGATACCATGAGAATATGATATGAGGAAATTGTATAGGATGACAACACTAGGTTTCTAGAGATGGGTGAAAATGTGTATCTGCAACTTTTGTACAGATGGTGCTGTACTATGCTATGTAGGCTGCCATATCACGCTATATTATTAATGTAGTGCATCATTCTCCTAGTATGTGTATTAGAATGGTGCACTGAATGGTGTGTTAGTCGTGTACTGGAGCACTGGTTCAGTTCTCACCAGTTCTTATACACTTACTATTAGAAAGATGCACCACATTAAGACAATACACTGTCTGTCAGATTAATGCTTGCTATACATGTTCAGATCTATGACTGGCTCATGTGACCTTTTCTTGCAAGGTATTTATTCTCCATATAAGCACAATTAGTAATATTCATCCGACCTGCTCTACTCAGTGTACTCACTGCACCATATAAGCACTACAGATGGGCGAACCTCTCAAGATTAGTTTTGTTTTGAGTGGTTCAGTTCAAAGATTTGTTTCAAGTCAATTAAGTTCAGAAGGAATTGGCTTAAAACATAGTGTATGACACTGTCAGGGCTCCTAGGACTATATATCTATAATACATAGTGTATGACACTGTCAGGGCTCCTAGGACTATATATCTATAATACATAGTGTATGACACTGTCAGGGCTCCTAGGACTATATATCTATAATACATAGTGTATGACACTCTTAAGGCCCTCTAGTTCTATGTTCATGTGGGTGTCTGAGCTCTGCTTGTGATGCTTCCCTGGCTGAGATCCCAGATCCTGTTTCATCCATCATGTGTGATCTGCCTCTAAGCTTAAACAGTCACTGTTGTTTGAACAAAATTTCATAAATCAATAGAAGATTATCTCTGTAATATACTTTATCTTAGTGAAGAATAATACTGATATATCCTCTTATCAGGTTGTTTCCCAGCATTATCTCCCTCTGCCAAATTGACTTTATATGTATTCTGAAGAAATTTGTAGGGTGGTTTGGACACACATGTTGAACATTTTGGCCTGTCCTGAATGTGCCTGTGGCTAAAGCGCAGTGTAAGTATAGTTCATGTGCCACAATTTGGCGTAGAATGATTTATTTGCTATGTTGTGTCATGTGCTGTAATGTGCTTGCACTATACTGTATGCTCATATCACTTTAACTAGTGCAAATCAATGTGCGGTCAATGTTCTAGTACATTCTGGAAGCTGTATAGTGTGGTGGCTCCATAGAAGTGGCACATAGTTATGCCTGTGCGTTGCATAGTGGGAGAAGATCAGGGGCGTAACTTGAGGGGGTGCAGAGGGTGCAGTCGCAGCAGGGCCCAGGTGCCTTAGGGGGCCCATAAGCACTGGCATCAGTATTGAGATTGCAGATTCCATCTGGCCCATAAACCAAGGAGACCCACAGATTACCCTAACTACACTAAGGTTGATTAAACTCCTTAGCAACCGTAACCATGACTATCAAGAATTATCTCTAGGCATGAGGTAGGGGGCCCCAGACAAAAGATTGCATCGGGGCCCAGAAGACTTTAGTTACACCACTGGAGCAGATGTTTGTTGCTATCCCACGGTGCAACGTATTGATGTCAGGTGTTGCCCAGGTTACCTAAAGTGGGAATGGCTCCCTATTTAAGGGTTCGTTCCCATACTCTCAGAGAGTAGAACGGCTTAGAGTAGGAATGCTTGTAGGAGTGGACGATCGCTTGGAATATCACCAACTTGGACAACTTGAGACGTTTACTTTTTGCGAAAGACGGCATTTTAGTTCCAAGAATTAAACACCCAAGGACAATTGTTAGCAAATGGACTCAGCAGCACCACCATCTTCTAGAATTAGTCCAGTCATGATCACTGCCTCATAAATATTGTCAGGCTGATCTACAACCTGAACAGAAAGCAGTGGTGATAACCCCTACCACCATACCTCCCAACTGGCCCGGATTCGGTGGGACAGTCCCATATTGTGGGTCCTGTTCCGCGGTCCAGGTTGGCGGGAGGTATATCCCAGATTCCACTCCGTGGACAGCCTCTGCTTCATCACTGTGCTCCTGTATGCGCCGGCCCTGGGAGCTGTAGGCGTGATGTGATGACATCACTCACATCACGCCTGTAGCTCCCTCAACAGTCCGGAGAGGCAGACCTCAGACAGAGAAGCAGGGGAGCGAGGAGAGGTAAGTATCCATATTTTATTATGTTAAACTGTGGGGGCAAATGGAGGGGGAACATTAAACTGGGGGCAGATGGAGGGAAGGACATTAATCTGGGGGCAGATGAAGGGGGGGCATTAATCTTGGGGCAGATAGAGGGGGACATTAAACTGGGGTCAGATGAAGGGGGTCATTAAACTGGGGGCAGATGGAAGGGTGGCAGATAGAGCATAACATTAAACTGGGGGCAAGTTGGCAGGGGACATTAAACTGGGGGCAACTGGAGGGGGGCATTAAACCGTGGGGGTAGCTGAGGGGGACATGTTTGCCTCTAGTTGCCCCTAGTTTAATGTCCCCATCCAGCTATCCCCATGGTTTAATGTAACCCTCCAGATGCCCCAGTTTAATGTCCCCCTCTAGTTTCCCCCAGTTTAAACTGGGGCACCAGGGGAGGGACTTAATACTGTGGGGTAATTGGAGATGAACATTATAATGTGGGGGCATATAATGGGTGAATGTAAGAGCATTATACTGTGTGGGGGCAGATAGAAAATAGATCAGAGTGGGCGCAGTCAACGTAGAAGTGGATGGAGCTAAATTTGCCACAGCGAGCATGGTGCGCCGCACGTACTATCCCTCTTTCTGTCCTCTGAAAGTTGTGAGGTTTGCCCATCACTGACTCTCTCAGTCCTACCCAGACTGTTCAGGACCAGTCCAGGAAGGTTTTATATCTGTGATCATCTTACTAAGATGGTGCAGGTACGTAGCAGGGAAGGACCCTGACTTTTTTTTTTTTTTTTTGCTTTTTGGCCAATTCCCAGAGAACCCCTTTAACCTTTAGGTGCACCCTGATGTAAAAGTAAAGAAAGGAGGTAGTTCAACTGCTACTAATAGTACTACTATTATGGGATGATGCTGTAATCTGTACTGACATAGCGGCTGATATATTACTATATACAGACTGTAGGATTATGTAGTGGTAGTGTACATAGAAATAAATATATGGCTATAGCCATATGTATATAGCCATATATGTGGATCACTGAGCGGCCGCAGCCTGAGGCTCCAGGAAATGTGCTGACTGTAATGGAGAGCTCAGACTGTCCAGAACTGGCTTTATAGAAACCCTGGGAAATGTTCTGGAGCTGAATTGTTGAAGAGTAAGGCCGGTCCTTGATCCCCCAGGTCCATCCCTGCTATTAGTACTGAGCTGCTGGGAATCTGCTGCACCTGGAGGATCAGAGCAGACATGAGGTCTGGTGTGAATACTGGGATATTATACTCTGCCTGTGAGTAATAATGTGTGTGACTGTGTGTCCAGTCTCTGCTATAGTCAGGGGTGTGTTCTGTTAGTCAGTGTTCAGACCAGCAGGGTTTTGTTTTGCTGAAAAAAAAAAAAGAAGACCCAATGTATGTACCTTGTATGTAGCATCATTGTCTCCATGTGTTGTGAGCCTGTACTTACCTGTACAGATACTAACCTTCCACACTATCTATCTAATAACTATTATCTATCTATGTATGTAATATTATTATTATTATTATTATTATTATTATTGTTTATTTATATAGCACCATTAATTCTATGGTGCTGCACATTACTATATTAATTCCATGCTGCTCTGTACATTATTATATTAATCCCATGATGCTTTACATTTGAGGGTTTACATGCGGTACACAAAATATACAAAACAAATATAATAGTAACAGTGATCACTGGCACAGTGGGATAGAGGGCCCTGCCCGCAAGGGCTACAATCTATCTATCTATCTATCTATCTATCTATCTATCTCTCTCTGTGTTTTTCTTCTATATGTATTTTTGTCTCTCATCTATGTGTCTGTGTGTATATATATATATATATATATATATATATATATATCTGTATATCTTTCATGTCTTCCATCTATCTATCTACAGTCATGGCCAAAAGTTTTGAGAATGACACAAATATTCTATTTTCACATGATCTGCTGCCCTCTGGTTTTTATGTGTGTTTGTCAGATGTTTTTATCACATACAGAAATATAATTGCATTCATATTATGAGTAACAGAAGCTTATATTGACAGTTAGAATGAGTTAATGCAGCAAGTCAATATTTGCAGTGTTGACCCTTCTTCTTCAGGACCTCTGCAATTCTCCCTGGCATGCTCTCAATCAACTTCTGGACCAAATCCTGACTGATAGCAGTCCATTCTTGCAGAATCAATGCTTTAATTTTGTCTGAATTTGTTGGTTTTTGTTTGTCCACCCGTCTCTTGATGATTGACCACAAGTTCTCAATGGGATTAAGATCTGGGGAGTTTCCAGGCCATGGACCCAAAATCTCTATGTTTTGTTCCCTGAGCCATTTAGTTATCACCTTTGCTTTATGGCAAGGTGCTCCATCATGCTGGAAAAGGCATTGTTGAGCGCCAAACTGCTCTTGGACGGTTGGGAGAAGTTGCTCTTGGAGGACATTCTGGTACCATTCTTTATTCATGGCTGTGTTTTTAGGCAAGACTGTGAGAGAGCCGATTCCCTTGGCTGAGAAGCAACCCCACACATGAATGGTTTCAGGATGCTTTACAGTTGGCATGAGACAAGACTGGTGGTAGCGCTCACCTCTTCTTCTCCGAATAAGCTGTTTTCCAGATGTTCCAAACAATCGAAAAGGGGATTCATCAGAGAAAATGACTTTACCCCAGTCCTCAGCAGTCCACTCTCTGTACCTTTTGCAGAATATCAGTCTGTCCCTGATGTTTTTTCTGGAGAGAAGTGGATTCTTTGCTGCCCTCCTTGAGACCAGGCCTTGCTCCAAGAGTCTCCGCTTCACAGTGCGTGCAGATGCACTCACACCTGCCTGCTGCCATTCCTCAGCAAGCTCTGCACTGCTGGTAGCCCGATCCCGCAGCTGAAACACTTTTAAGAGACGGTCCTGCCGCTTGCTGGTCTTTCTTGGGCGCCCTGGAGCCTTTTTGGCACCAATGGAACCTCTCTCCTTGAAGTTCTTGATGATGTGATAGATTGTTGACTGAGGTGCAATCTTTCTAGCTGCAATACTCTTCCCAGTTAGGCCATTTTTGTGCAGTGCAATGATGACTGCACGTGTTTCTTTAGAGATAACCATGGTTAACAGAAGAGAAACAATGATGGCAAGCACCAGCCTCCTTTTAAAGTGTCCAGTGGTGTCATTCTTACTTAATCATGACAGATTGATCTCCAGCCCTGTCCTCATCAACACCCACACCTGTGTTAATGGAGCAATCACTGAAACGATGTTAGGTGGTCCTTTTAAGGCAGGGCTGCAATGATGTTGAAATGTGTTTTGGGGGATAAAGTTCATTTTCTAGGCAAATATTGACTTTGAAAGTAATTGCTGTTAAGCTGATTACTCTTTATAACATTCTGGAGTATATGCAAATTGCCATTAGAAAAACTGAAGCAGTAGACTTTGTAAAAATTAATATTTGTATCATTCTCAAAACTTTTGGCCATGACTGTAGAAATAGAAATTCCAAAGCAGCACAGTTAATATATAACCTGAGTGCAAATCCAAGGAAGACGGCACTTCCAATGTAGATACCAAAGACAAACATACGGCAGCACTCCACTGGTTCCAAAAAGACATCAGTGACTTTATTACAATTAGGCTAAGGCCCCACGTTTCATCCCACAGCAAAAAAAAGCGCTGCGGGAGAAACCGTAGAGAGATCGTATCGCGGTTCTTCCCGCAGCGCTTTAGACAGAAAGTTTGCAGAGTTTTTCTCTGCTGACTTTCTGTTTCAATTATACCTATGGGGGAAACCGTCGGCGTTTCTGTAGGTATAATTGACATGCTGTGATTTCCGCTTGTCCGCAGCGTGGTTTTTTCCACAAAGTGGGCATGGGATGCCCATCCACTTTGCTCTGACTGTAAAACGCCGCAGTTTTTTCCGCGGCGTTTGCGTCACGTGGGGCTTTAGCCTTAGCGGCGTATCAGTTCCAACTGGAACATTTCTCAAGCTAGAGGTTCCAGTTGTGACCGAACCATTGCTACATGGAATAAAGACACTTTGATTTCTTGGAACCAGTGGAGTGCTACCATTTTTGTCTTTGGTATCTATATATATTCTGTATGTATCTATCTATCTATCTATCTATCTATCTATCTATCTAAGGAAAACAAATCAGGCAGCACTCTATACATCAAGTGATACCAGCTGGTATGGGCCAATAAAGCGCCTTTTATTTTTCACTTGATCTACAGAGTGATGTGAAATTTTTTTTTTTTTCTTTATTTACTAGGACTATTACCTGTTCCCTGAGTGTTCCCACTTTTTAGACTGGTGCTTTCTATTTCTTCTTCTATCTATCTTGATATTGTGGTAGGTTATAAGTGCTGAGGACGCCGGATGGTGGATGTCGGGTATTTAAATATGGTGACCCGGCGCTAATGCCCATGATCAGTGCCCAAGGTGCCATTTTCCTTACGGCACTATTTTTGGAGGATCACCAGTTCCCGGAACTAGATCTAGAGCTGGCGATCCATTACCATGACAATTGCGAGCGTATTGAGGCTTGTCTGGCATTACCTTCTATTACTGGCTGCTCTATGAAGCCTGTAATAGAAGTGCAGGTATTTTTCAATGCATTAGCATTGTAATGCATTGCATTAGTGGCCAGACTCTCTGGGGTTCAAGACCCCTAGGGGGTATAATAAATACAGTTATTTTTTATTTTTTTATTTTTTTTATAAAAATTAAAATAAAAAAATTAGAAAGAATTAAAAATTTTAATCAGCCCCCCTTTCCCCAGAATACATATAAAAGTAAAAAAAATACTGCAAAACACATATACAATAGATATCCCTGTGTCAAAAAATGCCCAGTCTACAAACTTATAAAAATATTTTTTTTCCTGTACACTTTTTTTTGCTATTTCTGATAAAAAAAATTTTAATAAGTGATCAAAGCAATAAATATTCCCCAAAATGGTATAACTAAAACGTACATCTGGCCCTGCAGAAAAAGACACCCTATACACCCCATACACAGAAATATAAAAAAAAAAATTCTGGTGTCAGAATATGGTGACTTAAAGAAAAAATATTTTTCTCTAAGTTTTGGATTTTGTTAAGGGGTTAAAATGTAAATAAAACTATATAAATTTGGTTTCCCCGGAATCGTACCGAATACAGGTGACATGTCATTTTGGCTGAACAGTTAAAATGAAGCCCGTAAAGTGTCGCGCAAATGCACTTATTCTCCAATTCTATCCCATTCTAATTGTTTTCCAGCTTCCCAGTACATTGTACAGAATAATAAATGGTTCCATTATGAAGAACATTTTGTCCTGCAAACATTAAGCCCTCATATGGCTCTGTGAACAGAAAAACAAAAAAAGTTATGGGGTTTGGAAGGCGGAGCAGTCAAAAACAAAAATCGAAAAAAATGCCTACGGCAGGAAGGGGTTAAAGGTATCCAGTGGTCAAAGCAAAAAACTGGGTAGTTTAAAAGCATGAGGAGCAGAAGTGTACCATGAGTGATGACCTGGGATCTTTTCAGGTTGTGGGGTCTTTGTAGGTCTGGGGGAGGGGTCTGTGTCCATCATGTTTGTCACCCCCTTCTGGGGAAGTAAAACCTCACCTTGGGCTCTTGGTGAATACTGGGCAGCAGGATGGACTCTCCTTAAGCTTTAGTAAGAGGAGGCAAGTTATCAGAGGGACATGCCTGGAATATAGAAACTACAATGTGACCATCCCATATTTGGGAGGCAGGGGTCTGTGATTGTCCACTAGAGTCACCCCATGGTGACGGTGGATAGGTCCCCTCTCTCATGCATCATAATACAAACACCTGGACACTGCACGCAGGTTTATTAAAGCTCCGGGGTTGGGGCAGTTTTTATGACCTCACAGAAATGGCTCTGCCCTTATTTGCATATTTAATTATCCTGATATTTTTTTTTCTATTTTGCAGGTAAATGAGAATTATAACAGGATTTTACATGAGGTCACATTAAATTTCTCTGAAATTCTTTTGTTTAGTTTGGATAAAGAGATTGATTTATGACAGCGCCCCCTACAGGATGCTGAGAGTCTCTATCAGTTATGATATGGCCCAGGAGAATATTGTATGTCCTTCACCTTCTGCTTTATCTAAGTATAAACCTTCTGTATGTGCCTGGGACATATAGAGCTGTTATAGGAGGGGCAATAGGGCGATTGCCTCTGGGTTTCTATCACCAAGGTGACTTCATCTGCCCCACCTTACCCCATGCCCTGACTATACAGTGCACCGCCCTGACATGGGCATCTGGATCCCACTGTGTCTAATATGAGGACACCACCCCAGCTGGGCTTTTAAAGAGTGTAAGTGGGTTGTTGAATTAGGCACTATATGGCAGTATTATTGTGGCACCATAGGGCGGTATTACAAGGATACATAATTTGTGGCACTATAAGGTACATGGTATTCATTGCAACTATTGTATTATATACAGGGGTAAACCTAGCCTGTGCACCCGATCCGTTGATCTTTGGGTCCCTGATGGGGCCCTTTACTCCCCTTATTTAGCCCACACACAGTATACTATCTCCTGTACTGGCACCCACAGTATATGGTCCCCTTTACTGACTCCCCACACAGTATATGGTCCCCTTTACTGACTCCCCACACAGTATATGGTCCCCTTTACTGACTCCCCACACAGTATATGGTCCCCTTTACTGACTCCCCACACAGTATATGGTCCCCTTTACTGACTCCCCACACAGTATATGGTCACCTTTCAGGCCCCCACAAAGTATACTTCCCTCTTCTTTTTGGCCCCTGTCCAGTATATGGATACCCACATAAGTCAGTTTTAGATTCAACCCAAATTTTTCAAATGTTTCTTGCTTGGTCTGAGGCCGAAGCATTTGGGGTTCATCACTCCTGAAGCACTATTATACTCTAAGGTCTCCTAAGACTCCAGAGTATGACGAGGGGCGGGCCGGGGGGGTGTGAGGAAAAATATCAAACACTTATACACTTATACTCGTCTCACCTCTCCTGGGCTTCTTCTTGGCATCACACAGAATCTGATGCCCTCCTCAGGCCACCATCTGATGTCACGTGCTGCAGAGGTCACAGCTAAGTCCTGTGATTGGGCCACAGCAGTCACTGAAGCTCGGCCCACCCCATGTGACCGCTGAGGCCCAATCACAGGCCTCAGCATTGACCGTGGGGTGTGTGACGTCAGGCGCCGGCCTGAAGAGGACAACAGGGGACTGCTTGACCCTGGAGAGGTAAATAATTCACTGCTCCTGGTGCCGCACAAGTTCAGCTGCAACATATCCGATTATTCCAATAGCTGCTGCTTCCATTTACAGGGGCTTTGAGGTGAATATGTAATGCCATGCAGGTATTAGGCGGGAAGTTCTGGGGGCACTTGGCTGCGGTTTATAGTGGATTTTTTTTAAGGGGTTAAAAGATTAAACTATATAAATTTAGTATTAGCGGAATCGTACTGACCTATAGAATACAGGTGAGAGGTCATTTTGGCTGCACATTGAAGGCTGTAAAAACAAAGTCCATAAGAAAGTCGTACAAACACAGTTTTTCTCCAATTGTACCCAATTCTGAATGTTTTTTTTTTTCCTGTTTCCTATTATTCCATCGTACAGAATAATAAGGTATCATGGTACCCATATGAAGTACAATTTGTCCTGCATTAGGCTCTGTGAACACTAAAATAAAGAAGTTATGGGGTTTGGAAGACGGGGAGTAAAAAATGCCTTCGGCAGGAAGTGGTTAAAGTACACAAAGCAGCACTTACAAACAGCTGATATAACATGTATATTTTGTATTCATTTTTTGCACCGAAAATATCTTTTCATTTTCAGCACAACATGGCTTCCTCCACTGTCAAGGTGGTTCCTGATTCTGGATCTCTGATGGCTGTGACTTAACCCTCCTGCCAGGCTCAGACAAGATGGCGTCCTCCTCATGTACGTTGGCTTACAGTGGATCATGCTGAATGTGGTCTGACCCCCGACAGGTATCTTCTACTGCCTGGATACAGTCACCATGGAGCATATTACACTGTGTGGGGCTTCTTCATTATTTATATCACACCCCATCTATTTTATAGTAGACATGTGATATTATCACACGCTGTAATTACATTGCATGGTCACTATAAAACAGATCTGTGTTATGTAAATAGCGAAGGGATGAGGGCACTCGCAAAAGCACCACGGTCCCTTCAAACAGTTGATCTGCAGGGGCCCTGAATGTTAGACCGCCACTGATCTCTTAGACTGTTAGGACCCTGCAGATCAGATGTTTACAAGAGCATGCAGCTTCCAGTATTGTTTCCATGCTGAGCACTGCGCTGCTCACCATAGTCTTGATAACCGCAGTTGTGGGTACTATAGCTGTATGGGCCATGTTAATGTTAATTCCAGGAGCCGCGCTGCTCGCTTGCCATATATAGTGTAGAGGTGGGTTTAGGTAGTGCAGTGGTGCACATTGTATGGCTGGTGAGCAGCATGGCATTGCTATAACCTGTAGCAGTGTTGTGTTGGAACAGCTGATCTGAAGGTGAGCCCCTACAAACAATTCCACTGGTGGACCCTAGACATCCCAGTCCAACACTGGCCAGTGCCCACTGCTAACATCTGTGATCGATGCCAACACTAATCACAGCTGTTAACACTTAAAGTGAAACGTGACCCCGGCATCTAAACTGTGCAGGTGCCATGGGCACCGCCATCTTTAACCAATCGCCGTCCTCCGGAACGTTACCGTTGCCATGACAGCTGGGAGTTTATTGAAGGCTCAAAGGCTTAACATTAGTATGGTTCTATTACATGCTACCAGGGTCGGATTGGCCCACTGGGGGACCGGTGAATCCCATGGTGGGCCCCGTACCCGTAGGGGGCTATACCAGAGCCCCACTGCTTTTTTATAATAGGCAGTGGAGGTGCGGTAACAGCCCCTATTCACTTACCTCTCCCCGCTCCTGGACAGGGGGCACCCCCGTATGCCGCACATTACGTTATTGCGGTGCACAGGGCCCAGGCTGAAGCGAGAAGTAGAGAGGCTGTGAGCAGGATTAGGGAGAGGTAAGTGATGCAGCCAGGTTCTCCACAGTTTTGCGATCGGGTTTTAAGAACCGGATTGGAAAACCGGGTCGATGTGGCACCGCCAACCCTGTGCTGCTACTAGTAGAGCAGAAAGCCACAGGCTTCCTGCTCGATCACTCACAGGCTTGTAGGCCACAAGCTACATTGAGCCTGTGGCCTACAAGCTATGCACCGATACTTACCTGCTCTCCGGCGCCCGGAGTAACAAGGAACGGGACCGGGGAGCAGACAGGTAAGTAAACACCCAATCTGCTATAGGGGGACCAGTGAAGCGGCAATTGTATGGGCATACAGTGGTCTCTTCACTGTTTCCCCCCCCAATACAGTGGTCCCCCATACAGTGGTCCCTATACTGTATGGGGACCATTGCTGGAGCCATTATATTGTAGGGGGGGGAGTGATGGAGGCCAATAGCCTGGGGGATATTAAAGGGATTGTCCAGGATAACTTTTTTTTTTTTTTTTTTTTTAGTTACGCTGGGGCAGGTGAACAAAAACAAACAAACCCCTAAACTTTCTCTCCTGTCCCCAGTGTCTCCCAGCGCGGTTTGGTCCTGCATCAGCGGCCTAAGGGAAGGGACCTGGGATGTCACAGCCAGTAAGGACTTCCGACAAAAAGAAGACAGCGGAGCTGCAGGACTGGACCGTGCTGGGAGGACACCGGAGCACCGGAGACAGGTGAGTATGTTTAGAATGTTTTTTTTTTTTGGGGGGGGGGGGAGTTGTCCAGGCAGAATTTGTTATGGTTTATCCTCAGCATAGAAAATAAATACCTGATCTTTAAGGGGCCGTCCTTGGACCGATCAGCTGTATGGAACCACTTATGGCGCCCGTCCTGTACACAATACGGGGCCGGAAGCAGAAAGCTCTGTCCACTGTGTAATAGCCAGGCACCTTCACTGCAGCTCAGCACTTATTGATGTCAGTAGGAGCTGAGCTGTAGGCACCGGGTGACTAAACAGCGGATGGAGCTTTCTGCTTCCGACCCTGTGTTGTGTACAGGCACCAGAAGTGGCTCCGTACAGCTGATGGGGCCGGGTGTCATAAAAAATTAAACCTGTACAACCCCTTTAATATGCCCCACACAGTTTAATGTCCCCCACACAGGATGTTAGTCTCCATCACTGCTCCAACACAATATAATGGCTCCATCACTGTTCCCCATACAGTATGAGGAACCAGTGAAGTGGTCATAAAAAAAGCCCAGACAATCCCTTAAAAGTACATAAACTGGAGTGACCACAGTGGCGGCCGCCAGGGAGGTGTAAAAATAAATACACCTCCCTGGCGCCTCATTTCTGGAAATCCTGTACCTAATTGGTCTTAGCGGTCACATGAGGTGCAGGACTCCAAGCAATGAGGCGCCGGCACGAGCCTGAATGGACACTGGTAGTGGACAACGGAGCTCCGGAGACAGGTGAGTATGCTTTTTTATTTATTTATTTTGTATTTTACACCTCCCACCTGCCACATGGGTTGCTCCAATACCTGAACAACCTCTTTAAAGTATTTATCCATCTTTCTAATATTGATTGTCCTTTGGATAGGCCATCAATATTACATCTGCGATGATACAACAGCCAGGACCTCTGCAGATCAGCTTCTCCAGGACAGAGCGGCTACAGGTAATGGTAACAATTCTAGGAGCCACGCTGTTCACTTGCCATACAGGGTGTAGCAGTGGGTTTAGGTAATGCAGTGGTGCACATCGTATGGCGGGTATGCCGCATGGCTCCCGGCATGTTATTACTTTTAGCTGTCCTGTCTCGGTACTGCTGATCTGCAGGTCTCCTGGCGGTGGGCCCCTAGAGACAATTCCACTGGTGGGCCCTAGACATCCCAGTCCGACACTGCACACTGCCATAGACAGCGTGTAATAAAAGGCAATGGATTTCATTATACACTGCAATAAATTATTATTGCAGTGTTTAGTATTAGTGATCAGACCCCCTAGAGTTTAAGGTCCCTAGTGGGGGGGGGGGGGGGTCTGAAAATAAAAGTAAAAAAATAAAAATAATAAAAAAACATTTTTAAAATTATAAAAAAAACACATATAATCTAAAAACTCTAATCTAAAAGCTCTAGGCAATAATAAACTTAAACACTTTAGGGATCCGATGCTCAAAAATGCCCAAACTATTAAAATATATATATTTATTTATCCTATATGGTGAATGCCGTAGCGAGGAAAAGGATCGAAATGGCAAATTGGCTGTTTATTCAACACTTTGCGTCCTATAAAAAGAGAACAAACCATCAGAACTTCCCCAAAATGGTATCAATAAAAACGTTATCTTGTCCCGCATAAAAAGACGCCTTATCCAGCTCCATACACATAAATATAAAAAAGTTGCAGGTGTCACAATATGGCAACACAAAGAAATTTTTGAGAAAGTTTTTAATTTTTTAAAAGGTATCAAAACATCACAAATACTCTATAAATTTGGTATCACCGTCATCGTACTGACCCGCAGAATACAGGTAACATGTCATGCTTACCACATAGTGAATGTCGTAAAAATTAAACCAATAAGAAATTTATGCAAATGTGTTTTTTTTTTTCTCATTCTGAAAATTTTTCCAGCTTCCAGGACATTGTACAGGACATTGAATGTGCCGTTACATAGTACAATTTGTTTTGCAAACAATAAACCATCATGTGAACTGGAAAATGAAAAAAAATTATAGCTCTGGTTGGAAGGGAAAATAGAAATGCAAAAAAGTCCTGAAGGGGTTAAAGCAAAACAAGATATGTGTCATTCAGGATTCTAGGAAAGCTGGGTGAGCTGTGATGGACACTATATTGGTTGTCAACTAGTTTTTCTAGAGTCCTGAATGAAGTTTGTGCCTAGTTTAGTGAGTGTACAGTCATGGCCAAAAGTTTTGAGAATGACACAAATATTATATTTTCACATGATCTGCTGCCCTCTGGTTTTTATGTGTGTTTGTCAGATGTTTTTATCACATACAGAAATATAATTGCATTCATATTATGAGTAACAGAAGCTTATATTGACAGTTAGAATGAGTTAATGCAGCAAGTCAATATTTGCAGTGTTGACCCTTCTTCTTCAGGACCTCTGCAATTCTCCCTGGCATGCTCTCAATCAATTTCTGGACCAAATCCTGACTGATAGCAGTCCATTCTTGCAGAATCAATGCTTTAATTTTGTCTGAATTTGTTGGTTTTTGTTTGTCCACCCGTCTCTTGATGATTGACCACAAGTTCTCAATGGGATTAAGATCTGGGGAGTTTCCAGGCCATGGACCCAAAATCTCTATGTTTTGTTCCCTGAGCCATTTAGTTATCACCTTTGCTTTATGGCAAGGTGCTCCATCATGCTGGAAAAGGCATTGTTGAGCGCCAAACTGCTCTTGGACGGTTGGGAGAAGTTGCTCTTGGAGGACATTCTGGTACCATTCTTTATTCATGGCTGTGTTTTTAGGCAAGACTGTGAGAGAGCCGATTCCCTTGGCTGAGAAGCAACCCCACACATGAATGGTTTCAGGATGCTTTACAGTTGGCATGAGACAAGACTGGTGGTAGCGCTCACCTCTTCTTCTCCGAATAAGCTGTTTTCCAGATGTTCCAAACAATCGAAAAGGGGATTCATCAGAGAAAATGACTTTACCCCAGTCCTCAGCAGTCCACTCCCTGTACCTTTTGCAGAATATCAGTCTGTCCCTGATGTTTTTTCTGGAGAGAAGTGGCTTCTTTGCTGCCCTCCTTGAGACCAGGCCTTGCTCCAAGAGTCTCCGCCTCACAGTGCGTGCAGATGCACTCACACCTGCCTGCTGCCATTCCTCAGCAAGCTCTGCACTGCTGGTAGCCCGATCCCGCAGCTGAAACACTTTTAAGAGACGGTCCTGCCGCTTGCTGGTCTTTCTTGGGCGCCCTGGAGCCTTTTTGGCACCAATGGAACCTCTCTTCTTGAAGTTCTTGATGATGCGATAGATTGTTGACTGAGGTGCAATCTTTCTAGCTGCAATACTCTTCCCAGTTAGGCCATTTTTGTGCAGTGCAATGATGACTGCACGTGTTTCTTTAGAGATAACCATGGTTAACAGAAGAGAAACAATGATGGCAAGCACCAGCCTCCTTTTAAAGTGTCCAGTGGTGTCATTCTTACTTAATCATGACAGATTGATCTCCAGCCCTGTCCTCATCAACACCCACACCTGTGTTAATGGAGCAATCACTGAAACGATGTTAGGTGGTCCTTTTAAGGCAGGGCTGCAATGATGTTGAAATGTGTTTTGCGGGATAAAGTTCATTTTCTAGGCAAATATTGACTTTGCAAGTAATTGCTGTTAAGCTGATCACTCTTTATAACATTCTGGAGTATATGCAAATTGCCATTAGAAAAACTGAAGCAGTAGACTTTGTAAAAATTAATATTTGTATCATTCTCAAAACTTTTGGCCATGACTGTATATATCAGGACAGATTTACTATTCAGGATTCTAAAAAAAAGTTGGGTAAAAGCAGGATGTTCAGGATTTATCCATGTCATTCTGGAGTCTTGGAAAGTTGGATGCCAACAAATATAATGGGAATAAAGCTCTGCAATATCATCCCTTTACTTTATGGCTAGATTATAACAGGGGGCGCTATTTGCCCTGGTGTCCATGATAAGAATGCGCTGCTGTCAGTGGTGGACATCGGTACTGCAAGTGAAAAACGATACAGAGTAATGTAATTAGATCAGATCAAATTGTCTCCAACATAAAAGTATGACCCTTATTTACTTATTTATTGGTCGCTGTTTCTGAAGGATCATAAGGTCAGTATCTCTACTTTTTGGATTTAACAACCTTGAAAATGAAAAATGTAGAGAAAATGTCCAGGATTGCATAAACATGGCTACTTTCTTCCAGAAACAGAGACGCAGCTGTCCATGGGTTGTGTCTGATAGTGCCGCTCTATTGTAATGAATGGAACAGAGCGGCACTACCAGGCACAATCCATGGACAGGAGTGGCTCTGTTTTTGGAGCATCTATAGATGCTCAGTCTATTCAGACTACTCTGACAGAAGTGATCCCTTTAAGAAATCCCTGCAATCAGTGATCTGCACTAACATTACCAGCCGGAGAACAGAATGATGACCAGCGAGGAGCAGACTGTGTGATACAAGCCTTGGCGAGAGAAGAAGGCCATGTTTCTGGTACTGAGGGGTGTTGCGTTCTGACATGGACCGCCTACCTGGCAGCAATTTTGAATAATTTTACTCCGTGAAGTGTATTCTCCAATAGAAATGTGCCTAATTTGCATAATTTCCCAGAATCCATTGCTTGGACTCTCCCTGAGTTTATTGAATGTTGTAAAGAATAAATCAAATGTTGCAAAATCTATTTCAGTATGGCAAAATGCTCTGTGCTGCTGTGGCCTAGTGGGTTGGGCGGAGACTCTGTCCTGCTGGATTAAAATCTGGCCCTATAAGGGCATGGCTGTGGGATTGCTGGAGCTGGGGTCCAGCAGCCGAAAGATTTCGTGGAAAAAAAAAAAAAAAAAGCAGCTTTTGAATGCATTTGAATAAAATTGTGCTTTACCTTATAATTTAAGTTTTTTTTTTTGTTTTTTTTTATCATTTACACATACTTTAAGCAAAAAGTTCTTGCTCCTGCTTCAGAGAAGCCACAGAAAGTCATAAGAAACAGCTGGGGGTCACTGCCCAGCCTCCCACCCACCACCACATAGCAGGGGACAGCCCGGCCTCCCCGCCCGCCACCGCACAGCAGCGGACGGCCCCGGCCTCCCCGCCCGCCACCGCACAGCAGCGGACGGCCCCGGCCTCCCGCCCGCCACCGCACAGCAGCGGACGGCCCCGGCCTCCCCGCCCGCCACCGCACAGCAGCGGACGGCCCCGGCCGGCCGCCCACCCACCACCGCACAGCGGCGGACAGCTCCAGCCCACTTCATGAACACAGAAGACACTTTACATCTTTAGCCGATCTCCTCGCAGGTACAGACTCAGTACAACATTCATTTAACTTAAGGAAACCTCAGGCAGTGCATTATGGGAATTTCTCTGTGCTGCTGTGGCCTAGTGAGGTGGGACGAGACTCTTGTCTGCTGGATTATAATCTGGTTTTATCAGGGTATGGGTGTGGAATCACTGGAGCAGGGGTCCACTGGCTGAAATATTTGTGAAAAATATAATAATAGTAAGCTTCATAATGCATTTTTCACATATAGCTTTATGGTTTACACCTTTTTAAAACAATACGATAGAAGATTTTGTTGCTATTTTAGAGAAACAATCCATGAAGAACAGCTGGGGGGGGGGGGGTCACAGCCCAGCACCCACTCACTTCAAGAGCATAGAAAACACTCTATATCTTTAGCAGCCATCCTCATGGATACAACCTCAGTGCAACATTCATTTAACTTAAGGAGAACATCGGGCAGTGCATTATGGGACTTTACGCAAATCAAGAGGGCTGATGCTATATCAATTGCAAGCTTATTAGTGAGGAGGAGTCAAAAATGAGGGGCGGAGCATCACAGAAGTCCTCCCAGTTCTCCACAGTACTTGCTCTTTTCCTTATAAGGGGTAACTTTAACTTTGTCCGCACTTAGATATATCTTGACCATTTCCTGGACTAACCAACTCAGGAGGAGCATGGTGAGCACAAGATCTCTGTCCTGCTGAGTGCTTAGATGGTGACCTAATGATAAAGAGCAGCAGCCTCAGACACGGAAAACATCAATGGGACATTTATTTAACCTAAGGATAAAGGCAATGCCCCGTGGGAAATTCTGCAAACTTGAAAGGGAGATGGTACATTTGTTGCATCATGTTCCAAAAGCCTGTGCTGATCTCAGCTCCATTCTAAAGAGCGGGGGAGGAGCAGTGAGGCACATTAGGCGAGGGCTAAATGGCGACTTTGGCCATGAATTGTGTGATCAAAAATTGGAGCATTGTCCTGTGACTCTTTAATGTAAGTGAATGAAGTCATGTTGTGACCCTGAGGGTCCAATTCATTAAGGCCTTATTCACATGACCATGTCTGCTTTTTGGCTGTTAGAAAAATGAATGAATCCATAAGTTTTTAAAATACATATACATCTCTTTTGCATCTGTTCTGTGTCTGTTTTTGATGGGTGAGTGTTTGAGTGTTTTCCATTTTTAGTTGATTGTTAAAAAAATAAGGAAGAATTTTATTGATTTTTTTTTTTTTTTTTTACACACCTCATTTTTAAAGGCTGTCACTCAAATACAAATGGGTTTTTCTGTCCATTAAAAAATTAATATTTGAATACACTTATTCACTCTCATTGGGAGGAATTTTCAGTACTGAAAAAGACACAACAGTTTTCTGGCTCAAAAGTGATGTTAAAAAAACAGTTGTTACACGTCATGTGAATGGGACCAAACATCACTGAAAAAATTGTAAGGTGTGAAAAAATTGCTGCAAAGTAAGAATTATTTATTTATTATGCTTACTTATATAGCAGCATCATATTCCGCAGCGCTTTACAGACATTGTCAGTCACTGTCCCATATAGGGCTCACAATCTACATTCCCTATCAGTATGTCTTTGGATTGTGGGAGGAAACCGGAGTACCCAAAAGAAACCCACGCAAACACGGGGAAAACATACAAACTCCTTGTAGATGTTTCCTTTAGCAGGATTCGAACGCCGGACTCCAGCTTTGCAAAGTTGCAGTGCTAACCACTGAGCCACCGTGCCAGGTTAATAGTTTCTGTGAAAGAAGAAAAGAGAAACATAAATGCCATCAATTTTTGCTGTGACCTTTGCCCTTTGCCTTCTATCAATTCCTCTTGGTACTTGCAGACAGTTTTTGAACTTGGCAGGGAGGTTGTTCCCTCCATCTTGGACAGATCTTCTGTGGATGTTGCTTGCTTAAATCCTTCTGTCTCTTCATGTCGTCCCAGACAGACTGGATGATGTTGAGATCAGGGCTATATCTGTGGGGCCGGATCATCACTTCCAGGGCTCCTTGTTCTTCTCTACGCTGAAGATAATTCCTAACGAAATTGGGGTTTTTGTCCTGCTGCATTACTCTAGGTTCACACCTGCGCTTGGGTTTCCATTCTTCGGGTCCACTTGGGGACACTTAGCCTCATTACTCTTCATTCTGCATGTTATGTTTTATTTTCTAACATGCTGTTACTATACTATAGATGACAATTATTACAGAAATGAAGATTTATTAGTCACAAATCACATTTTTCATTAATATCTGTAAGTATGAGTAAGTGAATTACACCCAATGCTAATGAGCAGCATGGTGGTTCCTCCCACACTCCAAAGACATACTGATATGGAATGTATATTGTGAGCCCTATACGGGACAGTGATTGACAATGTCTGATACAGCTCATAAAGGAACATCTGTCCTGTCTTAGAGTCAAGATCAGTTTGGACTATATCACTGGTGAGAAGTGTATTAAGTGAGCAGCACAGTTTAGGGTGGACTGGAGGGGGGCGAGAGTGTTTGCTTGGAGGCCATGGAGGAGGGTGTTACAGTATTCTAAGCGGGACATTATGAGGGCATGGACTAACATCTTTGTAGTTACAGAGGTGAGGAAGGAGCGGATTCAATGGATGTTCTTGAGTTGCAAGCGGCAGGAGGTGTCGAAGGTTTGGATGTGTGACTTGAAGGATAGGTTAGAGTCCAAGGTTATCCCAAGGCAACGTATCCGTGGGACTGGGGTAAGTATGGTTTCATTAACTTTGATAGATGGGTCAGGTAGGGGGCTGTGCGAGGTGGGGCGAAGATGATGAACTCAGTTTTCTCCATGTTGAGTTTGAGAAAGCAGGAGGAGAGAAAGGAGGCTACGGCTGCTAGACAGTCTGGGACTTTGGACAACAGGGAGGTAGTGTCTGGTCTAGAGAGATATATTTAGTGTTGTCAGCATAGCAATGGTATTGAAAACCATGAGATTCTATAAGTTGGCCAAGGCCGAGGGTGTAGATGGAGAACAGGAGGGGTCCTAGGACGGAGCCTTGGGGGACACCTACAGAAAGAGGACGTGGCGGGGAGGTGGTGTGCAAGTGGGAGACGCTGAATGTGCGGTTGGTGAGGTATGAGGAGATCCAGGAAAGGGCCAGGTCTGTGATGCCAAGGAATGAGAGCGTTTCTAACAGCAGGGAACGGTCGACTGTGTCAAGGCAGAGGAGAGGTCGAGGAGGACAGAATAGTGACACTTGGCTTTGGCAGTTAGTAGGTCGTTTGTGACTTTGGTTAGAGCAGTTTCTGTGGAGTGATGGGATCTGAAGCCTGACTGTAGTCTGTCAAAGTGTAAGTTGGATGAGAGATAGGAGGATAGTTCGGAGTGGACATGTTATTCAAGCAATTTAGAGGCGTACGGGAGCAGTGAGATGGGGTGATAGTTGGTTGGAGAGGATGGGTCGAGGGACGTTTTTTTAAGTATAAGTGTGATGGTTGCGTGTTTGAAGGTAGAAGGAAAGGATCCTCTAGTTAGGGATAGGTTGAAGAGATGGGTTAGGGCAGGAGTAATGACTTAAGAGAGTTTGCGGATGAGATGTGACTGGATCAGGTCAAGTGCGCAGGAGGTGAGGTGGGATTTAGATATTAGAGTGGAGAGCTTTTCATCGGTGATGGTGGAGAAACAAGTTAAAGATGAAGAGCACCGAGCAGTTTGGTGGAGTGGTTGTCAGGGGTGTAGGGTGAGACTGGCTCTGATGGTGTCAATTTTGCTTTTGAAGTAAGAGGCAAAGTCATCAGCTTAGATAAGTGATGTCGGAGGGGGCGCAGGAGAACGGAGGAGGGAGTTGAAGATAGTGAATAGCTATTTGGGTCGGGATAGGGTAAATATTAGTGTGGTGAAATAGTCTCAGTTTTTTAGTCAGGTCAGTGTGCCAGGGTTGTCTATTGATCGCTCGGGCTCTGGTGTTTGTGAAGGAGGCCACAGAGTCAAGGGCTGAAGTAATGGTGGTATTGTAGAAGTCAGCAGCTGTATCTGCGTCCTGGAGTGAGGATATGTCAGCGAGTGGTAGGAGAGAGTCTAAGAGCGTGCGGATGTCAAGGCGATTAAAGTTCCTGCGGGAGCGTGTTGGTTTAGGGGTTGGAGGGGTCTATTACAGAGGAGAGGGCAGAGAATGTCAGCAGACTGTGGTCAGAGAGCATGGACAGAGTTAGAGAGGTTGGATAGTGAGCAGAGGCGGGTGAATATGAGGTTCAGCATGTGCCCCTTTGTGTGGGTGGCAGAGGAGGACCATTGAGAGAGACCAAAGGAGGCAGTGAGGGACAGGAGACTGGAAGCGGGGGGATGGTTTGTGTTAATGGGGATGTTGAACTCACCCATGATGATGGTGGGGATGTCTGTGGATAGGAAGTGCATTAGCCAGGTGGTGAAATGGTTGATGAAGGCAGCAGTAGGTCCTGGCGGTCGATATATGACGGCTGGTTGGAGGTTGAATAAATGCGAAAAGAGTGCACTTCAAAGGATGGGAGGGTGAGAGCAGGTAGTGGTTGGATTGGGGCAAAGGAGCAATTGTCAGACAGGAGAATGCCTACGCCTCCATCAGGTTTATTGTTGGGGCGGGGAATGTGCGAGTATTGCAGACCTCCATAGGAGAGGGCAGCAGGGGAGGTGGTGTCTGAGGGTGTTAGCCATGTTTCTGTGATACCGAGAAGTGAAAATTCATGAGAAATGAAAAGGTCGTGGATGTAGTCAAGTTTATTGTGTATGGAACGAGCGTTCCATAGTGCACCGGAGAGGGGGGAGGGGCAGGAGCAGGTGAATTAGGTGTACGATTTAGAGGGTTCCGTGTGCTGATGCCAATTGTGTAGAAGGAGCCAACAGTAGGGATCTGCTGGGGCGGTCCAGGATTGGTAGATATGTCCCCAGAAGTAAGGATTAGCAGGGAGAGGGACAGCAGGTGTAAGTAGGAGAGAGTGTGGGGAGGTTGTGTGTTTCGGAGGCAGAAAGCTTGCAGGTTTGTGAGTAGCTGTGCAGAGAAGGTTACATGGTGGGGTAGAATAAATGGAGAGATAAATATTCTCTTACTGACAAGGGTGATGTGGGGTGGAAGAGACATTATTACAAGTATGGGAAGAACATCAGAGGATGCACTGACCAGGGAATTATAGGCAGATTAGTGATAAAATCAAATATATCAGGAGTGAGGGAGAATATCTGTGCTGTGTAAGCCTGCCAATAGCAGATTGATGTAATATACAGACAAAGGATAGTTAACCCTTTTATTGCCAATAATATAATTTTGCAGGAACAAATGTAGGAATTACATATCTACATACTCACATGAAAAGGTATCACCATCTTATTTGACAAAAAAGAGTTGGCAGTGGAACTGGCAGGGGAAGTGAGCAAGACTGTTCTATTCCTCTCCATGATCTTCCTTGTAGGCAGGCCATATCTACACCTAGCACATAGTTGTGATCACTAACATCACCGACTGTTTCTGCGATTCCTACTCCTTCTCTTTCACGCTATCGTCAGTCATCCATAAAGGAATGTGTGAATGTGTGTTTATGAAAAAGCAGTATGCGCCCAGTCATGAGGTGGTTCTGCAACTTAACTTGCACCTGCCGAAACTGCCGGTGGTGCTGTCAATGCCCTACCAGTTAGTAGATTCAACGGGTTTTTGCCAAAAGATGGCATGTGCTCAACCTCAATGGAAGATATCTAGTCACTATATTTTCTCTAAGAAATCTGTCTCTGTTTTATATCTTCATGTATCGGAGAATGTGAACCTTTCCTTAGATATGTAAGTCTGGGAAAATGTGCACAACATCGACACGTGGAGCAGCAATTATGGACAAGGACACTACAGGAGCATCTCAATAAATTAGAATATTTTTGAAACCTTCATTCATTTCAGTGATTCAGTAATACAATCCATAATCAGCGTCTTCCATGATTGTGTGTCCTACTGAACCAGACTGAGGGACCATTTAAAGGCTTAGGAAACCTTGGCAGGTGACACTGAATTTACAATACTGAACTGAATTTACAATATTCTAATTTTCTTAGATTTGGGTTTTCATTAGCTGTAATCCATAATCAACATTTACAGAAATAAAACACTTGAAATAGAAGACTCTGTGTGTAAAGAATCTAGAAAATATAGGAGGTCACTTTTTTATTTTAATTACTGAAAGAAATAAACGTTTCAAAGATATTCTAATTTATTGAGATGCACATGTAAATGGTTTTCACAGACCACTAGGTCAATGTTTTGAGCTGCAATGGCCACAGTCAAGAAATGCAACAAGGACAGATGCTAGTTCCACCCTATTTGTGCAGGCCCAGTATCAACACCATGCAGGGCCCATCTACCTCCACTGGATCCTCCTCTATGGACTGTTTTCCACCATGATCTTCACCTGGGCAAGGCATTGCTTCCAATCCTCCTCCGCCTAAGGTGAAGCTCTGCCATGCAGTTTCACAATTAATTGGTCTGGATCAGAGGAGCCACACAAAGGAGGAGCTGCTTTACTGCAGCAAGTATCCTACTGGACAGCCCTCACCAACTCCAACTGGGCAGCATTGTCAGCATTGGCACCAGTATTTTTGTAGCACTGCAGTGAGATCGAATAATACATTGTCCCTGTATGGTGCATGTTCTTAATCTGGTGATTCACCAGATCATGGTCTGTCTTTGCACCGCCTTATCTATGATGTTCCTACTCGCTGGAACTCCACTTTAAACATGCTGGAGTGTCTACATGAGCAGCAGAAGGCAGTGAATGACTATTTCATGTAGCAGACCACAGAGACAATGTGTTAGTTCAAGTTACATCATTAGAGGCTCATGAGGAAATTGTGTCAGCTTCTCAAGCCCTTTGAAGATTTTTTTACCAGGGACAAATGCAGCATCAGTGATGTGATTCCTTTATTGTATATCATACAGGGAAGACTTACATATTCAACGAGGATACAACGAGAAAGAGAAGAGGGGGAACAGTTTCCACCTCTTTGTCAATATCATTGTCTTGGGTTGATGGAAGAGGATGAGGATTTGAGTAAGGGTCATTATGGCAGAAGAACTGGGACTCAGCCAGAGATCCAAAGAAAAGTCTTCCACCTCTTCCTCTTTCAGTCTGTCACAGGGAGAGCCAGGGAAGGAGACTGACCTTTATTTCTTTCAAGAGGATGATGACGACAACCACGCTGACCAAGAGCCCCAACCATGGCAAACCTTTGGGTCCGTGCACATGTTGCACACGTGTACCCAGATGGCCTCTGCCCACTCCCAGTCCACCTCACTCAGTCAGTGCTCCACCTTCTCTGCCAGTACCAGCTCCAAGTGTCAGGAGGTGTAAAAGCAGCAGCCTCAGCAGCCAGTACAGTATCTGGAACATGATGAACCAGAAATATTTCAGATTGATAAGGTCATGACACCCTTTGTGGGTCAGCTGACCAGGTCTCCCAGGTAACTGTCGTTGTCCTAATTGATATGAACTAAGTTCTAGCAGCGAGGCATTGACACCAGACACAGAATGTTGGTATGAACCCTCTCTTATAGCCGAATACAGGAGCCCACTGACACTTTATTAAGGCAGCATAAGTTCATATAGCAGCAAGCATAGGAAAGGGTTAACATAGCAACACAAATCCTCATGCTCAATCCTAATTGGTGTAGTATATCTTGATTACGTAGAAGGGAAGCATAAGCAGTTCCATATATAGCCAGCTAGTCCTGGTCTTGCGCTATGCCTCTAAGGAGCTGTCTTCTGGCAGCAAGCCAAGTACGCGTCTTCTTGCACACAAAGGATTCTCACTTTAGAATGCAGACATGCAGACAAAATCTGGTAGTGTAACATTGCATTACACTCAGTTTCAAGCATAAACAACTACATCTAGTATTCAGCTTTAAGGATAACAATGTTTTTACACACAATACAGCTTAAGCAGATATGAAAACATAAAACAGATATAAAAGTATAAAAAATATAAAACCATAAGTATAAAATTATAAAAAGTTCATTATGATCCTTCACAAGCTCACAGCGCCAACCGGAGCCACAACAGGCAACTGACAGCCAACAACTGCACCAGCAGGTATAGTAGTACCTAAAGTGCACCTATATTTCAGCAGATAACTCTAACCCCATGGAGTTCTGGGCCAATAGGTTAGATCAGTGGAAGAAGCTGGCCCAGTTTTCTATGAAAGTTTTATCTTGCCCGCCTCAAGCGTAATGTCTAAGAGGGTGTTCAGTGCTGACAGTGGCGTTGTAACATCTAGAATGATGAAACTTCCACAACTAGCATGGAAAAAATTACTTTTATCAAAATGAATAAGGCTTGTATCCATGAGGATTTTCAAACACGTCCAGCTGATGTCTCCAAATAGCGGTGCTACTGTCTCCCTTTATCATCATCTTCCATCTACTGTACTGCTGCTGATGTTGTCTGCTACTCCTAAACAGCTACCACCACTCAGTAAGACATATCCTGTGGCCTAGTCCATCACATTCCACTATACCACACTGCTGGTGCTACAGTGCTGGCATCAAAAAATACCTAACCATTTTTATTTCCCATAAAGATATTTTTAGGTATATACTGTAGGTATAGAGTCCTAGGAGTCCTGACAGTGTCATACACTATGTTTTATAGATATATAGTCCTAGGAGCCCTGACAGCGTCATACACTATGTTTTATATATAGGATCCTAGGAGCCCTGACAGTGTCATACACTATGTTTTATAGATATATAGTCCTAGGAGCCCTGACAGTGTCATACACTATGTATTATAGATATATAGCCCTAGGAGCCCTGACAGTGTCATACACTATGTTTTATAGATATATAGTCCTAGGAGCCCTGACAGTGTCATACACTATGTTTTATAAATACATCATCTATCAGAGCACTGTGTGGTGTTATATAATTTATATACTGTATTACAGCATTCTATGAGCACTCTGTGGTGTTATATAATTTATATACTGTACTAGCAGAAGGACCCAGCTTGGCACGGGTATATTTCATTTTTTGTTTGTGTAGTGGCCCCATAAGAATTGGCCAGTTTTGCACTTGACATTCAGTATGGCAGTTCAGTATAGGTAAAGTCTATTTATGGCTGTGTTGTCTTTAGGTATATACTGTAGGTATACAGTCATGGCCAAAAGTTTTGAGAATGATACAAATATAAATTTTTACAAAGTCTACTGCTTCAGTTTTTCTAATGGCAATTTGCATATACTCCAGAATGTTATAAAGAGTGATCAGCTTAACAGCAATTACTTGCAAAGTCAATATTTGCCTAGAAAATGAACTTTATCCCCCAAAACACATTTCAACATCATTGCAGCCCTGCCTTAAAAGGACCACCTAACATCGTTTCAGTGATTGCTCCATTAACACAGGTGTGGGTGTTGATGAGGACAGGGCTGGAGATCAATCTGTCATGATTAAGTAAGAATGACACCACTGGACACTTTAAAAAGAGGCTGGTGCTTGCCATCATTGTTTCTCTTCTGTTAACCATGGTTATCTCTAAAGAAACACGTGCAGTCATCATTGCACTGCACAAAAATGGCCTAACTGGGAAGAGTATTGCAGCTAGAAAGATTGCACCTCAGTCAACAATCTATCGCATCATCAAGAACTTCAAGGAGAGAGGTTCCATTGGTGCCAAAAAGGCTCCAGGGCGCCCAAGAAAGACCAGCAAGCGGCAGGACCGTCTCTTAAAAGTGTTTCAGCTGCGGGATCGGGCTACCAGCAGTGCAGAGCTTGCTGAGGAATGGCAGCAGGCAGGTGTGAGTGCATCTGCACGCACTGTGAGGCGGAGACTCTTGGAGCAAGGCCTGGTCTCAAGGAGGGCAGCAAAGAAGCCACTTCTCTCCAGAAAAAACATCAGGGACAGACTGATATTCTGCAAAAGGTACAGGGAGTGGACTGCTGAGGACTGGGGTAAAGTCATTTTCTCTGATGAATCCCCTTTTCGATTGTTTGGAACATCTGGAAAACAGCTTATTCGGAGAAGAAGAGGTGAGCGCTACCACCAGTCTTGTCTCATGCCAACTGTAAAGCATCCTGAAACCATTCATGTGTGGGGTTGCTTCTCAGCCAAGGGAATCAGCTCTCTCACAGTCTTGCCTAAAAACACAGCCATGAATAAAGAATGGTACCAGAATGTCCTCCAAGAGCAACTTCTCCCAACCGTCCAAGAGCAGTTTGGCGCTCAACAATGCCTTTTCCAGCATGATGGAGCACCTTGCCATAAAGCAAAGGTGATAACTAAATGGCTCAGGGAACAAAACATAGAGATTTTGGGTCCATGGCCT
This sequence comes from Leptodactylus fallax, assembly GCA_947044405.1. Lineage (NCBI taxonomy): Eukaryota > Metazoa > Chordata > Amphibia > Anura > Leptodactylidae > Leptodactylus > Leptodactylus fallax. The sequence goes on from CAMRHE010000327.1 coordinate 1,286,529, forward strand.
GGAAACTCCCCAGATCTTAATCCCATTGAGAACTTGTGGTCAATCATCAAGAGACGGGTGGACAAACAAAAACCAACAAATTCAGACAAAATTAAAGCATTGATTCTGCAAGAATGGACTGCTATCAGTCAGGATTTGGTCCAGAAGTTGATTGAGAGCATGCCAAGGAGAATTGCAGAGGTCCTGAAGAAGAAGGGTCAACACTGCAAATATTGACTTGCTGCATTAACTCATTCTAACTGTCAATATAAGCTTCTGTTACTCATAATATGAATGCAATTATATTTCTGTATGTGATAAAAACATCTGACAAACACACATAAAAACCAGAGGGCAGCAGATCATGTGAAAATAGAATATTTGTGTCATTCTCAAAACTTTTGGCCATGACTGTAGAGTCCTAGGAGTCCTGACAGTGTCATACACTATGTTTTATATATAGGATCCTAGGAGCCCTGACAGTGTCATACACTATGTTTTATAGATATATAGTCCTAGGAGCCCTGACAGTGTCATACACTATGTTTTATAAATACATCATCTATCAGAGCACTGTGTGGTGTTATATAATTTAAATACTGTATTACAGCAGTCTATGAGCACTCTGTAGTGTTATGTAATTTATATACAGTCATGGCCAAAAGTTTTGAGAATGACACAAATATTATATTTTCACATGATCTGCTGCCCTCTGGTTTTTATGTGTGTTTGTCAGATGTTTTTATCACATACAGAAATATAATTGCATTCATATTATGAGTAACAGAAGCTTATATTGACAGTTAGAATGAGTTAATGCAGCAAGTCAATATTAGCAGTGTTGACCCTTCTTCTTCAGCACCTCTGCAATTCTCCCTGGCATGCTCTCAATCAACTTCTTTCTGGACCAAATCCTGACTGATAGCAGTCCATTCTTGCAGAATCAATGCTTTAATTTTGTCTGAATTTGTTGGTTTTTGTTTGTCCACCCGTCTCTTGATGATTGACCACAAGTTCTCAATGGGATTACGATCTGGGGAGTTTCCAGGCCATGGATCCAAAATCTCTTTTTTTTTTTTCCCTGAGCCATTTAGTTATCACCTTTGCTTTATGGCAAGGTGCTCCATCATGCTGGAAAAGGCATTGTTGAGCGCCAAACTGCTCTTGGACGGTTGGGAGAAGTTGCTCTTGGAGGACATTCTGGTACCATTCTTTATTCATGGCTGTGTTTTTAGGCAAGACTGTGAGAGAGCCGATTTCCTTGGCTGAGAAGCAACCCCACACATGAATGGTTTCAGGATGCTTTACAGTTGGCATGAGACAAGACTGGTGGTAGCGCTCACCTCTTCTTCTCCGAATAAGCTGTTTTCCAGATGTTCCAAACAATCGAAAAGGGGATTCATCAGAGAAAATGACTTTACCCCAGTCCTCAGCAATCCACTCCCTGTACCTTTTGCAGAATATCAGTCTGTCCCTGATGTTTTTTCTGGAGAGAAGTGGCTTCTTTGCTGCCCTCCTTGAGACCAGGCCTTGATCCAAGAGTCTCCGCCTCACAGTGCGTGCAGATGCACTCACACCTGCCTGCTGCCATTCCTCAGCAAGCTCTGCACTGCTGGTAGCCCGATCCCGCAGCTGAAACACTTTTAAGAGACGGTCCTGCCGCTTGCTGGTCTTTCTTGGGTGCCCTGGAGCCTTTTTGGCACCAATGGAACCTCTCTCCTTGAAGTTCTTGATGATGCGATAGATTGTTGACTGAGGTGCAATCTTTCTAGCTGCAATACTCTTCCCAGTTAGGCCATTTTTGTGCAGTGCAATGATGACTGCACGTGTTTCTTTAGAGATAACCATGGTTAACAGAAGAGAAACAATGATGGCAAGCACCAGCCTCCTTTTAAAGTGTCCAGTGGTGTCATTCTTACTTAATCATGACAGATTGATCTCCAGCCCTGTCCTCATCAACACCCAGACCTGTGTTAATGGAGCAATCACTGAAACGATGTTAGGTGGTCCTTTTAAGGCAGGGCTGCAATGATGTTGAAATGTGTTTTGGGGGATAAAGTTCATTTTCTAGGCAAATATTGACTTTGCAAGTAATTGCTGTTAAGCTGATCACTCTTTATAACATTCTGGAGTATATGCAAATTGCCATTAGAAAAACTGAAGCAGTAGACTTTGTAAAAATTTATATTTGTATCATTCTCAAAACTTTTGGCCATGACTGTACTGTACTAGCAGAAGGACCCAGCTTGGCACGGGTATATTTCATTTTTTGTTTGTGTAGTGGCCCCATAAGAATTGGCCAGTTTTGCACTTGACATTCAGTATGGCAGTTCAATATAGGTAAAGTCTATTTATGGCTGTGTTGTTATAAAAACCTGGTAAATTAAATGTGAAGTTACCACAATAAAATTAGAAAGACTGTAAACATCAATATATATGTAAACTACTTATACATAATAGTACAGTGTGTATATTAATATATGTACACTAACACAATGAAATTATACAGTCTGTTAACTTTAATATATATGGACTCTAATAATATATAATACCATATTGTGTATATATTAATATATATGTGCATTACCACAAAAAAATGACACAGGCTGTAAATAGTATTATATATGTACAGCACCATTATGACATTATATTATTATACAGGGAGTACATTATATTATTATACAGGTAGTACTTTATATTTTTATTTAGGGAGCATATTATATTATTATACAGCTAGTACATTATATTATTATATATGTAGTACATTATACATTTATACAAGGAGCACATTATATTATTATACAGGTAGTACATTCTATTATTATACAGGTTGTACATTATATTATTATACAGAGAGCATATTATTTTATTATACAGGTAGTATATTGTATTATTATACTGTTAGTACATTATATTTTTATACAGGTAGAAAATTATAATATTATACAGGGAGTACATTATATTATAATAAATGGAGCACATTATATTATTATACAGGTAGCATGTTATATTATTATACAGATAGTATATTATATTATTATACAGGGAGCACATTATATTATTATACAGGTAGTTCAATATATTTTTATACAGGGAGCACATTATTTTATTATAAAGGTAGTAAATTATATTATTATACAGTGAGCACTTTATATTATTAATCAGTTAGTACATTATATTATTATACAGGTAGTACATTATCTGATTATACAGGGAGAACATTATATTATTATAAAGGGAGCACATTATATTACGAAAAAGGAAGCACATTATATTATTATACATGATGTACATTATATTATTATACAAGTAGTAAATTATATTATTAGAAAGAGAGCACATTATATAGGTAGTACATTATATTATTATATAGGTAGTACAATATATATTTTATACAGGAAGAACATAATATTATTATTCAGGTAGTACGTTATATTATTATACTGGAAATACATTATATTATTATACAGGGACCACATTATTTTATTATACAGATAGCATATAAAATTATTATACAGTTAGCACATTCTATTATTATACAGGAAGTACTTTATATTATTATACAGGTAGTGTATTATATTATACAGGAAGTAGATTATATTATTTTACAGGTAGTACATTATATTATTGTACAGGAAGCACATTATATTATTATACAGGTAGTACATTATATTATTATACAGGTAATGCATTACACTATTATACAATTAGTAAATTATATTGTACAGGTATTATATTATTATACAGGTAGTACATTCTATTAGTATGCAGGTTCTACATTCTATTGTTATACAGGTAGTACATCATATTATTATACAGAGAACACATTATATTATTACACAGGTAGTATATTGAATTATTATACAGTTAGTACATTATACTTTTATACAGGTAGTAGATTATACAGTCCTATGAAAAAGTTTGGGCACCCCTATTAATCTTAATCATTTTTAGTTCTAAATATTTGGGTGTTTGCAACAGCCATTTCAATTTGATATATCTAATAACTGATGGACACAGTAATATTTCAGGATTGAAATGAGGTTTATTGTACTAACAGAAAATGTGCAATATGCATTAAACCAAAGTTTGACCGGTGCAAAAATTTGGGTACCCTTATCATTTTATTGATTTGAATACTCCTAACTACTTTTTACTGACTTACTGAAGCACAAAATTGGTTTTGTAACCTCACTGAGCTTTGAACTTCATAGCCAGGTGTATCCAATCATGAGAAAAGGTATTTAAGGTGGCCAATTGCAAGTTGTTCTCCTATTTGAATCTCCTCTGAAGAGTGGCATCATGGGCTCCTCAAAACAACTCTCAAATGATCTGAAAACAAAGATTGTTCAACATAGTTGTTCAGGGGAAGGATACAAAAAGTTGTCTCAGAGATTTAACCTGTCAGTTTCCACTGTGAGGAACATAGTAAGGAAATGGAAGACCACAGGGACAGTTCTTGTTAAGCCCAGAAGTGGCAGGCCAAGAAAAATATCAGAAAGGTAGAGAAGAAGAATGGTGAGAACAGTCAAGGACAATCCACAGACCACCTCCAAAGAGCTGCAGCATCATCTTGCTGCAGATGGTGTCACTGTGCATCGGTCAACAATACAGCACACTTTGCACAAGGAGAAACTGTATGGGAGAGTGATGTGAAAGAAGCCGTTTCTGAAAGCACGCCACAAACAGAGTCGCCTGAGGTATGCAAAAGCACATTTGGACAAGCCAGCTTCATTTTGGAAGAAGGTCCTGTGGACTGATGAAACAAAGATTGAGTTGTTTGGTCATACAAAAAGGCGTTATGCATGGCGTCCAAAAAACACAGCATTCCAAGAAAAACACTTGCTACCCACTGTAAAATTTGGTGGAGGTTCCATCATGCTTTGGGGCTGTGTGGCCAATGCCGGCACCGGGAATCTTGTTAAAGTTGAGGGTCGCATGGATTCAACTCAGTATCAGCAGATTCTTGAGAATAATGTACAAGAATCAGTGACGAATTTGAAGTTACGCCGGGGATGGATATTTCAGCAAGACAATGATCCAAAACACAGCTCCAAATCTACTCAGGCATTCATGCAGAGGAACAATTACAATGTTCTGGAATGGCCATCCCAGTCCCCAGACCTGAATATCATTGAACATCTGTGGGATAATTTGAAGCGGGCTGTCCATGCTCGGCGACCATCAAACTTAACTGAACTGGAATTGTTTTGTAAAGAGGAATGGTCAAAAATACCTTCATCCAGGATCCAGGAACTGATTAAAAGCTACAGGAAGCGACTAGAGGCTGTTATTTTTGCAAAAGGAGGATCTACTAAATATTAATGTCACTTTTCTGTTGAGGTGCCCATACTTTTGCACCGGTCAAATTTTGGTTTAATGCATATTGCACATTTTCTGAAATGAAACCTCATTTCAATCCTGAAATATTACTGTGTCCATCAGTTATTAGATATATCAAATTGAAATGGCTGTTGCAAACACCCAAATATTTAGAACTAAAAATGATTAAGATTAATAGGGGTGCCCAAACTTTTTCATATGACTGTATTATTATGCAGGTAGTACATTATATTATTATACAGGGATCACATTATTTTATTATACAAGGAGCACATTATATTGTTATACAGGGAGTGCAATATATTTTTATACAGGTAGTACATTATTTTATTACACAGGGAGCAAATTGTATGATTATACTAGGAGAACATTATATTATTATACAGGGAGCACATTATTTTATTACATAGGTAGCACATTAAATTATTATACAGATAGTACATTGTATTATTATACAGAAAGTACATTACATTATTATACAGGTAGTACATTCTATTATTATACAGGAAGCACACTATATTATTATACATGTATTACATATTATTACACAGTTTTTACATTAAATTATACAGGAGCATATTATTTTATTATACAGGGGTAAAATATATTATTATACAGGTAGTAAATTATACTATACAGTGAGCACTTTATATTACTATACAGTTAGTACATTATATTATTATACAGGAAGTAATGTATATTTTTATATAGCGAGCACATTATATCATACAGGTAGTAAATTATATTATTATAAAGGGAGCACATTATATTATTATACAGGTAGTACATTATATTATTACACAGGGAGCATATTATATGATTATACAGGGAGAACATTATGTTATTATAAAGGAAGCACATTATATTACGATAAAGGAAGCACAATATATTATTATACAGTTTGTACAATATATTATTATATAGGTAGTACAATATATATTTTATACAGGGAGCACATTATATTATTATACAGGTAGCACAAAATGATTATACAGTTAGTAGATTATATTATACAGGAAGCACATTAATTATATTATTATACAGGGGGTATATTATTTTATTATACAGGTAGTACATCATTTTATTATACAGTAAGCACATTATATTATTACACAGGTAGAATATTATGTTATTATAAAGTTACTACATTATACTTTTATACAGATAGTACATTATATTATGCAGGTTTTATATTATATTATTATACAGGGAACACATTATTATACAAGGAGCACATTATATTATTATAAAGTTAGTACACTATATTATTATACAGGTATTACTTTATATTTTTATATAGGGAGCACATTATATTATATTTTATTATATAGGTAGTAAATTATATTATTATAAAGAAAGCACATTATATTATTATACAGGTAATATAATATGTTATTACACAAGAAGCAGATTATATTATTATACAGGTAGCACATTATATTATACAGGTTATACATTATATTATTATACAGGGAGCACATTATATTATTAAACATGTAGTTCAATATATTTTTATACAGGGAGCACATTATATTATTATATAGATAGCAAATTATATTAGACAAATAGGATGTAATATTATTATACAGATAGTACAATATATTATTAAACAGGTAGCACTTTATATTATTATACAGCTAGTACATTATGTTAATTATATTATTATACAGGGATCACATTATATTATACAAGGATCACATTATATTATTATAAAGGGAGTACAATATATTATTATACAGGTAGTATATTATATTATTATACAGGGAGCACTTCATATTATACAGGTATTACTTTATATTTTTATATAAGGAGCACATTATATTATTATACAGGTAGTAAATTATATTATTATAAAGGAAGCACATTATATTGTACAGGTAGTACATTATATTATTACACAGGGAGCACATTATATTACGATACAGAGATCACATTATATTATTATACAGGGATCACATTATATTTTTATACAGGTTGTACATTACAATATTATACAGGTAATATATTACACTATTATACAAGTAGTAAATTATATTATTATACAGTGAGTACAATATATTCTTATAAATGGAGCACATTGTATTATTATACATATAGTACATTATATTATTATGCAGGGAGCACAATATATTATTATATAGGTAGTACATTTTATTATTATACACAGAGCACTTTATATTATTAAACAGGTGTTTCGCCAAATGAAAAGATTCTTTGGATTCCGTGTAATAGAATAAAGTTATAGAATAAAACACTGGACTATCCCCAATAGCTTAACATTTTATTAAGAAGAGTATAAGAAGATAGCAAAAGGTAACATTTTACTAAGAAGAGTATAAGAAGATATCAAAAGGTAACATTTCACTAAGAAGAGTATAAGAAGATATCAAAAGGTAACATTTCACTAAGAAGAGTATAAGAAGATATCAAAAGGTAACATTTCACTAAGAAGAGTATAAGAAGATAGCAAAAGGTCTTACAACAAGGAAAAGTACAACAGATATTAGAAGGTATAATCAACCCTTGCAATAAAGCAAGGTATAATCAAATATTCAAGTCAATCAGACTATGATATAATCAAAACTTGCAATACAGCAGGTATAGCAAGGTAGTCAAAGTGTGATATCATCAAAAACTTGCAATACAGCAGGTATAGCAAGGTACAATCAAATATCAAAGTCAATCAAACTGTGATATAATCATAACTTGCAATACAGCAGGTATAGCAAGGTAATCAAACTTAGTCAAACTGTGACTTAATCAAAACTTGCAATACAGCAGGTATACCAAGGTACAATCAAATATCAAAGTCAATCAAACTGTGATATGATCAAAACTTAATAAAGCAAGGTGTAATCAAATATCAAAGTCAATCAAACTGTGATATAATCAAAACTTACAACACTGCCAAGCTTCATTGATGAATTCCGATAAGGGTACTTCTGCAGGAAGTATTACTCAGCCAGGTGACAGGTCTCATCAAGCAGAACCAGGCATCCTCAATCACTGCTGTCAAGATTGCAACACTAATGCTGAGGGATGTTTCCCATCTTATACCCTTTGTGTGTGTCATAGAGTGGGCGGTTACAGAAGTGATACACCTCTGTAAGGCCTTACTCTTCTCCAAGCTCATATTCATGTGGAAGGGGCCAATTTTCACTTGAATACGCTTTAAACAGAGTTGCCCCTTTGATCTGGTTTGTATGGACATGTAAATATCACTTCAAACAGCTTCTTTGATCTGTTTTGCATGGACATGTAAATATAACCTTTTGATCTGGTTTGTATGGACATGTAAATTTAATCTTTTGATCAGGTTTGCATGGACATGTAAATATCACTTCAAACAGCGTCTTTGATCTAATTCGTATGGACATGTAAATCTAACCTTTTGATCAGGTTTGTATGGACATGTAAATCTTAGAACCTGTCAACTTGATAGAGTGTGTAGACATTACTTTATACCGGGTTGAAATTAAGGTTACTATGAACTGGCTATTATAAACATCTTGTCATGAGCAGCCATTTTATCAAGGGCAGCTATTTTGCATTACAACAGGTAGCACATTATATTATTATAAAGGAAGTACACAGAGGCGTAGCTAGGGGCTCAGCACAGGGGGGCGAACATGTCCAAGTGGGCCCCCAACTTGGACATGTTCGTATATCGATACTATCAGTATATGATGACTGTATAGTGGTATATAGCGGCTCTTCACAGGGCTTTGCAGACAATTTAGGTGAATACAGGGCAGTAACATTTAGTGACTTACCGGTGACGTCTCTGACCAATCCTTCACATTCCCCGTCTCTTTTATCTGGACGGCCATGACCATTTCTTCCAGTCTCTGTAAAGTTTGCAACACAGACATCTTTGGCTCCTCACTTTTCCAGGCACCCGACCCACATTATCCTCACCTACACAAAGCCCCCATCCTAATGCTACCCCCAATTATAAAATATATAATATAACCCCCCATAATGAATAATACCCCCAAGTGCATCTTTAAATTAATAACTTCCCTGTGCACCCCCTTTAAATAGTGCCCCTTATTAATAATGCCCCAGATGTTTCCTAACTGAAAAGGGGGAAAAAAATTATCGGGGTTCCAATACCCGGGACCCCAAGGATCAGCTGTTTGAATTAACCGTGGTACCTGTATAAGTGCCATGATACCTTCTCTGTTTACATAGTGTCATTCTTTTCATAGCGGCCATGTAATGTAACTACAGTCTCGTCCTATACATGTCTATGTGACAAGGCTGGAATGACATCACACGGTCACTATAAACAGACAGCGTGTGATATAAACAGGCGCCATAGCCCCTTCATACAGCTGATCAGTGAGGAGTCACTTATCTCTTATTGATGTTTTATTCTGAGGATAGACCATCAATAAAAATGAGCTGGAAAACTCCTTAAGGCTTAGGCTGTGTTCACACGGAGTCTTTTGGCAGCAGATTTTGACGCGGAATCCGCCTCAAAATCCGCCTGAAAAAACTTCTGCCATTCATTTCAATGGGAGTCAGTGGCGTTTTTTTTCCGCTAGCGGAAAAAAAAAGCAACATGACCTATCTTGCCACGGATTCCGCCCGCGGTGTCCGCGGCTCGAGCTGCGCTCTTGATTAGGCCCATTCATCTGGGCTTAATCAGGAGCGGTTAGCCGCGACAGAATGCTGATGCACGGCATCGGAATCCTGTCACGGCTGACCTCGGCAAAAACTCCTGGAGCGGAAAATTTTCCGCCATGTGAACACAGCCTAAGGCACCATGTAGCATCCTGCAGCAAAAAACAGCTGCGGGAAAAACCGCGGCGGCGACGCATCGTGGTTTTTCCTGCAGCATTTTGCACAGAAGGTTCACAGAGGTTACCTCTGTGGACTTTCTGCTTCAATTATATCTATAGGGAAACCGCCGGCGTTTCCGTAGGTATAATCGACATGGTGCGGTTTCCAAAACTGTGACTGTTTTGGAAATCGCAACGTTTCCGCTGTGCATATTTTACTGCAAATTCGGGATGGGATGGAGGCCCCATGTGGCGAAAAAAACCGTGGCATTCTAGCAAATCCCATCCACACATAGCGGAAAAATATGTGCAGCAGACGCACTGCGATTTCCAAAACTGTTGCAGTTTTGGAAATTGCAGCATGTCAATTATACCTATGGAAACACCAGCGGTTTCCATATAGGTGTATTGAAAACAGAAAGTCCACAAGGGAAATCTCTGCAGGAAAAACCACAATGTTACCGCCATGGTTTTTACTGCAGCGCTTTTTTTTGCAGCAGCCCAGTATATGGGGCCTTAGTCCTAATAAAGCCCAAGTGTCACTTTCATTAAATTAATGGACCCTCATATTATGCCCCTGATCCCCCCTGACATAAATACTGCACCTCTAATGGCTCCTTATATTAATGACCACCCCCTTATGTTCATAATGCCTTGTAATATAAATGATGCCTCCTAATGGCCCCTTATATAAATGACCTCCCCCCTTGTATTCATAATACCTCCTAATAACCCTTATATAAATGACCCCCCCATCGTCATAATGTCCCTGTGAGGGTTAAAATATAATTTGTATTATATCCTATACACTGTATATACAGAGAGTGAAATAGTCTGCAGATATCCTGCATAGTTTAGAGATAGGAAGCACAGACACTATGTCTGGGACAGCACTCAAGAGGAGTTTTGCTGTTCTCAGGAAAGATAAGGGAATGTTATGAGAAACTGTGTAAATCTGCCTAGTAGCGGAACCGGAAGGACCAAATATGTACATTAGTCACATGACTATTGTGTAACCAGCTTGCCTTTAAAACCTGTATGAACTATGCAATAAAGGAAATCATTCTTACTAGATACCTGGGTGTGTCTGTACGTTTGTTTCCCGAGCTCGTTACCTGTTCTTTACTTAATTAGGATTACAGTGACATCCATCCCGGGGGGACTTAACCCCTGACAGAAATTGGCTAACCAACGTGGGGCGACGAGATCGTCTGATGTGCAGCCGATAGAGTGCCGACCCACTCACCGATCGACTTGAGGACGGGACCAGAGGACCTCAGATAGATGAAAACAGTACTGTAGGTAAGCCCTTGACTTGCCAGTTAGTATATCTGAGCTCCTGTGTGTCTATACTCTGTATCGATGAGTGAGGTAAGCTGCTGCATGTTTTTATGACATCTCGACGCCAATTAAATAGTACGGAAGAACCTGAAAAAGGGACATGTCACCTGTAAATGCTATAGAAGTTGCTTTCTTTGCTTTCTGTCTTACCCTCCTGCTGATTTTTGTATCTTACCTGTGTTATAAGATTATAAGATATATAAGGCTGCAAGAAACGGGGAAGAGTCCTCTGTTTTTAACCCCTAAAGTTGCGGACAAGGTTCGGAACTAAGCAGCACTGAGTGATTGAAAAGTCCTTGTTTTGGAACACTAGCCTCCAGCCGTGCCTGGACGGTCAAGGTCGAATGGGACCTGAGTAGTAGCAAGAAGGACTTAGTAGAATCCGCGCAAAGTGCGTGCAATAATTCAGGAGTGTTTTGGTAAGGGGACACAGACAGAAAGTTGAGTCTGTGGAAGCCAATTAGGCATTGCCCTGAGCACTACTCCAGAACTTGCACAAATAGTTCAAAGAAAACAGAAGTGTCTGTTTGGGAGTTCCGACTAAAGTAGTCATAAGTGACCCTCTATTGTCTCAAGGTAGCCCCAGAGGAGTGAGAGACCCACGGCTGATTAGCTACCAGCCAAGATGGGGAAGGGACCCTCTAAGATATGGTACACCCCATTTGAACTAATAGAAATAGGGGAAGGGAAAGAAGTAGCCGCACAGGTAAAAACAAAAAACAATCCTAAAAAGAGCAGGAATACACACGTCTGGGTTGATAGACAGTAAATTTTGGGATCAGTGGAGATTAGACCATGCAGGATTGATTCAAGACAATAAGTTGCAAAGAGACATATATGCCCTGATTGAAGGAAGCAATAGAATAGAAATAAGGGGAAGATAGGACTCGCTTCAGCCAGCCCCCCCCCCGCCTTATAATCCGGAGGGATGGACCTGTCCTACATGTGATACACATAGTACCTTACTTTTCCATTTAACCTTAGGCTAACACTTTTATCAGAATATTTTCCCTTTGGGCATAAATAGTCATCATACCCAGGCTGCGGACCCCGGAGGCCCAGAGCCAAGTTTCACTTTGTGATAATTGACATTTAGTATTATTGGCATCATGTTTAGCTTGTGATTTTCTGCGTGTCCATCACATCAGATACAGCGTCCTTGGAGTTACTTGGCAGTCAGTTAATGTTTTGGTTATTCCCTGCAGAACATCTGCAGAGCGCTACAACAGAATACTTGAATACAATTCAAGCAGATAGCAGTTAATACTGCCACCAAAATTACATATTACTATTTTTGTACAATTTTCAAATATTTTCCAAACCCCACCTTTTGTCATTACCACAGGTGTTCAAAACCCCTGAGTTGTACTTCAGGTTACCTTAAGGGCAAACTGCCAGACTTTAGAATTTTCTTTACTGGATTCCAAACAAAAGTTGAATCCCTGTGGAACATCACAATATCCTAGTTTTCTTCTTTTTAGGGGACATTTCCTGAAAGTGGATTTAATTTTACAAAAAGCATAAAAGTTGAATCCTGGCATTGATATAAACAGAATGAATATTACAAATACAGGTTGACATATATATAATACATAATCCAATAAACATCATACCGATGGTGTACAGTTTTTCTCTTTGCACTATATCAGATTCTCTGAGTGTTTTGTTTGCATTTACATTTAGGGGAAAACAGTACACTTGGACAGTACTACCACAAGGGGCGCAAAACAGTCCTAACCAATTTACGAGATGTCTTACACTAATCATGAGTACTTGGTATCCACCACATGATGATGTTGTTTTGTTACAATATGTTGATGACCTTCTTCTTTGTGCTCCAGACAAATCAACTTGTGAAGCAGCGACCATCAGCCTGTTGTGTTTCCTCTGCCAGAACGGCTGCAAGGCCAGCAAGGATAAGTTGCAATTTTGCAAACAGAAAGTGTTATTTCTGGGACACTGTCTTGGCCAGGGCACCAAGCACCTGTCAGATGAAAGGACCAAGGTGGTGAGAGACCTGCAGGTGCCGACCTCTCATGCTCAGCTACGCACCTTTTTGGGATTGGTATCCTACTGTAGGCCATGGATCAGATCTGCATCTCTGACCATGCAACCTCTGTACGATAGCCTCTCCTCAAAACCATTCAGCCTTACATCTGAGGTCTTGGATGCGTTTTACCAGCTGAAGTTGCAGATAGTCAGTGCTCCGGCCTTAGGTCTACCTGACTATCAGAAACCTTTTCAGCTCTACGTGACTGAGATGATGGGAAACGCAACTGCAGTTCTCACACAACAACATGGGGATAAGAAACGCCCTGTTACAGCTCACGGTTAGATGCTGTAGCCAGGGGGACACCCTCCTGTGTGCGGGTTGTCCTCTCAGTACAAGCGCTGCTTGATAAGAGCTCAGACATTGTCCTAGATCATATACTGGTTGTGTATACACCTCATGACATCCATGCTATCCTTACACAGGTAGACAGACGTCACCTTTCTTTGGCACGGCAGAGCAAAATGGAATTTGCTCTGCAGTCCTCCTCAAACATCTCCTTTCAACGCTGTTTAACTTTGAATCCTGCAACTCTTCTTCCTGTAGGAGTTCATGATTCAAAAGGGGGAGTGGAGGATGAGATATTGTTAAACTCCCTCTCAGAAGAAGAACTGTTTGACAGCCAGCATGAACATGATTGTGTGGCTCTTATGTCACAGGAAACAGTGGGATTTGACCATGTCACGGATGTGCCATTACAAAATCCTGATTATGAGATGTTTGTGGATGGCTCAAAGTATCTAACCGATGAAGGCAAATTTGTTACAGGGTATGCTGTAGTCACCAAACATGACATCATAGTCCAAGAAGCTCTTCCACCACACATGTCAGCCCAAGAAGCTGAGCTCAAAGCCCTTATGGAGGCTTGTAAGATAGCCAAAGGTAGAACAGCCAACATATACACTGACTCCAGGTATGCTTTTGGCATTGCACATGATTATGGTCCGATATGGAGATCAAGGAACTTCCTAACGGCCCAGGGCAAGCCAATTAAGAATGGAGATGTGGTAAGTCGACTGATGGAGGCCATACTGCTCCCAAAGCAGTTGGCAATTGTAAAAGTCAGAGCTCACGCAAAAGGAAGGGACCCTGAAAGCCGTGAAAATGAAAGATCTGACATAGCAGCCAAGGCTGCAGCACTACTGGCAAGTAGGGGTCCCAACCAGGTGAGCAAAATGGACATTGACCTAGCAGACCCTAAAGGGCTGTACTCAAAGGTTACCAGTGTGGAAACTGAAAGATGGAAGAAAGCAGGTGCTACAGAAGATGATGGTGTGTGGAAAATGGGGGATCGATTATGTCGCAGCAGTTTACCCCCAGATGGCTGGCTTGGCCCACGGTAAGGTGCATGCCTCTCGAAATGCCATGGAGTCATTAGTGGGTAAATTATGGTTTGCCCCAGGTTTTGGAAGGGCTGCTAGTAATCACGTAAAAGCATGTCACATATGTGCTCTACACAACCCAGGACAGGTAGTTAAAACCCCAGCGAAATGCACACCAAAATCCCTGTACCCATTTCAGAGGATACAGATAGATTACATACAGTTGCCTAAGTCTGGAGGATACGAGTATGTATTGGTCTGTGTGGATTTGTTTTCTGGATGGCCTGAGGCCTACCCTGTGAGCAAAGCAACCGCACAAGTAACTGCCAAGAAACTGATGTCTGAGCTTGTGTGTATGTTTGGAGTGCCCAAGGTGATTGAGTCAGACAGAGGTACACATTTCACAGGTGCAATAATGAAGGAAGTCATGTCAGCCTTGGGGGTGGAGCAAGCTTTCCATACACCCTATCACCCGCAAAGTTCTGGAAAGGTTGAAAGACTAAATGGTACTCTTAAGCTAAAAATTCAGAAGGCGATAGCAGAAACAGGGAAGCCTTGGCCTGAGTGTCTATCTCTAGCTCTTTACTCAGTAAGAACCACCCCTAACAGGAAGACAGGATTATCACCATTCGAAATATTGTTTAGAAGCGCACCTAAAACAGGATTGTACTTCCCTCAGACTTTACAGCTTAACTATGACAGTATTGCTAGCTATGTACAAAATCTATGCCAAAAATTAAAAGTAACACACGATGAAGTGTTTTCTTCTATTCCAGACCCTTCCGATCTTACAGGTGCCCATAATCTGCAGCCTGGAGATTGGGTAGTTATAAAGAGACATCAAAAGAAAACCCTTGAACCAAGGTTTGATGGTCCATTTCAAGTTCTATTGACAACTGCCACTTTAGTGAAACTTGAAGGGAAACCCGCCTGGATACACGCTTCACATTGCAAGAAAGTTGAAGCGCCTCCAGAATGAGGACTCTTTGGCTCTTCCTTTTTAAGCACAGTAACTGTTGAACTTTTTGCTTTTACTTGGACTCCAGGCGTGCAGTTGAAGGAGCTCTCATTTTGGCTATGGGGATGGAAGCAAGATGTTAAAAACAGGACCCAAGACTCCTTCGTGTGTAAATATGAGTACTAATGCAGGGAAAGTGAGAATAACGTTCAATTTAACTATGACGCATTTACCTGATTTTAGAAACTGTATCAGGAGAAAAAGAGAATGGTATGATACTCTTTTAGGAGGGGCGGGTACAGGTATGGGAATATTAAATGGGATACAAATAGAGGATATGTTAAATCAATGGAAGAGGACGGGAGATGCAATATCTGGCTCCATAAAATTGACAGCAGATTGGTTACCCACCCTAGTGCATCTACAAAAAGGACAGTTAACACTTACAGACAATTTGGATGTAATATTTAATGCTAGTATATTGACACAGATGAATACGATGACAAAAGTGAATACCTTCATAAATTTCACTGCCTGTTCCTTAAAAGGCATAGTAGCTCAGATGGAAGTAAATACAGCCGTTACTAAATTAATGACAGGTAATATTCAAATTTGGAAGAAAATGTTCCCTATTTTGAAAACCAAAGGGTGGTGGTTCCAGCCACAGGTAAAAGATATTTGGTGTCAACCAAGTAAGTGGTGTACAGGAACTATCGACGCATATAGAATACAAAAAGCCATGAAAGTATGTAAGTTTGTAGTTATGCCAATATTAGTTCATGGTGCACAGACTGAGTTCTGGACTCCTAGAATAAAAGGGTATATTCCAAGGATATTCACCAACGATGGTAAAAATTACTAATTAGTTATTTAACCCCCTGATAGTAATAATGATATTATTTGCGTTGTTGTCATTATTCAATCTATATGTATTCTGCTCCATGAGAAGGAAATGGAACACAGTAAATCAATATGCAAGATAGGATGTTATTTTTAACCTCTTCAATGGAGAATCCATCATAGATGGCACACATTAAGTGTGAAGGTATTCATTGAATTTGATTAAAAATAAAGTCCTAAAATGGGGGAATTGTGAGGGTTAAAATATAATTTGTATTATATCCTATACACTGTATATACAGAGAGTGAAATAGTCTGCAGATAGCCTGCATAGTTTAGAGATAGGAAGCACAGACACTAAGTCTGGGACAGCACTCAAGAGGAGTTTTGCTGTTCTCAGGAAAGATAAGGGAATGTTATGAGAAACTGTGTAAATCTGCCTAGTAGCGGAACCGGAAGGACCAAATATGTACATTAGTCACATGACTATTGTGTAACCAGCTTGCCTTTAAAACCTGTATGAACTATGCAATAAAGGAAATCATTCTTACTAGATACCTGGGTGTGTCTGTACGTTTGTTTCCCGAGCTCGTTACCTGTTCTTTACTTAATTAGGATTACGGTGACATCCATCCCGGGGGGACTTAACCCCTGACAGTCCCCTAATGAATCCTCCCTTTATAGTTATATTTCCCCCTCCTATCCACCCCTTATACTATTAATATACAAACAAAAAAAAAATCATACTCACCTGCGATGCTGATGAATGGAGGCGCCGGCGCTTCCTTCCTGTCCACGTACAGGACGTCTGTGTCTGAGCGCGGACGGTGCGATGTTGTGACGTCATCGCGCCGCCCGTGCTGAGAAGCAGACATCCGTCTGTGGTCTCGGCGTCTTGTAAACCGCAGGCCTGTATTGGTTTGCGGTTTACAAGACAGTTAAGCACCAGGAAGCATTGTAACTAGATCGGTGTCTGCAGACACCGATCTAGTTAGAAATAAAGGATGTATTAATGGCGGCCCCGGGGTGGGCCCCCGAACACTCATTGGGCCCGGGGCAGCCACCCCCCTCTGCCCCCCCCCGCTAGCTACGCCTCTGGAGGTACATTATATTATTATACAGGTAGTGTATTATATTATTATACAGGGAATACAATATATTACTAGACAGGTAGTACAATATGTTATTATACAGGGAGCACATTATATTATTATATAGGAAGTACAATATATTATTATACAAGTAGTACATTATATTATACAAATAGGATGTAATATTATTATACATATAGTCAGGGTCGGACTGGCCCACCGGGGAACCGGTGACTACACCGGTGGGCCCCGAGCCCCGACTATTAGTCCTCATGTCATGGGGGCCCGATCAGGATCCTGACCATCCTGATCGGGCCCCTGACCAGTAGCATAACGATCGCGGTCGCACCTGGGCTCGGCGGGGTATGGGACCCGTGGCCAGCTGGAGATGGCCGGGGCCCCGGACCACTATGATAGCGGTCGGGGAAAGCCTGGTTCCCCGACCGCTATACATACTGTTATTGGAAAGGGGCCCTGGCATATTGCAGGCCCCTTTCCAATAGACGGCAGGCCAGGGGAGGTGACTGAAAATAATAAGCACATATTCTCACCTCTCCGGGGCACAGCGTTCTCTCCGGCGCTCCTCCGTCATGACTGAGGCCTGTGATTAGGCCCCAGCAGTCACATGGGGCACGGCCGCGTAATGACGTCAGTGCGCCCCCACGTGACCGCTGAGGCCCAATCACAGGCCTCAGCAGCGACGTCGGAAAAGGGCCTGAAGACGCTGAAGACGGCAGGATGGAGCGAGGATGCCAAGGAAAGGTAAGGCAAGGTGAGTATGACAGTTTGTTATTTTTAATCACTTTCCCTGGCCTCCGATTATTATACTCTGGGGTCTGAGTATAATAATAGCACCGAAGCGGATGGGGCTATTGGGCGCATATAATACTGTGTGGGGGCCGATGTGGAGGTTATAATACTGGGTGGGGGCCACTGTGGAGCTTATAATACTGGGTGGGGGCCACTGTGGAGCTTATAATACTGGGTGGGGGCCACTGTGGCGCTTATAATACTGGGTGGGGGCCACTGTGGCGCTTATAATACTGGGTGGGGGCCACTGTGGCGCTTATAATACTGGGTGGGGGCCTCTGTGGAGCTTATAATACTGGGTGGGGGCCACTGTGGCGCATATAATACTGGGTGGGGGCCTCTGTGGAGCTTATAATACTGGGTGGGGGCCACTGTGGGGAGTATATAATACTGTGTGGGGGCCGCTGTGGAGCTTATAAAACTGGGTGGGGGCCTCTGTGGAGCTTATAATACTGGGTGGGGGCCATTGTGGAGCTTATACTCCATACAGTGGCTCCTTCATTTTTTTTTTTTAATTACACCAGGGCAGGTGATTTAAAACAAACAAACAAACAAAAAAACTTTCTCTCCTGTCCCCAGTGTCTCTCAGAGAAGTTTGGTCCTGCAGTTCTGTTGTTTTCTTCCAGCTGAAGTTCAACCTGCACATGACTACCTGTGACGTCACGTGACCCCTGAGGCCAATCAGTGGCCTAAGGGAAGGGACCTGGGACGTCACAGCCAGTGAGGAATTCTGGCAAAAAGAAAACAGCGGAGCTGTGGGACCGGACCGTGCTGGAAGGACACCGGAGACAGGTGAGTATGTTTAGTATGTTTTGGGTTTTTTTGGGGGGGGCGGGGTGATAGGGGGGATTCACCTCCACTGGACTAATTATAAAAAAGAAAAAAATTATACTGGACAACCTCTTTAAAGTGCGGTGCATTAGGTGGACCCTGGGGGGTATATTAAAGGGTTTGTCCAGGCATAATTTGTTATAGTTTATCCTCAGGATAGGCCATAGATACCTGATCTATAGGGGGCTGACCCCGGACTGATCAGCTGTACGGAGCCACTTCTGGCGGCCGTCCTGTACACAATACAGGACCAGAAGCAGAAAGCTCTGTCCACTGTATAGGGGCCGGGCACCTTCACTGTATCTCAGCACTTATTGAAGTCAGTGGGAGCTGAGCTGCAGTGAAGGCGCCGGGCTGCTATACAGCGGATGGAGCTTTCTGCTTCCGGCCATGTGTTGTGTACAGAACGGGCTCCGGAAGTGGCTCCGAACAGCTGATAGGGCCATGTGTCAGCCCCCTACCGATCAGGTATTTATGGCCTATCCTGAGCATAGGCCATAAAAAAGATTAACCCTGGACAACCCCTTTAATATGCCCCACACAGTTTAATGTCCCCCCCACAGTATGTTAGCCTCCATCACTGCTCCCATACAATATAATGACCTCATCACTGTTCCCCATACAGTATGGGGGACCAGTGAAGAGGCCACTATGTGGGGGGACCAGTGAAGTGACCATAGAAAAATTTGGCCCAGACAACCCCTTAAAAGAGGTTGTTCATAAACTGGAGTGACCACTGTGTCTGCCGCCAGGGAGGTGTAAAAATAAGAAAATGTAAAAAAAAAAAGCATACTCACCTGTCCCCAGCACGTTGTCCCCTCCCTGTGTCTGTTCGGTCTCATTTCTGGAAATCCTGTACCTAATTGGTCTTAGCGATCACATGAGGTGCAGGACTCCCAGCAAGGAGTCGCCGGCATGAGACTGAATGGACACTGGCAGTGGACAACGGAGCGCCAGGGACAGGTGAGTATGCTTTTTAATTTACTTATTTTTTACTTTACACCTCCCGCCAGCTACTTGGGTTGCTCCAATTCCCGGACAACCTCTTTAAAGGATTTATCCATCTTTCTATTATTGATAGCCTGTCCTTAGGATAGGCCATCAATATTACATCTGCGATGATACAACAGCCAGGACCTCTGCAGATCAGCTTTTCCAGGACAGTGCAGCTACAGGTAAAGGTAACAATTCTTGGAGCCACGCTGTTCACTTGCCATACAAGGTGTAGCAGTAGGTTTAAGTAGTGCAGTGGTGCACATGGTATGGTGGGTGAGCAGCATGGCTCCCGGCAGGTTATTACCTTTAGCCGCCCTGTCTCGGTACCGCTGATCTGCAGGGGTCCTGATGGTGGGCCCCTAGAAACAATTCCACTGGTGGGCCCTAGACATCCCAGTCCGACACTGCATATAGTACAATATATTATTAAACAGGTAGCACATTATATTATTATATAGCTAGTACATTACATTATTATACCGGTAGTACATTATATTATTATACAGGGAGCACTTAGTATTATTATACAGATATTACTTTATATTTTTATATAGGGAGTACATTTTATTATTATACAGGAAGTAAATTATATTATTATAAAGAAAGCACAATATATTAATATATAGGTAGTACATTATATTATTACACAGGGATCACATTTTTTATACAGGTTGTACATTACAATATTATACAGGTAATACATTACACTATTATACAAGTAGTAAATTATATTAATATACAGGGAGTACAATATATTATTATAAATGGAGCACATTATATTATTATACAGGTAGTATGTTATATTATTATACATATAGTACATTATATTATTATGCAGGGAGCACAATATATTATTATATAGGTAGTACATTTTCTTATTATACATGGAGCACTTTATATTATTAAACAGGTAGTACAATATATTATTATACAGGGAGCACATTATATTGTTATACAGGGAGCGCATTATATTATTCTACAGGTAGTACATTATATTATTATACAGGGAGTACAATATGCTGTATTAATATACAGGTAGTACAATATATTATACAGTGATATATTGTTATACAGGGATCACATTTTATTATTATACAGGTAGCACATTATATTATTTTACAGGTAATACTTTATAATATTATTCAGGTAGAACATTATATTATTATACAGGGAGTATATTATATTTTTATAAAGGGAGCACATTATATTATTATACAGGAAGTACAATCTATTATTATACAGGGATCACATTATATTGTTATACAGGGATCACATTATATTATTTTACAGGTAATACTTTATACTATAATTCATGTAGAACAATATATTATTATACATGGAGTACATTATATTATTAGAAAGAGAGCACATTATTTTATTACACAGGTAGTACATTATGTTATTATATAGGTAGTAAAATATATATTTTATACAAGGAACACATACAGTATTATTATACAGGTAGTACATTATATTATTATACAGGTAATACATTTTATTATACAAATAGCACATACAATTATACAGTTAGTATATTCTATTATTATTCAGGAAGTACATTATATTATTATACAGGTAGTGTATTATATTATTTTACAGGAAGTAGATTATATTATTATACAGGTAGTACATTATATTATTATACAGGTAGATCAATATATTTTTATACAGGGAGCACATTATATTTTTATACAGGTAGTACATTGTATTATTATACCGGGAGCACTTTTTTTTTATTATACAGGTAGTACATTATATTATTATAGAATGAGCACATTATATTATTACACAGGGAGTACAATATATTATTATACAGGGAGCACATTATATTATTATACAGGTAGCACATTATATTATTACACAGGTAGTACAATATATTATTACAAAGAGAGCACATTATATTTTTGTACAGGTAGTACGTTACATTTTTATAAAGGTAATACATTATATTATAAAGGGAGCACATTATTTTATTATACAGGTAGTACATTGCATTGTTATACTGGAAGTACATTATATTATTAAACAGGTAGTGTATATTATATTATATTATATAATATAGGAAGTACATTATATTATTATACAGGTACTACATTTTATTATACAAGAAGCACATTCTATTATTATACAGGTAGTACATTATATTATTATACAGATTCTACATTATGTTATGCAGGTAGTACATTATATTATTTAAGGAGCACATTATACAGGGAGTACAATAGATTATTATACAAGGAGCACATTATATTTTATACAAAATATTATACAGTTAGTTCATTATATTATTATACAGGTAGCACTTTATAATATTACACAGTAAACACATTATATTATACAGGTAGTACATTATATTATTATATTGGAAGGTACATTATATTAATATACAGGTAGTGTATTATATTATACGGGAAGTACAATATATTATACAGGTTGTACAATATATTATACAGAGAGCACATAATATTATACAGGAAGGACAATATATTATTACACAGGTAGTACATTATTCTAATATAGAGGGAGCACATTATATTAAACAGGAAGTACAATATATTATTATACAGGTAGTACAATATCTTATTATACAGGGATCACATTATAGTATTATACAGCTAACATATAATATTTTACAGGGAGTACATTATTTTATTACAAAGGAAGCACATTATATTATCATAAAGGTAGTATGTTATATTTTTATACATGGAGCACATTATATTATTATACAGGGAGCAGTTTATATTATTATACAGTTAGTACATTATGTTATTATAAAGGTAGTACTTTATATTTTTATATAGGGAGCACATTTTATTATTATACAGGTAGTAAATTGTATTATTAGAAAGGGAGCACATTATATTATTATACATGTTGTACATCATATTATACAGGGAGCACATTTTATTATTTTACAGGTAATACTTTACACTACTATACAAGTAATACATTATATTATTATACAGGGAGCAAAATATATTATTATACTGGTAGTGCATTATATTATACAGTTATTACAATATATATTTTATACAGGGAGCGCATTATTTTATCATACTGGTAGTACGTTATATTATTATACAGGTAGTTCATTATATTATTATACCAGGATCACATTATTTTATTGTACAGGTAGCACATTATATAGGAAGTACATTATATTATTATAGAGGTAGTGCATTATATTATTATACAGGTAGTACAATATATTATTATACAATATATTATACAATTATTATATTAATATAAATATATTATAAATTGGTATACTGCACCCTCGTGCCATAAAATGGGAAGGTATTATCAGAAAATTGGAGTCATGACAGTACACCCTCACAGAGCAGAAACAGGACAGATAAATTAGTACACTGAAAGGTCTTACTGAAGCACTTGAGTCATCACAGTACACCTTCACTCAAACCCAGGGTGGGGCAGCCTGGATGCCAAAAAAGCTCCAGGGGAGAATATATTCATACAAGGCTTCAGAGGAGAGGAGTGTTCCTAAAATGGCTTAGACCAGCGTTTCTAAATCTTTTCAAGCAAAATGCCCCAAGTGAGAAAAAGTCCCAACCAAGTACCCTCAAAGTATAAATAACATATAACAGTTATATAATGGCCTCCACAGTGACCCCATGTGTAATAAAATGACCCCCACAGTGACCCCATGTGTAATAAAATGACCCCCACAGTGACCCCATGTGTAATAAAATGACCCCCACAGTGACCCATATGTAATAAAATGACCCCCACAGTGACCCCATGTGTAATAAAAAGACCCCTACAGTGACCCCATGTGTAATAAAATGACCCCTACAGTGACCCCATGTGTAATAAAAGGCCCCTTACAGGTAACATAGTGGCCCCCACAGTGACCCAACACACAATGGTGTCCACATTACATTCTGCACTTCATACAACTCCCCTGCTCAGGACACCATGCTTACTTTAGAAGCACAATGAGCACCTCCATAAGTACTGATGGCTGCATTCATTGCATTTATTGGGGCCCCAGGAGCAAGTGGTAAGCGGGTTTATCCCTCACTTCTCTGCTCCATGCTTCCTCTCTGCTCTGGGGTCTGTTATGATGTCAGCACAAGGTGCCTAAAGCCGAAAAGAAATGGAGAGCAGAGTGAGGAGGGATGAATGCAGCTTACCACAAGATCCCAGGGCACAACTAACTGCAATGAGCGCCCCCATCAGTACTGACGGAATTACTTACAGTGCACTTCTAATGTTAGCATGGCGCCTGCAGGGATAAGCTTCTGCCTCATGATACACTAAAGCAACAAGGAGTTCTCAGAAGTTATTAGTATATAAACTAAGCACCGACTGACAGGTAACAAAACCCATAGCATGGATGAAAAATATTGGGATAACTCCAATTGGCCTGGAATCGGTGGCTGAAATAAAATACAATAGAAGAACCAAATAAAGAACTGTGCCAGATATAAAAGCATCATGTAAAATATTACATAGATATATACACATGACTTCTGTGTGTGCTGTGCAGTAATATTGGGGGAGGGGGAAAGAATTTGACTCATGGTTAAATCCGCATAATAGTAATAGAAGTTGTCATCGAAACGTGTGATTCAACTCATGGAATGTTGATATATTAATAAACTAAATAAGAAAGCTCCAATATCTTGTAGATTTCATTTCTGCCACAAGAGGGCCTCCTAAATAACTAAGAAGACAAACGTACAAAACACCTGAGACTCTCAGTACCTTTAGTTATCATCTGGTGACCTAGTATTTGTCATTCAGGCGTTTCTTATAGTCACCATGATGCCACAGATTGTGACTTTTGTGAAAAACAGACAAAAGAAATAATCCGATATAAGTAGTGATAGATAATGAAATTTATTGAAATGCTGTAAAGTTATGAAATAAAAATTAAATGCAGTTATAATGATATATATACAGTATATATTATTTTTTTCCCACAACTTATGACTACTGATAAATATAACATAGAAAACATTACTGTAGCTATTACACACAATTGTAGCAGAGCCGAACCTGTATTGGGGGCTACTAAATGTGATACCACAATGGCAGATACACACAGAAGAAAATACCAAACATACAGGAGCATCTCAATAAATTAGAATATCTGTAAAACATTTATTTCTTTATTTCATTAATTAAATTAATAAAGTGACCTCCTATATTTTCTAGATTCCTTACACACAGAGTCTTCTATTTCAATTGTTTTATTTCTGTAAATGTTGATTATGGATTACAGGTAATGAAAACCCAAATCTAAGAAAATGAGAATATTGTAAGTTCAGTTCAGTCTTGTAAATTCAGTGTCACCTGCCAAGGTTTCCTAAGCCTTTAAATGGTCTCTCAGTCTGGTTCAGTAGGACACACAATCATGGAAGACGCTGATTATGGATTGTATTACTGAATTACTGAAATGAATGAACGTTTCACAGATATTCTCATTTATTCAGATGCACCTGTACCTGTTAAAATGGGAGAGGATAGAGGAGACTGAGGGTCTGTACATAAGTTAAAAAGGGTTGTCACATGATTTTTTTTTTTTTTAATCTAGCACCAATAGCCTGATAATTTGCAACTGCAAAAGACAATACTTAAAATATGTGTATGTCTGTCCCCATGCTGACTGCTTCTCTCTTGCTCTGTCTACTTAGGTAACAGTGTATGGGTAGATTGGTGGACTGTCTCCTCCTCTAACAAGTTGTCTGTACATGGTAACCCTCTCACCAATGGACAGAGATATTTATGAGAAAAGCAAATTAACTTGGCATGTTACGGACAGAGGGTTGTGGACCCACCGTGCCACCTCACCAGTTTGAATATTGGCCTCTCCCAAGAGCATTTTCTAAGCAGTCTCCACATAGTGAAGTCCAGATCCCCATATGGGGGTTAAAGGATGATCTCCGGGGAGACTGCTTAGACTGCTACCTCTCGGAGTGGTCCCGATATAGATGGGGGCTGGTCTAGTGTCAGAGAGACACTGGTGCAGAACACAAGAGGGTCAGACAAGAGACTGCACAAGTATGAGTCTGTGACTCATGGCAAGCATACTAGGTCATAAACAGGCAGAAGGTCAGGACAGGCAGCTCGGGTTCTTAGTTCAGAGACAGTCCAGGGTCATATACAGGAGAAAAGCAGAATAGGTTCAGGATCATTGACAATGTCTGAAACAAGCCAAACTCTATATACAGAAAGAAAGACAGAATGCAGCATGCTAAGAACCTATATTGCTCGGGCACAACTGTGCATTATAATATAAGTGGTTTAAATTTACCCAAACTGTTCACTGAGTTTTAGTTAGTCCCATAAAATTACAAGTATGCAGATATACGGTATGTATAGGATCTGTTCAAGGCTCTTTATTGTAAAAAGTCCTCAAGACTCTGCAGGACTGCAGAGAGAGAATAGAGAACACATAACAGTAGGTGTAGATGTAGATGTGAGTGTGCGTCTGTCTGTGAGTACTTCTTTGTTAACCCTGCATAGTACCACTTCTTTTATCTTCCATAAATAGCTACTGCAAGGTACTACTACTAATATTACACAGTACCTTAGGTATCATAGGATGAGAAAAATGGACATAAAAGTGCCAGATGGACAGATACAAACAGAAGACCATTATGTTGGCTCTTTTTTTTTTTTATTTTGAAAGTGTCAAATAACTTTAAAAATTCTAGCCTGTTGGGAGGGCCGCCATCTTTTTACACCGCAGGCCCCATGGGAAAGGGGATAAGTGTCCTTAATGGATCAAACCCTTTAAACTGACAGGAGTCAGAATTCTAGGTGCACAGGCCAACCCTTTAAGAGAGCAAGAAGGCCAGCCTGTGTCCCTTAACAGAGCAGGGCTATGAAGGGATCAAGAGAATGAAAGATGCCCTGACTACTGACTGACTACAGCTGCCATTATCTGGTTTACATTGGTCATTGAAAGTAAAGTTACTGTTAGACTTTTTTGGACAAATGGGACACCATTATACCACTTGCCAAAAAGTCCAATTAACAACTTTTCGGGGCAGTCTGGCCTAAAATAAATTTCACTCATCTCTAATATGCGTTTTGTAGAATTTCAACATGCTCTAGATTTACTTGAAATGGCCCACTGTACTTTCAATGACCAAGAATATCCAATGTAAGCCAAATACAGCTGTAATCTCCTTTATTTTCCATACTCTATAGACATTGCCTAGAAAGATCAAGATACATCAGCTCTAGTGCGGTAAAAATGAAAGCTCAAAGTCAATGGGGGCATTTAAGAACCCCGACATTTTTGGAGCAATATCAGTGTCGGTGAATTCAGTCTGGGATGTCAGTTTGAAGTTTTGCAGGATAGTGGTGAGAAAGAGAAAAAGTTCCATTCTGGCCAAGTTCTCCCCTGGACAGATTCTCTTTCCTGTAAAGAATGAATAAGATTTTAGTATTTCATACATAGAAAGTTATAAAAACTAAAGAAGAAGAAAGTCCTAGTAGTGATATTTATATTTCCCTTTGGGGCTGCATATCTTCATGGAGGACATCTATGCTTATAGGAGACCTTTCACCACCTTAACCAACTCCAACTCTTTGTATCCTTCAATAGACACTGCCCCACTGATTCCAGTGCAGTTGGAATATTTTCTCTAGCCTGCTCGTTTCATGAGCAATCAGAGGTGTTAGTTTTAGCACCTAATATGCTAATAAGGGTCTCTGCTATTAGGTAGGTGGTGCTGGGCTGGAGCAGATAGTCTGGGACCGCCCACGTGGACAACAGAAAGCATAATTGTGCTAAAAAAACAGATATGTTAACTAGTGAGGGCTAGAGCAAAAATTCCAACTGCTCTGGAATCAATGGACTGGCACCTGTTGAAGGTTGTAAAGAGTTCTTCAAAGAGTATCTTCTATATAAGCTACATTTTATTGTGAAGCAAATCTTATCTAAGCCTGGGTTCACAATTGTGCCTGGTCTTTGTTCGGGGATTCTGTCCCCAAATCCACTTGATAAATGTGGAGAGAAAAGTCCTACAAGCAGGACTTTTCCCTCCGCATTTTCCGAATGGAAACCCCAATGGGACCTGAAGAACGGAAACACAAATGCAGGTGTGAACCTAGCATAACACAGTAAGTTGACCACGTCATGGATTTTTGATAGAGCGATCTGCTTTTCCTTATACTTATCTGACATGTATAAGGAAAAGCAATACCATATATGCTTCCTTCTACAGTTTTGCTAAATAAAACCACTTATTTTTTTATGTTTAAATGTGCAAACATTTTCTAAAATAACTTTTATAGTTCCATTTCAGAATCATGTTATGACGAATGTTGACAGATAGTCAACTCTTCTCCCTAATTCTTATCCACAAGCTATGGAAAAAAATCTTCTACTGAAATCTACCCATGGTCCAATGCATAGGTTGCAATCTGTCTCAAGAACTGCTGCAGAAATGCTGAATATTTTGCATTAAAATATCTCCAGCATAATCAGTGCCACGTGGACAAACCATAATACTGTGAGAAGGAAGGGGGCAGCAAAAGAGTAGGTTTTGTGACAGAATCAGCAGGACACCAGCTATATGAAAGAGTTACACAGACTCTACATTTTTTTTAATGAAGCCTATTTAGAAAACTTAGACTATAGTCTTGCTAAAAAGACAAATCTTACTAAAAGCCTTTGTCTTGTAGTCCAGAATTACAAATGGGCTGTAATGACAGATCCTCCTCCTGACCATCTTCATGATCAGGCAGAGAACTGATATACTGTAGTGTGCTGCCCAATTACTGAAAGAACGTTCTGGTACACTTCTCTCTTTGCCACGTATATGTGCTTAGCAGGAGGGGAATCTAAACTTAATACATATATCACATTCATCTTCCTGACATGGAGAAGATAGGTGTGAGAAGCACGGTCCTTGTCTCATGGAGTGGATAGGGGGGAGAAGCACGGTCCTTGTCTCATGGAGAGGATAGGCGGGAGAAGCACGGTCCTTGTCTCATGGAGAGCGCAGGCGGGAGAAGCACGGTCCTTGTCTCATGGAGAGGACAGGCGGGAGAAGCACGGTCCTTGTCTCATGGAGAGGACAGGCGGGAGAAGCACGGTCCTTGTCTCATGGAGAGGACAGGCGGGAGAAGCACGGTCCTTGTCTCATGGAGAGGACAGGCGGGAGAAGCACGGTCCTTGTCTCATGGAGAGGACAGGCGGGAGAAGCACGGTCCTTGTCTCATGGAGAGGACAGGCGGGAGAAGCACGGTCCTTGTCTCATGGAGAGGACAGGCGGGAGAAGCACGGTCCTTGTCTCATGGAGAGGACAGGCGGGAGAAGCACGGTCCTTGTCTCATGGAGAGGACAGGCGGGAGAAGCACGGTCCTTGTCTCATGGAGAGGACAGGCGGGAGAAGCACGGTTCTTGTCTCATGGAGAGGATAGGCGTGAGAAGCACGGTCCTTGTCTCATGAAGAGGATATGTGGGAGAAGCACGGCCCTTGTTATGTAGCAGGTCCTGAGGCAACATGTACTGTACCTCGGGACACAGCAGGCAGCAGGAAATGAAAGGTCCTAGACTGAAACATCAGCCACCATGCATTTTTATCAGTATGCTAAAGAATTCTGCATTGTCACTAAACTTTAGCGATAATTTACACATTTTCTGTAGGAGCCTATGAAGAAATACCTGCTGAGAAAGCCATCAGGGCATCGTTCTTCATAAACCTGCCGCTCTCATCCAAGAAATGGTTTGGATTAAACTTCCATGGAGAAGAGAAATATTTCTTGTCCCGATGAACAGTGCAGAGTAACGGGTAAATTTCTGTGCCCTAGGGAAAAAAAAAAAAAAAAAAACACACTTCATTGCAATGTATCAGGAGAAGCCAAAGAAAAAACAGGGGAGCGCGGGGCCCATGTAGTTATATGAAAAATGGGTGACTCTGGGATTACGTGAATGCCCGAATGATATGTAAAAGCGGCTTCTATAATTATATAGGACATTGGAACCATTTGGAAGAAAAACTCTGTAGAAGACACATGGCTCTAATTCTGGAATTTGGAAATCTGTGAACAATATAAACTTCCTGAAATTCATGACATTGGTGAAACTCAGACAGTACATGTGATGAGGATGATGAAGCTTTTCCTGATAAAATTCTTCTGCAAGCAGTCTGAGGGTTGGCTTCAAAAAGTGAGACTTTTAGGGCCATGATATGGGAAGGTCATTATAGTTAAAAAGGTTGTCTAACACAGTTTTTTTTTAAATTATTATATAGTGCCAATAGTGGGACCGTAAACATAAAAAACATCATTTACAGTGGTGGCAGCTCCATTGATCTGCATACAGATCCCCCCGCCTTCTGACGTCACCAGTGAAGTGTCATTTGTGCTAAGGTCGGCTGTAGCCAATCACAGGCCTCAGCGGTGACCTCTTCACCTGACTGCTGTGATGTGCCACTTGTGAAAAGTTGACCACTAGGGACTGTGATTGGCTACAGTGGTCACCTGGCACAGCCAGCATCAGGGCCTGTAAGCTGAAGACCAGAGCTACTGCCACTGGAAACTGAGGCCGGGGAGAGGTGAGTACTGGTTTGTTATATTTATGACCCAACTAGCAGCCGTATTAAATAGTAAATAAATGTGTCAGACTGCCCCTTTTATAAGGAAGGCAGAATGGCTTATTCACTTCCCCTCCAGCAGCTATAGATAGCTCCCTCCTGTACTACCTACCTTAGGGATCTGATAACCTCTAAACTGGACATCTCTTGTCACCATACGTGGTACATTTAATGGTGACACATCACCAAATCTCTGGACCTCATGGATAAACGCCTGCGTATAATGCATTTGCAACCGGTCAGCAAAATTTGGGGCCCGATCTCGCCCAATGACTTGGCTTATCTCATCATGGAGTTTAGCTGTAATGAAAGGTACATGAGATTATTATAGCCAATACAATTCACCATTTGTAGATACAAGTTGGCACCACTGACGTCAGGGCGGGTACACATCCTATGAGAATAATGAGAGGGTGAAATGCAGATATGATAAAGGCATGACATCATAGGGACAAATAGTGCAGTAATTGTAATGTGTAGAGTCTAGTTCATACATGTGGTTCTCCTATATAGTGAACTGGTAGTGGTGTATACTCCTATGGGATATGACAGGTCACATGGTGTAGTGCTTTTGAGGGGAACATCCAAGATTGTGTCCTGGAGGAGGTTGATTCCGCCTGATTGCCACTTTTTTTTTTTTTTTTTACACTCGCTGTCACTTCATATCTGGCAGCTTGTATTTTTTATTATAGAAGTGTAATTATTTTTAATTCACACAATTAGGTGAGATTCAGATTGTTTTACATATTTATTAAAGGGGTTTTCTCATGAACATAACCGTATTTAAAAATTCAATATTTTTGCAGATATACAGTAAATAATTGCAAATTTAACAATTTTCTCTAACTATCCTAGTGGTGACATCTGTTATTTTGATCAGTTGTCAATGGACCATGAATGCAGGAACTTTCTATGGTCTGAAACTTGTCAGAAACGCAACCATGAGTTCCTTATTGTGGACAGAATATCAGGTAGGGATATTACATGTATGAGAAGATAACCTGACCACAATAAGGACATCATGGATGGTTATCAGGAGGACACTACATGTATGAGAAGATAACCCGACCATAATAAGAACATCATGGCCGGTTATCAGGACACTACATGTATGAGAAGATAACCTGACCACAATAAGGACATCATGGCTGGTTATCAGGACACTACATGTATGAGAAGATAACCCGACCATAATAAGAACATCATGGCCGGTTATAATAATAATAATAATAATAATAATAATAATAGTCCTTTAATAGTCCCACAATGGGGAAATTCAGTGGGTTACAGCAGCAAAGATAAGCAGATACAAATACAAATACAACATGTACAGGAATGTTCCAAGGTGAGAGGCATTACATTAATAGCAGACAGACAGATAGGACGTAGCAGAGGAGGGGGGGGGATTTAACAGGCAGAGAGATATTTCAGTTCTCTGTGTGTAATGATCTCTGCTTAGGTCGGTGTTGGTTGTACAGCCTAACCGCGGTGGGGAGGAAAGACTTCCGATAGCGCTCCTTCTCACACCTAGGGTGGAGCAGTCGGTCACTGACAGTACTGCTCAGCGCGATCACAGTCTCATGCATGGGATGGGACTTCTTCTTCTGCATGGAGCTCACCACGGACAGTATCCTTATGTCACCCACCACCTGCACTGGGTCCAGTGGGCTCCCCAGGACAGAGCTGGCCCTTCTAATCAGCTTGTCAAGTTTATTTCTGTCCCTGGTTGATATACTGCTCCCCCAGCAGGCCACTCCAAAGAAGATGGCTGATGCCACTACCGAGTTGAAGAAAGTTCTAAGAAGTGCCCCACGGATTCCAAAGGCTCTCAGTTTCCTAAGCAGGTAGAGCCTGCTGTGGCCCTTCCTGTACAGGGCCTCCATATGATCTGCCCAGTCCAGCTTATTATTAAGGAGCAAACCCAGGTACTTATAGGTGTTCACAATCTCGATGCCCGTCCCCAGGATATCCACTGGTTTAGGAGGGCTTCTGCCTTTGCGGAAGTCCACCACCATCTCCTTGGTCTTCCCCGCGTTAATCTTCAGGTGGTTCCGGTGGCACTAGTCCACAAAATCCTGGTTCAGTTCTCTGTACTCCCTGTCATCATCATCTGTGATGAGACCCACTATTGCAGAGTCGTCAGAATACTTCTGTAGGTAGCAGCTGGATGAGTTACACCTAAAATCTGCAGCGTACAGTGTGAAGAGGAAAGGGGCGAGAACGGTACCCTGAGGTGCCCCCCGTATTACAGATCACGGTACCTGACACACAGTCTCGGGCTCTCACGTATTGAGGTCGATTTGTGAGGTAGTCTAGGATCCAGTTGGAGAGGTGGTGGTCCACTCCAGCAAGGCCCAGCTTGTCCCTCAATAACCTGGGCTGTATGGTGTTAAAAGCACTGGAGAAGTCAAAGAACATTATTCTCACCGTGTTCCCTGGTTTCTCCAGGTGAGACAGAGCCCTGTGCAGAAGATGGATGATGGCATCATCTACCCCAATGCCCGGCCGATAAGCAAACTGGAGGGGGTCCATAGCGGGGCTCACTAGAGGGCGGAGATGTGTGAGAACCAATCTCTCCAAGATCTTCATCAGGTGGGATGTCAGTGCTACAGGTCTGTAGTCGTTGAGGTCCATAGGGTGGGGTTTCTTTGGAACTGGTACCACACAAGAAGATTTCCATAATTCAGGGACTATTTCCTGCCTCAGGCTCATATTATACATATATGTAATTATACCACACAGCTGGTCCCCGCAAGTCTTAATTAGCCTTGCACTGATGTCATCTGGCCCTGCGGCTTTCCTCGCCTTGATCTTTTTCATCTCCTTCCTCACCTGGGCCCGTGTGAAGGTCAGACTGTGGCCAGATAAAGACGGATTTCTGGATTTACTGGTCTGTTGGGAAGTAGCCACATGGGGTGAATGAGGTGAAGTCATTGTGGTGGGGGAAGCTGAAGGACATACTGGGGTGGGAGGAGCTGATGTGTGATCAAATCTGTTGAAGAATAGGTTTAGTTCATTAAGCCAATTAACATCTGCCTCAATCTGGCAGACAGACTGTTTATGACCCGAAATTGACTTAAGCCCCTCCCAGACCCCCCCTTATGTCTTTTCTTTCCATTTGCTTTTCCATTTTTTCCTTATAACTGGCTTTTCCCTGCCTGATTTGATGCCTCAGCTCCTTTTGTACTTCCCCCAACCCCTCCTTATCTCTTGTCCTGAATGCCATCTTTTTCTCCTTAAGTAGTGTTTTTATATCAGAGTTAATCCATGGTTTGTTATTGGAGAAGCACCTCACCACTTTTGTGGGTACTGTGTTGTCCACACAAAAATTAATGTAGTCTGTTATGCAGTGTGTGAGTCCTTCTATATCTTCTCCATAAGAATCCTGCAGCACTTCCCATGCGGTTGTGTCAAAACAGTCCCTCAGAGCCTCATCACTCTCCTCGGACCATATCCTCACTGTGCGGGTGACAGCTGGTTCTCTACGTACAAGTGGCTTGTACACAGGTCGGAGATGTACTAGGTTGTGATCCGATCTTCCCAGGGGCGGTAGGGCTGATGAGTTATATGCCTCCCTCACGTTGGCAAAGAACAAGTCCAGTGTTTTGTTGTCTCTTGTGTGGCAGGTTACATACTGTGTGAAACTGGGCAGTGTGGATGATGGAGAGACATGGTTGAAATCACCCGACAGAAGAAAGAGAGCCTGGGGATGTTTTAACTGTAACTGGCTCAGCGTGGCTTGTAGGACCTCGCAGGCAGTGTCAGCTTTCGCAGAGGGGGGGGACATATGCAGCTATCACGATGACATGTGATAGTTCCCTTGGTAGGTAGAAAGGTCTCATGCTCACAGCTAATAGTTCAATGTCCTTACAGCAAGTTTGCTCCTTAATCACAATGTGCCTAGGATTACACCATCTATTATTCACAAACATTGCCAGCCCTCCACCTTTCCTCTTACCGCTCTCCCTTGTCCTGTCTGCCCGAAGGAGTTTAAAACCATCCAAGGAGACCAGAGTGTCTGGAGTAACTTCAGTGAGCCAAGTCTCTGTAAGTAGCATCATGCTGCACGCCCGAAACTCCTGATGATGCCTGGTGAGCACTGTTAGTTCATCCATCTTGTTTGCAAGAGATCTCACATTGCCCATGATGATGGAGGGAACAGCTGGTCGGTAACGCCTCTTTTTAGTCCTCTGAAGAGTACCAGCTCTGCATCCCCTCACCCGCTTTTTCTTTCTCCAAATCTCACGGGGGATGTGTGACCAGATGGTATGCCGTCCTGCTGTGTCTCTGAGCTGCAGAATTTCCTCTCTTGTATAGACAAAGGAATTGTCTGCATACACAAAAGATCCCATTTTCAAGCAGAACAAAAAGACAGATAAAAAACACAAAAAAAAAAGTATCACAAGGGTCCAAGTCTTTGTGTGTGTTTCTTCATAGTGCAAAGTCCTTAAGTAGAGAGGTACAAAACGAGTCATAGAAAGAAAAATAAGATAGAGAGTCTCAGAGCTGCTGTAGCTGGCAGCCACTCCAGCGGCGCCATCTTGGGAAAAAAAAAAAAAAAAAAAAAAAAAGGACACTACATGTATGAGAAGATAACCCGACCACAATAAGGACATCATGGCTCGTTATCAGGAGGGACACTACATGTATGAGAAGATAACCCGACCACAATAAGGACATCATGGATGGTTATCAGGAGGACACTACATGTATGAGAAGATAACCCGACCACAATAAGGACATCATGGCTGGTTATCAGGAGGGACACTACATGTATGAGAAGATAACCCGACCACAATAAGGACATCATGGCTGGTTATCAGGTGGGGACACTACATGTATGAGAAGATAACCCGGACACAATAAGGACATCATGGCTGGTTATCAGGAGGGGACACTACATATATGAGAAGATAACCTGACCACAATAAGGACATCATGGCTGGTTATCAGGAGGACACTACATGTATGAGAAGATAACCCGACCACAATAAGGACATCATGGCTGGTTATCAGGAGGACACTACATGTATGAGAAGATAACCCAACCACAATAAGGACATCATGGCTGGTTATCAGGAGGACACTACATGTATGAGAAGATAACCCGACCACACTAAGGATATCATGGCGTCACTACTAAGAAAATTTTGAATAATTTATATTTGCAAAAAAAAAAAAAAATAGTTTTGATTGTCTACAAATTTAAATCAGTTAAATGTTAATTTTCAGCCTACAAAAGGACAGAGTGAGTGGCCCTTACTATGCAACATATGACTGCTTCACTATTGAAAAAACACATTTCCAAATGCACTTTGCTCTTCGGTTCTGTTAGGACGGCACATACATAGTGCACTATATTATAGTGAGGCTTTACTAGTCAGCCAGTCAATGCATGTGCCTTATTAGTACAGGGGATTTACCAGTGCTATAACCAAACTGATTTGTTACAATGGTCTAGAAAAGACCATTGTATGGTGAAAATATTGTATCCTGAGGCCAGTGTAACATGAGGGACCTCTGTATTTGTATATGAAGTATGATAGTTTTTTTTGGGAAAACCCATTTGGCATAGTTCCGCCCTTAAGTACCCCTTTAAGTCCCGGAGTTACACACCTTGTATATCGGGATACTTCAGTAAGATGAGCAGCGCATAACGCAGGGTGGTGCTGACCGTCTCCAAACCGGCTAAAAACAGGTTATGGCCTGATATCAGGAGATTTCTTAAATGAAATTCAGTATCGGGATTATTCTTCTCCTGTGGAAAAATCATTGAAAAATATTATATTAATCTCGACAATTTGAATGAATTGGCTAAAATGGTGGCTTCAATGTGTGAAAGCTTGGAAAGAGTATAGCAGAAGGTTTAAATGACCTCGAGTACCAGACGGACTTCATCAGAATCCTTAACTTTGATGGCATGGTCACAGGTAGGAATTTGCCATGGATTTGAGGACGATTTCCACCCCCAAATCCACAGCAGATTTCACATTCATTGAAAACAATGGGAGGCAGAGATCACAGCAGGACGCTGAAAAAAAAAAAAAAAAATCAGCATCCTGCTCAATCTTGCCACGGATTCCGGATTCCGCGGATAATTCCACGGCTCAAGACTTCTAGATAAATGGGCCTAATCAGCAGCGGAAAGCTGCAACCATCGCGGCTAAACTTTTTAGAATTTCTCTTCATACTCTGCCATGTGAACATACCCTTAGCCCTTAACCAAGCATAAGAGTGTACATAGGTGTGAGGTCACTAGTGACGATGAGCCATAGGCATATGAGACAGCCCAAGCAGCAGAAGGTTTCCACCTTCAGGGAATTGGAGAGATAGTAGGAGCATCTCCAACAGAGAAAGAAAAGAAAAAACAATAAGGCATTATACGCATACATAGATAGATTAGATATACAGCGTGGGGAAGTGTAATGCATGAGAAGAAGAATTCGATTTAAAGAGGTTGTCCCGGGATTTTTATTTATGTCCTATCCTATTCTGGACACTTTTGGCACCCACATTATACACTACATGGAGCCAGGGCCATTCCCTGTATAGCGGCCAGCGAGTCAAATAACACATTGTCCCTGTATGGTGCATTTCATAAAATTGTGGTTTAACTTTTTAAAAAAACATATAGTGGCTTGAAGGAGGTGCTACTGGTGGTCAGGAAAGTGTCTGGGCATTGCAGCGGCAGAACAGCCTGCCCTTCCACTGCTTGATCTGTGACACAAGAACTCCCTGGAATTTCATCTTGTAAATACTTGACAATCTGTATGAACAGCAGAAAGTGGCCAATGATTCGCGCATGCAGCAAACCACAGGGTTCACGTGTTTTTATTTTGAGATCAGGCCATGGAAGCTCATCAGGTAAGTGCGTCAAATTCTGAGGCCACCAGATTGATGAAAATCAGGGTATTAGGGAAAACTGCAGCATCAGTGATGTCATCCCCCTGATATTTACATTGGAGGAAAATGCTCACCCTAAAGCAACAAAGGATGGAAGAAGAACAACCACTTTCAGATTACCACCCTTGAGCAATGCCACATGCAGGAAGAGGATGGCAATCTGGGTATGGTTCTTGGGCTTGAGCAGGAGTAGGAGATGGAGAGTTGGATTATTAGAGGGGAAACTTTATTGTGGTGATGATGACGATGATGATTATGTTGGGCAAGACCAACCATAGCAGTGCAGGGCAAAGCACCTAATAATTGGTTCCTTGGACCAGTTGCTTACAAGCTTCCAAGTAAAAGGATGACTATTGGATAACCATTATTTTACACCCTCTCTATAAAGGCAAAAGAGGGAATTTTTTTCCTAGTGTTAATCTAGATTGGCGTACTACAAGGCAATGCACAGTAGATCATCACAGCTTTCATCAAGCAGATGCCTTCCAACCACATGTTTGACCAAGAGGTGCTTCTCTGCTCCTGCTGATTCATTACTTTCCCACAACCTCTGCCAGCACAAGCGCTAAAACAAGTAGCAGATGCAGCAGCCAATACAATATGTTCAACATGTGCAACCAGTTTCATTATTTGCAGTGCCAACCAGGTGCGGATAAGCAAACAGATAGGCAATGCCTGTACAACCAGGTTCAATCATACCTTATCTGTACTTTGGCAGATGCCCTGAGCCCTGGGGGAGCAGATTGGACCAGTGTCAGGAATCGGCTAATCCGAAATAAGGCAAATTTTGAAAAGTTTGCTCCTCTCCAATCTGGTGACACTTGTTATTCTATAGCTAATTACCTCTTCCATCTTAATGAGAAAGCTGTCAATGAAGTGTCTGGGTGAGTTGGGGTCCAGGGTCTCCAGACTGGCCTTCACTCTCTCATGTATAAATTTGGTCAATTTCTCCGACAGTGAGATTATCCTCTGGTGAGGTCCAGGAATGTGGTTCATGAATATTGGGAGAAGGGTCAGCAACTGTAAAGTTATGAAGAAGATATCATAGAAAATATTAGACAGGTTTTAAATCTTTGTCAATTAAATACATCAAAAAGTTACTCTGGTATCTAAGACAGGAAAGGGAATTTAGAAGATGAAATAAGCCCAGGCCATAGTTACTCAACAGAGGTGAATATGATGGATTCTGGACATGTCCAATAACAAGGGGGCCATCCTATACTCCTGATAACTGTTGTACCAATGATCACTGTTTCTTACTATGCACCGTGTTGTAATATTAGACTGAGGATCGTCCCCCACACCAAGGCGATGCATTTCATGCTTTAATGTTCACTTCCTTATCAACAAAATGAGAACTTTGCCCTCCGTTACAAAGTGTAACTTGTTTCCACCCCGTCCCCCATCTCTGACTAGTCATGTTCTGTTCTTAACTACAATACAATTTACTTGGGAAACTGGACCTAGTGAGAGGGAGATACAGAACAGAGATACAGACAGGGAGAGACACACATTTGGGGGTGAGGGCTAAGCAACATCTATATCCTGCTTCACACTACATGTCGGGAAGTGGTCTATGCTTATAATAGTAGTATCAGAAGAGATCATACAGTAGGCAGCACTAAGATGCTCATTGCTTGCAAACTGAAGACAAGTCCCACCTACTAACCTGAAGAAACTGAGATATGAAGAGGGAAGCAGTGGGGAGATTGTTTAGCGAAAGCAGGAGTTGGGAATACCCTTTCATATAGTAATGCTCAAGATAGTTACCTGTCCCCAGGTAGAAGTCGCAAGACGGAAAGATTCATCCACAATTCCAAGTAGCTTGGCAAATCTCTCATCTTTGTACTCAAATCGATCTCCAAATATGAAAGCACATAGAACATTAGAAATAGCGTCCATGAGCATCTTATGTGGATCAATAGGTTGACCTAGAATGGAAGAGAATATTTCAATATCTACATTTGTATCTATATAACTATTCCATATCCATCCAATATTTGTGTAGGGATAACTGTCCCATATCAATCTATCTCTCTCTATCTACATTTCTATCTCTATCTATAATTGAAAGTGCTTGCAGCCTTGCCACGCAGAAATGTGGATTTGTAAGGAGTGTTACCCTTTTAAAACGATTGAAGAACATTGAACTGTCATTTATCCTCTTCATACAAATACATGGTGGGGCAATACAAGCTTGATGGTTACAGGTCATACTTGGTAGTACAAATCACTTGCTAGTTGCAGAACTTACTGGAACTCTAAGTTAACTTTTCAGCGCTCCTCTACTGACGCCGGGGTACCAGAGATCTATAAGTCCACCAAGGATCATGTTGACCTAGCCCTACATTGCCACGCTAGGACTTTGCACTGTGAAAAATGAAGGTATATTTTCTCACCCTAACTTGCCATGTGCTTGTACCTGTTCTACATTTCCTTGCCCATCCACTTACTCACTGGCCCTAGTCACAGAATTTCTCAGTAACATCTAATATTCATATAATTTCCAGTAGGAGGTGCTGTAGCCGATTATACTTGTAGATCAGTTTATGTCCAGATATGCGGCTGGTGCACTACATGTCTTACCATTAGATTTCCTGAATTCATCTACAATACATTGAGCTTCTATTTGGATTTTCCCCTCAATATTTTTCTTTCCAAACCCAAAACTCGTCATTGTCTTCACAGTAAAAGTTCTGAGGATCCTCCACCTTTCTCCATTGCTCAGACTAATACCTGTAAGTGAACATTTCAGAATATGATTTTTGATACAAAGAGGAACACCTTGCTGACATCTTTTCTGTCTCCTCTACAATAATGTATGTGTTTCACACCAGTGGTCCTCAGCTAGCAGCAATACGATTGGTTATTAGGACCAATGGGATTGAGAGGATGGAGCCCAGAGAAGAGGATACTGGCTGTCATCTCAGCCGCCCAGTTTGTCTATAGTATATAAAAACAAACTGGGTAGTTACTTAAATTATCCCCCAGTATATTATATGGACACATAGCCTGGTGGAGATGATGTATGATGAGTATCTCTATGACGTACCATGAGTGTACTGTGCCATACCAGGGTGACCTGGGGACCAACCTGGAGATTCACCTGATCACCTGTGAGCCAGTCTGAGCCTGACTGACTTCATCTATATAATATAGCTACATAACATGTTCAACTTGACCATAATAAGGGACATTTCCTGAGGACACTTAAAAAAGCTGTTCCCATCTCCTATACATATATGAACCATGTGCGGATTGACATCTTATGGACAAGCACAAGGATCTAGGGAATCTAAGTTTATGTTATGATTTAATGCAAAAGAAAACCTCATAGGACTGCGGATCCCAATTTAGATTGTAGTTCTACAGACCTTAACCTATGGAGTTCTACTATTACTAATGGTATTTCTTCTGTTAGGTCACAGAACTGTAACATGCTAACATGGCCATTGTGCCAAAATGGTGACTGGGATTATGGT
Source organism: Leptodactylus fallax (assembly GCA_947044405.1). Lineage (NCBI taxonomy): Eukaryota > Metazoa > Chordata > Amphibia > Anura > Leptodactylidae > Leptodactylus > Leptodactylus fallax. The sequence continues at coordinate 1,327,845 of CAMRHE010000327.1, forward strand.
TGTGATATAAACTCTAAAGGGGTTATTCAATTTTTTACTATTAATGACCTATCCTTAGGATAGGCCATCAATATTACATCTGCAGTGTTCCGACACAGATCCCTTCAGATCAGCTGTACTGAGATAGCACAGCTCAGTAATGTTTACATACCGTGAGCCTTGCTGCAGCACTGTCTCAATGAAGTCTATAGGGCAGTGAAGCAGTAACTACACCTGCCGCTACAGTGTGTACGATAAGTGAGCAGCGCAGCTCGAGGTATGAAAACATTACCGACAGCCAAGCTGTCTCAGTGCAGCTCATCTGCAGGGGTACCGGGTGCCGAATCCCCACAAATCTAATATTGGTGGTTTTACAGTATTAAAAACCTTGATAAAATTTGTTTATGGAATTGATAAATATAATTATAAAAGGAAGATAAATTAAAATATCTTTGAAAAAATATCTTCTTTAAGATTAGTTAAAATATTTTTTTCACTATAAAAATACAAAAAAAAAAAAAAAAAAAAAAAAAGAACCCCCATGATGCAAGTGAAAGAATTGGAGAGCACCAAAGACAGACAGGCACAATGGTGTAAAGACTCGGGATCAATGGCAGCCAGCTACAGCCTGCTCCTGTGCCGGGAGGTGATGACACCGCTGTGATCAATACAATGGAAAGGAGAGGCTAAAAAAAAAAAAAAAAAAAAAAAATGGAGGAGATTGCCTGCCCTGCTGAAGAATATCCAGATCTCCGGGATGTAGGAGTCAACAACAACTCTCGTTTATTAGGCAAAATACACAGGCACCAAACTGGTGTTGAAACGCGTTGCCTAATAAAAGGCAGATATTTTTGACTCCTACTTCCCGACTTCTGTGATCTGGATATTCCTCAACAACTCCTGTTTTTTTTCCTCTCCTCCCCATTGTATTTAAAGTTTTTTTTTTACATAAAATACATTTTATTTGAATAGAAAAACGTATCAACCAGTAAAATTTATTTCACATATTTAGTATCCCCATAACTGAAACAGTAAATACCATTAATATATTTTTAGAATATTTTTATAAATTTAGAGCTTTTTAATTTTTAAATTTACCTTTTCAAAGTTTAAAAAAAAAAATAAAAATCCCACTTAAAACTTCTACCTTTTAAATAAAAAACAGAAGTAAAGAAATAAAAAAATGTCGTAGTCTTCAAGACCACAATTGAGCTGATCTCATAGTGGTTAATATAATGGCTTGCTGAATGGATCTGCCAGAACATATGACTGTATCCAGCAATGAAGCAGCTACGTCGCTTTGTGGGACTCCGGACTGTGTCCTACAGACTTGATTGGGGGAAGAATGGATGTCTAATAATTTTCCTTATTATGGAATACAGTTCACAATAACTAAATAGTTCCCTTACCATAACCCTGGGTAAACTTCTCCAGAAGGGGTAGGGGCCCCCGAGCACCAAACTCTTCACCCTGGACAACAAGTGCCTCCTTTACAGCCTCATATCCACAGAGAACAACCACTGGTCGTGGACCAAAGTAAAGGGTATAAACTGGGCCATATTGATCCCAAAGCTGAAAAACAGATCCAAATGATTCCAAAATTTAAGTCTATTTTTTTTTTCTTTTTTTAAGTAATTATAAATTAGAAAGTGACTGACCTTCATGAGAGAATTCACCAGCTTCCCTCTTTTAATGTGCAGCAATGTCCCTATAAGAGGCAGGGGTGTGGGACCCGGAGGAAGGTTACGTCTTCTGTAAAAGGTGTCCCAGGTTGAGTAGATGAAGATACATATGAGGATCAGGATTCCCGTCCATGTAATGTCCATGGTCTGTTCATAGACTTAGATCCCACAATGACAACCAGTGAACAGATCTTCTCCAAATAAGTGATAGCTCTCAAGTACACTACATATAACTAGGAGGAGGCATCTTGGCTCGCTGCCACTGGTGCTGACTTAACTCTTTATTAAAAAGCCATATAGTCATCTTTATTTTGATTGATCATTTTTATATAATGCTTTATAATGACTTTCTGCGTTATGTCATTTATATACAATTTAACTATTAAAGGGCACATCTATCTGGGGCCATTACAGTTACTACATTATTATACTATGCAGAGACAATGCAATCTGAGGCTCGAATTTGTTGGCGAGAGTAGCACTGCGTGTAAAGATCTTCTGGTAAACATATCAGAACCTAAATGGACCCCCAAGTCCTTGAGGTCTCTCAGTGGTGATATCCATCATTCCATAGATTTTGCACTACATAAATGGAAATCACAAAACTATTCACAATTTGTTGATCAGAAACTTCAATGAAAGAAACAATTTCCTATCATTCTCTTCATATCAAAAATCTCAAATATGGTAAATCAACTTATTCGATAATCATCAATGTATGGCTCCATGCACACAAATGTGTGATTTGTCAGTGTGTTAGCCATATTTTTACAGGGACCCGGGGCTTGGTGCTGGTTCTGGTCAAGTAATCCAGGGTAGGAACTGGCCTGGAACCCTTATGTCTAGTATCTAAAAGCCTGGGGCAAGTAAGTTAAAAGAAGACTCCCTGGAAACTCCTTTAGGCTAAACGCAATTTTTTTGTTATTATTGTGGGGTTTTTTTTAGCCAAAGTCAGGAGTGGATTGAGCAGAAGGGAGAAGTATAAGAACTTCTTAGATATTTCCCATTCCTTTTGTAGCCATTCTTGGCTTTGGCTTTAAAAATTGCAGCAAAATCTGCAACAAAAAAAAGCTGCATTTCCGCAACGTGGGGCCTTAGCCTTAAAGGTAACTCGATACTATGCACCTGCATTTTTTTTTCATCATAATTGTTTTCTTTAAACATTCATTTCTAATATTTTTGGGGTTTTATAATAAGGTAGATCTAAAGTATTCAGTAAAAGGGTTCACACTAGTGGTGTGGTGCCTAGTTTAGCAGCAATCTGACATTTCTATCTGGGTCCTATCTAGTCCCACTAAGATTACACAGAATGGGTAATCCCACATCTATTTGGACATTTAAGACTGTAGTAATCCAATATACAGCGAGGAAAATAAGTATTTGATACACTGGTGATTTTGCAAGTTTTCCCACCTACAAAGAATGGAGAGGTTGGTAATTTTTATTGTAGATACACTTCAGCTGTGAAAACAGTGTCTTATTTTTAAATAATTAATGTGCATTTTATACAATAGAAAAACAGAACTTAATATTTGGTCCAGAAACCTTTTTTACAATTCTAGAGGTCAGACGTTTCCTGTAGTTCTTGACCAGGTTTGCACACACTACAGGATTTTGACCCACTCCTCCATACAGATCTACTCCAGATCTTTCAGGTTTTGGGGCTGTCCCTGGACTAAATTGAGTTTCAGCTCCCTTCAAAGATTTTCAATTGGGTTCAGGTTTGGAGACTGGCTAGGCCACTCTAGGACCTTGAATTGCTTCTTATGGAGCCACTCCTTAGTTGCCCTGGCTGTGGGTTTTGGGTCAGTGGCATGCTGGAAGACCCAACCATGACCCATTTTCAATGCTCTTACTAAGGGAAGGAGGATGTTGGCCAAAATCTTGCGATACATGACCCCATCCATCCTCCCTTCAATATGGTGCAGTCGTCCTGTCACCTTTGCAGAAAAGCACTCCCAAAGTATGATGTTCTCTCCCCCATGCTTCACAGATGGGGCGGTGTTCTTGGGGTTGTACTCATCATTTTTCCTTCAAACATGGCGACTGGAGTTGATATTGGAATGCTGTTTTGGTCTCATCTGACCTCATGACCTTCTCCCATACCTCCTTTGGATCATCCATATGGTCATTGGCGAACTTCAAAAGGGCCAGGACATGTTCTGGCGTGACCTTGCATGTCCTGCAGGATTTTAATACATAACGTTGTAGTGTGTTACTAATGGTAATCTTGGAGACTGTGGCCCCAGCTCTCTTCAAGTCACTGACCAGGTCCTCCATTGTAGTTCTGGACTGATTCCTGACCTTTCTTAGAATCATCCTCATTCCACAAGGTGATATCTTGAATGGAGCCGCAGACCAAAGAAAATTGACAGTAATCTTGCGTTTCTTCTATTTTCTAATAATTGCACCACCAATTGTTGCCTTCTCACCAAGCTGCTTGCCTATTGTCCTGTTGTCCATTCCAGCCTTGTGCAGGTCTAAAATTTTGTCTCTGGTGTCCTTAGACAGCTCTTTGGTCTTGGCCATAGTGGAGAGGTTGGAGTGTGACTGAGTGTGCGGACAGGTGTCTATTATACAGGTAACGAGGTCAAAAAGGTGCAATTAATCCATGCAATGAGTGCAGAGGAGGAGAAACTAACAGGTCTGTGAGAGCCGGAAGTCTTGCTGGTTGGTCGGTGATCAAATACTTATTACATGGCAATAAAATGCTAATAAATTATTTATAAGTCAGACAATGTGATTTTCTGGATTTTTTTTTAGATTCTCACAGTTGAAGTGTACCTACGATAAAAATTACCGTCCTCTCCATTCTTTGTACAGTCATGGCCAAAAGTTTTGAGAATGACACAAATATTATATTTTCACATGATCTGCTGCCCTCTGGTTTTTATGTGTGTTTGTCAGATGTTTTTATCACATACAGAAATATAATTGCATTCATATTATGAGTAACAGAAGCTTATATTGACAGTTAGAATGAGTTAATGCAGCAAGTCAATATTTGCAGTGTTGACCCTTCTTCTTCAGGACCTCTGCAATTCTCCCTGGCATGCTCTCAATCAACTTCTGGACCAAATCCTGACTGATAGCAGTCCATTCTTGCAGAATCAATGCTTTAATTTTGTCTGAATTTGTTGGTTTTTGTTTGTCCACCCGTCTCTTGATGATTGACCACAAGTTCTCAATGGGATTAAGATCTGGGGAGTTTCCAGGCCATGGACCCAAAATCTCTATGTTTTGTTCCCTGAGCCATTTAGTTATCACCTTTGCTTTATGGCAAGGTGCTCCATCATGCTGGAAAAGGCATTGTTGAGCGCCAAACTGCTCTTGGACGGTTGGGAGAAGTTGCTCTTGGAGGACATTCTGGTACCATTCTGTATTCATGGCTGTGTTTTTAGGCAAGACTGTGAGAGAGCCGATTCCCTTGGCTGAGAAGCAACCCCACACATGAATGGTTTCAGGATGCTTTACAGTTGGCATGAGACAAGACTGGTGGTAGCGCTCACCTCTTCTTCTCCGAATAAGCTGTTTTCCAGATGTTCCAAACAATCGAAAAGGGGATTCATCAGAGAAAATGACTTTACCCCAGTCCTCAGCAGTCCACTCCCTGTACCTTTTGCAGAATATCAGTCTGTCCCTGATGTTTTTTCTGGAGAGAAGTGGCTTCTTTGCTGCCCTCCTTGAGACCAGGCCTTGCTCCAAGAGTCTCCGCCTCACAGTGCGTGCAGATGCACTCACACCTGCCTGCTGCCATTCCTCAGCAAGCTCTGCACTGCTGGTAGCCCGATCCCGCAGCTGAAACACTTTTAAGAGACGGTCCTGCCGCTTGCTGGTCTTTCTTGGGCGCCCTGGAGCCTTTTTAGCACCAATGGAACCTCTCTCCTTGAAATTCTTGATGATGCGATAGATTGTTGACTGAGGTGCAATCTTTCTAGCTGCAATACTCTTCCCAGTTAGGCCATTTTTGTGCAGTGCAATGATGACTGCACGTGTTTCTTTAGAGATAACCATGGTTAACAGAAGAGAAACAATGATGGCAAGCACCAGCCTCCTTTTAAAGTGTCCAGTGGTGTCATTCTTACTTAATCATGACAGATTGATCTCCAGCCCTGTCCTCATCAACACCCACACCTGTGTTAATGGAGCAATCACTGAAACGATGTTAGGTGGTCCTTTTAAGGCAGGGCTGCAATGATGTTGAAATGTGTTTTGGGGGATAAAGTTCATTTTCTAGGCAAATATTGACTTTGCAAGTAATTGCTGTTAAGCTGATCACTCTTTATAACATTCTGGAGTATATGCAAATTGCCATTAGAAAAACTGAAGCAGTAGACTTTGTAAAAATTAATATTTGTATCATTCTCAAAACTTTTGGCCATGACTGTAGGTGGGAAAACTTGCAAAATTGCCCATGTATCACATACTTATTTTCCCCACGGTAGGTATTTTTATTGATGTAGTGGTCACAAATAAGAATGTGTTTCAGGGTGAATATGCATGTCTCACTGTGCCTGAAGAAGGATTATTCCCCCTGAGATATGTTCTTGTTTAAGACCAACACTTCAATAAAAAAAATACCTTTATTGGATTACTAAAGTCTGAAGTGTCCAGATATACCAAACTACTGGAGGATACATCAAGGTTTTCTTCATTTCTTGTTCACCACTATATGGGATTCCTAAATCTTTTTGGAACACTCAATGCCAGGGCAGCAGCGCCCCACCTGACAGAGCAACTGTTCAAAAGATCAGGCTCCTGAGGGTTTTCATGACTTCATCATGTCCCACATGACCACTGAGACCCAACCACAGACCTCAGCAGTGACCCCCAGATACATGACATCAGATACATGCCAGAATATGCAGGAAGAGGTGTAAGGGCCCACAGCTGAACACTGGATGCAGGGTAAGAAGGCCAGACACCCAGGAGAGATGAGTATCTGTGTTTTTTATTTTGTCCTCACCTGCCCTTGGCATTTGATATATAATGGAGTCTGAAGAGCTGCAGATACAAGATACAATTAAGATGTTAATTCAAGCATTAAATTTCATATGAAAGAACTTGTTAAGGATCAGCAGGTTGTAAATGTTCTCAGGTTTAGACTTACCTGTGGTAACTGATAGCTTAAGTCTCCCCCAGGTCAAAGAATAACATGTTTAGAATGATATAATGAACCCAAATGGTTTTACATAGGAGAAGACAAGTGTTTTCAAATGTTTTCTTACAGTCATGCTTGTTTGGAGAGGAGTTACATGCCCATCACATCTCTCCTGAAAGTGGACTCCAGAATATTTGCAAAAGAACTGGCAAAAAGGCTAAAGGTTGGACAGGTCATGTACTTGAGCCAGGACAGTAGCATTCCTGGCTGCAGAATTGTGAATTGTTGCTCTCATGAGAGACTTGGCTCCCTACATCCAAGCCTGCCATGTACTTGCTGGCCTGATCTTCCTCAGCAAAGTCTCATGAATTCATGGTCAAGGCACTGCACAGGTTTGGGTGGGACAAACCATTTTGCTTGTAAAGTAACCTGAATAGTGGAAGATAAACTCTTTCTTGAGGTCAGACAAGGCTGCATTTTCCTATTTTGTTTGTTATAGACCTTTTATCTTATGGAATGGAGAAATCAAGGGACCTGACCAATACGAGATCAAGTGCTCACTTTACTTGGATAACCTGACTATTTTCTGCACTTAATGATGGCGTCTATTCCAAGGCTGAATGCTGCCACTGTATAGTCCATATGGACTAATAACTGCTTTTGGCAGGTTAAACAACAGGCACCAGGACTTGTCTTGGATGGCTATTTAAAGGGTCCATGCTCTCAGGTCATTCATGCATGCCCCAATCCTTTATAAAACTCAGTACTGTTCAAGGTGCAGTCACTAAGAAACGGCTATGCACCTTTTGGGGGGGGGGGGGGAAGGGTTCCTAGATACTTAGGATTAAGAACTCTTCAATCTAAAAAATGTAAGAGTCTTCATAAATTATTGCCTGGGACAATCAAGGAGGACTGACAACATATCAATCGTACATATACCTCATTCTGATTGTTGAGGAATACTGAGAGGTCACAGGAGCTGATCCCTCTCCAAACATGGTGGGTGTTGGCTGTTACAGCACCAACCACTAAGGTTGGGCTCACACGGTGGAAAATTAAAAGAAATTTAATTCTGCTTTAATTCATATTCAGCTGCTGGTCATCGGTATTCTGTCACGGCTTTTCTCTATTAATTGGCAAGGACTCCCAAGCCACAGAATCCTCGGCAAGATTGAGCAGGATACTATTTTTTTACGCTTCCTACTGCGATCTTTACGGCGGAATCCGCTCCCAAATCAATGGCAGATTCCTCCATGTGAACATATCCTTAAATGAATGGTGCCTACACTGATTACAAATGCTAATCCTTTAGATTAATTGATAGATGCCACGTTTACAATTGATTGGAATCAAAAGCTTGGTGGCACATGGGTGCAGACATATTGGATCAGATCTCCAACCGAGCAGCATTGTTGGGGGGGGGGAGTTCTTATCACAGCCATGAGACACATCACATCCTAAAAAATTTAAAGAAAAGTGATCAAAATGTCATACATTCCCCATAATGTACAAAAAAAAACTAATTAAAATTTGCACACACACACACACACACACACACATTTACTTGTGGAGAGGAACAATTGCTTTCTCAGATTCCTTTCCTCCCACTTATTCATCTCTGTCTCTCTCTCTCTCTCTGCCTAGGGACACAGAAAGTCTGTCTGTATGAGGGACACTGTAAGGAAGAGGTTGCTTTGCTTGTTATTGATATGTTTGTAAGCTGGCAGGGAGAGGCTCTCCAACTGCTAGGCATTTAATTTGGTGATTGTTCTGACCCATAGCATATTTTTAATATGTCATTTTTAGTGCATAGTGAACACCATAAAACTAGTGGAAGAGTGAAGAAATCAGGCGATACCTTTTAGAGGCTAACTGAGTATATTTATAAGTAAGCTTTCAGGAGTACTCGCTCCCTTCATCAGACATGGTGTGATACAAGAACTGAAAATTAACAGATTTTTATACACATGGTTTTCAAAGCATTTTAGACTCTAAAATGCTTTGAAAACCATGTGTATAAAAATCTGTTAATTTTCAGTTCTTGTATCACACCATGTCTGATGAAGAGAGCGAGTACTCCTGAAAGCTTACTTATAAATATACTCAGTTAGCCTCTAAAAGGTATCGCCTGATTTCTTCACTCTTCCACTACTTTCAATGGCTAACACGGTACAACATTATACTACCACCATAAAACTAAACTCACTAAGCTTCACAGTACTTTGTACAGAATATTAAATGGTAACATTATAAGGTATAATGTATCCCACAAAAAATAAGTCCTGATAAGACTCTGAATACAAAAAAAAAAAAAAAAAAAAAAAGTTATGACTCAATTTAGGGAGCAAAAAAACAAACAAAACAAAACAAAAAAAAAACAAAAAAAAACTGACTCAGTCTTGGAGGGGTTAAATGTGCCATATTTGTCTAGCCAGGAATCGCCTCATCTTGAGAAGGGGAGCAGGCTCATTCACAACCTAAAAGACTATCCTCCTTTATACAATCTTGATCTTGATGAAGCCCTGGACTAACACCCCTCTCCTTCCCTCTCTCCCTTGTATGTGTCTTGTGACTAGTGTAGCACGTGGTGTGATGTATAGTGTAGGGAACGCTGTGCTGTATGTTGTATTGTTGTGTTATATACCTTGAGTGTAACAGTTTATTGTGTGCTGCTTCATAGCTTGTGTGTCATCGCGATACATTGTATCTAAGTTCATCAAGAATTATTGTAATAAAAATATTTCAATCAAAATATTAATGACTCGTCAGATACAAGTTGTACTTATTTACTGGAGCGTAAATATTCTATGAAAGAACTTGCTAAGAATCAATAAGTCCTAAGTGTTCTCAGGATTTAGACATTCCCCAAGACTTAAAGTACCTGTGAAGGTTGATAGCATCAGATGTTCCCTGAGTCCAAGGGATTACTTTCTATAGCTCTCTGGATTTAATTAAAGTGATTCACATGACTTGCATGTTATATCCTGACTTGTCTTGGTGTTTGTTGGCATTGGTGTCGTCCCTACAATATTAGGATGTCATTCTATTCATTATATTTACATTATTGTTGCTTCAGATTTTATTGTGGTCTTTTGAACCAAAACCAAGAGTGGCTACAAAAGGAATGGGAGATATAAAGGAAGCCTTTAGGAGGAGACTCGGACATCCGTTGCTCTCATCCATCATAGAATGAAAGTGATGGACAGTAATGATAGCAGAGTGACGGATGCAGATGGAGCTCCCTCTGTCTGTAGTAACATTTTTGCAAATATACTATTTAATATTTTATGGATTTTTAACCCTTAACCACTTCCCGCTGGTGACATTTTTTGATTTTCGATTTTTGTTTTTGACTCCCCACCTTCCAAATCCCATAACTTTTTTATCTTTCTGTTCACAGAGCCAGATGAGGGTTTGCTTAATGTTTGTTGGACAAATTGATCTTCATAATGATACTAGTTATTATTTTGTACAATGTACTGGGAAGCTGGACAAAAAATCAGAATGGAGTGGAATTGGAGAAAAACTGTGTTTGCGAGACTTTCTTACAGGCTTCATTTTTACGGCGGTCACTCTGCAGCCAAAATGACATGTCACTTGTATTCGATGTTTCGATACGGTTCCGGGGATACCAAATTTACATAGTTTTATTTACATTTTAACCCCTTAACAAAAATCTAAAACGTTACAAAATTTTTTTTTTTCAAAAAGTCGCCAAGTGTACTTTTTAGTTCTACCATTTCGGGGAATTGCTATTGCTTAGATCACTTTTTTCAAAATTTTATCAGAGGCAAAACTGAAAAAACTGCGCTTTCACTGCACGGGAGATATATTTTTACAGAGGGGGCATTTTCAGACACTGGGATACCTAATGTGTTTGTGTTTCACAGTATTGAAGTATGTGTTCTAGGAAAAGGGGATGATTTTTGTTTTTTTTTTCACTTTTTTAAATTTTTTTTTCTTGCACTTATTAGACTCCTCTAGGGGGTCTTGAACCCCAGGGGTTCTGATCATTAATGCATTGCAAAATATTGTTACTTCTATTGCAAGCTGCATATATCAGCCTGAAATAGAAGATAATGACATACAGGTCTGGGAACCTTCAAAAGGCTCTCGGCTGTCATAGTAACTGGACGTCGGCTCCAGAGCTTCCTTCAGGTGCCGACGATCCCTGGAAAAATGGCACCTCTGTCAGCTTTGCGGGCACTGATCGTCGGCATTAGTAGAGACCCGGCGGCTACGATGGCTGCTCAGTACTATTACGGTGGATGTCGGGAAAGGGTTAATAATGCAGGGTAGTTTATATGTTAATGCTCAGTGACTTTTTTCATATTTTCCTTCCCCATGTTCCAAAATTCATAACTTTTTTTTTATTTTTCTGTTGACATAGCTATGTGAGGGCTTATTCTTTGTATGACGAGTTGTACTTTCATTTGGCACCATTTTGGGGTACATATAATGTTTTGATTAGCTTTTATTAACATTTTGGGGGGGTTCATGTGAAATAACACACAATTCTATCTTAATTTTTACATTATGTTTTTACAGTGTTCACTCTGCATTAAAAATGACATGGCAGCTTTGTCCGGCAGGTCATTACGGTTATTGTGGAGGATCCGAGGGGGTGGCATTGGTGGGAAATTTTGCCCCCTGGTCCCTTGGATGGCATGATCGCTATTGATCATGGCATCCAGCGGTTAATCAGCCTTGCCTGTGTAATACAGCTGAGTGCAGGAATTAATGCCACAAGCACAGCTTCTGTGCCCCTGACATTATACCGCCATACTATTATGGCACTGAGCGTTAACTATAGGCTCAGTGAGATGAAATAGTACAGTGCAGAGCAGAAAGGGGTTAAAGAGTTTAAAAATTTTCTCCAACCATCTTAGTGGTGAGATCTGTATTTTTGATAGGTTTGCAACAGATAGGACCATGAATTTAGGAACTTTCTATAGCCAGAAAATCAGCCATGATGTCCTTATTGTGGCTGGGTTATGTTTTTATCTTCTCATACATGTAGTGTCCCCTCCTGATAACCAGCCATGATGTCCTTATTGTGGTCGGGTTATCTTCTCATACATGTAGTGTCCTCCTGATAACCAGCCATGATGTCCATATTGTGGTCAGGTTATCAGGAGGAGACACTACATGTATGAGAAGATAAAAACATAACCCAGCCACAATAAGGACATCATGGCTGGTTATCTTCTCATACATGTAGTGTCCTCCTGATAACCAGCCATGATGTCCTTATTGTGGTCAGGTTATCTTCTCATACATGAAATGTCCCTCTTGATATCTAGCCATGATGTCCATATTGTGGTCGGGTTATCTTCTTATACATGTAGTGTCCTCCTGATAACCAGCCATGATGTCCATATTGTGGTCGGGTTATCTTCTCATATATGTAGTGTCCTCCTGATAACCAGCCATGATATCCTTATTGTGGTCAGGTTATCTTCTCATATATGTAGTGTCCTCCTGATAACCTGCCCATAATAAGGACATCATGGCTGAGTTTCTGACAAGCTCCAGACCATAGAACGTTCACTGACTCCAATGACAACAACAGTCTGTTACCACTAAGATAGTTTGAGAAAATCTATAAAACGCTGCAAGATTTTTACACAACTGTTTAACTTGTAATTGTCTACAAATGTAAATATGGTTATGTATATGTGGATTTATTGTATTTGTTTGCAAAATTTTTAGTTGTGACCCAAACTGTTAATTGACTTCAGTTTCAGATCCTGATCTATATCTGTGTACTGCTGATTGACCTCAGATTGATCACCGTAATTCTGCCATACAAGCCTGTATCTAGTATATACAGTACATATTGTGACGCTCAGGGATCGTCGTCTCTTCAGATAGACGAGCACTTTTTGGCACAGCCATTAGAGTCCAGTTCAGTATGGGGCAACTGGCCGTAACCAGTTTTATTAGTGTATTAAGGAAAACAAAACAATACAAAAAATCCTAGCCGTTCGGCCACTACCTACAATACAGGTAACTTACTAGAGAGAGCTGGACCTACTGCACAGCTCCCTAAACACAATTCACAACAGTATAAACTCACAGTGATTCCCCAGGAACAGAGAGAGCCGTATACCTGTGTGCTGTCTGCCCTTATATACGCACACTTCAGGAACCAAGGAATTAACCCCCAGTCATCCCAAAACCTGAAGTGGCTGAATGGAGTGGCGACACACCCAACTCTGCCTACTCCAGCAGCCAGACCTGACACCAGGGTTAGGTAAAACCCTCCAGCAACGAACACAACTGGTGCTTTTAGAAGGAATATAACAAGAACCTGGGAGAAATGTATACTACTCCTACCCTTATACCACTTTTCCCCTTGTCCTGTCACAATATACTATGTGCAAATCATCAGTAGTTGCTATCGGAGAATATACTAAGGGCTGGACTGGGGCTTTTTATACACTAAAGTCCATACCTCATCAAATTTTAGATGACGATGCAGAATCTCTTACACTCAACCCTCAAGTCTAAATTATTAAACCTTAAAGGGAGTCTGTCACCAGAACTCAGCTTATCACTCCAGTCCTGCAGATAGATAGGTTAGTGTCACCAGAACTCAGCTTATCACTCCAGTCCTGCAGATAGATAGGTTAGTGTCACCAGAACCAGCATATCACCTCAGCCCAGCAGATAGATAGGTTAGTGTCACCAGAACCAGCATATCACCCCAGTCCTACAGATAGATAGGTTAGTGTCACCAGAACCAGCATATCACCCCAGCCCTGCAGATAGATAGGTTAGTGTCACCAGAACCAGCGTATCACCCCAACCCTGCAGATAGATAGGTTAGTGTCACCAGAACCAGTGTATCACCCCAGCCCTGCAGATAGATAGGCTAGTGTCACCAGAACCAGCATATCACCCCAGCCCTGCAGATGGTTCTGGTGACAGTAACCTAGCATATCACACCCCAGCCCTGCAGATAGATAGATTACTGTCACCAGAAACAGCATATCACCCCAGCCCTGCAGATAGATAGGTTACTGTCACCAGAACCAGCATATCACCCCAGCCCTGCAGATAGATAGGTTAGTGTCACCAGAAGCAGCATATCACCCAGCCCTGAAGAAACATAGGTTAGAAACTGACTTTCCAAGACTGGACTTTAATGTTCCTACCTGTGAAAATGGGAGAGGAGGGAGGAGACTGAGGGTCTGTGTGTTGCTTTCAATCACATGATCCAGAGTTGGAACCTGTCTGGAACCCTCAGATCAGGCATCAAAAAACCCCTGGCACATGTAAGTGAAATAAAATTCCCTGGACGACCTCTTTAAGGTCAGGATTATTCTTGATAATGTTCCATTGCTTAAAAATAGTCACATGAGGGCTATATGGGGGGGGGGGGGGGTCGACAAGACGACACTTATTCCATTTCTTACACATCTTATTGTCCTGGCTCCTTACTAAATCAGAGTTAACCTGAAGGAGAGATTCAGAGCATTCTTCCCTATAAACTGTGACAGTGATCTTACCTTCTTGTATACTGACTATGCCATCCAGGTAGTCTAGATATGTCCCACCAAATTTAGATGTAAAGCGCATCTTCATATCATTTGAATTATTGAGATATTCCAGGAAGTCCTCAAAATCAGTTCTGGGAACTGGACCATATTTTGACATTGGGGCAGATTTTTAGGAAGTGTTTTCAATGCCAGTCTTCATATCCCCTGCACTGAAATCTATGCCATCATCTAGTAGATTGGTAGAAATATGTGGAAGGTAGAGATAAGAAAATTGACTTGGATAGAGTTGGATTTGAACTGAAATTTCCAAAATCCAAACCCGAATCTTTTGGAGGTCGCTACCATTGAAACACTGTTATACTTTGGAATCTCCTTGGACCCCAGAGTATAATAATATACAGTTATACTCACCTTGCCTCACCTCTCCTGGGCACTTGGCAGGTCTGAGAAGACCCCAGAGTATAACGATAGCACTTCCAGTTGGTGCCAAATAAATTCAGCCCAATACAATTGGAGAGCCGAACCTCACAAATACTTGTCAAAATGAATCTTGCATGGTTGTCCCATTTCTAGTTGCGGGTCCTCTACCTGCATCATACTGTAATGGTTTGGGTCATCAAGGGATTAAGAAGATCCAATTAAGATGTGAATTAGAGCATTAAATTTCATAAGAAATAACTTGTTTCAGATCAGCAGGTTGTAAATGTTCTCAGGTTTAGACTTACCTGTGGTAACTGATTGCTTAAATCTCCCCCGAGGTCAAAGAATAAGATATTTAGAATCATTTCATTAACTAAACATTCTTACATTGGATCAGACACGTGAAATGAAATGTTTTCTTGCTGGAATGTTTATTTATATGTTTCTTACATGATCACCTCATCTCTCTTCTATATTAAGGCATTGGTCAGCAGGTTGAAGGCAGTCGTTGTACTATCATCATCTATTGGATCCAGACTTGTAGCATCGCTGGCTGCTGAATCGCTGACCGTTCTGAGTTCAGAGGGCGCTTTAGTTTATTGCTCGCTGTAATTAGATAACTGGACCATTTTCTGAACTGATCAATGAAGTTAAATTTTCCCCACAAAAATAAACTCTTATATGAATCTGTGAATGGAAGAATTTTTGAAAAGTTATGTTGGAATGCAGGGAGGAAAAAAAAAAACAGAAAAGCAAAAAATGAAAACTGACCCATTCATGAAGGGGTTAAAGGGGTTGTCCAGACTAAAATTTTATTTTTTAATTGAGGCCGGGGGAGATGAGATAAAAAAAAACAAAAAAAAAAACACAAACACACACACACCTGTCCCCGATGCCCCACTGCTTCCCAGCGTGGTCCGGTCCCGCAGTCCCTTTGTTGTCTTCTGGCGGAAGTCCCCCCAAACAGTGTCCTCAGCGGAAGGGACCCAGGGATGTCACAGCCAGCAAGAAATTTCACTGCAAGAAGACAGCTGAGCAGAAGGAGCAGACCGCGCTGGGGTCAACGGGGACAGGTGGGTATGTTTTTGGTTTTTTTTTGCTTTTTTTCACCTCCTCCGTCCTCAATAGAAAATAATATTTTAGCCTGGACCACCTCTTTGAGGATGCCACATTTGTCATCCGGCCGTGTGAATAGATATGCATCGGTTTTATAATAGGTGTAGGATCTGTTGGAGACTCCGTAGCAGACACTGCCGAAAAACAGCAGAGAGAAAAGTCCTGCATGGAGGATTTTTCTCTCCACCACTTTCAGTTTTAAGATGGTGGACACCCAGTGTACCCCTTTATAATCAAGGGGGTCCGCCGGTATCCACGTGTAACCTCCATTTTAGCGGTCCATCTCTCGGTCGCTCTTCTCCGCAGATGGGAACCTAGCATAAGTCTTGTCCATAGACTTGAGCAGACACGGCTGCTTTTCCTGAGGATACAGATATGACCGAATCGAGATGTGAGTCTATCTACCCAGAAGAGCGTTGCGGCACCCTAGTTGGAAATCGCTGCTATGTACATAGACTGTAATAATTTATTGTGTGCTGCTTCATGGCTTGTCCTGCATTGCGGTACATTGTATCTAAGCTCATGAAGGTTTATTGTAATAAGTATTTCAATCAACATATTACTAATGTGTCAGATACAAGTTGTACGGAACTTATTAACTGGAGAGTAAATTGTCTATGAAAGGTTTTGCTAAGAATCAGTAGGTACTAAGTGTTCTTGCGATTTAGTCATTTCCCAAGAGTTATGTATCTTGTGTACTTGTGAAGACTGATAGTATCTGACCTCCCCTGAGGTCAAGGAATTACTTTGTCAGCATCAGACCAGGGTTTCCACTTGTCTTCTTACTGGAATGTCTGTTTGGAGAAGAACATCATTAGGCCAGGCCCTTGTTATGACAACGCAGAATTTTACATTACCTGTAAAGTGAATGAGAGTCTGGCTAATCTCATTCACACATTGCAGAAAAAAAAGCTGTATTTTCAAAAACGCTCGAGTTTTTAAAAATTGTGGCATGTCAATAATACCTGGGGAAGTGCTGGCATTTTCCATACTGGCTTAATAGGGGCAGAAAGTCCGCAGAGGAATACTCTGGAAAAATTACTCTGAAAAAAAAAAAAAAAAAGTAAAACCTCTTAATAATTTTAGCGCATCTCATGGCAGCTGAGAAATGGATAAAACTGACATAGACAACATCAAGCTTAAATAAATTTCCTCCACTGTTTAGGAATCATGCACCGCCCTCTCAGAAAAAGCAGCATATCAGTTTACTACTAGGTTCACTGATAAAAAAAAAAAAAAGTTACCTGCGGACCCCATAGACTATAGACAGTTTCCACCTGAAAAGGGCAAAAAAAAATGGGGAGAGAAAAGCGCATTTCGGGGTTCAGGGACAGAGACTGGGCGCAGATGTAAACCTAGTCTAAGGCTAGTTGCAGACGACTGTGTGTATTTTGCGGTCAGCAAACTAGTAATTAGTGTTTCAGTTTTTGTGGACAGTGTGTCATCAGTGTGTGTTCAGTGTTTCTTCAGCACCTGTGTCTTCAGTGTGCCATCAGTGTGTGATTCTAGTTTGCGGATCCACCATTAAACAAAAAAAACAAAAGTGACATCTAATGATATCCCTAGCTTGTCCGCGAAAACGGAAAGCACACGGAGTACATCAGTGTGCCGTCCTAAGTTTTTAGTTTTTCCGCAAAAACTGAACAGAATAGGACCTGTTCTATATTATGGAGCGCGGACTCACGGCCCACGCACTGATCAGTGAAAAACATGGTCATGTGCACGTGCCCATAAACATGATTGGGTCAGTGTGCTATCCGCGAAAAACAAGGATAGCACACAGATCACGCCCACGGTTGTCTGCAAGGGGCCTAAGGCAGATTCACACGACTGAGTCCCATTTGGACTGAACATGGCTATATGAATTGGACTACAGGAAATGACCCGTTTCCCTGATCGACTCCTGAACAAGACCCAACCGTCCATGCTGATGCAAACCTGAGTGAAACCAAATTAAATAAATAAAATAAAGACCACGAGGCTTTCCTGTTGGATGAATGATGGCCACGGCCTTATTAAAGTTTGCAATAACAACCTAAATGCACCAAGCACTTCCGTGTAATGGGCATGTTCTGTCTTTAAAAGAGAGGCTGCGCCTCCAGCTGAGCACTCACAAACCACTAGCTCTGAACCTTCTACATCAGAGCCCCTTGTTTGTTCCCTGTCCATCTACCTAGCCCCCCTGTTCCTACATTTCTGTAGTCCCTGCACCTTCTTTATTCAATATGGTGCCCACCACACTCACTGCATGATAGTTAGTTATGATCCTGTGAGCTCACGAACAGCAGAAGTGATAATGGACCGAAGTGACATAAAGCTCTCAGTTCGGTAGTCAATGTCCAACCTTCTGTAAAGTCTTGAGTCATATTTATGCTCAGAGAAACCAGAGATCTTGTCTGTCAGTTTTTTTGTAGCACTACCAAAATTAAAAAAATAAAGTACAAGTAAAAAATGCAAATATAAAGGCAACGCGTTTCCGCAGTGATCAACTGTCTTTTTCAAGCCTATATGATGGTTTTTCTGTATTGAATCACCATGGATTAGAGCTGCAGCTGTTTCCTTTCTACTTGTGGGATAGATTGATTTAACGCAATGGAACATTAGATGTTTTTGTGACATACGCTATTCATTAGAGAGATCTGTCCTACCCTGTGTGTGATTTATCCACCACCTGTACGGGCTTCACTAAGGAGTGCCTTTCTCTTTAGGTTTTCATTGACTGGTTGATGCTTTTGAAACAGCTTTTAGTAGGTAACAATTTATCTTGTGTAAAGAAATAGCCCAGCAGATGAGAACTTTATACAGCAGAGATTACAATCCCATGAGCACTGTAATATACAGCTATGGAAGCCGCGACTTCCTCCCATCCTGGTGGTCATGTGATCACAGGGTGTTGGGGAACTGCAGGAGTTGCTGTGTGCTAGGAGATTGTATTCCTGCTGTAACTAGGCCCAGTGTATCAGCTTTACCCTAAGCCTAATGTATCAGCCACAGTTATCGGGGAAATCAGCAAAAGAAAAATTTTAAAATGTCCCCCAAAGGCTTCTGACAAGAGATGAGTGAGCCACTTCTTAACTATACGAGAGTCTCAGATTCAGTTGACACCCACTAATCATTGCTATATTCTGGGTTCTCTTCAGACCCCATAGTATAAGAAGTGGAGGTACAAAAAAAATAAACACTGATACTCACCTCCCCCTCCCCCCCCGCCATCCCCCCCCCCCAGTCCTCAGCGGTCCCCTGGGGTTGCTGACAGGCCTCTATGTGGGGGAAACAGGGCAGAGACTCAGTCAACGAATGAACTCACACAGACACACCATTAATAACAGCAGAACAGATCTCCCAGTGGCCGCACATTTCTCCGGAGAAAACCACTCTATTGAAGATTTGCGGGTTATGGTTTTAATGGGACATTTTAAGACGCAGGAGAAAAGGAAAGAATGGGAGTACAAATTTATGTAAAAATTTCAAACTCTGCAATTTGGACTTAATATTCATGCCAGCTTCATGTCACACTATGTATGAACTGTGAAGGTCACAAATCACCTCCTGATAGCAAACAGATAACAGATCCCTCTGTCACGCACCGCAACTTTCCAGATTGTTTTTTGACCTGTTGTAAATAACTTCTCTACTTAGATTGCATTTTGTTTTGGGTTTTTTTAAGGACTCTAAAATCCTTTGAAAACCATGTGTATAAAAATCTGTGAATTTTCAGTTTCTTGTATAACACCATGTCTGATGAAGGGAGCGAGCACTCCTGAAAGCTTACTTATAAATATACTCAGTTAGCCTCTAAAAGGTATCACCTGATTTCTTCACTCTTCCAAGGCACATTACACAGTTATTATGTAAACTATGCCAGAATTCTGTTGCATTTTGCTTAGTAAATCTCCCCAGTTTGTCAGTTTTATTTGGAGTTTTCCTTTAACTTTCTCATACATAACAATTTAATTTCTTGCATAAATTACTTATGAAAACAGATGAATTGCTCGTACACAGGACATGTCTCCAGCAGGGGTGTAGCTAAAGGGGGTGCAGAGATGGCAATCGCTACCTAGTCCTGGAGCCTGAGGGGGCCCAAAGGCCTCTCTACAGTATAAGAAAACACCAGTCTAATAGCCACGCATGGTAAGCGGGGGCTCTGTTTGCGTTGGGGCCCAGGAGCTTCTTGTTACCTCTCTTCTCAGATTACTTGTCTGCCATCAACTACTTGTCCATCACACAACTTCCACCTAACACTACATTGAATGAGGCGCACGATGCCGCCAGAGACCCTATTGAGGTGAACAACCCTGTAGCGCACACAACACTTGCCGTGTCCTCTTTTACTTTTTACTTTTCTGGGTGTCTCTTTGGAAATGAAGAGCACATCAGAGATCAGAAGATCAGAGCTCCCCCTGCTGGTAGTTGTACAGAATGATATTCCAGGACTGCACCGCAGTCATCACAGGAAATGCAGAGAAAGTTTTGTTTCTAATATATATATTCACGTAACAACAGACTTACCGCAAAAATGAGAGAGTGCCCAGAAGAGAGGCCAAATCTCCTGAGCTCAGTGTAATGCCCCCACATCCACCAAGCTCTCTATCATATTATATGTCATGTGGACCAAGTTATATAATAGTCCAGGGGTGCTCTACAGGCCTATCAATCCAAACCCAGACTGTGGATGCCAGATGTCTGGACTGCTTGCTCTGCTTATTGACACCAATCAGAAAGACTGATATTCCGACTGTCCATTTTGCAATGATGGCTCACAGTAACAGCTTTAGGTATCGGCACCCGTACCTGTTACCGCAATAGAAGGCAGTGGGGATGTGCAGATCCCTGATGCTGCTACTGTGATCTAGCAGTGCAAAATTTGCAGCAGTCTTTTCCCAAACTGTCATTGTACAGGAGCAAGGAGGGAGCGTTTCCTGTGGGCACATGGTTGACATATGGGGCATCATTCTGTTTCAGAGCACTAATGTGGCATTATACTGTGTTGGGGCACAGGGGTCACTATACTGTGTAAAGGGCACAGCATTAGCATTATATAGTGTTGGCATACCAATGGGGCATTGATCGCTATGTTTGCTCTGTGGATCTTCCCCCATGCTCTCTTGAGCAAATGTGGGATACACTGCAGTCAGCATGGCTCCACATATCTGAGGCAACTTACTAGCACTTTATTGAGACACTCCCAATCCATATCTGCTGTCTGTGCTGCACATGTTGGTTACTCTGGATATTATCTGGTGGTCTCTTTCTCTCTCTCTCTCTCTCTCTCTCTCTCTCTCTCTCTCTATATATATATATAGTGCCAATGTTTTAGACAGGTGTGGAAATATGTTCGAAAGTAAGAATGCTTTCAGAAATAGAAGGGTTAATAGATTTATCTTTGAACAAAATGAAGTGAATAATGAGAAGAGAAATGTAAATCCCCTCAATATTTGGTGTGACCTTCGCCTTTTGGAGGAGGAGTCCTGCAAGTGATGATCCGGCCCCCACAGGTATGGCCCTGATCTCATCATCATCCAGTCTGTCTGGGATGACATGAAGAGACAGAAGGATTGGAGCAATCAACATCCACAGAAGATCTGTGCTTAGTTCTCCAAGATGGCAGTGGGAACAACCTCCTTCAGGGCACCTGATAGTGGTGGTAATGTTTCCCTCTGGTCATGCTCTAGTTGCTGTCAGCCTCCCTGAGCCTAATGAGGGTTGGAGTGTCCATAATGGCGGAAATAAGATTCAGGAGACAAGAGGGTAACTCACAGTCTTTACTTGAGATAGAACCAGGTAACACAGAATCCATTTTGAAGGTACAATTGTTACGGTGTTATTACTGTAGACTGGCGGATGATCCGCTGTCTCCCTTACTTAGGTATTCTTGTTAGTTAGTGTGCCGTACTCTCTTCACAAAGACTCTAAAGTTCTCACTGAGGGGTAAGGATCAGTTTGGTTGCCCTTTCTGTCCTCACACACAGGTATGGTCATAGCTCTGAGGCCATATACATCTTATCTAACACACTTCTCTCTGTATCACAAGCCAAGCAGGGATTATTCCCATCTCTGACTGCTGGAGTGACAGAGGACTTGTCTAGTTAGAGCAGGGGTCCCCAAACTTTTTACACAGGGGGCCGGTTCACTGTCCCTCAGACCGTTGGAGGGCCGGACTATAAGAAAAACTATGAAAATCCCTATGCACACTACACGTATCTCATTTTAAAGTAAAACAAAAAGGGAACAAATACAACATTCAAAATAAAGAAATAGTAAATTTAAGTCAACAAACTCACCATTATTTCAATGTGAAGTATGGGCCTGCTTTTGGCTAATGAGATAGTCAATGTCCGGTTCCATATTTGCAAATAGGTCCAGCACTCTGCCCCCATATAAGTCCAGCTCTCTCCCCCATATAGGTCCAGCTCTTTCCCTCATATAGGTCCCATGCAGTCTCCCCCATATAGGTCCCATGCAGTCTCCCTCATATAGGGCCAGCTCTTTCCCCCATATAGGTCCCATGCCTCCCCCATATAGGTCCCATGCCTCCCCCATATAGGTCCCATGCCTCCCCCATATAGGTCCCATGCAGTCTCCCTCATATAGGGCCAGCTCTTTCTCCCATATAGGTCCCATGCCCCCCCATATAGGTCCCATGCAGTCTCCCCCATATAGGGCCAGCTCTCTCCCCCATATAGGTCCCATCAATCCCCCATATAGATCCAGTTCTCTGATCCCCCTCCATGCCCAGTAAAAAAAAAAAGTGAAAATATACTTTACCTAGCACTGCAGCCGCTCCCGCGCTGTGGTCCCGGCTCCTCTGTCTTCGGCTGTAAGGCCTAGATGAGCACGTCGTGCGTCATGACGTGCTCATTCTAGGTCCGGACGACGAGCGCCGAGCGTCTACACGGGAACAAGACTTCCCGTGTAGCGCTCGGCGGGTTATTTCAATTGTAAGCGCCGCCTCTGCCCTCACAACTGAAATAACACAAGGAAATTGCGACGCGGGCCGGGTAAATGGCCTCCGGGGGCCGGATGCGGCCCGCGGGCCGTAGTTTGGGGACCCCTGAGTTAGAGCTTGCTCCAGGCTAGCTTGTGCTCTGGCTCATCTCACTCTCCACACTTCCTCTCACTTCAGAGGGTAAGGGAAGACACCTGATCTACTCCTCCTTCCAGAACTCTCTCGGAACGTGACGTACCATCTCTGAGCTCCCATCCTGCAGTAGTTCAGCCCATGTAAAGGGATGACTACACATTACATACATATTATAATGCATGAATTAAAGAGAACCTGGAGGGCGCTACAAACCTCAAAGAACTTGAAAACAGCAATTTTAAGTTTCCACGAGTCTGTTTTGTAAAATAAAGTATAAAAGTGCTACTTGGCTGAAATGCCTTGTAAAATGTGCTACTTATCACTGCAATTTAAAGAGCATGCAGTTATTAATTAAAAAAAATCACACAATGTGAACACAGCATGAATCACTGAACCCATTCACACTTGGCTGGCATTGCTGATGACCTGGTTCTTACCATTTACCATATGATAATATAATGGGCCGTGCTTTGGGCTCTGCCATAGGCTACATATCATGTAATAAGTAATTTTTTTTTATTAATTCTGTGACTTCTTTCCACTATAGCTATAAGCGAGGGACAAAACGTAGCTTATAAGGAAGAGGGGTGATGTCAATATCTGAAGGGTCTTCGTCTGTTTCCAAGTTGAAATTCTGCAGGATGAAGGTGAGAAAAAGAAAGATCTCCATCCTCGCCATTCCTTCTCCCAGGCAGATCCTTCGCCCTATAAAGAACAGCAAAACCCAGAACTTTCTTTAGGTTTTTGCTTTTAAATATCAATTTATAAAATAGTAAATTTAAAGCCGACGTCATCACCAAAATACATGAAATTTCTATTCGGTGTCATCGCCTGCATAATACCTGCTGAAAATGGTAGAAAAGCTTCATTCTTCAGAAACTCCCCCTTGTCATTCAGAAAATGCCCTGGGTCAAATTTTGATGGATTCTTGAAGTATTTGGGATCTTTCAGTACAGAGGACAGGAAAGGGAACACTGTGGTATCCTTCAATGTAATGATGAGAGAGAACATACAGTATAATAGAGAGACAGCCAATTATACAATGGAAGACAACATATAATATGACGGATGAGAAAACCCTACAAATAACATTACACCAAATCATTCCTACAATGCCTTTTTGGTAGATGGGTTACCCCGAATATACTGTAAGCTGACTATGTGGTATCTTACTGCTGGGGCACTAAGTATCAGAAGTAATCTGTAAGGGAACCAACCAGCAAAGGGTTAATCCCCCTTCAGCACCTTCACAGCGGAATCAATGGGCTGTCCATGTAACGTGTGCTTAGGCCTCCAGAGAGACTTATTGTATCCATTCTCCTCTGTGGCTGATTGTTTGAGGGACTCCTATGTTAGAAAGTCCTAAAAGGGTATTTTCTAAAGCAGACAACCATTTAAGGCTAAGGCCCAATGTAGAGAGCCACAGCGAAAAAGCGCTACGGGAAAATCATGGCGGAAACATATTGAGGTTTTTCCCGCATCGCTTTTCACAGAAAGAAAACTCTGCAGACTTTCTGCTTCAATCATACCGCCAACGTTCCAGTTTTAACAGCGAAATTTACACCACGTGGGGCTTCAGCCTTCAAGAAATTATCTTTTTGTCTCTATTAAATTGTGACGGCCAAGATTTCTTAACCAAGTTGCACAGCTGACTGTCTTATTCTGAGACCTTCAAAGGTGTTTATTACAGATGGGAGCACCTCACGAGATTCATTTCACCAAATATTTGTGGGTCCGTCCGCCTGTAGAATTTCGGGACAAACTTTTTTGACATGAAACAGAATCGCTATTCTTATACTCTGGGGTCTCTTCTGACCACAGAGTATAATCAGTGGAGGTCCAGGAGAAGTGTGAAAACATAACAAACAATTGTCACCTTGTTTCACCTCTCCTGGACTTCCTCGAGGTGTCCAGCGGTCCTTTGGTGTCCTCTATCAGCTTCCTGGGTAATGTCACTGGCCCTTGGGGACCAATGATCCCTCTGGTTGGGCCTCACCAGTCATGTGGAATGTACCAACAACAGAATGAGTTAACACAAGCATCATGAGGTTGTTGTACCCCAATCCTAGGCCTGGATGTATGTCATCCGGGAGGTCATAAGAAAACTCTTATTATGATTAATCTGGCCATAAACTACAGACAGCCTAATCTGTCAATTTCAGCAGTGTATGGGGGCCTCCTGAGCCCTGACCTCCCCCCAGATGTTGGAGGAGACACTTTATGGATTGGGTTGTTGCATTTCGTCACGCATATTGTTCTTGGGGTGACAAGCCCCTGCTGTTGCCCCTGATGTTCTGTAGACAGCAATCTAATGTGTATTGCCAGCTGAAAACTGGCTGCATGTGTAGCTGTCACCAACACGCCAAACTATTCACATGAATATTTGATATTTGCATTGTAGTTTCAATCTATAATGAAAAACACAAAGCTCTGCCTAATGTGACATATGACAAATACCGCTGGTGTCCAGCAGACCCCAATGACTTATAATGGGATCCATGAGCTTCTGTTGTCCTACATGGCACCAGGAGAGTTCCATTTTGTCTGAGGGCCTAGATCAGATTAATAAATTATCATTAATGAATCATTTTCTCAGACCTTGGGGATTGTGTATCCTCTGAAGTTGGTGGTCTCAGCGGCCGCATGAGGCAAACCCAGTGGGACAATGTCTGAATGTCTCTGGATCTCATGAATCACAGCATCTGTATATGGCATCTTACTCCGATCCTCTAAAGAAGGAGAACGATCCTGACCGATCACCACATCGATTTCTCTTTGGACTTTGGCTGAGGAGACAGAAATCAATGTTTTGGTCAATTTAGTTTGAGTTTTTTTGTACAGGACAAACTTTCTCTTTGGGTCTCTTGTCTCCCTCTATGTCATCCATAATAACAACAGGCTAATGACACGATGTCACCTAAGAACAGCTAAGTAGATTAGCTCACCTAACAACTAAGAACACCGCTAGGTAGATTAGGGTCTCCTGAATGCAATGGCTTTTTTATTTCCCAATCCAAGTCTCTTTTGCAGAGAACTTTATAAATCTGATTATGTAAATGAGCATTCTAGAGCACTGAGGGCATCTCCAGTGCTCCAGACTGCTCCCGCCCACTCCATTTTGATTGGCCGCCTTGCTGCTGTTACGCCAGGGTGACAGGGCCATCCAGAGATGCTGAAGTCTTGAGTGGTCCTATATTCTCATGCTTGCCCCGTGATTCCCACTGTAGTGCATGCGCAGTACACTCACTTGTATTGGCTGAATGGTTCATATATCCATTTTTTTCACTTAGTGTACAATTGTATCCTACAGCGTGAAAAGGATAAACACATAATGCTGCCTCCATGAAAGTGTTACAAAACAGCCGAGCAACTGTGCTCAGACCCCCACCTATGTCACTATATTTTACTATTCACACCTACCTTGTATGTCGGCATATTTAATTAAGATTCTTAAGCTATGTCTCAATGTATTGCTTGTTGTTTCTGTTCCAGCAAAGAAGAGGTTCAAGACAGTGACAAACAAGTTTTCAAAGTGGAATTCAGTCTTAGGATTCCCTTTTTCCTGGGGGGGTACAAAAATAAGGTCTTTAAGCGGTATATCCTCAAACCCAGTTTGTAATTCCAATTTATGCAGGAGATACAGTAGGATAAATCTTATTGTAGAGTCCATAAGCTGATCCTTAGTCATGTACTGTAATAACACATAAAGCAATGTTCACATCTGCCCTGGGTGTCCGCCTGTTGTGAATACATCTAAAAAATAGATTTGTAAAAAAAAACTTGACACAAACGGTAACACAATTCCACAATCCATTGTTTTTGATGAATCCATCAACAGGTATCCATCAAAAAAAGTGTCTGTTTTTGGTGGACTCGTCATCCCCCCCCCCCCACACACATCTTCATTCTTTATTCTAAGCATGCACAGAAAAGAATAAAGAGGAAAAAAAGGATTGCAAAATGGACACAAACAGATTACTATCCGCTGGCAATCTGTTTGTGGCCGCCTTCCATAGACTCAATGACAAATACGTCACTGTCCGTCTGGTTTCCTTATTTTTTGGACTGAGCAAAAGTGCTGCAAGTCCGGCTTTTGCCTTTATCCAAAAGAGCAGATAGACGGCGGAAATGCTCCAAGCACACACCTGCGGATGGTTTGAGAAACCCATTGAAATTAAGGGGCTTTGTAAACGACCCTTTCTTATCAGTTTTTATGATCTTTCGATGGATCACAAAAACTGATAAGGTGCGGAGACACCAATGCAGATGTGAACCCAGCATAAGCAGTATTGGACAAACAGGATATAAATTGTACATGCAATATAAATTGCATGTATAATATCAGCCCCCTAAAACTGGCAACGACCACTGCCAATCTAGGAGCAGTCAAATGTTTAGGGAGGGGGGTTTGGATTGTGAAATGTTTTTGAGAGCATTGAAGAGATCCACATTTAGGGCTACTTTATCCAATATATTAAACAATTGCATTTTGATCAACTATCTTCCTTCACCAGGTTACCAGCAGCCACCAATTGCTGTCTATTCTTCCCTGGCCCTATCTGCTCCAGTGTCATACACATCAGATATCACCTTCACAACGAAACAAACCTCAGAAGAAAACCTGAAGTTAATGAGATTGTTTTCCAGATGTTTTTGCCCATTTTTCCTCTTTAAAAAACCTTTAAAATTAAACAATACCAAGTCCAATATTGAACATTAGGATAGTGACATTTGTCCCACCAATTTTATTTTTTCAGGTGGACTAAAATGTAAAAACAAAAATGTCATTATCTTCAGACGACTCCAGTAATGAGGCCCAAGATCGCCCCTTCTGATGTTTATTCTGGGGCTTAATGACACGTGCCCCCAGATCACCATGCCTGAGGGGATTTAGGGGCTGATCTGCCTTATAAGATCAGCACTATACTGACACTGTACATGACACATAATCATTGGGGTTCCTTTTACTGCAGTTGTTTTACAACCCAAGAACTTTTTCAAATTACCTTTCTTAACAATCCCCATTTTTCTCACCTCCTCCATCTTTATAAGGAAACAGTCTATAAAATCTCTGGGACAGTTCTGGTCGAGAGTCTCCTGATGTTCCTTTACTTTCTCCAGTACAAATGATTTCAGACCTGCAAGATTCTGGAAAATCTTCTGATGTGGTCCTGGGAGTTTTCGAATGAGAGGGAAGGAGTTAAGTAGCTGTAAGGAAGAGACAAAGAAGACAATACTTTAAATAATTTTTTGAAGGTGACCAGTAGAAACCATCAACTACCCATCGTCCCAATAATGATGTTCTATTTCCCAGTTTCTTCAACTTTCAGACCCCAAGCTGAACATGTAACATGTCATGACAACACGTGCCAGCACAACCACCGACCTAACCAACTGACTTTGTACTTCCAGTTTAATTGTTTGTCTTAAAGGGATTTTCCCATGAACATAACTGTATTTAGATTTATAGATGGTCAACAGTTGAACAATTTTGCAAATATAAACAATTAAACATTTTGCAGAGTTTTAAGGATTTTCTCCAACCATTTTAGTGCTGTCAGTCTCTTGTCTTGATCAGTTACCCATGGATATAACCATGAATGCAGGAACTTTCTGTGGTCTGGGGCTTATCAGAAACCCAGCCATGATTTTCTTATATTTAAAATGCTGCAAATTTTTAATAATTTTTATTTGCAAAATGTTCAAGTTGAAATAAGGTAATGTCCATGGGAAAATCCCTTTAAGTTTACATTTGGACATTTGATAATATGCAATTTTCTACATGTTTTGTTACCCTGATTTTGTCCAGTTTCTGACACATCCCAGCAGGAGCTGTGCACAGCTGATAGGTAGGAGTGCCGGATATCCAAATCCCACTTATCAGATATTTTTGTCCTAATTCCTTTAATATATGGTGAAATTGAAATTCCATCAGAGAAAATTTAGTCTAGCTAAGGGGATGGTCTTCTTAAAGAGGAAGTCTTTTGGAGAGTTCACTGTGTATTATTAAACAGACCTCTTAGACCTGATGAGGCTGATGTACTTTGAAAATTCATGTAAGAATGTCTGTATGATACTTTTATTGTGTTTTTGAGTCTAACTAGACAATGCCAGGGCTGGTGAGTCAATGTAGAGTTAGGTCCATATATATTTGGACACTAACACAAATTTTGTTTTTTTTTAACTGTTTACTGAAAGATATTCAAGTTCTAGTTATATAATGGACATGGACATAAAGTCCAGACTTTCAGCTTTCATTTGAGGGTATCCATATTAAAATTGGATGAAGGGTTTAGGAGTTTCAGCTCAGTAACTTGTGCCACCCTGTTTTTAAAGGGACCAAAAGTAATTGGACAATTGACTCTTGGGCTGTTTCATGGCCAGGTGTGGGGGCAATTCCTTCCTTATGTCATTCTCAATTAAGCACAAAAAAGGCCTGGAGTTGATTTGAGGTGCGGTGCTTGCATTTGGAAGATTTGGCTGTAAAGAAAACATGCGGTCAAAGGAGCTCTCTATGCAGGTGAAACAAGCCATCCTTAAGCTGCAAAAACAGAAAAAACCCTTCTGAGAAATTTCTACAATATTAGGAGTGGCAAAATCTACAGTTTGGTACATCCTGAGAAGGAAAGAAAGCACTGGTGAACTCATCAATGCAAGAAGACCTGGACGCCCACAGAAGACAACAGCGGTGGATGATCGCAGAATCATTTCCATGGTGAAGAGAAACCCCTTCACAACAGCCAACCAAGTGAACAACATTCTCAAGGATGTAGGCAATGTATCAATATCCAAATCTACCATGAAGAGAAGACTGCATGAAAGTAACTACAGAGGGTTCACTGCACGGTGCAAGACACTCATAATACTCGAGAATAAGAAGGCTAAAAAATATCTGAAAAAGCCAGCACAGTCCTGGAAGAAAATTCTTTGGACAGATGAAACCAAGATCAACCTCTACCAGAATGATGGAAAGAAAACAGTATGGCGAAGGCGCGGTACAGCTCATGATCTAAAGCATAGCACATCATGTGTAAGACACGGCAGACGCGGCAGTGTGATTGCGTGGGCAGGCATGGCTGCCAGTGGCAGTGGTCACTAGTGGTTATTGATGATGTGACACAGGACAGAAGCAGCCAGATGAATTCTGAGCTATTCACAGACATACTGAGTGCTCAAATGCAGCCAAACTGGTACATAATACAGATGGACAATGACCCAAAACAGAAAGCCAAACGAACCCAGGAGTTTATTAATGCAAAGACGTGGAATATTCTTGAATGGCCAAGTCAGTCGCCTGATCTCAGCCCCACTGAGCAGCATTTCACTTGTTACAGACTAAACTTCAGACAGAAAGGCCACAAACAAACAGCAACTGAAAACCGCCGCAGTAAAGGCCGAGCATTAACCAGGAGGAGACGCAGCGGCGGCGTCTGGTGATGTCCATGAGGTCAAGACTTCAGGCAGTCACTGCCAACAAAGGGGGGAACAACCAAGGATTAGAAAGTAACATTTTATTTACAATTATTTAATTTCTCCAATTACTATTGAGCCCCTGAAATGAAGGGATTGTGGGTAATAAATGCTTTATAGTTCCACATTTTTATGCAATCATTTTGTTCAACCCACTGAATTAAAGCTGAAAGTCTAAACTTCAACATTGTGGTAATGTCAAGAACCAAAACTGGAAAAATGTTGTCGAAATATTTATGGACCTAACTGAATATTCATGAGCTAACCTTAAAGGGAGCCTACCACCCTCCCAAAGCATATTCAACTGCTGCCACCATGTTACAAAGAACATTACACTGATAAAAAAAAAAACATACCTTTGTTTTAGTGCCCTGGGAGCACTGAAATATGCAAAGTTACCCATTAAATAATCTTCATACACATAATTTTAGCTCCTATATAATTATTAGGCTTATAGTCTATAAAATGGTAACAGAAAATTCTACTTAAATTCTCGAGTATTAATTATTTATTTATTTTGCTATTCGTACAGTGAAAACTCTTTGAGACGACCACCCAAAATTACAATTAAATGTGGTCTTCTGGGTGGGGGGAGGGTTCTCAAAGAAGATGATCAGTATGCTTAATATATGGTGAAACTGAAAATCTGTAAAAGAAAATCTGGTTTATGAAAGGGGGTTGTCACTGTTAAGACAGTATTGGTCTAGTTAAACCTCACAGCTCCCTCCTGCCAGGGGCATAGCTATAAAGGGTGTAGAAGGAGCAGCCACATCCAGACCCTTGTGGTTAAAGGAGCCCAAAGGTCTCTATCCCACATAAGTTGACACCTGTATTAAAAATGGCACATGGTAGATTGAGATCCTGGTACAGATATTGCATAGAGGTCCACCAGATCATCACATGACCATGTCATTGACCAGACATAGGAAGGAACCTGGATGGCCCGCCATCAAAGGTGTCTAAATCAATGAGAAACAAATCCCTAAGCTGAAAATAGTATGGATAAAAAAATGGGACATCATCAACCAACATCATCAGGGACCGGCAAATGCAGGAAGTGGATTGTCAGCACTGCAACTGGGGGGCTTGTAAAAGACGAGTCAACTTTTTTTTATTCACACTATTTTCAGGAGCTCGTGGGTTTTTTTTACTACTTTTAATATACTTTACAAAAAAAATGTAATAAAAAATGCAGTGGAAGTAGAAGGAAAAAATAAGGTGAATATTTTACAGAAGAAATACAAAAATATTTACCTGGCCAGTTCTGGAGTTTATTAGACGGAAATTTTCCTTCAACAAGGCAAGAAGTCCAAGAAATTTCTTGTCTTCATATTCAAAACGTTCACCAAAAACAATGGAACAGATCATGTTGGAAACCGCCAAGGTCAAAAAGTAAGTTGGATCGATTGGAATTCCTGAGATAAATTGTAAAAACTTGAAGTGAAATATATATTTTTTGAGGCAATTTTTTTTTACTGTATTTCAACCACAATTAAAGGAACACTCTAAACAAATTCTATATGCTGTGTGATGACAGGACTGTTCCTATAGTCTATTGACCCCTTCCTGCATAAATTTATTTATTATGCTTACTTGTATAGCTCCATCATATTCCGCTGCGCTTTACAGACATTGACAGTCACTGTCCCATGTAGGGCTCACAATCGATACTCCCTATCAGTATGTCTTTGGAATGTGGGAGGAAACTGGAGAACTCCACGCAAACACAGGGATACCATACAAATTCCTTGCAGATGTTGTCCTTGGCAGGATTTGAACCCAGGACTGCAGTGTTGCAGTGCTAACCACTAAGCCACCGTGCCACCCGAGCTTTTCATTTGTGTCTTTTCCTCCCTGCCTTCCAAAAGCCATAACTTTTATATTTTTCTGTATCTAATGACAAGCCTGGGAGCCTTCAATAGTCTCCTGGCTGTCATAGTAATGGATTGCCCACCCCGGATCTCACTCTGGGGTTGGCAATCCACTCCAAAATGGCAGACTGAGGCTTTAGCAGGGTTAATGCTGATCAGTGAAGACCCAGTGGTGAAGACCTAAGTGGCCAACATATTTAAGGACCCAATATCCGGTGGACTATTACAGCAGATATCGAGAAAAGAGCTCATCATTTTTGCATATAAAAACATTTACAAATTTTGCAGTTTCAAAAATTTTCTATATCTGTCTTAGTGGTGACAATCTTGTCTTGATTGGTTGCCAGTGAATACAACTATGAATGCAGGAACATTCTATAGTTTGAGCCTTGTCAGAAATCCAGCCATTATCTATGGCCTGAGCAGTATCAGCAGAGGTGTAAAGCTCCTGGGCCCCAATACAAAATATGTAAAAGGGCTCCTACTCAAAGTGTGCTACCTATGATACGGGTGATTCCGTATATTGAAGAGAGGCCTTCAGACCCCTCAGGCTTCTACCTTGGCACAACCTATAGCTGAGTATAATAATTTTCACAATGCATGTTGCGGTGGTCATTTTAGTTCATCCAAGATGAAACTTGGTTTTACTGAACAATTTGGAATATTTGGGTCTAACCTGGCTCAGAACTGAGCAGTTTGCCCATCTCTAGTCCTGAATTTTCAGTAACAATTCTGGATTTTTCCCACCTGTTGTGCAGTCCCAGGCCAGGACGTAAATACCAAGATTTTTACCACTCATTCATCAGTCTATGACATTTTATGTAGGAGGTATAAACAGTTGTATATTTTTTTAATAACCAACCTTTCCTTTTGCTAAACTCATCTCTTAGGTATCGAGCTTCTTGTTGAATCAGTTCCTCAAGACTTTTTTTTCCCATTCCAAAATTCCTCAGGGTGGTGAGAGAAAAGCGCCGCAGCTGCTTCCAGCGTTCTCCATTGCTTAAAATAACTCCTATTGGCACATATGGTGCGATATGGTAAATTTTATTTCATAAATTCCATCTGAAACCTCATAGAATAGACGCCTCACATGAAATACTTACCAAAATCTTTAAACAAAATTTCAGCGAAGGGTAATCTCCCTCTATTGCTGAAGACATGAGCATTGTCTATTAAAGCCTCCTTAACAGCATCACATCCGTGTAAGACGACCACTCTCCTGGGGCCCATATAAACAGTGAACACATCTCCGTAGGTTTTGGCAAGCTGGAAGAGAAAAACAAATACAGGTGCATCTCAATAAATTAGAATATCTTTGAAACGTTCATTCATTTCAGTAATTCAGTAATACAATCCATAATCAGCGTCTTCCGTGATTGTGTGTCCTACTGAACCAGACTGAGGGACCATTTAAAGGCTTAGGAAACCTTGGCAAGTGACACTGAATTTACAGTACTGAACTTTTTTACAATATTCTAATTTTCTTAGATTTTGGTTTTCATTTCCTGTAATCCATAATCAACATTAACAGAAATAAAACACTACAATAAAACATCTATCGATCTCATACAAAAATTAAAACCTGTAGAATTTAGCAGGATCTCTGTATAATCTTAGGTATATTAGAACCTTCTGACTCTCCGCTGATAGACTGTACCTGTCTTTCTATTTATACAAAGAGAGCACTACCTACCTTGGGCCATTTAGAATAACATGTATATTTATGGTGGCAGAGGGACCTTTGGGGCCCCTGTAGGGTCCAGGGCCCGGTAGCAACTGCTACCTCTGCACTCCCTCTAGCTACACCCCTGGTAGTATCTTTGGGCTGCTGATATATAGCTAGTCCCCACTAAAAGGTTCTACAATTGTGTAGGACAATTTTGTTCATTTTTGTGTGGTAACATCACCCGTTGCAGGTGAATGCCTCATGAGCCCCTTAGCCTCCAATCCAATGTATTATTATATAGATGCATCGGCTGGCAGAGATTACATCTAGGTGGAATGGCAGTGTGCCCAGTATACGCCACATCGGGGCTTCACCTTCTTCATATAATTATAGGGACCCCAATCACCAATATCTTGCTGTCTGTTGCTGTGTGAGCATGTACCACTGACTCAAGTGATAAGAGGGGTCCAATTCAATGTAACAGGCCTCTATGTGGGGGAAACAGGGCAGAGACTCAGTCAACGAATGAACTCACACAGATCCACAATTAATAACAGCAGAACAGATCTCCCAGTGGCCGCACATTTCTCCGGAGAAAACCACCCTATTTAAGATTTGCGGTTTGTGGTTTTAATGGGACATTTTAAGACACAGGAGAAAAGGAAAGAAATGGAGTACAAATTTATGCAAAAATTTCAAACTCTGCAATTTGGACTTAATATTCATGCCAGCTTCATGTCACACTATGTTTGAACCATGAACTGAACTCAATATTCATGCCAGCTTCATGTCACACTATGTATGAACTGTGAGGGACACAAATCACCTCCTGATAGCAAACAGATAACAGCAAGAATTACTGATCCCTCCGTCATGCACCACAAGTTTCCAGACTGTTTTTTTGACCTGTTGTAAATAACTTCTCTACTTAGATTGCAATTTTTTTTAAGGACTCTAAAATGCTTTGAAAACCATGTGTATAAAAATCTGTTAATTTTCAGTTCTTGTATCACACCATGTCTGATGAAGGGAGCGAGTACTCCTGAAAGCTTACTTATAAATATACTCAGTTAGCCTCTAAAAGGTATCGCCTGATTTCTTCACTCTTCCAATGTAACAACCAGTCAGCAGGTTGCTGACTGGGCCTCCCATTGAAGTGGATAGGAGTGGGAGTGCCTCCCCGCTACCAGGGAGTGTGGCCACTTTTCCTGCGTCTGCATTTACAAAACACCCCTGTTCTCCGGATTGGTGGCGGACTCAACTATTAGAATAAAGCGTTATTGTACTTGTCACAACAGTACTATAGGGACGGGATAATGTAAATGAGCAACCACTATTGTCTACTTTAATCTACATCTGGCCCCATTGGCTTCTAGGTGTCACTATCCTAATGGCTGTCCACAGTCATATATTGTTCCAGATTGCTGACCTATGGATGATGTGTGCATCTCCTCATATATAGTATAAGCCCATAAACCTCTCCATGACCTGACTGAGCTTTTCTAAGATACACTGGGGCAGATTTATTAGGATTGACACTTTGTATGGCAGTCTTAATAAAGGACTTGTCAGGCGTAAGGCATAGCTGATGCCTTTTATTAAATCAGATGCATGCCCATGCGCCAAAATAGAAATCTATGCCAGTAAGTTACTGTTGTAAGTCTCCGGTAGATCTCATTCCTGAAAATTGTCGCAAGTTATAATAAATATGTCGGGCCAAGGCATCACCGCCATGTCCCACCCTGCCCTCCACCTCACTCTGTCCACATTTGTGGTATATGGTTAACAAGGTGCAGAACAGGGGACATGGAGAGCATTTGGCGCAAAATAGGTCCTTGCACCAAATATATGCCACAATATGCCAGAAAACTGATACGGATGGGATAATAAATACCCCCCACTATTTTTTGTATAGTTTACGGTGGTACATGACTAATCTTTCTGGTGCTTGAAGATATGTGATAAAACCATCTCCATTATTATTACCTTCATGAGTGACTGGGGCAGTTCTTTCATGTTCAGCTGTAAGATGTTTCCTAGAAGAGGGAGCGGAGTTGGTCCCGGAGGAATCTCCTTCCGCTTACTGTTCTCTGACCACATGATGAAAAGAATAAGACACATGACAAATAGAGCAAGTATCCATGATCCAGATTCTCCAAACTCCATTGTCCTGGGTCAGCCAGTAATTGTCACTAAAATACACAAATAGGGAAAATGGAAATCATTATCCCTTGACAGTATTGTCTTCAAAAACTAATCATCTCAGCAAACACTTATCTGGACATGTCACCATGACCAGAGACCTCTGCTTACCTTCCACATTGTATCACACCTTGTATTTCCAGGTATTCTAGCTTTGCTCCCAGGTACTAAGTACTAACCTTTATTATCCTCTTCTATCGTATATTACACATGTCATATTTACTGATGGGTGAACTTTGCGAGATTCGTTTCACGCTTATTTGCGAAGTTCGTCCACAGGTTTTGGTTCAGACCAAACTGCTCTGACTCAAGTTACTATAGTCTGTGATTTCTGCAGACCACAGAGGATAATAAGAATATGTTGGGGGAAGGCGCAGAGAAAAACCAAACACTGATACTCACCTTTCCTCACCTCCCCGGGGCACTGATGTGACACCATCTTCCAGCCTCTTCCGGCCTCCTGGGTGATGTCACTGGGCCCCTTCAGTAGTATCAGCGGGTCTTTTTGTGCACCACCCTGAGTCTCTTCTTATCATACTCCATTCTGTTATATGTCCATTCTATGTGGATGTGTTTTGCAAAATGTAGCCTTTCAACTCATAAACAACATCATGTCTGCTCTGAGTGGACAAAGTTTCAGTCTTTTTAACAATTGCACTGAATTCCCAGTAAGATAACCCTGAAACCATGAAGGCAACATGAGAGAGGACCAGACGCTACATCCAAGCCCCAGAGAGATAAGGAAAGGTAAGTATCAGTGTTTTGTTTTTTTACCTCTCTTACCACAGACTACTGTTTATTATCTTGTGGGGTCTGAAGAGAGGGGTAGGCAACCTTTTTTGTACAGCCTACCCTTTTAAATTAAAAAAAAAAAAAGTAAGTATGAAGTACTTGGTGTGCCGTAGGTTGTCGACCCCTACAAAAAAGTAATTATAGCAGGACTTGCAGCTGTAATACAGGGTGTAGCTGACCTCAGTATTCCAACCGTGTGAGCCTGGCCAAATTTGTGTTCATATGTGCATTGGACACTCTGTTAGAACCTTCCACTACTGGTAATAAAAATTCTGACAAATAGTGCAGCATTGTGAGGTAGAATGTCAGGCCCCTATACACAGTATAATTCACCTTAGTTCACCCCTGCGCAGTATGATAACCCATTGTTGCCCCCCCACTATATGATGCCCCATTAGTGCTCCTCCACAGAGTATAAAGCCCATTAGTGCCCCACACAGTATGAGATCCCTAGTGATCCTTCACTTAATGTCTATTTATTTTCCAGCTCTGCATCAGGTTCTTTATAACTGATGATCACTTTGCCCCCAGAATGGGGGTGGGGCAAACACTTATAAATCACATGGTACAGAGGGGGAAGTCGCCATGCCAGGGAATCATGGCTCGTGTACAACTCTTGTCACATATATTGGGGCTTGAAGACCAATGCCCTAGAGAATGATAATGATTCATTGGAGGAGACCCCAAAAAATATTAGATTCTGCCAAACTCAATCTCTTAGAAAATTTTTTTAAAAATCTGGTTCTTTAGGAAATGGTTGGCTTATCTCCAATATGGCCAGTAATACCGCCATACACCATATGACCAAATATAGGTCATATACTGGGTGTGCAGAGTGGTGGACTATATGTGAGATCAAAGCACTGGTCAGATGGAGTCACAGGGAAAACAAATACACAGGACCTGTCGCTGCTCCTGCCGTGTCTGTTTTAGGAAATTCTTTTCTTTCCCATGAAATAATTCTCTACATTGTGCTGTTCCATTGATAATCCTCCTAGAAATTTATTATTAAGGTTTGACCCACATGAAGCAAAAATTACTGATTTTAAAAATTTCCTACACAATAGTTAATCAGTTGTCACATCAAAAAAGTCTTCATGTAGGTTAGGCCTTATTTATACACTTCCAGGAGGAATAACAGAGGAACTTCACATCATAGAGTTCTAAGTAAAGATGCTCTAGAATTGTTTTCTTATAGGCAAAGTATTTACTGTAACAGATATGGAAGAAGATATAAAAGCACCTCAATAAATCCACTGATTCTCTTCCCTTTTCTTCTCCATCTGGTCCAGACTACCATAAGGACTTCACCTGACAGCTTGAGAGGCTTCTGTGGACCTTTGCTTCTGCAGTCCATAAGTGGCCTCTATATCCAGACCCCAGACCAGAAACCCCAAATACTTTGGATAAATGGAGAGCCCTATAAGAATGGGGTGTATGGAAGGGCTGGGACAAGCAACTTGTAATAGAATAGAAATAGAAAAGAGGAACTTAAAGGGGCTGGGATGGGTGGAGCACTGCCCTAGCATGTGGAACACATTGTGCAAAGCAAAAATTGTCTTCTAAACCTAATGAAAAGTGTCCAGAAAGCACAAAGCAAACCTGAAGACTAAGCAGACAACTTTCACCAGATCTGTGTCTTTCCACTACTTGCAATCTCTCTTATAAACACTGAATTTCTTTTCCCACAAGGATACTCTATATCTCCTCTTACCTCAGATGTGAGCTGGTCGATGTGTCCAGGGATCTGCAGAATTCCGGGGTAAACAGCTTGTCATATTGTTTTGCTCCTCTCCCCGCCCATGTAGTTTCAGACCTTTAACCTAATAACCAGCAGTGTAAATCCTCTCTGTATGTGACGGGCTGTGCGGCTGCTGTTACCTCCAGCATAGATATGGAATGTCATGTAAAATGCAATAATATGTAATGACTAAACCCAAGAGCTCATATTCCAAGGCTGTCTCCAAGATGCAGATGTGCCTGGAAGGAGTGTAATGTTTTAGAGACGTCTTTTAGGCCGACGCCCCACATTGGGAAAACATTTACATTACCTGCAAAGTGGATGAGATTCTGGACTAATCCCATGTACACATTGCAGAAAAAAATCTGCAGCAGAAATGATGCGATTTCTAAAACACTTGCATTGTTGTAAATCGCAGCATGTCAATTATATCTGCGTAAGTGCTGGTGTTTTCTGTATAGTTATAATAGAAGCAGGAAAACTCTGCAGACTTTCTGTGAAAACTTTTCTGCAGTGTTTTTTGGCTGCAGCTCGCTACGTGGGGCCTTACATAGTGTTTGTTCATATAACTGGGCAATTATGAAGACAGTTCTGAACAATTCTGAATATTCATCAGCATAAGATGAAACTTGATAAAGAAGTTACTTTGTATTGTTTTCATATTATAGTCTGTAAACAAGTGGAAATGTAAGTAAAGTCGTGATACAGTAGCTACAGGGATCATCTGGCTTATTAGGAAAGTCTTAGTCAATTCTCCCATTGAGGACTTTCATCAGTTCGGCAGAGCACCCGCACAGACGGGCCTCATATGAAGGAAGTGCATGTCCGCCTGTGTTACTGAGGCTTCATTCACTTCTATGGGACTGGTGGAAATTGCAGTCCTGGCAGCCTCAAAGAAGTAAAAAGGGCACCGGTCATGTAAGGGCACTGGCAGATCATTCACAGAGAGGCTTTAGAGGCATTTTCAGTCATTCGCTCTCCTGGAGGAACCAGCAATCGGGCCCCTGGCAATTTGCCCGAAGGAGGAATAAGGCTCAGGATTTATTTGCCCCTTTTCAAGAGTCAGAGGGATGAGACATTTACAAAGAGCTGCTCCATGTCCTGTAAGATATTTTGCCATCTATTGACTCATATCTGGATTGAGCAGGAATCTGGCATTGGTTTTTTAAAGCATGTCACACAATTCTGCACAGTCATGGTCAGTCTGCCGCCTGCGATCTGTACTTTACCCATTACTGCACTTTGCTCACATACAGTACATGACCTGGTACATATGGTATAAGGTTTATTATTTTACTGATACCTTCCAGGTGTCACACATCTGCATCGCTCTTACAATGGTTACATAAAGTAATTATTTACATATTTAATTAATATTTACTGAACAAAAAGGATCAATAACAAAGTACAATAGTGATTATACCGATGTAATGATAAGTACAAGAGGGGTCTAGATATGTCTGCAAAAAACCCTTAGCTGGATCTTACTAGGGATAATAATATTGTTCTGCACTCAATATGAATTGCCTGTTTCTAGAACATTCTTTCCTACACATTTCTGTAGTCGTACCATACTTCATCTGGGGAAACTGATGGACAGAAAATATATCCAAAGAAGGTGTGTATGGCCACTTACTGCAGCTCATATGGCCCTCGTGATAAAGCACACCTTATACATAAAAAAAGGTATCTGTATGTCATAAATAGGACCTTTTATATGGTCCAGGAAGTGTCTTATATCATGCAAGATGGAAATATTCTCAATACTCTGTTCCAATATGTGACACATTATCCCTTCTGGAAATAGAATAACAATTTGGTGATGAACAATGCTTTCTCCAGCATGATGGAGACCATGCCAAAAAAGAAAAAGTAATAACTAAGTGGTTCAGTGAACAAAACATTGAAATTTTGGGTCCATTGAGAATCTGTCATCAATCGCCAAAAAATGGATGGACAAACAAAGACTCAGAAATGTTGATAAACTAAAGCGCTGATTTGGTAAGAATCTACAGATTCCCAAAACTTCACACACAAAACACACAGTATTTTCAGTATTATCACTACAGTGGACCATTTCTCTCCTGTGCCCCTCTCTGTAGCCTGCTGACTCGCTCTTGCCTTAGACTGGGGCCCCCTTATCTCTATGAGCAGATGATTGGTGATGGAGGCCCTGACAATAAAAGAGACAGCGACGGGGGCGGGCCTAGCTGTGGACTGCAATGGCCGCATAGTCTCAGAGCTCTTGGTCTGAGTCTAACACAGCGACATTATAGGCGACGAGCCCGTGGCCTTTGGGCACAGAATTTTACAGCAAAAAGTGCCTTACCTTCGGGGATGCCGAGAAGGAAAAAGTCGGCGGTGAGACCGCATAAAATCTCGGATTTCTATTTCCCCCATAGGGGGGGGGGGGGACCAGCATGGAGAAGGCCCGCGCCTGGAAACAGAATCTAGGGCCTCGACTCCACCGCGCGACCCTCCGGAGGAAACAAGCGCGCTCTCCGCTCACAAGAGAGCGCTCTCAGCTCCATCCTTACCGCAGCTGCTGGACGGCGCGGCCGCGGAGCTACCTGGGCCTTCTCCCCGGCAGGCCGGGGCCTACAATGGAAGCAGGCCTCCGCAGGTCGGCGCTTCGGAATCTGCAGGGCCTATCCGGCCTGGGGACACACCAGTCGCCTACCGCCAGCCCGGCTAAGCAGAGACCAAGACTCTAGGATAGCGAATCCCAGGATGGCGAGGTGAGCAACAATGTGCAGCCTACCCCCCCCCACCCACTGATTTTTTTGCAGAAATCCCAGAGACAGAGAACCCACTCACTGAGGCCTCTATGAAATATATGCTTATGGCTTTCTGCAAATCATTAAAAACGGACATGTCTCTCATGGTAAAGCCGTTAGATAGAGATATTTAGGAACTGAAAAACCGTACAGTTCATGTTGAATCCAAAATGGCGGAATTTGCGACATCACACAATGCATTAATAGATGCTCACTATGAGATGGAGTCGGATGTGTCGTTTTTGAAAGCTAAAGTAGTAGACTTAGAGGATCGCTCACGGAGAAATAATCTGAAATTTAGAGGGATTCCGGAGTCGGTCTCCGCGAATAATTTGACGACGTTCCTCCAAGATCTGATCCGCTCGCTCCTACCGAATCTTACAGAGATGGATTTAATTATTGATAGAGCTCATAGAGTCCCCAAGCCATCTCATCTAGATGAAGCAATACCCAGGGATGTTCTTGCTAAAATCCATTTTTATCGCACCAAAGATCTGGTTTTGATGACTTCCCGAAAGCTGGGGCACTTACCTGAACCATATCACAAAGTATCTATTTACTCGGATCTATCAGCCACGACACTGCAATTGCGGCGGCAATTCATCCCTATTACAGCAGCTTTACACCTGCACCACATTTTATACAAGTGGGGATTTCCGGTCCGTGTGATCATTACCCGAGACAACACGGTGCATGTCGTTAAAACTTTGGAAGAAGGAAATCGTCTGCTTCACAAATGGAACATTCCGATTGTCGAGATACCACCCAAACAACCACCTGGTCCTGTGTCGGATGGTTGGCACCAAGTGAGGGCCCAAAGACGTCCACGCAAAGGGCTACAAAGCTAAAGACTCACCTTTTCTTGGATTTCGTATGTCCACTGTCCTTGAACTTATCCCCCCAGGATTACGACAGCCGCTGGTCCGCTGTACCATACTCTTTTTTTTTCTCTTTGTTTGGTTTTGCCACGAAGGTTTACCCATTGGTTATGTAATTTGCATGGTTTTTTTTTTTTTTTATTACTGGTTCTGGCACATTGGGCGTAGTGAATATGAAGGGTGGAAACAGTTTCTCTTCAAGCCAACAGTGACACCTACTGGTAATCGTGGTTGTGGTAAGAATCTCAAAGCATTTCTAACTGTGTATCATGGTACTTAAGATTATGTCCATGAATGTCAGAGGTTTGAACTCCCCTCAGAAAAGAGCCAATTTATGGCGTGAGGCCCGAGGGCAGAACTGTGACATTCTTGCACTATAAGAGACACATCTTTTAAGGGCAGACGCTTTTCGCATTAATCACCCAGCATACCCACATGTGTTTCATGCTCACTACTCCTCAAAACGTAGGGGCACATTGATTGGAATTAAGGACTCGGTAGCGTTTCAATTGTTATCTCAATACGCTGACCCGGGAGGGCGATTTGTTATAGTAGTGTGCATTATTAACAATGTCACCTATACGCTGGTATCAGTCTATGCCCCAAATAGGAAACAGGTGGCATTTCTAGGGAGACTAGTGAGGGCGGTAGGAAAGAGGAAGCAGGGATGTTTAATATTAATGGGAGACTTCAATATGGCCCCGGACCCGCAAGTAGATACCACGTCTGGTATACTAACACGTCACCCCTCCTTATCACAGGCTATATGGAGCTATGAACTATTTAACATCTGGCGTATCTTGCATAATTCTGAAAGAGATTATACGTATCATTCCACGGTACATAATAGCTATTCACGAATAGACTTGTTCCTGGTTGAGCAATCTAGCATTCCCCTTGCTAAGCAGTCCGAGATATCTCAAATAACTTGGTCAGACCATGCAGCGATAACCCTGTCCATAGCTGAAAAATACGAAGCTGCTAGAACATATCTGTGGAGGTGTAGTGACTTTTTAATGTCACAGCCAAAGTTAAAAGCAACGGTAGAGAATGACTTGAAGGAATTCTTTCAGATTAATGCCCCCTCTGCTCCTGGCCCTGAAATATTGTGGAATTCTCACAAGGCCTTTATTAGAGGAACGTTTATTCGCCTAGGGCTTATTGAAAAGAAAAATAGGATGGCAGAAATAGATCGTCTGCTCCGTCAGATAAGAATTATAGACACCAGCAATAAACAATTTCCGTCTCACTGACGTGCAACGGAATTAATAGCTTTACGCCAGCAGTTAACTGCTTGCCTATTGCATAAATATGAGAAAAACCTGAAAAAGATTAGAGCCACATATTACTCTCAATCTAACAAAGCGGGCAAACTTCTAGCATCCAAGCTGAAACAAAAGCAGGCAAAATCCAGGATTCCATTTATGTATAGCAAGGATGGTACATACAAAATCTATGACCCTATTGGCATTGCTAACGCCTTTAAACATTTTTATGAAGGCCTTTACAACCTAGCAGACGACTCCTCGAGGCGGCTCAACTACCTGCACTCACGGAGTCACAGCTGGACTCCTTGAACGCGCCTATTACCTCAGCAGAATTATTATCCATCATTAAATCACTGCCATCACATAAGTCTCCGGGCCCTGACGGCCTTACTAATGAATATTATAAATGCTTTTTCCCAGCCCTGATGAGCCCGCTGCTGTCATTTCTGACGGCCGTGGTTGATTCTGGGGTCATCCCAAAAGAAAATCAAGAAGCCCTGATAGTTACGTTGCCAAAGCCTGGCAAACCCGCCACTAGCCCCCAGAACTTCAGACCAATATCGCTATTGAACACAGATTTAAAAATCTACGCTAAATTAATAGCGAGCCGACTGGCACTCTGTCTCCCAAGTTTGATAAATTATGATCAAGTGGGATTTGTTAAAGGGAGACAATCATATGATAATACCAGACGTATATTGAATATAATACACCATGTCGACTCTAGAAAGGAAAAGCCGGTGATCCTTGCATTGGACGCAGAGAAGGCGTTCGACCGCATTTGCTGGTCGTATGCCTTTTCGGTGCTTAGAAGTATGGGGTTTTCTGGAGCTATCTTGAGAGCGATTGAGGCGTTATACTCAGCACCTTCTGCGAAGGTGTTCACTAACGGAGTAGTCTCGGATCCATTCCTCATTACGAATGGGACCAGACAGGGGTGCCCCCTATCACCCCTGATATTTGTTCTTTCTATAGAGCCTTTAGCCCAAATACTCAGATTGGACCCGAGAGTGGGAGGCATTGACATAGGAGGTAAATCTCACCTTATATCATTATATGCTGATGATATTATCCTCACTCTGTCTAATCCGCAACTATCTATTCCTCATCTTATGGACACTATTAGTACTTTTGGGCAATTATCATTTTATAAATTAAACATGGCCAAATCACAGGCATTACCTTTCAATGTCCCTCCACCCTTGCTCCAGCATCTACAATCGACTTATGATTTTGATTGGAGGAAGGACAGTGTTCAGTATTTGGGGATACAGGTGACAACATCATTAGGAACCCTCTACAAAAGTAACTATATCCCAATGTTAAAAATATTGCAAGAAGAGACCGAACGAATGTCTAAAATGGATGTTTCTTGGATAGGACGGGTAGCG
This sequence comes from Leptodactylus fallax, assembly GCA_947044405.1. Classification (NCBI taxonomy): domain Eukaryota; kingdom Metazoa; phylum Chordata; class Amphibia; order Anura; family Leptodactylidae; genus Leptodactylus; species Leptodactylus fallax. Next base: position 1,372,785 of record CAMRHE010000327.1, read on the forward strand.
GCTTTTAAGATGCTGCTATTGCCTAGACTATTGTACTTGTTCCGTACGCTCCCAATATCCATTCCGGTTTCCTTTTTTGAGACAGCACAAAGGGTGATTTCAAAATATGTGTGGAATGGTAGGAGACCTAGAATCAATAAAAGCTTTTTATTTAAGCAACGAGAGGCAGGAGGGTTGGGAGTACCAGTGGTGAGGAATTACTATATAGCATCACTGGTCACTCAGTGTGCAAGGTGGAAGTCAATGGATACCTCGGTTCCATGACTACATATAGAGCAGGCGTTTATATCTCCCCTAAAGTTGGAAGATGCGCTGTGGCTGCCCTTCTGGAACATTCCGGCTCCGGGATCCTTCTCCCCAGTTATGTGCGCTTTGCTAATGGCATGGAAGCCAATCCATGGGAAAGCAAACCCAGTGAAACATTTTCATATTGCAGAAATGCCTCTGTCATTGATGGCTTGGATGATTGATGGCATGGGGGTCTCGGGTTGGGAATTGAGGGGGATCACGCAGATTTCTCAACTATACTCTGACTCTAATCAGCCTATACCGTTTGTGGATCTTAGACAAAAATACGGAATCCACGTAGGCGATTTCCTTAAATATTTTCAGATATAGCACTTCATATCTAAACACCCTGTGACGACCCTGCCCCATAACGGTTCACTTTTTGCTTGGTTGTCGACCAATGTGAGGGGATTACGATTTCTTTATGATAAAATGGATGGAATTTCGACTTTTACTAGATCCACTCCGTTCCGTTGTTGGGAGAGAGATTTAGGAATGGTCATTACTCCAGACGACTGGCAATGAACGATTAAACTGATCCATCTGTCTTTAAAATGTAGCACCCACATAGAGACAGCAATGAAGGTCACTTTACGGTGGTATAGAACTCCATCTACTTTGCAGTTAGCGTATCACTCCATGTCTGGGAATTGTTGGAGGGGATGTGGAGACAGAGGAACCCTTCTTCACATTCTGGGAACTTGCCCTATAATTCGTGGTTACTGGGATAGTGTCTTTGAAATGCTCTCTGAATTGTTTGATGTACATCTCCCTCCTACTGCACATATGGCGATTTTGCTACTTGGCATTCCCGGAGAACTGAATAGGCATAAGCAACTTATTTGTAAAATTCTAACGATGGCTAAACTAATGTTGGTACAGAGATGGAGGGCAACAGCCTCCCCGCCTATGTCGGCCCTGTTACTAGCCATTAACAACACATATTCTTATGAAGGGGTGATCGCAATGGGTAATTACTCGTTTCATAGATTCGAAATAATTTGGGATGCGTGGGTACATTCTAGATTTGTCACGTAAAAAGAATTGAATGGTATTTGAAACCCAATAGAGGAAGTTGGGACAGAAATAGAGAGGGATATGAAGCTCGCCAACCCCGTCGAAAGGGGAACTGGGGAGGAATAGCCAATGTCGCGGGTACGAGTCAAACGTCCTCTGCACAATTAAACATCTCATGTAGAAGAGAAAACTGTTTACGGAGAATACACCCTAGAGGTAGATATCCACAGCCTAATATATGTGCCTATATGTTATTACTAATGTTCACTTTAAAAGTAATCTTTATATTTGGTTTTAAAGATATGCGGTTCTAAGAATATATCTTGAAACTGTATTACAATGTATATTAACTGTACATCGCAATATCTACTCATTTTGTTCTTTGTTTTTGTATTTTGAAAAATTGAATAAAAAATATTGAAACTAAAAGAGACAGCAACAAGGAGTGAGGCGAATGGACGGCTGGCCAGCCTGGCTCTATGTGTACATGTTGTCTCAGCCACTCAGGGAATATATATATATATATATATATATATATATATATATATATATTATATATAAAAATTGGGTAGTTTGTTAACCCAATATTCTACTTTATGGGCATATAGTCTGCTTGAGATGCTGTACACTATACCTATCTGTATGCTGTGAAGTGAGTGTACTGTGCTATTCACCACTGTTGCCGGGGTTGTGCCACTAGGGGCCGCTAGCCACCTCAGGTCAGGAGCCCACCAGGAGATTCACCTGCTATAATATATAGTTAGTGTTGCACTGTCCGGGTAGACTTTCCCCAAGTGCAATGATCTCTAAACCAATGACCATCAGGTGAACCATCTTCCTCTCTATACACTTATACAGGACTTGTGTATCAAGCATTGCTGCAGGCCAGAGGTCAAATGTCATATACAAAACTGCTCTGTTATTTACAGTCCTATCTGATATCTGGAGAGTCCCTGACAGAAACATTCATCGGATACCCTCAGCTTAATACAAAAGCCAAACCCTCAATATAATAATATAATATTAGATATAGTATATAAGGACAAGCAGTAAATTCTCCATTGACATCTGTGTAAATAATATCTGTATCTGTGGGTGGTGGAAGCCATCACCTTCCATAAGAATGGACTTTGGTGGGACACGAGACTAGGTCCTCACGATAGGCTTACTGGAGGTCCATTACTGATTGTTTCCATCACCTGTCAGTGCAGAATGTTCATGTCAGTCTGGAACTTGTCCTGTACCTGGAAAGCTGCAACGCATGTAAGGGTGTGTTCACACTTGCGCCCAGACGCCGTCCGCTGTGAATACGACCTAAATGTCGGAAAAAAGGATTGGGAAAGGAAAGGGAAAGGTTTGAGACGGTTTGCTTAAAAACCCATTCACTTCAACCTGCTGCAAAGAAGAAGAAGGAGCAGAAATTTCATCTCTAGATGTGCAAAGCTGGTAGAGAAAAGACTTGGAGCTGGAATTGCAGTGAAAGGAGGCTCTAAAAAGTATTGATATAGGGGGCTGAAGACTTTTGCACATCACACTTTTCAGATTTTTATTTGATTAAAATTTTGAAAACTATTTATCATTTTCCTTCCACTTCACAATTATCTGATACTTTGTGTTGGTTATCACTGAAAATCTGAAGAAAATACATTTAAGTTTGTGGTTGTGACAAAATGTGAAAAAGTTCAAGGGGTGTGAATACGCTACTGTATGAAAATATATACAGACTGTAGGATTATGTACTGGTAGTGTACATATATAGTAATATATACATATTGTAGGAATATGTAGTTGTAGTGAACACATATAAAGATATATACAGACTGTATGATTATGTACTGGTAGTGTACATATAGATTAATATATACAGATTGTAGAAATATGTAGGTGTAGTGAACATATATAAAGGCTCCTGGCTGTTATGCCAATGGGATGCCGACCCTGGTTGTCGCCAAAATGGCAAAATGGATCATCGGTCAGCTTTGACCGAGATGCCGAGGGGGTTAATGACCGTGATCAGTGCGGCACTGATTTCGGTAAGAATCAACCCTGGCAGACCATGTATACCCATACATGCTGTTTATCTTCTCTGGGGCAGATGGAACTTTCCAGCAAGACAAGGAACCACTACACGGCTAGAAATTTCTGACAGAGATTGGAAAAACATACCAAAGCTTCCAAGTACTTCCCTAGCTATATAATTCCCCAAACTTGAAACCAATTGAGCATTTGTGGGACCACCTGGATCACTGTGTTCGCTCTGTGGCTCTTTCCCCGGTACCCTTGAGCAAATATGGGATGTGCTGCAGTCAGCATGGCTCCACATGCCTGAGACTAGTTACCAGCACCTTATCGAGACCCTCCCAGTCCATCTGGCTGCTGTCTGTGCTGCACAAGGCGGTTATTCTGGATATTAGCTGGTGGTCATAATAAAGTGAGTCAACACTCTTCAAAGTAAGAATGCTTTCAGGAATAGAAGGGTTAATAGTTAATTTTTGACAATTGACAAAAGGAAGTAAATGAAGAAAAGAGAAATGTAAATCCCATCAATATTTGATGTGACCTTTGCCCTTTGGAGGAGGAGTCCTGGAAGTGATGATCCGGCCCCCACAGATATAGCCCTGATCTCATCATCATCCAGTCTGTCTCGGATGACATGAAGAGACAGACAGATTGGAGCAAGCAACATCCACAGATCTGTGCTAAGACTCAGGCATAGATCAGCAGTTTTCCTTGTATGTCCTGAGGCACAGGTAGGATCTTAGCTCTGAGGCCCATATAACATGTATCCTCAGAGTCTTATCGGGCACACTTCCCTCTGTATCAAAAGCCAAGCAGAGATTTTTCCCATCTCCAGACTGAAGGAATGATGCAGATCACAAAAAAAGAAAGGTAGCCGCCAATTGTTACTTTAAAAAATATATATATATTTTATTACATGTATCAGATTTAAGTCACATTACATAGACAAATACAAACGAGAAAACCTATCTAGTGGAATATGCGACAAAAACACGAATGCAGGACTGGCCTAGTTTGGGTCTGGCTCAGTCTCTCCTCACTCTCCACACTTCCTCTCACTCCAGAGGACAAGGAAATACTCCTGATCTCCTCCTCCTGCCAGAACTCTCTTGGAGCTGATCGTATAATCTCTCACCTCCCATCCTGGAGTGGTTCCGCCCATTGAAGGGGTAATTACACATTACATACATACTATAGTGCAAACAGGATACTTAAGCCATGAATTAAAGAGAACTTATTTTGCAGCATTCCCAGGGGCCACTACAAATGTCAAAGCACTTCAGAACCGCAACTACAAGTTTCCTTGAGGCTGTTTTGTAAAATAAAGTAAAAAAGTTGTACTTGCTTGAAATGCCTTGTAAAATGTGCAACTTATCACTACAATTTAAAGAACATGCAGTTATTAATTAAAAAAATAAAAATCACACAATGTGAACACAGCCTGAATCACTGAACCCATTCACACTTGGCTGGCATTGCTGATGACCTGGTTCTTACCATTTACCATATGATAATATAATGGGCTGTGCTTTGGGCTCTGCCATTGGCTACAGATTATGTAATAAGTAATTTTTTTATTAATTCTGTGACTTCTTTCCACTATAGCTATAAGCGAGCGACAAAACGTAGCTTATAAGGAAGAGGGGTGATGTCAATATCTGAAGGGTCTTCGTCTGTTTCCAAGTTGAAATTCTGCAGGATGAAGGTGAGAAAAAGAAAGATCTCCATCCTCGCCATTCCTTCTCCCAGGCAGATCCTTCGCCCTATAAAGAACAGCAAAATCCAGAACTTTCTTTAGGTATTTGCTTTTAAATATCAATTTATAAAATAGTAAATTTAAAGCCGACGTCATCACCAAAATACATGAAATTTCTATTCGGCGTCATCGCCTGCATAATACCTGCTGAAAATGGTAGAAAAGCTTCATTCTTCAGAAACTCCCCCTTGTCATTCAGAAAATGTTCTGGGTCAAATTTTGATGGGTTCTTGAAGTATTTGGGATCTTTCAGTACAGAGGACAGGAAAGGGAACACTGTGGTATCCTTCAATGTAATGATGAGAGAGAACATACAGTATAATAGAGAGACAGCCAATTATACAATGCAAGACAACATATAATATGACGGATGAGAAAACCTTACAAATAACATTACACCAAATCATTCCTACAATGCCTTTTTGGTAGATGGGTTACCCCGAATATACTGTAAGCTGACTATGTGGTATCTTACTGCTGGGGCGCTAAGTATCCGCAGTAATCTGTAAGGGAACCAACCAGCAAAGGGTTAATCCCCCTTCAGCACCTTCACAGCGGAATCGAAGCCGTACACCAGTGGAATCAATGGGCTGTCCATGTAACGTGTGTTTAGTCCTCCAGAGAGACTTATTGTGTCCACTCTCCACTGCGGCAGATTGTTGAGGGACTTCTATGTCAGAAAGTACTAAAAGGGTATTTTCTAAAGCAGACAACCATTTTAAAGGAATTATCTTAGTGTTTCAATTATATTGTGATGGCCAAGACAGTCTTTTTATGAGACCTGAGAGAAGGTGTTCATTTCACCAAACAGTCCTCCTGAGCTTATTATTATACTCCGAGTCTCTTCAGATCCACAGGGTAAGTGAGAAAACATAAACACTTATACTCACCTGTCTTAAAAAAATTCAGGTCGAATACGGTTTGATCCATATGTCCTATGATTAATCTGGTCATAAACTACTGTCAGTCAAACCTGCCAATTTCAGCAGTGTATGGGGGCCTCCTGAGTCCTGACCTTCTTCTAGTATTGGATGTTGGAGGAGATACTGTATGGATTGGGTTGTCGCATTCCGTCATACATTTTGTTCTTGGGGTGACAAGCCCCTGCTGTTGCCCCTGCTGTTCTGTAGACAGCTATCTAATGTGTATTGCCAGCTGAAAACTGGCTACATGTGATAGCAACCCCAAGCTTCTCATATGTAGCCGTCACCGACACGCCAACCTATTCACATGAATATTTGATGTTTGCATTGTAGTTTCAATCTATAATGAAAACCACAAAGCTGTGCCTAATGTGACATATGACAAATACTGCTGGTGTCCAGCAGACCCCAATGTCTTATAATGGGATCCATGAGCTTCTGTTGTCCTACATGGCACCAGGGGAGTTCCATTTGATCTGATGACCAAGGTCAGGTTAATAAATTATTATCTTTAATCATTTTCTCCGACCTTGGGGATTGTGTATCCTCTGAAGTTGGTGGTCTCAGCGGCCGCATGAGGCAAACCCAGTGGAATAATGTCTGAATATCTCTGGATCTCATGAATCACAGCATCTGTATACGGCATCTTACTCCGATCCTCTAAAGAAGGAGAACGATCCTGACCAATCACCACATCGATTTCTTTTTGAACTTTAACTGAGGAGACAAAAATCAGTTTTTTGGTCAATTTAGTTTGACTTTTTTGTAAAAAAAAAAAAAAAATGCTCTTTGTGTCTCCCTCTATGTCATCCATAATAACAACAGGCTATTGACATGATGTCCCCTAAGAACAGTATATAATCAGTGAAATATCACCACATCGAGCTTCACAATTTCTCCGCAGTCTACTATTTATGGCAGCCTGTAATCTGCCAACGGAGCCTAACCAGAGAGTGCTTAGACAAAGGCCCTGTTCAGGGGCAGATTATCATGAGGGCAATATGGGCTACTGCTCCTGGCCCAGTGCACTTTGGGGGCCTGTGAAAATTATTCCTCATCATAAGTTCCCCCATGCCCCTTCTTCTGTATCGTATCCTCTGTGATTATTTCAGGGGTAGAGGAGGACAGACATGGAAGACTCAGGAACCACTAGGACTAGGCTGCAGCATTAGATAGCTCTGGCACATTCAGTCAATGAGCCGTTGAACCAGTGATGTCTAATATATATATATCATATGCAGAGTGTGTTTATATACTGTAAAGGTACATACTACATATACATACAGTATATATGTATTAAACACGTGATGTAGGGGAAATTTAGTATAACTTGTCAGCCATTCATATCAATGGCCTTCCCAACCGTGTAATAAAGGGGTTCCTTGAGTTTTACAGATGAGAACAGCTCTCTGTTCTGGCTCAAAATTCATAATGAGATGGAATTTAAAAAAAAAATGCATTTGTGCCAATTTCATATGGGTTTAATTTTTTTCGGCATTCACTATGTGGTAGTAATGACATGTTACAGTGGGGAAAAAAAGTATTTAGTCAGACACCAATTGTGCAAGTTCTCCCACTTAAAAAGATGAGGCCGGCCTGTAATTGTCATCATAGGTAGACCTCAACTATGAGAGACAAAATGAGAAAACAAATCCAGAAAATCACACTGTCTGATTTTTAAAGAATTTATTTGCAAATTATGGTGGAAAATAAGTATTTGGTCACCTACAAACAAGCAAGATTTCTGTCTCTCACAGATCTGTAACTTCTTCTTTAAGAGGCTCCTCTGTCCTCCACTCATTACCTGTAGTAATGGCTCCTGTTTGACATTGTTATCAGTATAAAAGACACCTGTCCACAACCTCAAACAGTCACACTCCAAACTCCACTATGGTGAAGACCAAAGAGCTGTGGAAGGACACCAGAAACAAAATGGTAGCCCTGCACCAGGCTGGGAAGACTGAATCTGCAATAGGCAAGCAGCTTGGCGTGAAGAAATCAACTGTGGGAGCAATAATTAGAAAATGGAAGACATACAAGACCACTGATAATCTCTATCGATCAGGGGCTCCACGCAAGATCTCACCCCGTGGGGTCAAAATGATCACAAGCACGGTCAGCAAAAATCCCAGAACCACACGGGGGGACCTAGTGAATGACCTGCAGAAAGCTGGGACTAACGTAACAAAGGCTAGCATCAGTAACACACCACGCCGCCAGGGACTCAGATCCTGCAGTGCCAGACGTGTCCCCCTGCTTAAGCCAGTACATATCCGGGCCCGTCTGAAGTTTGCTAGAGAGCATTTGGATGTTCCATAAGAGTATTGGGAGAATGTCATATGGTCAGATGAAACCAAAGTAGAACTGTTTGGTAGAAACACAACTCGTGTTTGGAGGAGAGTGAATGCTGAGTTGCATCCAAAGAACACCATACCTACTGTGAAGCATGGGGGGGCAACATCATGCTTTGGGGCTGTTTCTCTGCAAAGGGACCAGGACGACTGATCCGTGTACATGAAAGGATGAATGGGGCCATGTATCATGAGATTTTGAGTGCAAACCTCCTTCCATCAGCAAGGGCATTGACGATGAAACGTGGCTGGGTCTTTCATCATGACAATGATCCCAAACACACCAAGCCAGGGCAACGAAGGAGCGGCTTCGTAAGAAGCATTTCAAGGTCCTGGAGTGGCCTAGCCAGTCTCCAGATCTCAACCCCATAGAAAAACTTTGGAGGGAGTCGAAAGTCTGTGTTGCCCAGCGACAGCCCCAAAATATCCCTGCTCTTTAGGTGATCTTAGGTGAAGACTTACAGAAAACGTTTGACCTCTGTCATTGCCAACAAAGGATATAGAACAAAATATTGAGATGAACTTTTGTTATTGACCAAATACTTATTTTCCATCATAATTTGCAAATAAATTCTTTAAAAATCAGACAATGTGATTTTCTGGCTTTGTTTTCTCATTTTGTCTCTCATAGTTGAGGTCTACCTATGATGACAAGTACAGGCCGGCCTCATCTTTTTAAGTGGGAGAACTTGCACAATTGGTGGCTGACTAAATACTTTTTTTCCCCACTGTACCTGTATTCTGTGGGTCAGGATACCAAATTTATATAGTATTTGTAATGTTTTGATACCTTTTAAAAAATTAAAACTTGGAGCCAGGTATGGCGTCTTTTTATGCAGGGCAATATGTATTTTTCATTGATACCATTTTAGGCAAGGACTGATGGTTTATTCTATTTTTTTTTTTTTTTTTTTTTAGAAGGCAAAGTTTTGAAAAAAAAAAAAACAGCCATTAGGCCATTTCAATGTTTTTTCCTTGCTGCAACGATCTTAATATTGGATAAATATTTTTATATTTTAATAGTTTGGACATTTTTAAGGCACAGGGATATCTAAAGTGGTTATGTTTATTTTATTTATTTTTATATGTGATCTAGGAAAATGTGGCGTGATTTGAATTTTTAATATTTTTTGTGATTATTTTTTTAGACTTTTAAAATGTTTTTGATATTGTTTTTTTCAGACCCCCTAGGGACCTTGAATCATATATGGTCAGATCACCCATGTATTGCATTGTATGGTAAAATTCATTGACTTCTATTACATGCTACCTATGGCAGTTTGTAATAGAACTATAGTAATGACAAACCTGGTAGCCTTCAATAGGCTTCTGGCTGTCATGGCAGCCAATTGCCATGCTCTGATGACGTTTCGAAGAGTGGTAATCATTAAAAATAGTGGCGACCATGACACCTGCGCACTTTAGATGCCATGGCCGCATTTTACTGTGGCATCTAAATGGTTAACAGCTGTGTCGGCATCGATCGAGGCTGTTAGCAGCGATGCTGTATCATATAGCATCCCCCATGTATGGACATGGCTCAGCTCCTAGGCCACTTCATACAGCCCCTCACGCCTAATCACAAACATGTACGTGATGGTGTATGAAGTCATTAAGAACGCAAGGTAGTTTGTATGTTAATGCTCAGTGACTTTTTTCATATTTTCCCTCCCTGTCTTCCAAAATTCATAACTTTTTATTTTTCTGTCGACATAGCTATGTAAAGGCTTATTCCTTGTGTGACGAGTTGTACTTTCATTTGCCACCATTTTGGGGTAGATATAATTTATTGATTAGCTTTTATTTATGTTTTTTTGGGGTCCATGTGAAATAACACACAATTCTATCATCATTTTTTGCATTTTGTTTTTACGGCATTCACTCTGCATTAATAATGACATGTCAGGTTTGTCCGGCCGGTCATTACGATTATGGTGATATCAGATTTATATTGGTTTTATTATGTTTCAACACTTTACAAATATAAAGTCACTTTTTGAAAATGAGCGATTTTCCTGGGGTCACTGTACTTTGACACCTATAACTTTTTTAACCCCTTCCCAACATCCGCCATAATAGTGTGGCGGATATCGGGTATTTAAATATGTAGTATTATACAGCAGAAACCTGTCGCTAATGCCCACAATCAGTTCCCACTGACCGAGCCGCCATTTTGTCGGCGGTGCACGGATATGCCAATTTGCCGGGATTGCCTATTGAAGGCTCCCAGGCTTGTCTGCCATTTACATCTATTGCAGCCTGCAACAGAAGTGCCAATAATTTTCAATGCATTGCATTAGGGATCAGACCCCCTGGGGTTAAAGACCCCTAAAAAAAATATAAAAGAAAATGAAAAAATATTAAAAATTCATATCACCCCCCCCTTTTCCTAGAATACATATAAAAGTACTTAAATACTGTGAAACACATACACATTAGGTATCCCTGTGTCTGAAAACACCTGCTCTACAAATCTATAAAAATATTTTTCCCGTACAGTAAACGCTGTAGCGGGGAAAAAAATTAAAAGTGCCAAACCGCCGTTTTTTCACTGTTTGAATAAAACTTGATCAAAGCAATATCAATTCCCCAGAATGCTAAAACTAAAAAGTACACCTGGCCCCACAAAAAAGATGCCTTATACATCCTAGTACACGGAAGTATAAAAAAGTTACGGGTGTCAGAATATGGCAACTTTTAGAAAAAATTTTTTGCACAGATTTAGATTTTTTTAAGGGGCTAAAATGTAAATAAAACCATATAAATTTGGTATCCCTGGAATCGTACCGAAACATAAAATACAGATGACATGTCATTTTGGCTGCAGAGTGAACGCCGTAAAAAAGAAGCCTGTAAGAAAGTAGCACAAATGCACTTTTTCTTCAAATGACACCCAATTCTGAATTTTTTCCAGATTCCCAGCACATTGTACAGAATAATAAATGGTAGCATCATGAAGAAAAATTTGTCCTGGAAACATTAAGACCTCATATGGCTCTGAGAACGGAAAAATAAAACAGTTATGGGGTTTGGAAAGGTGGGAGTCAAAAACGAAAATCGACAAATTCCTCTGGCGGGAAGGGGTTAATGTTTTGTTGACGTAGATATGTCAGGGCTCTTTATTTGTGGAGCAAGTTATACTTTTTATTGGTACCAATAATTGCTGTATATTTTTTTGAATGGTGTTTACTGTACGGGATAAATAATGATATTTTTTGCTAGTGGGGGCTTATACGCCCATGGGGGATACCGAACATGTTTGTTTATTTTATGTATTTTTTAAATGTAAAGGTGTTTTTTTTTTTTTTTAACTTTTTATTATTTGTTTATTTATTATTCTTTATTTTAAACTTTTTTTTTTTTTATATTTACATGTCCCACAAGGGGACTTGAAGCTGGGATTTCAGATCCCCAGTGCAATGTACCTGCCATACATAGTATTGCAGAACATCGCACATTAGTTCCCTATGGGAACTGTGCATAGGCAGTCAGGAGGCCATTGCCCGGCCTCCTGGCTTCCATGGCTACCCCTCGGGAACCGCAATCTTATCGGGGGGGGGTCCAAGGGGTGGTGGGGATGTGATCTTTCCCCGGATCCCCTGGATGCCGCGATTGGGGTTAATCCGTCAGAGTATGCTAGCTCCTGTGCCCACGCCATTATAGCGCAATACTATTACCGTGCTGAGCGTTAACTATATGCTCAGTGTGACTTTATAGTGCGGCGCAAATCGGGAAGGGTTGAAGGCAGTTTGTCACCAAGGATGAGCATATACAAGTAAACTCACTAGGTAGATTAGGGTCATCTGAATGGAATGAGTTTTTCATTTTCCAATCCAAGTCTTTGTTGCAGAGATAACTTTCTAAATCCAATTATGCCAATGAGCAGTCTGGAGCACGGAGGGCATCTCCAGTGCTCCACACTGCTCTTACCCACTGCTTTTTGATTAGCCACCTTGTCGCTGCTATGCCACAGTATTCTCGTGGTTACTTCATTATTCCCACTATCACTCAGCACACCTGCTTCGGCCTGAAGTATAATAAGCAGTTCATGCACAATAGTGCACGACTGCAAAAAAACAGAGCTATGTGAGACTTCTGCAACTCTGCCTGACCCTGTCATTCTCACATAGCAGCGGCAAGGCAGCCAATCAGAATGCAGCAGTCTGGAGCATCTGAGACGCCCTCGGTGCTCCAGACTGCTCATCTGCATCATCAGATTTATAAAGTTATCTCTGCAACAGAGGCCCAGATTATGAAATGAACAAATCCATTACATTCAGGTGACCCTAATCTGTCTAACAGTGTTTACTTGTCTGTGCTCACCTTGGTGACAGACTCCCTCCATAGAATGGATATGATGGATCCTGCAGAGATTCTTGCTTTCTATTGCACAAGATCGGCCATGAATTTATGAACAAAGATTAAGGAAACTGTGGAAAATCTGAATTCCTTACAGTCTAATATGAGAGAATTCCACCTCTGGAACCTCAAAGTATCGGCTGAATGGTTCATATATTCATTTTTTTCACTTAGTGTACAATTGTATCCTACAACGTGAAAAGGATAAAGCATGTGAAACATACTGCTGCCTCCATGAAAGTGTTAAAAAACAGCCGAGCAACTGTGCTGAGCCCACCTATGGCGCATATATAATGTACTACAGTATAATTAATAATCCATCCACAGAGAACTCCTATGTTCAATATATGTTACTGTTCATACCTACCTTGTACATCTGCATGCTTGATCAAGATTCTTAAGCTGTGTCTCAATGTATTGCTTGTTGTTTCTGTTCCAGCAAAGAAGAGGTTCAAGACAGTGACAAACAAGTTTTCAAAGTGGAATTCAGTCTTAGGGTTCTCTTTTTCCTGGGGGGCAAAAAAAAAAAAGGAATTTAAGCGGTATATCCTCCAAGCGAGTTTGTAATTCTCACTTATACAGGAGATACAGTAGGATAAATCTTATTGTAGAATCCAAAAATTGATCCTTAGTCATGTACTGTAATAACATATAAGCACAAATGTTTTTGTTTTTGGATAAATTGGATATAAATTGCATGTATAATATCAGCCCCCTAAAACTGGCAACAACCACTGCTAATCTAGAAGCAGTCAAATATTATTTTTTTTTTGGGGGGGTGAATTGTGAAATGTTTTTGAGACCATTGAAGAGATTCACATTTAGGGCTACTTTATCCAATATATCAAACAATTGCATTTTGATTACCTACCAAAATAACTCCCTTTACCGGGTTACCACCAGACACCAATTCTTCCCTGGCCCTATCTGCTCCAGTGTCATACACATCAGATATCAACTTCACAATTAAATAAACCTCAGAAGAAAACCTGAAGTCAATGACATTGTTTTCCAGATGTTTTTGCCCATTTTTCCTCTATATAAAATCTTTAAAATTAAACAATACCAAGTCCAATATTGAACACTAGGATAGTGACATTTCTCCCGTCAATTTTATTTTTTCAGGTGGACTAAAATGTAAAAACAAAAATGTCATCATCTTCAGACGACTGCAGTAATGAGGTCCAAGATCGCCCCTTCTGATGTTTATTCTGGGGCTTACTTACATGTGCCCACAGATCACCATGCCTGATGGGATTTAGGGGCTGATCTGCCTTATAAGATCAGCACTATACTGACACTGTACATGACACATAATCATTGGGGCTCCTTTTACTGTAGTTGTTTTACAACCCAAGAACTTTCATAACAATCCCCATCCCCATTTTTCTCACCTCCTCCATCTTTATAAGGAAACAGTCTATAAAATCCCTGGGACAGTTCTGGTCGAGAGTCTCCTGATGTTCCTTTACTTTCTCCAGTACAAATGATTTCAGAGCTGAAGTATTTTGGAAAATCTTCTGATGTGGTCCTGGGAGTTTTCGAATGAGAGGGAAGGAGTTAAGTAGCTGTAAGGAAGAGAAAAAGATGACAATACCTGAAATAATTTTTTGAAGATTTTTTTTATTTTTTATTTTATGCTTACTAGTATAGTGCCATTATATTCCACAGACATTGTCAGTCACTGTCCTATATAGGGCTCACAATCTACATTTCCCTATAAGTATGTCTTTGGAGTGTGGGAGGAAACCCACGCAAACACGGGGAGAACATACAAACTACTTGCAGATGTTGTCCTTGACAGGATTCAAATCCAGGACTACAGCGCTGCAAGGCTAACCACTGAGCCACTGTGTTGACCAGTAGAAACCATCACTACCCATCGTCTCAATAATGATGTTCTATTTCCCATGTTTCTTCAGGATTCTGTACCACTTTTTGTTGGGTAATTTCCTTTTAGGATTTAATTTACAGACCCCGAGCTGAACATATAACATGTCATGGCAACACATGCCAGCACAAAAACCAACCTAAACAACTAACTTTGTACCTCCAGTTTAATTTTTTTCTCTTAAAGGGATTTTCCTATGAACATAACTGTATTTAGATTTATAGACTGTTAACAGTTGAACAATTTTGCAAATATAAATTACTCGAAATTTTGCAGAGTTTTAGGGATTTTCTCCAACCATTTTAGTGCTGTCAGTCTCTTGTCTTGATCAGTTACCAATGTATATAACCATGAATGCAGGAACTTTCTGTGGTTTGGGGCTTATCAGAAACCCAGCAATGATTTACTCATATTTAAAAATGCTGAAAAACTTTAAATTATTAATATTTGCAAAAATGTTCAGCTTTTAATTGTCTACAAGTTTAAATATAGTTTGTCCATAGGAAAATCCCTTTAAATTTAAATTGTGATTTTCTACATCTTTTGTTTCCCTGATTTTGTCCAGTTTCTGAAACATTCCAGCTGGAGCTGAGCACAGCTTTTAGGTGGGGGTGCTGGATATCCGTAACCCACTTATCAGATATTTTTGTCCTAATTCCTTTGATATATGGTGAAATTGAAATTCCATCACAGAAAATTTGGTCTAGATAAGAGGGCGGTATTCTAGAAGAGGTGGTCTTTTGGAGAGTTCACTATGTATTATTAAACAGACCTCTTAGACCTGATGAAGCTGATGTACTTACTTTGAAAATTCATGTTAAAATGTCTGTATAATCCTTTAATTGTGTTTTATGAGTCCAGCTAGACACTGCCAGGGCTAGTGAGTCAATGTATATTCATGAGCTAACCTTAAAGGGAGCACATTACACTGATAAACAACATACCTTTGTTTTGTAGGTCACTGTTGTAGATTTGTAGAAAAACAATTAGTTTTATGCAAATTAGGCAGTTGGTGCACTGGGGGGTGGGCCTTCAGGCCTGGGAGCAATGCTCTATACAAAGTTACCCATTAAATAACCTTCATACACATACTTTTAGCTCCTATATAATTATTAGGCTTACAGTCTATAAAATGGTAACAGAAAATTCTACTTAACCAAAAATTACAATTAAATGTGGGTGGAGGGGGGGGGGGTCTCAAAGAAGATGATCAGTATGCTTAATATATGGTGAAAATCTGGTTTTATGAAAGGGGGTTGTCACTGTTACGACAGTACTGGGTCTAGTTAAACCTCGCAGCTCCTTCCTCACAGGAACATAGCTATAAGGGGTGTAGCGGAAGCAGCCACATCCAGACCATTGTGGTTAACGGAGCCCAAAGATCTCTATACCACATAAGTTGACATCTGTATTAAAAATGTGGCACATGGTAGATTGAGATCCTGGTACAGATATTGCATAGAGGTCCACCAGATCATCACATGACCATGTCATTGACCAGAAGGATTGTCCGCCATCAAAGGTGTCTAAATCAATGAGAAACAGATCCCTAAGCTGGAAATAGATGCTTAGTAGAGGGCAAAAGGCAATTCAAAACGCTACACACCTTCACTGGTGCTCTCCTCAAGGAGAGATGTTCCCGTCCCTAAACCACTCATTGCCTCCCACAAAGCCAGCCAGTTCACTTTGCGCTGCACTGATGAGGGACAAAAATCCCGAAACGGCGCTGTATGCAGATAAGTGAAATTGGCTTGGCTAAAATCCCATTTGCTGTCTCAAGACTCAGTGAGTCAAAAGTAAATTGAGGATCTGTTACATCCAACAGAGGGCGCATGAGCTTCCCAGCTCCTTTTCCCATAATGCCTTGTGATATGTAAGCTGGAAATAGTCTGAATAAAAAAAATGGGACATGATCAACCAACATCATCAGGGACCGGCAACTGCAGGAAGTGGACTGTCAGCATTGCAACTGGGGGGCCTGTAAAAGATGAGTCAACTTTTTGTATTCACACTATTTGCATCACAGGGGCTTTTGGCTTTTTTTTTTTCTATTGTGAACATACTGTACCTAAAAAAAAAATGTAATAAAAAATGAAGTGAAAGTAGAAGGAAAAAAATAAGGTGAAGAATCTACAGAAGAAATACAAAAATATTTACCTGGCCAGCTCTGGAGTTTATTAGACTGAATGTTTCTTTCAACAAGGCAAGAAGTCCAAGAAATTTCTTGTCCTCATATTCAAAACGTTCACCGAAAACAATGAACAGATCATGTTGGAAACCGCCAAGGTCAAAAAGTAAGTTGGATCGATAGAAATTCCTGAGATAAATTGAAAAAACTTTTAAAGGTGAATTGAAATATATAATTTTGGAGCAATTTGTATTGTATTTCAACCACAATTAAAGAAACACTCTAAGCAATATATAATGTATGATGACTGGTGCCAGGACTGTTCCTATAGTCCATTAACCCCTTCCTGCTTATACAATGTCACATTTTTCATTCATGTTTTTTCCTCCCTGCCTTCCAAAAGCCATAACTTTTATGTTTTTCCATTTAGGTAGCCATATTGCAGTATATTGTATATATATTTCTACACAGTGACAAACCTTTGTAGATTCCCAGCCAACAGGTTCCCAGTTGTCATGACAATAGATTTCTGCCCCCGTATGACATCCTGTGGGGCAGCGATAACACCAAGATGGCAGTGCCCATACACCAAAACTGCTTAAATGCAGCAGTCAAGAAAGCCATTACTGTGCAAATGCCATAAAGAATCTCGCCTTCAATATGCCAAACAGCACAGAGACAAGCCTCAAAACTTCTGGAACAAGGTCATTTGGAGGGATGAGACAAAAATCAAACTTTTTGGTCACAACCATAAACGTTACATTTGAAGAGGTGTAAACAAGGCCTATGATGAAAGGAACACCATTCCTACTGTAAAGCCCGGAGGCGGATCACTGATGATGTGGGGATGTGTGAGCTTCAAAGGCACAGGAAACTTGGTCAAAGTTGAAGGAAAGATGAATGCAGCACGTTATCAGCAAATACTGGAGGCAAATCTGCCCTCATCAGCCAGGAAGCTGCGCATGGGATGTACCTGGACGTTCCAACATGACAACGATCCAAAACACAAGGCCAAGTCGACCTGTCATTGGCTACAGCAGAAAAAAGTGAAGGTTCTTGAGTGGCCATCTCAGTCTCCTGACCTCAATATCATTGAGCCACTCTGGGGAGATCTCAAGCGCGCAGGACATGCAAGACAGCCCAGGAATTTACAGGAACTGGAGACTTTTTGCCAAGAAGAATGGGCAGTTTTACCATCTCAGCCACAACTACTGCAAAAGACTTCAAGCTGTCATTGATGTTAGAGGGGGCAATACATGGTATTAAGAACTGGGGTATGTGATCTTTTGAACAGGGTCATTTTGATGTTTTTGGTTGTCATTATTATTTAAAAAGAGAAAACACAGAAGTTTGACAATAAATCAACCACTAACCATGAGTGGAGAAAAAGTTTTTGTGTTATCATTCATATTCTCTGAAAAAAGGTCAAAAAACAAAAAAATCTGCCGAGGTATGTAAACTTTTTAGCACAACTGTATATCTATAAAACATAGTGTATGACACTGTCAGGACTCCTTGGACTATTTATCTATAAAACATAGTGTATGACACTGTCAGGACTCCTAGGACTATATATCTATAAAACAAAGTGTATGACACTGTCAGGAGTCCTAGGACTATATATCTATAAAAATAGTGTATGACACTGTCAGGACTCCTAGGACTATATATCTATAATACATAGTGTATGACACTGTCAGGACTCCTAGGACTACATATCTATAAAACATAGTGTATGACACTGTCAGGGCTCCTAGGACTATATATCTATAATACATAGTGTATGACACTGTCAGGGCTCCTAGGACTATATATCTATAATACATAGTGTATGACACTGTCAGGACTCCTAGGACTATATATCTATAATACATAGTGTATGACACTGTCAGGGCTCCTAGGACTATATATCTATAATACATAGTGTATGACACTGTCAGGACTCCTAGGACTATATATCTATAATACATAGTGTATGACACTGTCAGGGATCCTAGGACTATATATCTATAAAACATAGTGTATGACACTGTCAGGGCTCCTAGGACTATATATCTATAAAGCATAGTGTATGACACTGTCAGGGCTCCTAGGACTATATATCTATAATACATAGTGTATGACACTGTCAGGACTCCTAGGACTATATATCTATAATACATAGTGTATGACACTGTCAGGACTCCTAAGACTATATATCTATAAAACATAGTGTATGACACTGTCAGGGCTCCTAGGACTATATATCTATAAAACATAGTGTATGACACTGTCAGGACTTGGACTGGTGTTTTTTTTAATGTGATTATATTTGTTATTTGTGATTTGGGTGTTTTTGTAAGTTTATTAGTGGCATTTCACCACAGTTTTTATTATCAAAACTTTTTATCTCTTCTAATAGGAACCTTGAGGGCAGAATGTATCCTGTTTATTTCTGTTTTCGTTCTAAACCCTTAGATGTGGGTTACTTAGTTAGTATCCTTGGTAATTTTCATTTTCTCACTCTAAGGGTGAGTAACCAGTCTTTCTATATCTTTTCTGTTGAATCTTTGTTGCATACTTTATTTTCACATCTGTTTTGGAGGTTCCATTAGGATTCTCCTTCACAGAGTCCATCTAAAATTACAGATGATAATGTCATGTTAATGGACTTTTTTGGTCCAATCAAATCACAAAAGAACTTAGCAGATTTCTGATGGACATCATTATAGCCATAATAGCTGTGGGATCCATCAGTGTCCCTCATCGGATGGATCCATTTTTATTGTTTAGTCTGTTCTACTTTTCGTTTGGCAGATCAGAAAAAATAGATATAGTAAAAAATTACAGTTTATATGGAAATTTCGATGGAGATATTATTACAGAAAGAGAAATCAACTGGAACATTATTAGTTCCTCATAAACAATAATAATTTAATTAAACAACTAAGATTACAATATTTTATAATTCTTTACAGTCTATGCAATATTGTTATAGTTAGATATGAGCACTGATTTAAGCTATAATGAATAATTGTCAAGAACTCTGAATTTTTTCACAAAAATCATCTGTGTGCCAAATTTTTTTATATTTTTTGGTGATTTTTGATGCTACTTTGAGGCATAAATGTAATGATAAATTTCCCCATTTAAGGAATATTTGGAAAACTCTGTGACCTATGGATGTGAGAATCAGTAAAAACAATTAGCTTTTTTATACTGATAAGATACATTCCATGGAGACATCCAACCATATCCATGATCTTCCATCTTTTTTCACATAAATAAAATACTCTATTATATATGAAGTATAACATAAGGTATTCACGATTCTGAAATCTGTATTTCTTACAATGAGACCTTTATTCCGACAAGCAGCATGTTAAGATGAAGGTGCAAAATCCTTCACCACTTCACTCCCTGTCCTGAGATTACTTTGTGATAAGTTTGATTATCCTTCCCAATAATCATATTGATCCAAATCAGAATGGATGTAAACAGTCCTGAATTTGCCAGATTATCCTGTATATAGATGGAAGAACATCCCAAAATTATTTTAGTTTTGGGTGGCTTGGGACCCATACTTGTTTTGGGTCGAACAAGTTCGGATAGAACCGGAAGGGTCCTCTTAAGAGTCCAGAGTATTTTAATACTCCCTGGAAAAAGACCAGAGAGGTGAAAAAAAAATAAAAAAAAACATTTCTAATCTTATACCTTCCTTCACCTGAGAACTGATCATGTGACCACTATGGCATAATCACAGGCTTCATTGCTAACACTGGTCGCATGACATCACCAGGAGAACACTACATGCCACAAGAAGACCCAAAAGAGATGAGGGAAGGTGAGTAGAATTTTTATTTATTTTTTCCCACCTGTCCTGGGCCTGCACCCATCTGAGGAGACCACAGAGTATATTAATTTACCACAATGCATGTCATGGCGGCCTTTTTAGTATGTTCAAGACTAATTTCCAATTGTTCGGTTTTGTTACAATCCAAACAATTTGAAATATACAGGTGGAGCCCGATTCAGAACAAAGTAGTTCACCCATCTCTAGTCCTGAATTTTCAGTAACAATCCTGACTTTTTCCAGTAGGCATTCCAGGCCATGCCAGTCCCAGGGCAGAACGTAAATTCTATGATTTTTACCAATCATCAGTTGTATGTTTTTTATTACCAACCTTTCCTTTTGCTAAACTCATCTCTTAGGTATCGAGCTTCTTGTTGAATCAGTTCCTCAAGACTTTTTTTTCCCATTCCAAAATTTCTCAGGGTGGTGAGAGAAAAGCGTCGCAGCTGCTTCCAGCGTTCCCCATTGCTTAAAATAACTCCTATTGGTACAAGAGATTGAATGTGTGACAATAATGAATCTTGTGATATGGTTAATTTTATTTCATAAACTCCATCTGTAACGTCATAGAATAGACGCCTCATATGAAATACTTACCAAAACCTTTGAACAAAATTTCAGCAAAAGGTACTCTCCCTCTATTGCTGAAGACATGAGCATTGTCTACTAAAGCCTCCTTAACAGCATCACATCCGTGTAAGACGACCACTCTCCTGGGGCCCATATAAACAGTGAAGACATCTCCGTAGGTTTTGGCAAGCTGGAAGAGAAATACAGCAGTGCAGATGATGAACAGCAGAGGCGGCATCCAGAGGTGTAACTTAAAGATCCTGGGCCTCAGTGCAAAATCTATAATGGGGCTCCTACCTATCTTGTGCTATTTAGAATGGCATGTATATTTTATGTGAAAGAGGGATCTTTGGGGCCCCCTCAGGGTCCTGGACCAGGTAGTAACTGCTACCAATGCCCTCCCTATAGATACACTTCTGGTGGTATCTCTGGGCTGGTGATAAACAACCAGTCCCCAATGTCTGCAATTTTCACAAAAGTAAAGTTTTCTAAGTTTGTGTAGGACAGTTTTGTTCGTTTTGGTGCAGTGACACCACCCACTGCAGGTGAATCCCCGATGGGCCCCTTAGTCAGTGAGTGGGAGTGGTAGTGCTTCTCTATCAACCAAGGAGTGTGGCCACTTTGCATTTACAAAACGCCAGTCTTAACAAAGGACTCGTCAGGTGTTAGGCATACCTGATTTATTAAAAAGTTCCCGCTTTATGATAAATCAGATTCACACCCATTCACCAAAATAGAGATCTATGTCTGCAAGTAACTGTTGTAAGTCTCCTGTATATCTCATTCCTGAAAATTGTCGCAAGTTATAATAAATATGCCTGGCCGAGGCATCACCGCCATGTCCCACCCTGCCCTCCACCTGACTCTGTCCACATTCGTGGAATATGGTGCAGAACAGGGAACGTGGAGCACAATTGGCACAAAATAGATCCTTGCACCAAATATACAGCACAGTATCACCCTTCTATGCCAGAAAACTGATACAGATGGGATAATAAATTCCCCCCACTATTTTTTGTATAGTTTACAGAGGTACATGACTAATCTTTCTGGTGCTTGAAGATATGTGATATAATAATCTCCATTATTATTACCTTCATGAGCGACTGGGGCAGTTCTTTCATGTTCAGCTGTAAGATGTTTCCTAGAAGAGGGAGCGGAGTTGGTCCAGGAGGAATCTCCTTCCGCTTACTATTCTCTGACCACATGATGAAAAGAATAAGACACATGACAAATAGAGCAAGTATCCATGATCCAGATTCTCCAAACTCCATTGTCCTGGGTCAGCCAGTAATTGTCACTAAAATACACAAACAGGGAAAATGGTTTAGATTGATCCAATGAGGACACTGAAGAGACCTAAAGGATTATTAGTAGAGACGTAAAGGCAAACATTATCACAAAACAGTATTGTCTTTAAAAAGTGGGGGGGGAAAAAAACACTGATACTCACCTTTACTTACCTCTCTGGGGCTCCGATGTGACACCATCTTCTGGCTTTTTACGGCCTCCTGGGTGATGTCACTGGGCCCCTTCAGTAGTATCAGCAGGTCTTTTTGTGCACCAGTCGGAGTCTCTGCTTATTATACTCCATTCTGTTATATGTCTATTCTATATGTGTCTATGTGGATGTGTTTTGCAAAATGTAGATTTTCAAAGGGGTTCATGAGATACTGGAGTCCTTAACCAAAATAAATCTGACCTAAGGGTGGACACATCCAGGGCCGGCTTCAGGTTTTGGTGGGCCCTTGGGTGGCAGAGTCTCGCGGCTTCCTGTCTATCATGGTAAGAGGCTCGATCAGTTACATCCATTGAGCGCTTCAATCCATAAAGAACATCATATCTGCTCTTTCTGTGTGGGCAAAGTTTCGGGTTTTTTAACATTGCACTGAATTTTTGTGGATGCAAAAAACTGAAAAGTGTGAATGTAGCCTTACTCATAGAGTAGCTGTGTAACAAAGGTGAGGTACTACAAGTCCCAGGGCAGAACAAATGTACAGTGAATGGATTAATAAATGGTAGTAAATTAACAGGATTAAAACTTTCACTGCTTATCTATCACTTATCTGTGGTTACTCACATACCAGCTGTTACAGAAGTACTATACATCACTGGGAGAAGACCGCAGCTACAGGGGGTCAGAGGGGAAACTTTAGAACACAGGGAGTTGCAGACTGGCAAAAGTAAGTTTAGCGAGGTTTTTTTTTTTTTTATAGACCTGATATTTTCAGTTCTCAGCTGATCAGTGGGATGAGCTCAGCATCTGCCTGAGTTTCCGGGGTATATTTACATTTGGCATAGGCATAATTGTGTGACGAAAATTTCTTCCATATGATTGAACTGTTTTTTTTTCTGTAGTTTCTGCAAGCGCCATTCACATAAATTCACAGAGAATTGTACAGTACTATACAATATCACTAATAATGGGCAAACCAGAAATATTTACAAGGTTCATCCACAAGACTCCATTGAACCTCAAAGTATAATATGCAGAGGCCCTGTGTTGACACAAGCATCATGACATTGACAATCCCCATGTGATCAGACCTCAGTGGTCTCCGGGGCCAGTGACATCACCCAGAAGGCCGGAAGAAAGGACCACATGCCGAATTGAAGCCCCAGAGATATAAGGAAAGGTAAGTATCAGTGTTTGCTATTTCCCCTCCTCCCCCAGGCTGCTGTAATCTGAAAAGAGGGGTAGGCAAAATTTTTGTACAGCCTGCCCATTTAAATAAAAAAAAGTAAGTATGAGGTACTTGGTGTGCTGTCGGTTGTTGACCCCTACAAAACAGTAACTATAGCAGGACTTGCAGGGGGTAGCTGACCTCAGTATTACAGCCATGTGAGTCTGGCCAAATTTGTGTTCATATGTGCATTGGACACTCTGTTAGAACCTTCCACTACTGGTACTAATAATTCTGACAAATAGTGCAGCATTGTGAGGTAGAATGCCAGGCCCCTATACACAGTATAATTCACCTTAGTTCTCCCCTGTGCAGTATGATGACCCATTGTTGCTCCCCCCATTGTATGATGCCACTTCTTGTCACATATGGTGGGGTTTGAAGACCACTGCCCTAGAGTATGATAATGATTCATTGGTGGTGACCCCAAAAATTTCAGATTCTGCCAAACTCGATATCTTAGAAAAATTTGTAACAAATCCAGCTCATTGTGAACTGGTTGGCTTATCTCCAATATGACCAGTAATACCGCCATACACTAACCAAATATAGGTCATATACTGGGTCTGCAGACTGGTGGACTATATGTGAGAACAAAGTACTGGTTAGATGGAGTCACAGGGAGAACAAATACACAGGACCTGTCGCTGCTCCTGCCATGTCTTTTTTAGTAAATACTTTTATTTCCCATGAAATAATTCTCTACATTGGGCTGTTCCATTGATAATCCTCCTAGATATGTATTATTAAGGTTTGACCCACATGAAGCAAAAATTACTGATTTAAAAAATTTGCTACACAATAGTTAATCAGTTGTCACATCAAAAAAGTCTTCATGTAGGTTAGGCCTTATTTATACACTTCCAGGAGGAATAACAGAGGAACTTCACATCATAGAGTTCTAAGCAAAGATGCTCCAGAATTGTTTTCTTATAGGCAAAGGATTTACTGTAACAGATATGGAAGAAGATATAAAAGCACCTCAATAAATCCACTGATTCTCTTCCCTTTTCTTCTCCATCTGGTCCAGACTACCATGAGGACTTCTCCTGACAGCTTCAGAGGCTTCTTTGGACCTTTGCTTCTGCAGTCCATAACTGGCCTCTATATCCAGACCCCAGACCAGAAACCCCAAATACTTTGGATAAATGGAGAGCTCTATAAGAATGGGGTGTATGGAAGGGCTGGGACAAGCAACTTGTACAGTAATAGAATACAATAGAAAATGGGAACTTAAAGGGGATGGGATGGGTGGAGCACTGCCCTAGCATATGGAACACATTGTGCAAAACACCATCATCCACATCGTGTATCTCTAATCAAGAAGCTTAATAACACCAATATTTTTCCTCTAACCCTTACGAAAGTGTCCAGAAAGCACAAAGCAAACCTGAAGACTAAGCAGACAACTTTCACCAGATCGGTGTCTTTCCACTACTTGCAATCTCTCTTACAAACACTGAATTTATTTTCCCACAAGGGTACTCTATATCTCCTCTTACCTCAGATGTGAGCTGGTCGATGTGTCCAGGGATCTGCAGAATTCCGGGGTAAACAGCTTGTCATATTGTTTTGCTCCTCTCCCCGCCCATGTAGTTTCAGACCTTTAACCTAATAACCAGCAGTGTAAATCCTCTCTGTATGTGACGGGCTGTGCGGCTGCTGTTACTTCCAGCATAGATATGGAATGTCATATAAAATGCAATAATATGTAATGACTAAACCCAAGAGCTCATATTCCAAGGCTGTCTCCAAGATGCAGATGTGCCTGGAAGGAGTGTAATGTTTCAGAGACATCTTTTACATAGTGCTTGTTCATATAATTGGGCGATTATTAAGACAGTTCTGAACAATTCTGAATATTCATCAGCATAAGATGAAACTTGATAAGAAGTTACTTTGTATTATTTTCATATTACAGTCTGTAAACAAGCAGAAATGTAAGTAAAGTCGTGATACAGTAGTTACAGGGATCATCTGGCTTATTAGGAAAGTTGTAGTAAATTTTCCAGTTCAGGACTTTCATCAGTTATGCAGAGCACCCGCACAGACTGAGGCTTCATCCACTTCTATGGGACTGGTGGAAATTGCAGTCCTGGCAACCCGAAAGAAGTGAAAAAGGCACTGGTCATGCAAGGGCACTGGCGGATCATTCATAAAGAGGCTTTAAAGGGAATTTCAGTTGTTCGCTCTCCTGGAGGAACCAGCGATAAGACCCCTGGCAATGTGACACGTATGCCCCTATTTTGCCCTAGTCGCAGGGGTTGTGCCACTAGGGGCCCACTAGCCACCTCAGGTCAGGAGCCCACCAGGAGATTCACCTGCAATAATATATAGTTAGCGTTGCACTGTCCAGGTAGATAAGTGCAATGATCTTTAATCCAATGACCATCAGGTGAACCATCTTCCTCTCTATACACATACACTTATACAGGACTTGTGTATCAGGCATTGCTGCAGGCCAGAGGTCAAATGTCATATACGAAACTGCTCTGTTATTTACAGTCCTATCTGTTATCTGGAGTAAGTTATGTAAATTGATCAATGTGAGAGTCCCTGACAGAAACATTCATCGGATATCCTCAGCCTAATACAAAAGCCAAACCCTCAATATAATAATATAATATTAGATATAGTATATAATGACAAGCAGTATATTCTCCATTGACATCTGTGTACATGATATCTGTATCTGTGGGTGGTGGAAGCCATCACCTTCCATAAGAATGGACTTTGGTGGGACACTGAGACTAGGTCCTCACTCATGATAGGCTTACTGGAGGTCCATTACTGATTGTTTCCGTCACCTCTCAGTGCAGAGTGTTCATGTTAGTCTGGAACTTGAGCCCGGGTTTTACTCTACAGCAAGAATTCCCAACCTTGATGTGTACAGAGAAAGCTGCAACCCGTGTAAGCTGAGCACAACACCTGTATGACCAGGGAGACTTCTGTGTGTTGTCACAGGTTCTTCTTTCACACTGTTAGAAAGTAGAGATGGGTGAATCAGTTTTCAAAGACAATGACATCATGAGACTGGCATGCCCATGTCACAGGCCTCAGAGGTGACCCCAGGCACATGATGTCAGAGAAGAGCACCAGACGCCACAAAGAGGCCCAGAAGAGGTAACGGAAGGTGAGTATAAATGGCTTTTTTATTTGTGTCACCTCTACTAGGTCTCCAGTTATTATACTCTGGGGTCTGAAGAGACCAAGGGAAACTTCTGCTAAACTTCTGCCATGTTTGAGCAACTTTTGTTATCTTCTGCTGTGTCCAAGGAACTGCTGTTAACTTCTACTGTGCCAAATTACTTACTCAAATGAAGTACTGGTGGTCTAGACCTGCGACTGTGTGCTTCCTTTTGGCCAACCTTATTAAGTGGGGGGCCTAGCTACTCTCCTTGGGCAGGCCAGTGTATGGAGGGAGCCATATCTATATGCCCAGGTGGGCCACGACAATGGTGGTCAGGTTACTGGAGGTATCAGCAGGACCATCAGTACAAGAATGACGACCTTGGAATATGGCAGAATGGCCAGGTACCGGAACCAGCATGACAAGGGCAAATGGCCATTTGTCTGTAGAAATAGAGAATGTAACATACCAGGAGCGGACTATTCAGCTGGAGCTAGACCGAGACACCTATAATGAATAGTGTTTTGAGATGGAGGACTGATGCCAGTGCCATGTTGTTGTAGCTCCTTGGGCTCACGGCACCCAAGTTCCACCTGTATAGTAGTTTGGTGTGAGTTTGGTTCTTGTACTGTAGCTATGTAGTAAGCTCGGTGCGACATTCACAGGTATCTATATAACAGTCCATACCAGAATTCACTTCCACCCTGTAGTATCAACTGGGAAGGTACTTTACTACCCAGCTGGCAATAATCCTTGTGTCATCCACTGACTGACTAATATGTATTGTGTTTTCTTTCTTTAAGAAGAGGTTCTTCAGCAGCAGCAGTGTATATTACACAGTACTTTGCTCCAGCTGCTGCAGCTCATCATACTAGAAATGCAACAAACTTTATTTATGAAATTGGAGGAGAGTTTCATGTTAAACAAAGAATAAAAGGTGGACAAGAATGTTCCCCTTAAAAAAAAAAAAAAAGCTTCAACAAGAGGTTCTGCAGCAGCTGTATGTATTATGAGGAATAATGACCCCTCAGCACTTGCTTAATTTACTGAATAAATAATAATGGTGTATACTGATGCACTAAGGTCAATAGCAGAGACTGGTTAATCATTAGTTGCAGACAACACAAAATGACTTTGCAGTTCTGGTCTGTGCTGTTTAGTATCCGGTGTATTCACATTTTGCTGATTCATGCACAGACGCGGACATCCACATCACTGCAGTACACCTTTATCTTTATTTGGGGGAATGTAGTATGGCAGCTTCATCTCCATTCTGGCTTCTATAAGTGCATTCAGACTCACAATGTTGCTTCTAGGTTTACCCCATTTGTTCCAACTAACTCGACAAGTGGGCAGGGCTTATGTGAAAATAGGCATGGCGGAAAATGTCACAAAGTAAGCCACAATTGCCCCAAAACGTCTAATATTGAAAAGCATCTCTCCTATTATCACTTATGTACAATGTCCGAGCTGAAAGTTTTGAGACTGAAACAATTTTTTGTTTTCACGGCATTTGCTTCTTCAGTTTTTTCTAGATCTTGTATTCAGATGTTTCTATGGTTACTGAAGTACAATTCTAAGCACTTCATAAGATTTTACATTTTTATTGACAAATACATCAAGTTTATGGAAAGACTCAATGGGGCAGATATTGTATGCCAGTCTTAATAAGACCCGACTGATGCAGGGAACGACTGATTTATGAAGAGGCTTCAGCCTAAGGGCGGCAAATGGAGGGTCTAATAGACCGAAACCTGGGACTCTGACGTCTGGTTTGTACAGTAAAGTGGGGAAACTCTTTTGGATAATTATTATGGGACCAACTCACTTCTATGCAGGCCACTGTACTCAAAAAAAAAAAAATCAGGATTGCAATTTTTGGATGGCTATAATTTTTGGAAATTTTGTGGGAATTTTGGTGCACAACTGTTTTTGTGCTAAAATGTATGACTTTTTCACTTTTCCTAAAAGTGGGTGTATGAGGGCTGGGCTTAGCAGTGGGGTGTGGCTCTGACTATAATTTACACTAGAAACTTGTCTAAATTATAGCTCAGATCTGCTCCATCTCATAGGTGGCGTAGATCTGGGATTCTGGTAAATGGAGAGGCAGGAGATTTATCAAGCAGCATGAGCGACATTAGGAAATTCTTTTTCTGAGACTGGCATAGAAAACTTCAGTCTTCAAAAATCTCCCCATTCTTATTATTATCCAAATACAAAACATATTCCATAAATTTCTAAGTATTAATAAAAAGCCACAAATTTGACTAAATGCTGTGGAATATGTTGGCGCTATATAAATAAAATCTATTATAAATATTTTTGCTTTAACAAATAATTCAAGTTATGTCAATGACAACATCTTCTGTACCTAGAACTTCTGGATACTGGTAAAATCCTCAGAACAGTCTGTAAATTTGCGTTTTAAAAATTGTAAACATTTACCTCAAAGTCGTGTCCTGATAGGATTGTCTTCTGCTGAATTTTTGGGGTTTGTGCTAGAGTCTAATCCTATAGAAGGATCTTGTAACATTCTGGTTAACATGTCCGACTCTGATAGGAAGCAACACCCAATAAAATTTGTTCAATCCCTTTTGTTAAAAGTCCAAACGCTTTTTGAGCTGAAGCAAATGAAAAGACATTCTCGAAAACTTTCTGGTCTGGTCCAGGAATATGGCGGAAAAGGTTTGGAAAGGAGTTGAGCAGCTAAAGTGGAAAAAAAACAACAACATATTGTTGTACATTTAGTTTTATAGGTTTTACAACCAGATCGATGACTGTGTAATCATAAATTACAATTGCCCTTAGCGAGGGTAAATGCCCTTTCCTATCCTTTGGATGCACTTGATGAACATATACTGTACCGCACTATCTATCCACTGGACATTAGACAAGAATAATGTCTTTTCTTGTCCAATTCTTGTCTAATGTCCAGTGGATAGATCTAACCGGATGAAGATCTCCTGACCGAAATGTTGCATTTCTTTGTTCTATGATTCCACTCTACTGTATACTTTGTATCATGGCGTTGATATAGATTGTAAAGCATCCTTTTTGCCAAGGATTAATACTAAAATAAAGGCATTTTTGTTTCACAACAAGAAACCCAGTGTGTGTGCAGCAATACTCTATAACTCAAGTTATGGGTTGGAGAACCCTTTTTGCTTACCACCACTACCAGTATTAAGAGTGTGCGGTACCAGCGATTCCTTTCCTGATGTGTTAGGACTGGCAGCTAAACACTGAAATGACAGATCCTGTTGTGATGGGAGTCATAAAAACAACTGTATACACACGCAGGACATATATGACAATGATGACCATAGAAGAGTGGCTTGAAAAGGAATGGGAAATATATAGGAAGTTCTTATACGTCTCTTATATGTCTCCTTTCTGCTCATCCACTCCCAAGCCACTCCTGGCTTGGGATCAAAAAAACGCAGCATAATCTGCAACAAAATCTGCAGCTTTTCTGCAATGTGGGGTCTCAGCCTAAATCATAGTTAGGTCTCATTCAAATAAGTGAATTTTGGATATATGCTCGTGGGCCGCCGGGGACGTATAAATAAAAAAAGTATACACCTGTTCCTGGTGCTCCATTGTCTGCTGCCGAAGCTCTTTTTGTCTTGTGCCATTGCCACATTGCCAGAAACCCCGAGGCTCACATGACCACTGAGACAAATCAGTGGCCTCAGTGATTTCTGGTAAGAGACCGGTGACGTATGTGAGTCCACTGATAGGCTATATTCACACAACAGTGAATATTGGACACGTCAAGGCCGTTTAAATGCAATGTCAGTGAATGGGGGCTTTGTGGGTCATGTCTTATTTTTGACACTGAAATGTATAGGGGATCTGTGAAAATGGGTGCCCCCTGGGTGCAAGATGGTAGTGAAAAAAAGGCCGTTTTGCACCTCTTTCATGTGAATGTAGCCTTAGTGGTCTAGTGAGGCTTAGGACTTCTGGCAACATGGCCCCTGCATGAGGTGGAAAGGCCACCTGTAGCAGAAAACACGGACATGTTAGTATACTATCCCACAAATTGATGCAATTTCTGGACAACTCTTTCAACCATCCTCACTAGGACGTCTCACTGCTCACTGCGTAGTCATGGCCGCGGTGTGACCTGGAAACTAGTGGTAACAAAGTGCAGGAAAGTGGTATCCTTAGACTAGTGCTACACGGTAACTTTGGCCGTGACGTGTGACCAAAGATTCCTGTTTGCGCTGCAACTCCTTCACCAATGTCAGTGATTGGAGTCGCACTGTCACCCTGAGGATACTGTGATACTTAGTTATAAAGAAAAAAGTAGAAAAAAAAAATGGGATATTATGGTTGAGCGCTGCAAGTAAGGGTATATGTAACGTCTCTACCGTTTCGGGTCTCAGCGCCGCCCTCCGCTCGCACGCTGTGGCGAAAGAGGCGTCTTCAATTTGGTTCTTTGTGTAAGCTTCTTGATGCTCAGTCTGAACACTGTCCTAGTTCTCTTGCTGTGTAAAGCCACACCCGTGTAATTAGGAACATTTCTCTCTGGACTGCATAGAGTTAATCTCTTCCTGGCCTGAGTGATTGACAGCCTGTGTACCTATCAGCTCTGGGGCTGGTCCCAGACTTTCTATAAACAGGTTGTCAGCCCTCACATGGTTGCCGGTTATTGCTCTGTCTTTGCCTGCTCTCCTTGTGATATACCTTTCTACTTTGTTACCTGATTTTCTGACCACTGGCTTTGACTTTGACTATTCTCTTGGATTTTGATTCTGTACTGCTTTGCTCGTTTGTTACTGACCCCTTGGCTTCCTGACCTCTCTTTTGTCGTTTGTTTGTCTTGTCCTGTTCTGTGTGTCACTTACTCAGTATAGGGTTTGTCTTCAGGTTGTCCTTTTACCATTTAGGGTAACTGTGGCAATAGGAAGGGACAGTGGCTGGGGAGAGATTAGGGCTCACTTGTCTCTGTCCTTCCTCCCAGACCGCTGCAGTAGTGTCAGGGTATTGCTTCATTTGGCAAGACCCTTACAGAATAACCGGCCATACATTCTGCCATTGCTTCCCATAAGGTCAGCATGGATCCTATTCAGGGCCTTGCAGCTAAGTTGGAAGGTTTGGCAGTCCTGGTAAATGAGCTTGCTAAACAGGTGCAGACCCTTACTGATGCCGCTGCAGCATCCCCAGTTATTTCTGCCCCTTTTAGGGTTAAGATGCTACTCCCCGACCGTTTTTCAGGGGATCGTGAAAGGTTTGAGACTTTCCGGGAATCCTGTCGCCTGTATTTTCGGATTAATCCACATGCATCCCAGGCCCAAATGGTGGGAGTAGTTATATCCCTCCTACAGGGGGGATCCACAAGCTTGGGCCCTTAAACTCCCTCCAGGGGCTGAGGAGTGGACTGACTTTGAAAATTTTTTTTTTGTCTTTGGGGTCTATATATGCTGAGCCAGACCTCATTGGTCTTGCGGAATCGCAACTCCTCACCATGCGGCAGGGCAAACGCTCTGCTGAGGAATATTGCGCAGAATTCCGCAAGTGCAGCGTGACTGCAGGTTGGTGTGAGTCAGCTCTAAAGGCCCACTTTAAACAAGGCCTGTGTGACCGTGTTAAGGAGCTCTGGGTTGGTCACCCAGATCCTCCCACTCTTGAGCAGGCCATGACTTTGGCTGTCCGTATTGACCGTAGGATCCGGGAAAATGTTAAAGAGAGATTAGGGTCTGCTTCTTCCAAGTTTTCTGTCTCTCCCTCACTCTCTCCTGAGAAACCTGTTATTTCTCCCATGACTCCTGGTGAGGAACCTATGCAACTGGGAATTATGGATGCCAAGACGCGACGAGAGCATCGTCTCAGGAACAACCTCTGCCTGTACTGTGGTGCTTCCGGTCATTTTATCAGTGACTGCTCGATCAGACCCCGCAGACCATCAGAAAAACTTCAGTGCCTGAGTGGTAATCAGAAGAACCACTGAGGCAACCAGATATTTGCCAGTAATAACAATAAGATGTTGTTATCTGTGTCTCTGTCCTTTGGGAACAGATCTGTTTCTGGCCAGGCCTTAGTTGACGCTGGGTCTGAGGCAAACTTTGTCACATTCTCGTTTGTCTCAGCTTTAGGCATTGAGCTTTTGCCACTTGACACTCCTCTGGCGGTTACTGGAGCGGATTTTGCCCCACTGGCCAGGGGTAAGGTCCGATTCAAGACCCCCTTAATCACGTTGCAAGTGGGTTCAGCTCATTCAGAGGTCATGAGCTTTTTTGTTATGGAGCATCTGTCTTCTGATATTATTTTGGGGCTCCCCTGGTTGAACCTCCATAACCCTATTTTTGATTGGGGTAAAAGGGAGTTGGTAAAATGGGGAGATCAGTGCTCATCCCACTGTATTGTTTTGCACACCTTAAATTGTGTTACTGAGGAGACTGTCTCGGCTGCAAAAGGTGGGAAACACCAGGTGAATAAAAAATGTTTGCCTGGCCCACCAGTGTCTGTGGTTGTGCAAAAAGACCCTGAATTGAAGGCAGAGAAAATACTGGGTCCTACTAAAACTGGTTTATCTGGTGAGGGTCCGGTGGCCCCTCATAAAGGGGGGGGGTACTGTAACGTCTCTGCCGTTTCGGGTCTCGGTGCCGCCCTCCGCTCGCACGCTGTGGCGAAAGAGGCGTCTTCAATTTGGTTCTTTGTGTAAGCTTCTTGATGCTCAGTCTGAACACTGTCCTAGTTCTCTTGCTGTGTAAAGCCACACCCGTGTAATTAGGAACATTTCTCTCTGGACTGCATAGAGTTAATCTCTTCCTGGCCTGAGTAATTGACAGCCTGTGTACCTATCAGCTCTGGGGCTGCTCCCAGACTTTCTATAAACAGGTTGTCAGCCCTCACATGGTTGCCGGTTATTGCTCTGTCTTTGCCTGCTCTCCTTGTGATATACCTTACTACTTTGTTACCTGATTTTCTGACCACTGGCTTTGACTTTGACTATTCTCTTGGATTTTGACTTTGTACTGCTTTGCTCGTTTGTTACTGACCCCTTGGCTTCCTGACCTCTCTTTTGTCGTTTGTTTGTCTTGTCCTGTTCTGTGTGTCACTTACCCAGTATAGGGCTTGTCTTCAGGTTGTCCTTTTACCATAGCAAACAGATAACAGCAAACAGATCCCTCCGTCACGCCCCACAAATTTCCAGATTGTTTGTTTATTTCTTGACCTGTTGTAAATAACTTCTCTACTTTATATTGCATTTTGTTATTTTTGAAGATTCTAAGATCTTTTGAAGGTCCATGTCTTTTGTGTGTAAAAAGTCTGTGAATTTTCAATTTCTTGTATGACACCATGTCTGAAGAAGGGAGCTAGCACTCTCAAAAGCTTACTATCAAATATACTCAGTTATCCTCTAAAAGGTATCACCTGATTTCTTCACTACTTTCTATGGCTAATACGGTACAACATTATACTACTAAATTCACATAAAGAAGGTGCAATAATGTTGATGAATGTTCCCCTCCCCCATACTTATATTCTGTCCATTGCATTTTGTTTAATTTCAATGTGTCTTTTTCTTCCCTGAAATGATCTGTTCGTTGTATTTATTTCAGGTGTTTCCTTATAATGTTCTTTGTTTAAAAAAAAAAAAAAAAAAAAGATTTTTTAGGACATTTTTTTTTTTAATGCAAAATACATCAAGAAAAAATCTCAGTATGCATGTAGGCTTACATGAGCAGTGATCGTCTTGTTATATTGTCGATCAGCCTTTGTTCTGGGCACAAATCTTAAGGATTAAATGAATAGGAAAATGTTGCAGCAATAAGAAAAGGTTTAGTTTATTGGCAACAATTTAAAAAGCGCAACATGGCGGACAAGACCACAGCAGTTGTCATTATCCACATTTCATCTGGTCACTTGTATACTGCTCCCTACACATGACATACGGTATATACAGTTTTAAGAGAAAGGCAACAACCTTAATAACCATTTTAAAATGCAATAGTGCAAAAACATATAAGTATATAAAACATATAAGTATAACTATATAAGTATATAAAACATGTACGTGTACCTATATAAGTATATAAAACATATAAGTATAACTATATAAGTATATAAAACATATAAGTATACCTAGCGATAGTACACAATGTCCTAGGAAACATCTTAATAATGGCCGGCACAAACAGTGGGGATTCAAGTAACCCTTTCTAAGTCACCAAGGGCAACATATCTAATAAGCCTAGAGAAACTGTCATCTGTTATTAGAGAATGATCATGCTCTCCAGATTGCCTTATGAGGTAATAGTTTGATAAGTGCCCAAAAACAGAGGTTGTTGATAGATGGGTCTGGTCAGGCGACCGTCTATCAGTGTCCATTCCAAATCAGAAGTTGTTTGCAATCCAAGGAGACGGCTTTGCCTGACAAGGGGACAGTACATATCAAAGTAAGACATTGGTGCTGAACTCTGGATAAGAATATGTTAGTAACTTGCATATAGTTGACTTTCCTACATATGACTTACTATATAATATTAGGCCAACCCCTAAGGAACTCCGGCAGGTCAACGAGCAACCAACTGTATTTTATAGGGTCGATGAATTACACCATTGGTATTAGGTAGAGGGGAGAGGTCAATATAAGAAGGGTCTTCTTCAGACTTCAAAGTGAAATTCTGCAGTATAAAAGTGAGGAACAGAAAGAGCTGCATTCGTGCCATTGACTCTCCAAGGCAGATTCTCTTTCCTGTAGGCAAAAGGATCACAGGCTTAAGTAGTTTACAATATCAGTTTAGCAAAATAAAGCACCAAATACAAGACAACTTAGAATCCTTTCAAACTTATGACAGCAAATTGGTTTGAGGAGACTCGAACCAGGGTGGAAAACAGTCCACCACTTCCTATTCTCAGCACTTAGCAATTTATATTCTCAATACCTTTTATGTAGATTCCAGGTGAGAATTTAACCCCGCTGCCCAAAATTGTTCAATATCCCAAATTCTACAACTGAGCTTATATTACTGTACTTTAACAATTTTCACTCCAAACCTCCAACCTTCATCACATGTTGGTTTCTGTTTTTTGCAGTTATCGGTACCTGTTGAGAATGGTAAGAATGCTTCAGTCTTCTGGAACCCTCCAGTTTCATCTAAAAAGTGACTTGGATCAAACATCTCTGGATTATGAAAGTATCTGGGATCTTTCAACACTGAGGTTAAGAATGGAAACACAGTGGTGCCCTTCAATAAGACGGACAGAACAGGAAGAAAATGTGAAAATGTTAAATTTACTGCACTAATTCATCATAAAATAATCTTAGACCTGAGGGCCCATGGGCATAGTCATGGATATGGTACAATGTGTACAGGTTAAGATTTATACCAATAGCAGTCTATGGGGCCATGCTGTACTCATGTGGAATATTACACCAGATACCTTAGTATGACCAAATACTGTTTGTATTTTTAGTATTTTACAACATTAAGCCTTCAATCTAAAGCTTGTTCTGTTGAGCAGCATCATCTTATTTGTCCTGATTCCTACTGACCACACAAGCACAAGTGAGCCTGGAAGTGACCATAAAGGGGGCCTCCACTTTCACACTCACCTATCACACTGGGCTACCAAAGAGTGCAGAAACCCCATATCAACACAGATTAACACAAATACCTGCCACCAAAAACCACTTACAATAGACAAGACAGCAATATACCGAGACCATTTACACCCGCGCCCACTTCTGGCACACACTGACAAACCAAAAATCTTAGCTTTGTAGGAGACTCTGCCACATATTCCATCTAAGATTGGCGGAGATAAAAGTCCTGAAACTGGTGGAACCCCCGTGGAACTATAGGGTCCACGGATGTCCGTGGATAACCGCTTTTTTAGCGGATGGGTTCTCTGTCTTTCGGGTCCCCATATGGACCCAAATGACGGAGAGCTGAACCTAGAGTAAGAAGTCTAAGCAATATTTACTCTCTTTGGAATTTTGGGGATATTTAGAGCCAAGGACAATCTTATTAAATTTAATATACACAATAAATACAGTGCTTAACAACAAAAAAAAAAAAAAGAAAAAAAAAATGACATAAATACAAGCTAACAATATAAAAGAAAAAGGGAATAATAAAAAGAACAGACCTGTTTTAGGCCAGGCTGTGAAAAGAGACAAAAGAATTTGGACAGATCTGCACTATCTCCAAGTATTTGACCCCAAGGGCTCCTAATATAACCCTTTTTGAAGGACCCCCTAACCCCAGCCCCCTTTCTGGAACCTCCCACATCCAGAGAAATATGACACATTCTTAGAATAACCCATAACTCTAGAGGGGTTCCACATATAGGTATGATATCCCTGGCAAGTGTTTTTACAAGTCCAGGCAAACCAAACACTCCCGTTAAATCATACTCCCTTCCACGGATACATCATTTGGCATGGTTTGGAAGCAGCATGTTACCCCTGCTTGATGTCATAGACAGGTTTGTGTCCCCCAACCACACTCCGGTACACAGATGGTTATGAATCATGGATTATGACATACTGTACATGCTTTTAATGTCATATTTCTTTTTTGTCCCTTATACAGAGTTTCAGATTCCTGGCTTCAAGCATCCTGCAATGATATCTCATCTGTCCCCCGCAAAAAGGCAACAATCTACTTAATTCCACACCTGCATACTGGTTTGCGGCAGGAAATTGAAATGGTCTTACCCATTAAACACTGGTAATTAATTCCATTACCAGAAAATAATTCATATCTAGACACATAACTCCACATTACAATATAGACATAATTCATCACACTATTATTGTAACCTTGGGGATCTTGTATCCTCTGAAAATGGTGTTTTGAGCTGTTGCATGTGGAACACTAAAAGGCAAGATGTTTGCAAATCTTTGTATTTCATGAATAACAGCATCTGTATATGGCATTTTGCTGCGGTCCTCCACAGATGGACAGCGGTGGTCGCCAACAACAAGGTCAATTTCTTTTTGGACTTTAGCTGAAGAGAAGAAAGTACATTATAAATAAATTCTTAAATTAAGAACAGGAATATTGTGCATGTTCTGTGACATTTTTACAATGTATTGTGTTATCCTTTAAAGGGGTAATCAGATAATAGAAAGTTATCCCTAACGATTGGATAGGGGATAACTGCTAGATCGGTAGGGGTTCAACTGTTGGGATTCCCAACGATGACAAGAACGGAGAGTCTGAGCCCCCCCACCCTGTTTGAATGAAGTAGCGGTCACATATTCACACTGGCACTTCATTTACTTCTAAGTGACTGCAAAGAGAAACCGAGCAAAGCATTTGGCTTACTCCCATAAAAACAAATGTAGTGGCAGCACAACTATGATCAGTGGAAGCCCCAGTGGTTAAGGCCCTCCAGATTAGTATCTGGTTGATAAGACATAACCTGGCATTAGTGGAATACCACTAGTCTGAGCGTTGAGTGTCCACCTATGCTATTGACTAAATTCCTGACAAAATTATTGTAAAGTTATGTGCTCTCCTCCTAAGCACGAAGCTCTCTGTTCCTCTGATGCATCCAGAGTTTTCTGGAGCATAAACTATCAATATAGATTTAAGTTCAAATGCTTTTTGTAACATTATGTCTATTTTTTATCTAAGTATTGTGACAATTGGGGGTAGATTAGCATCAAAGGTAGGGGCTTCCTGGACTTGACAGAGGTGTTGGTGGCGCTGGTGCCAAATAAACAGCATATCAGGTAATGGTAATCCAAAATAAATGGCTTTATTCAGCTAGTAAGTGATAACAGGACCAAAAATAACAAAACAGCCCCCACACAGGGCAATACCTCACACCTTGAACCCTGACTAACATCTGAGGGCAAGATGCTTTGCTAAGGTTTCTCCTCAGCAGTCCGTCTCACACTGAGCTTAACCAAGTCCGTTGTGGAATCCAGTCCTCTTATGACAGACCCCCTGTTTGTCTCCAACTGGTCCACCGTTCACCTGCTCCCTGCAGGTTACCAGCAGCACTCTCCTGCTGTTTGCACTCCCTCTGGAGTGAAGCCCCCAGGTATGGGTGTGGTCAAGGTCCTTTTCAACCTTTTTTTGGGTCACTCTCCAGCGCCCTCTAGGTTCACACCCTCACAGTATAGAAATACATAAATATGTTCACTAGGTTTTCACATTATCTCCAGAAAACTGCAAATTTACCCAGATATTCACTTTTAAAGAATTCTGAAACAAAAGCTATGTCAATGCCAATATTTACTGTACCTAGAACGTCTGGATACTTGAGTAAAATCCTCAGACCAATCTTTAAAGCCATGCTTGTTGTTTCTGTCCCAGCAAAGAAAAGGTTCATCACAGTAACAAATAAGTTTTCAAAGTGGAACTCTGTGTTAGGGATCGTCTTCTCCTGGGAATGGACACAATATTACATTACATTAATATGTTTCTACCAGGTAGTTCCATAACTTTTTAATTTTACGTGGAGATGTAGCAATGGTTGGTAGTGCTGGAGTGAAATTATTTTTCAATTTGCTTTTAATTGTATCGTAAACCTTGTTGACCCCCAAAAGCCAAATCTAGATGTGTCTGTCTTCTAATCTACTGGATCTCATTATTGTATTGGTGTATGACTCTATGGCAGGGTCCTCTGGTGTTATGACTAACCCTTATGAGTAGTAAGTAGTGAGTAGTGTTAATGCAATCAGGCTGGGTTCACACCAGTGCTTGGTTTCCATTCGGCAAGTCTGTCCCCAAATCCGCTTGAAAAATGCGGAGAGAAAAGTTCTGCAAGCAGGACTTTCTCTTCGCATTTTTTAGGCAGAAGCCGGGCAGAAACCCAGCAGACCCCATTATAGTCTATGAGGTCCACAGGTTTATGTGGGTAAAAGCTTTTTAAGTGGATTGAGTTTCCGTTTTTCGGGTCCCCAAGCGGATCCGAAGAATGGAAACCCAAGTGCACGTGTCATCCTAGAGTCAATTAGGTTTATCTAGAAATTAGACAAAATTCTGTTGTGACTAGGGGAGGTGTAACATTAAAAAAAAAGAAAAGCATACTTACCTGTCCCGATGCTCTTCTCATTCCATGTCCTCATTCTTAGAAATCCTGCACCCCATGTGACCTCTGAGACCAATCAATGGGCTCAGAGGTCGCTGGTATGGAACCTGTGATGCATGCGAGTCAATTCACCTCTGAGGCCACTGGTTGGTCTCAGTGGTCACATGGGCACATGACTTCTGGCGATAAGGACACAGCACGAGAACAAACAGACACCGTCTGTGGACAATAGAGCATGGGGGACAATCGAGTATGGTTTTCTTTTTATGTTACATCTTCCACAACCTTCACATGGGTTTGACTAATTCCTGAACAACCCCTTGAAAGACCAAACAATTTTGTTAATTGTTGTAAATCTTTTTTAAATTTCTTCATTAATCTAGCTGTGTCAAGGCTTGTAGCATTTTAAATTGCAATATTTCATGAATTTTATTTTTTAAGGGAATGCAAAAACATGTTTATGCTGTTTACACAGCACTAAGAAACAAGTTAACTGCACTCTATGGGTCATTATGGAAACAATGCTACCAAATATGTATAGTTAATTGGGCTTTTTTTTTTTGTTTTGTTTTGTTTTTTTACAATTTATTGGTTTTAAAAAATAAAAAAATTTCATGGAAAAAAAAATATTTTTTGTGTCACCATTCTGAGAGTCATAACTTTTTAATGTTACATTAACATAGTTACATATGGGCTTGTTTTTTTTGTACGATGGGTTCTAGTTTTTATTGGTACCATTCTATAATAAAAAATAAATAAAAAGATACGGTAATTGTATTTTTCAGATTATTTTGATAATCACAGTACCAAATATGATTTTTTAAAGGCCAATAATTTTAAAAAATAATAATAAAATAAAGTAGATAATGTTTTTTGAGTTTTTTTTTTTTAATTGATTATACTCTTTTTTCGCCTCCTGGGGAACATGAAGTAGTCATCTTCTAATAGGTTATATAATGCTTAACATACATTCAGTGTTACATTGCCAGGCACACCATTAGGTCATGCTTGTTGCATGGCCTAATAATCTGATGCCTTAGTAAAGCATCGGTTTCCCTTGAATGCAGTGTGGGATAAGTGATAACCAGACAGAGGAAACCCGCTCCGTCTTGTCAAGTAGCTTAGATACCACTGTCACTATGGACCCAAGGGGTTAAAACAATTATAGACTAGTTTAATTTCATGCCCCGATGCTGATGAATTGTCTACCCCATAGTGTTACTTCATGAACACTATGGGGTAGATTTATTTTGCTTTGTACACCAGTTTTCTAGAGTACAAGGCATAAAAATTCACAATAATTTTGTGCTAAATGTGATTTTGCACAAAAAAAATTACGAATTTCTAAAATCTGAGCTGCTAGGGTCACTTTCCAAAAAGGGGGCATGGCAAAAGCAGGCAGGGGGTTGGACCATTGTACCCACCAGATTTACACCAGAAATATGGCATAAAAGATGTACATTATCAGAAAGCTGGCATACATTTCACCCCAGGCGCACAGCCCAGCAGAGGGTGAGCCTCGTCATAAATAAGGTGCACCATCTGCGGGGCAATCTTCTTTAAATAACCAAATACTTTG
Organism: Leptodactylus fallax; assembly: GCA_947044405.1. Taxonomy (NCBI): domain Eukaryota; kingdom Metazoa; phylum Chordata; class Amphibia; order Anura; family Leptodactylidae; genus Leptodactylus; species Leptodactylus fallax. The sequence continues at coordinate 1,414,314 of CAMRHE010000327.1, forward strand.
TGCACTGAAAACTGACATGACCATAAAATATGACAACATCAATGCTGTCTAAAAGTTAGACAGGGCAAACTTAGACTAGACCGTCTTAAACTACAACACATTTATCAAAGTGTCTGATGTTGTTTGATAAATCGTCGTATTCTTAGACCGTCTTGTCCAACTTTACACCTCCTACTAGTTGGCTTAGTTTATGCCAGAAAAATGCAGCAAAACTTTTTGGTGTCAGACATTAGGTCACACCCCTTCACACAAAACCATGCCCATTTTACATAAAACCACTCCCATTTGTACAAGTTGTAATAGTGTCTATAACACTTGATAAATGCTGGTACACTGCACATTATACAGGTTTTTTGGCACATATTACACCACAATTCTGACTAATTTTGCTTGATAAATCTCCCCCATCATTCCATCTTACTTACCTCCTCCATCTTTACAAGAAAACAATCTATGAAATCTCTGGGACAGTTCAGGTCCAATGTCTCCTGATGTTCCACCACTTTCTCCAACACAAACTCTTTTATGACGGAGAAATCCTTGAAAACTTTCTGATGAGGTCCAGGGATATTCACAAACAGTTTTGGGAAGGAGTTGAGCAGCTAAAATGAGAAATACATGTATTTTTATAGGAAATCAGTTTTACAGATTTTACCACAGGATCATTGACTGTATTGCCCTTTGGGGAGGCAATTGGGGCACTCGCCCTGGGGACTCCACCATACTCCATCTAAAGAACTTTAAAGGGATTTTCTCACTAATGTTATATATTGTCTGTCTATGGTATAGGGGATAAATGCCTAATCCTAGTCCAACCATTGTGACCCACAGAAATCATAAGAATGGGGGCTCAAAAGTGCTCCGAGTGAATGGGGCAGTGGTGTGCATGCTCTATTGCTGCTTCATTCACTTCTATGGGATTGCTGGAGATCACCATCCTGGTGGAGCATGTGTGTTCACATTGAGCACTCGGTGGCACCTGCAGAATGCTCTTCTCCTGATCTCTGCAAGTCCCAGTGAATGGACCCCAGTGATGAAACACGTATTCCCTATCCTGTGGTGTAAAAAAGTTATTTAAGACAATTTAACATTGTCATTCACATCAAAACATAGTTTATTTTTGGCTTGTGGACAGGCTGCTATACACACCAGAACTGCCTACTACACATAATACAACCAGGGAACATTAATACAGCACTAGACATATGTATATAGAGGACTACAATGGCATCTTATGTCAGTTTCCTGTTTCCAAAAGGCAGACAAGCATGAGCAACCCAGACTTACATATGGTACACAGCACAAGGTAGTGCAGAGGCTCCATTACAGATTTTACAATGGGATCAAGAACTTAAAGAAGGCCTTTCATCCCCTCCTTCCACTCTTTTTATCTTTCAGCAGGAACCCCTCCACTGATTCTGACACAGTTGGAATTTTTTTCTCAATCCTCCGACCATTCCTGAGCAATCTTTTCTGTTTGTTTCAGCACCCAATATGCTACTTGGGCACAGATGAACGGTCTTAGACTGAAGCAGACAGGGACCTCTCATCTGACAGTAGAGAGCCTAATTAGCATATTGGGTGCTGAAACTAATTGCTTTAATTGCTGAAGAATGGTGGGAGCTAAATAAAAATTCCAACTGTGCTGGAATCACTGAAGCAGCACCTAATGAAGAATGTAAAGAGTTGGAGTTGGTTAGGGTGGTGAAAGGTCCTTTCTTTAATGCTACTCCTGGTATCCTAGTTGGAAACCCTTGCACCTAATACACCATCTATATACAGTTGGGAAAAAAAAGTATTTAGTCAGTCACCAATTGTGCAAGTTCTCCCACTTAAAGAGATGAGGCCGGCCTGTAATTGTCATCATAGGTAGACCTCAACTATGAGAGACAAAATGAGAAAACAAATCCAGAAAATCACATTGTCTGATTTTTTAAGAATTTATTTGCAAATTATGGTGGAAAATAAGTATTTGGTTAATAACAAAAGTTCATCTCAATACTTTGTTATATATCCTTTGTTGGCAATGACAGAGGTCAAACGTTTTCTGTAAGTCTTCACAAGTTGGCACACACTGTTGCTGGTATGTTGGCCCATTCCTCCATGCAAATCTCCTCTAGAGCAGGGATGTTTTGGGGCTGTCGCTGGGAAACATGGACTTTCAACTCCCTCCAAAGGTTTTCTATGGGGTTGAGATCTGGAGACTGGCTAGGCCACTCCAGGACCTTGAAATGTTTTACGAAGCCGCTCCTTCATTGTCCTGGCGGTGTGCTTGGGATCATTGTCATGCTGAAAGACCCAGCCACGTTTCATCTTCAATGCCCTTGCTGATGGAAGGAGGTTTGCACTCAAAATCTCACCATACATGGCCCCATTCATTCTTTCATGTACACGGCTCAGTCGTCCTGGTCCCTTTGCAGAATAACAACCCCAAAGCCTGATGTTGCCACCCCCATGCTTCACAGGTATGGTGTTCTTTGCATGCAACTCAGCATACACTCTCCTCCAAACACCACGAATTGTGTTTCAACCAAACAGTTCTACTTTGGTTTCATCTGACCATATGACATTCTCCCAATACTCTTCTGGAACATCCAAATGCTCTCTAGCAAACTTCAGACTGGCCCGGATATGTACTGGTTTAAGCAGGGGGACACGTCTGGCACTGCAGGATCTGAGTCCCTGGCGGCGTAGTGTGTTACTGACGGTAGCCTTTTTTTACATTAGTCCCAGCTTTCTGCAGGTCAGTCACTAGGTCCCCCCGTGTGGTTCTGGGATTTTTGCTCACCATTCTTGTGATCATTTTGACCCCATGGAGTAAGATCTTGCGTGGAACCCCTGATGGAGGGAGATTAATAATAATAATAATAATAATAATAATAATAATAGTCCTTTAATAGTCTCACAATGGGGAAATTCAGTGTGTTACTGCAGCAAAGATAAGATAAGCAGATTCAAATACAAATACAACATGTACAGGAATGTTCCAAGGTGAGAGGCATTACATTGATAGTAGACAGACAGATAGGAAGTAGCAGAGGAGGGGGGGGGAATTTAACAGGCAGAAAGATATTTCAGTTCTCTGTGTGTATTGATCTCCGCTTAGGTCGGTGTTGGTTGTACAGCCTAACCACGGTGGGGAGGAAAGACTTCCGATAGCGCTCCTTCTCACACCTAGGGTGGAGCAGTCGGTCACTGACAGTACTGCCCAGCGCAATCACAGTCTCATGCATGGGATGGGACTTCTTCTTCTGCATGGAGCTCACCACGGACAGTATCCTTTTGTCACCCACCACCTGCACTGGGTCCAGTGGGCTCCCCAGGACAGAGCTGGCCCTTCTAATCAGCTTGTCAAGTTTATTTCTGTCCCTGGTTGACATACTGCTCCCCCAGCAGGCCACTCTAAAGAAGATGGCTGATGCCACTACCGAGTTGAAGAAAGTCCTAAGAAGTGCTCCCCGGACTCCAAAGGCTCTCAGCTTCCTAAGCAGGTAGAGCGTGCTGTGGCCCTTCCTGTACAGGACCTCCATATGATCTACCCAGTCAGTGGTCTCAGTTATCAGTGGTCTTGTATGTCTTCCATTTTCTAATTATTGCTCCCACAGGTGATTTCTTCACACCAAGCTGCTTGCCTATTGCAGATTCAGTCTTCCCAGCCTGGTGCAGGTCTACCATTTTGTTTCTGGTGTCCTTCCACAGCTCTTTGGTCTTCACCATAATGGAGTTTGGAGTGTGACTGTTTGAGGTTGTGGACAGGTGTCTTTTATACTGATAGCAATGTCAAACAGGAGCCATTACTACAGGTAATGAGTGGAGGACAGAGGAGCCTCTTAAAGAAGAAGTTACAGGTCTGTGAGAGCCAGAAATCTCGCTAGTTGGTAGATGACCAAATACTTATTTTCCACCATAATTTGCAAATAAGTTCTTAAAAAATCAGACAATGTAATTTTCTGGATTTGTTTTCTCATTTTGTCTCTCATAGTTGAGGTCTACCTATGATGTCAATTAAAGGCCGGCCTAATCTTTTTAAGTGGGAGAACTTGCACAATTGGTGGCTGACTAAATACTTTTTTCCCCACTGAAGCATGGTTCTCCAGCCACTTTTTTTTTTTTTTTTGGATGGGTGGTCATCACAACTACAGAAGCTCTCAGCCCTTAGTATGTGTGTACAAATCTCTGACAGCCACTTATATTACCTGCCCAACTGATGAGTTTCTTATCTTGAAGGCTTCTTTCATCTTGGTCAAAAGACTAAGGAATATTTCATCATCGTATTTAAAGCGCTGGCCAAAGACAATTAAACAAATCACATTGGAAACCGCTAAGGACACCAGGTAAGTGGGATCAAAAAAAGAACCTTGAAAAAACATAAGTTAGTGACACAATCATAATAAGAAGGACAACTGTGAATTTCAGGGTTAAAAAAAAAAAAAAATACAAATGGGTTAATGGAGTGTTGTCTCCAAAGTTTACAATGCTGACAGTTCAATAAGGGTTGAACCTGGAGGATCCTCTGGTACTCTGGTGAACCAATCCAGCCCTGTGTCTATCTGGTATCCCTACTATGACCTGGTTATATGTATACTGACCTGTATGTTTCTTCAGCTCATCTCGAAGACAATGTGACTCTTCTTGGATCCGCTCTTCTATACTCCTCTTACCCATGCCAAAGTTTCTCAATGTGGTGAGGGAAAAGCGACGGAGTTGCTTCCAGCGTTCCCCATTACTGAGTAGAACTCCTGAAGACAAAATGATACATCAACATAACCTCTGTTTTATGACATCCAGCAAGGTGTGGACTGAACATGGGCCCGATTTTCATTCTCCAGTACACAGCGCTATCTAAACCAAACTAACTAATTCATTACATTTATGACTCATGACTGATAGAGTGGACTACCTACCATAATCCTTAAAGACCAATTCTGCTCCAGGAAGCTTTGGTCTGTTGCTGAAGACATCAGCTCGGTCCACTAGAGCTTCCTTCACCGCTTCATATCCATGTAGGACAACCACAGTTCTCGGCCCAAGGTGAACAGTGAAAACATCTCCATAAACCTTTGCAAGCTATGGGAGTATTAGCAAACAAACATGTAGTTAGATGGATTAGGTCAGGGTTCAAGGGGATGTCTAGGATTAGAAACACATGGCTTCTTTTTTCCCATAAATAGGGCTACTCCATGGGTTGTGTCTTGTCATCTCAAGTGAGTAGTGTTGAGATACCAGCACACATGACGTGTGTGGCACTGTTTTATAATAAGCAGCCATGTTTTTGAAGGAGAACAAACCTTTTATTAAGAGTAAAGCTTTTTTAAAAATCTTAAAGGAACCCTATAGGCAAAAGTGATCCATTGTGTTATGCTTAAGTCAAGACCAGAGCACAACTAATCTCTTGGTGCTCTTTAAGTCCATTGGTCATGTTCTATTGCCTTAGGTCCTGCACTATGCATAGTGTTACCTAATATGCTCCTTTAACTAGTCATACATAACCATGATTAAGCCTCATTTGTTTCTTCAAGAAACAGTTCTAGGAACTGACTCCATGGAAAACCAAATCGAGGAACTGTCTGTAAATTCCACAAATTGTAGTATAATTGGGGGGGAAGTCCAGCAGCAAAGATGTATGTTTTATTACTCATGAAATGTAATATTACTGTATTAGGCAGGGAGATTCAGCAGCCAATTGTTGGGAATGAATGCTCGTACACACATTTGTTTCTGACAATTGGCCTAATAGTGTTGACAACCATCGTGTGAACAAACATTTGCGTCTGATTTCAAGAGGACAAAAAATCATCGTCCTTCGGCCCGATATGGTCCTTTCTAATAATGGCTCTGCTGCCAATGGACAATGAAAGTAAATACCAGGGGAATGATCACTTTAACCATTATTATTGTTCCTCCTGCATGTCCTCTGCATCGGCCTGTGTATGAATGAGCGCTGATCTGCTCATTTTATAACAGATCAACACTCGCTCAGACAAATCTTTTTGTCTAATACCATCTTTACTAATATACCTTGCCAAAATCAATGACAAAACTAAAGTTCTATTAAACCCTATTAAAATTAGAGATTAAATAATAATAATAATAATAATAATAATAATAATAATAATAATAATAATAATAATAATAATTAATAACTTAATACATACAATTCTCAGTAACCCTGACTGATAGAAGAGGAGAGGTGAATGGATTCATACTATAGAGTTAAATACACTATGGCGCCTACTTGTTTATGGAAAATTGTAGTGAACAAACTATCATCATTGGTTTTGAAGAAGATCAAAGTCCAAGAATGTTCTGGACTTACCACTGATCTCTGATGTAAATCTCAGCCCCAGGTTATCTGGATTCAGATATTATATAAACTTGTGAATTTACCCCTTCAAATCCATCCATAGAGTTAAACATCATATATGAAGTAGAGATGGGTGAGCCAGGATCGAGCCAAATATTCCATATTGTTTGGTTTTTAACAAAACTGAATAAATGGCGATTTGTCTCGGACAAACTAAAATGGCCGCTGTCACATTTATCGTACAGTAAAAATACAACAGACACACGTGCCTTGTGAGTCACTGTGATGTTCTGGCGCCACCGAGAGCCTCTCAGCCAATAGTCAGTGATAGGTGGACCCCTTACAGGGCTGATGTCATTTACACAATATAAGGCTTTGTAGGTTGCAACACGAAGCATATCAGCGATGGTGGAAGTGATGGATGTGTTATTTATCACTGCATGCCACAAAGCACTGAGTGCTGCAAAGCGTGCAATACAGCAAGGAGTAGGAGAATTATAACACAAATTAGTCATACTGAATCAATTCCAGGAAGATACATTTTAGAAATCATAGATAGGAGTGAGGAAGAATATCTGGAACATATTATACCCTGCAGTACTGCCACTCATGCTGCCACAGCTACCACCCCTGCCACCAGTCAGCCAGACATGACATGCGGCCTAATCCACCATCACATTCCACTATAGCGCACTGTTGGTGCCACAGTGTTGATTTCACATCTGCTCCAATAACAGGATAATTTTTGGTGGCTTTTTGTTTTGAAACATCAATTATTAATTATTTTCATAACTTTTCAACTTGGCTCACAGCCACAAATTTGTCTTGTTAATAACAATAAACCCCTGTAGCATTTACAAGTCATCAAAACAGGCAAATTTTTCTACAAAACCATTGCTTTTTGCAATATTACTGCAATGTATGTCTAAAAAGCACAGGTGAGCACCTTTTTCCCCAAAAAAGGGTAATTTTCTGAGTGTTTTAAATGTTAAAATATGTAAAAGCGAGTGTCAGTGCAGTGTACGGTAAATTCAGAGTTGTTTCCACTACTTACCAACCGTTTTCCATAGACATACATGTCACATTCACTTTGACATAACTTCGGCTGTGTTTGCCTTTGAGAGCTAGAAATTGGATAGATAGGATCCTAGGAGTCCTAAGAGTATTCTACACTATGTTTTATAGATAGGTTCCTGGGAGCCCTGAAAGTGTTAAGCCAATTTAAGCTGTCGTTCATACCAAACTTGTTTGACCCAAGACAAATCTTGGTCTCAAACCTGATATAAATCTTGAGAGGTTCACCAATCTCCACTATGAATTAAAGTCATAATGCTATGGGGCTCATCCACTTGTTTGTTGACCCAAAATACATCTTTTTCTTCCTATCAGCCCAGTAGCTCCCCACAGCGATTCTCCTAAATTGCTGGTAAAATTTCCCATTGGCTGTGACTGAAGCATGAGAGTAATATGGCGCCTGAAGTACGTTCTTACTAATATACTTTACTCTTCAGTTCTGCTGGGAAAAACTTCCTCTCTTGGTATTGTCATCTCGACTTCCACATTGGATTTGGTACAGGCCATGGGGGTGATGTGATGAAAAAGGGTGGCTTTATGATTTTGTTTAATAGGTAAGCTAGCCCTTATCTCCATCATGGCTGATTCAGAGACATAAAACAGGGCTAGCCTAGTTATTGAATAGAGGCAGACATTCATCCAAAGACAGTGTGGAAGTGAAGATACCAGGAAAAGGGCTCTGAAATAGGAATATCAGAGCAGAATTGAACAATAAATGATATTAGTAGCTTCAATGATTTTACATTATGAACACAAAATACACGTTTCTTCTCGTGGACAAACCATTTAATTCCTTTGTACTCACCTTTAAAAATGACTGAGGAAGTTCTTTCATGTTCAGCTGTAAAATGTTTCCTAGAAGAGGGAGCGGAGTTGGCCCCGGAGGCATCTCCTTCCGCTTACTGTTCTCTGACCACATGATGAGAAGAATGAGACATAAGACACAAAGGGCCAAAAGAAGGGTCCCAGCTCCAGAGACGTCCATTGTCAACAAGAGGTTTCACCGATAGAACTACAATTTAGAAAGAATATAATCATTTGTAGGACAAAACCTCCATTTACTTGGTAAGAAATGGAAATTTATTAGGATTATGTACAATACAGTCACACTGAGAAATGACAGAAACTTTAAATCCACATCCAGACTGTCAAAATTATATCTTTGCTATCACATGCTTGCCCCCAAGTACCCTGGATACAGTCTCTATGGAGACAAAACTGCTATCTATTTAATGAGAAGCATCAAGGAGAACAGGAGCATAAGGAAGTGAGTTAATGTCAAAGTAGGCCCTTTGGTAGTGGTCATTGTTTTAGGAGCCCCATGGTAGTCACTGTTAGAAGGGCACCAAAGTAGATGGATAATAAGGCAGTTTTCATGGTAACCACTTGTCACTCCTTACTTGTGAACACTGGAAGATATAAAAAAGAAATAAAAATAGGTAAATAGTAAAACCCACATCAACTATGCTACACACCCTACTCACCCTTGTGAATCCTGTGTTGTAAAGCTGAAGCTTTCTAGCAATGTAGTGATAGTAATATAACTGCCATTTAGCCTCATATACAATGTGGCTAATCCAGTGTGAAACTCTCACTTCTCTCTCTGTGGTGATTCAGACATGGAAACCGCGGCAAGATCCAGCAGGATGCTTCTTTTTCAGACCATCTTCAGGCAGTTCCTCAAAATAATCTACAGATTTCTCTGTGTGAACGTACCCTAAGTGTGTCTAGGTGAACCGAGAGATACTGTATAACATGTATTCATTGTCAGAATCTTAAGGGGTATGACCACCAGAAACAGTAGGGGTGAGGCCTTTTTGGTGGTTTTTCCTGACTAAGGGTTGTGGTAGAATGCTAACACCCTGTGATATATTACCATTCATCAGACAGAGGTTGTCCCATGCTGACCAGACCTGTTGGGCTACACTGACCTGTCTTCTGATTGACTGTAATGTGCTCTGATAATTACAATCCTTTCTGACCGTAACAATGGTGCACATACAGCTGTATACATTGGTCAAAAAGGTGAGCCCTGTTTCAGTTACACAATTTCTCCTTTCTCCTAGTCCCTTGTTGTCTACCTTATCACCACAAATTCCTGCTGAACTATTTTTATGTTAAATAGTGTTTCAAACCACACCCACGAAAGGATTTACAAGATTTTGGGAAAACCACAACTTCCAGCATATCCTGAAACATTGTCAGACTGAGGCTCGTTGGGCCCAACAACTTCTAGGAAATGGACCATATTAGTACCTTTCAAATTTGGGCTTCTTCATGCTAGACCTTTATTGTGTTAGAGACTGATCCCACTGGAGGACCCACTGGTGCAATGGTCGGCCTGTCCGACGCTCCCCTGCAGGTCCTAATACTGTGAGGACATGCTGAAACCTGTCCCGAAGGACCATAACTGTGCCTTCTTTTGGGGAAATAAAACTCCCAGCGTGCCCTGATCCCAGGGGTTTAAAGATATGGACTAACAAAAAGATTGATGCGAGTTCCCCCTTTCTATTTGCTTTAAGATGGGAGGTATGGGTGAGGGGTCTTATTACAGATTTTCTCTAGGAACTTTAAGTTACATCTCTAGTTTAGTGCTATCTCCTTCGAGCTGCAGGTAAGTACTCCTAGATGATTCACTGGAAAGTGTACTGATGATGTCACTTCTGTCCCCACAACTACTACAACTATACCCCGAGTGCATACAATCTGATATATAGACCTAAAACACTTCATATAACATGTCCTACAACCACTAGCAGATCTGAATGTCACCACAGAGATGTAATAAGTCTCTTAGTAAAAGCCATATTGACAACCTTATACTACAATGTGCCAATAAATTATTGTAATCTATTGTTAGGCATATTTAGTATAAATGCTCTATTGATCCTGTATACGTTGTGCATAGTATTCTATAGGCCCATTCCATCCTCTTGGTGTTCCCAGTCTTTTACACTTGTAGTGCTGAGGTTTGCCCTAAATTTCTGGAGAATAAGGAGGTATTGAATGCTCGAATCTAGGGCAGAGTACTGTGGTATAAGATCTAAAACCCAATAACAAGAAGTATGAATACCCCACTCCTGCCCCAGCTTCTTATTCCATAGCTCATCTTGATTTTATACAATATACGCTCACATTTGCTACTTCTGAAGCCACCATGAGATGGTTCTGTACAGGTTCCCACCCAGGTCAAGACAATTACTTCACCTGTTCCTCCAAGCAATCCCCAGCTTCCATCTGCATCACTTACCTTGTCCGCTGGCTTGGACACTATAACTTGTTTTTCATCACAGCCCTGTCATACAACAAACAGCAGGTCTGCCCCTCCCCCAATGTATAAAGGTCTAAAACCCAACAGCAAGCACAAATATCCCACACCTGAACTGGATATTACACAATATCTGCAGGATACACAACATTAGCTGCATCATAGACCTATCTGTGGAAATATATTCTACAGTTATCCATAGCCAGACACTTTTTGCTGCATTTAGGACAAGGGTCTCAAACTTGGGCGGCACATAGAAAAAAAAAATCTTTAAACTAGCCAGAGATTGGAGAGTTCCCAAAGAAATGTGGTGCCCCTATAAAGTAGTAGTGATTTCATTCTGTTGCTCCCATAGAATTATAGTGTTGCGGTGGGCTCTGGTGAAGGGTCTGGGGGTCTGTCTTGGCTTTCAGAATTGTGCTAGTTTTAAATAGCTGTCTCTACTGATCGCAGTTATCAGCCAATCTCCTGCTACTGCTTTTGTGAGGCCTAGCTATACAGACATGACATATAATATTCCAATAGACATACATAGTGGCTATGTCCTTATATATAATCTACTGTCCTCATAGAATTATAGTGCACTCATAGATATACTAGATATACATTGTGGCTCTGCCCTTATATACAATCTGCTGACCCCCCAGTAATAAAATACTGCCCAGTTCCCCTCTTCAAACTCAGGGGTCACATGTTTGAGACCCCTGATTTAGGGAATTGCTTAAGCAGAAATCCCTGTACATATTGAGCCCTTTGGTTAGCAATGGGAGCAGCCAGAACATTTACTTGTGTTAAGTTAGGTGGCTGTGAAAATTCCTTTCTTTGGTATTTCCATGATCATTAGGTCTGAAATTGTTGCAGATTTCATAATGAAATTATTTCAGTAATTATAATTAATTTTAATTTTCAAAACATTTAAAGGGCTTCTTATGGCTTGGGATAACCCCTTTAAGCCCATTACATACACTGCCAATATAGTCCCATAAAAGAGGTTGTCTCAGATCCATCTAGTTTGGAGCAAACACAGGCAATGTTCTAATAGAACAAATGTAGCAATACTTATTGGGTGAATGATCTTCTGCTCCATTGGGCCGCCAGTCATTGGCTGACGTGATACTATGGCTACAGTCCAGTATACAAAGACCATTTCAAAGGGGATGGTTAATGGAGGGGTGTGTGGGGCAGGCGGTGTACATGGCATAAAGCTCCCCACACAAGGTTAACAGAGAACCTGGGAGCGCCCTTCACGAATGGTAGATATCAGCAAAAGTGGGAGCAGCCTTGGCCATTTCAAGTTGTGTGTCCTTTATAAAAGGGCACACCTCCATATATCTAGACCCCAAATAATAATATTAGACCCCAGATTGTTACTGGTTACATAAAATTAACAATTGCACTATTTTTATTTATGCCATTTAGGGATCATATTAAATATTGTGTTCAATTTATTGTGTGGTTCGTAACAGTTTTGGCGATCCCAAAAATGTCTATGTTAGTCTAGGTGTATAGTCAATAGGGGGAGATGAGAGATGGCAGAGTACAGTATTTCAGCTATCTCCTGTGTTTCCATTGAAGTGAACGGCAGCGCAGATCTATCCTGTCCAGCAGGGGCGCACTTCCATTCAGCCTGTGGCTGAAGGTAGGCTAAATGCACAACACAAGCCCCCCCATTGTCAGGATGGCTGGGGGCCTCAGCAGTCAGACCCCACCAATCAACTGTTTATCTTCTATGCAACATTGAATAAAACCATTTAAATGCCATGATAATGTATTTTTTATTAAAAATAAAAAAAAGTGAATACAGATCAGTAATAGGCAAGTGTGAATGGTCCCTTAGTATGAAATCTCCAGGTGGCTGGTGAAGTTGGATCCTGGTTTTGTTACATACTGTGCCGATGTAAATATCTCTTAGGCTTAATGCACAAATGAGTCGTATTACAGCACTGTATCACCTCCACGCTGTATGGAGCCATAGTGTGGAGCCCATACTGGACAACTCTTAGGGTCATTACTGTACTTCAGTATTCATTTTATATCATATCCAGGGTCATGGTGAATTTTCCATCAGACTCCAAATGTATGGAGACTTACTGTACTTAACGTAAGCAACTCATCGGGGTCTAAGGAAGCGCATGGAGCATGTGTGACAGCTTACTAAAGACCTGCAATGGCTCCACTACATGCATAAACACTGACATTAGCTATACAAGTATCTACACAAGGATTGCAGACATGACAATGTATTATATTTATACAGCTAGAAAAGTATCCATGTGTGACATCCTGAAATTTATGGCACTGGTTACACTGCTAAGGAATCCAAAAAGATATTTTTACATTTCTGTTGGGCTCTGGGGTGATTTTAAGGTCCTTATTGGCTACTACATATTTTCTATTGCTCCTCTACAGATTGTGACCTACATTTACTAATAGTTAAACAGTGGAAATTTAGGCCATCGGACATGTGACTGATGTTTTTGTTACAATTGTCGCACGGCCATTTCTTAACACTTTAATATCAGTGCGGCTATAAACACATCAGGTCTATTTTAGCAGTCAAAAAAAAAAAAAACATTCAATGGGTTCGATTTTAAAGGTCATCAAAATGAATTTGTATCTGAGTAAAAACAGATCCGCAGGTTGGGTTAAATAAAGACCAATGAAATTTATTGTTTTTTTTAAAGGTCTGTTAAAAAAGATAGAATGATCTTTAAAACAGACGATAACCATGAAAAGGATGTAAAATATGTGATAATATGTGATAGACTGAAGAAAGAAAGTCTGTTTCATCTGTCTTTTTCAAAGCTGTTTTTTTTTTATTCTTCTAACGTCATGTGAATAGAGTCTTACACAAGCAGTCTGAAAAATTCTCCAGATTTATCACAGTGACTGATGCTGGGGGATAAATCTTACATATCTTTAGGTGGTCTAGTCTAAATTTACATCAACTTTTAGTTGACTTACCATGATCCAGAATTTTTCAAAAAAATTTTAGAGCATTTTTGGCTCATTTAGGCACATCTAAGCCATGCCCCTTTTCCTGGGAAGTCATGCCCACATGTCTAGCAAGCTGAGCCAAAGCCACCATGGCCAGAGAAGGAGAGAGCAGCTGCCATCTTAGGGCTCCTCTATGGTGCATTGCACATCCAGGGGACACTGCACAGAGGCTCCACTGCATGCACAGTCATTATTGGTTATACAAGTATCAACACAGAGATACACAACAGTTTGTCATAATGCAGAATTTAATATACATTGTCCATTTCTAGAAAATTTATAACAAACATCCTGCAAGTTATTGCACCAAAAAATCCAAGAACAAGACAGTGAAAAGAGAATAAGAAAATTCCCCTAGTAGGGTGCAAAGCTCAAATGACCTGGATACTGTACCAGGAAGCGATAAAGCAGTACTTCAATATCTTCAAGAATGACTCCATAATGGAGTAAAAATGTAGCTGTATTCAGGACCGGATAAACCGGGGACTTTTTCTTGACACTGTCGGAGTGTTGTTTTGTCTCTGTAATTTATTGCAATGGTCAAACTAAAGAGAAGATCCCTCGGAGCGCTTCAGTCATCTGCTGGTCACATACATCTGGTAGGTCCTTGGTACTGCTCCATTTTTGTTTGGTTCTGGGGTGATTTCAAGGTCCTCGGGGGCTACTTCTGACTTCAGGTTAAATCGTTGTAATATGCTGGTAAGCAATAGAAATACTTCCATGCGTGCCAGACCTTCTCCAATGCAACTCCTTTTGCCTATGGGAAGGGATAACATATCATGACATTTAGACAGTTTGACTTTTTTTTAGTGTAACAAAACAAGCCTAAAATACAACAAAGTGACCAAAGCCAATAGTTTGCATTGTTATCTCCACAGAGCTTAGGCCAAAAGCAGAACACACCGAGTTGGGCTGACTGACTCATTTTTAGGAAAATGTTGTGTGATATCAAGCAGGGGCAAGTGCCCTAAAATGAGGAACTAGTTCTCAGTCTATCATGGTCAAAAAAATTCAATAGGTAACTTCTAAAAAATTGTAATTCTTGGGGTCTTCCCTGGTGTGCCTTTTCCTTAGCCCTCTGCATCACAGTATCGACCACCTCTCCACATCTTCTGTTCACATCATTTCTTCTTCCATTTTTCAGTAGTAATGGGTCATTGATGTACTTGGTCTCCTTAAGGAGATGTTATGAGGCCATGTCACAGTGTACAAGGACTTATTAGACCATACATGCCATGCTACCTTTTGGAAAGTAGTTCCCTATAGATCAACGTCTGGTTTTCCTGAAATCTAGTGGCATAGTCTGGGAATAAACCAAATCCTGAACATTTCCTCTAACAGGAAGGAAGACTCATGTGCAGACAGTTGTTTTGGGGTTATCACCTCTCATCAGTGTGAAGCAGGGACTGACTGGCTGGGTGAGAGGTCATAGACATAGGTCAGAAAGGGTACTATGTCTCCTAAGGGGGATGACGTCTTTATCAGGCCACCTCATGGTGTACAGGGACTTATTAGACTATGCATGCCCTGCTAAGAATTCTGGGAAAGGAATATGCAAATAAGTAATTGGTAGAGAAAAGGGGAGTTAAACCTGGAAATATCTGCAGTTGGGTCTCCTTTCCTTTTGGAGAAGATATTCAGGCTTGGCTTCCCAAATTATTATTAAACCAAATTATTGGTTTCAAGACGCTAGAGTAAGTTCCCCTTTCTCAGTAATAATGATAGGATGATCACTATCTGCCCTTAATAACTAAGGGTCTCTCTAAACCTCTTCAATTGCTAAGCCCCATATCAGCTACTATGCCTGAAAGTGGTCAGTTACTTAGCATTAAACTACTGCATATAGACAGAGAGATGGTGTGATGATTCTGCCTAAATATGGCCATAACTCAGAGATGTATTTTGGTCTCTGGGTAGCGTATTTCTCTCTAGTTCCATTTATTCATACTGTGCGCAGCTATGAGCCTAGGTGTATATTGGAAGTAGTGGCAACACTGGAACAATAGGGCTCCATTGAATTCATACACAGTCCTGGCTGATCAAACAAACATGCATTGTCCAGCTGCACTGGTTGACCAGATATGGCTGATCACATTGTATCAGGTCATTTGGTCTCATCTACATACAAAAGATCTGGACTTGATTGCATTAACTCATCAGACATGCTGTTGCCGGTGACCTCATTCTGGGAGGTGGCATAAAGGGTATAAAAGATGAGGTAAGAGTCAGTGGGTGGAGTTGATACTAGGAGTTGATACTATGGAGATTATGCTATGGAGTTGATACTAGGAGTTGATGCTATGGAGATTATGCTATGGAGTTGATGCTATGGAGATTGGGCTGACACCATCACAGACTACAGAGTTGTTACAGACAGACCATGAGGAGATTTTTGTGATGAGACTACTGGACTAATGCTGAGAGACTGTGTAAAGAGCATGCAGGCTGGATTACTGTTGTTGATGCTACATGCTAAAAAGCCTCCACTGGTGATCTCCACATGCTATGTGTGAGTGTTGGACTATAGAACCACATATAGGACATGTGTGGTAACGTAACTATTTCACCTTTATTCCCTTTTATTTTATTTGTACTGTATCTTGTAACTAGTAACTGTTAATGCTTGTATATATCTGCATATCTGTTCTGAGCTGTATGTGTTAGATGTTAATACCGACCCATTTAGGGGTTAATAAATATGTAAAATTTAGAAGGCTTGTCTTGTATTTATCTT
This sequence comes from Leptodactylus fallax, assembly GCA_947044405.1. Classification (NCBI taxonomy): domain Eukaryota; kingdom Metazoa; phylum Chordata; class Amphibia; order Anura; family Leptodactylidae; genus Leptodactylus; species Leptodactylus fallax. The sequence continues at coordinate 1,430,691 of CAMRHE010000327.1, forward strand.
GTGAACCCGACACTCACTGGCGGCGAGTGTGGTTTTTATATGAAAGAGGACTCAGGGTGTGGCCAAAGCGGTTTGGCGCACTGAGGATCTTTCACAGATGGCCTCATTGATTAAATCAGCCCCACATGCATGTAATACACATGTCCCAACCTAGGCTAAATGTGGCCTTATGAAAGAATCAGAATGGTTACATTGGAAGTCTCCACAATATTGCCACCTCCACAAGATGACCACCACTGACATACTCTTGGCACTGAGCTCTTTGCTCGTCTGAAATAATCAACATTCCTCAAAATGACTACAAATACAGCATATAATGGCAAGTAATGGCTAATATTCTAGTATACCGTATACTACAGCAACCGTACTCAAACACCTTACCTAGTGAGAATGGCACAAAGGCCTCGTTCTTCTGGAAGTTGCCGTTGTCATTCAGAAAATTTGCAGGATCAAAATGTTTTGGGTTCTTAAAACATTTGGGGTCCTTCAGTACGGATGTCAACATGGGGAAAACTAGAATTCCCTGCAAACATGAATAACAGAGCATGAATTTTATTTCATTTTGACAGCAGCGGGATCACGTAGGATTTTATAGGGTTGCCCATTGCAAATCATTCCTGTTCTTATTACTGTCAATTTGTGGGTCTGTGGCTTATGACTTACCCGCCCATTTTATGTGATATACATTATGTATAAATATCATACATATTTCTGAGTGTCACATAAAGCCAGATCCACTGCAAAATGTAAACTTCTGTGATGTGCCCCCACCCTCATCCAGAATGGTCTTGAGATTAAGGCCCCACACTGCGAATTGCTGAAAAAAAAATGCTGCGTAAAGACTGCTTCGGAAATGCGTCTCGTTTTTTTCCAGTGTTATTCACAGAAAGTCCACAGAGTTTTCCTTTGCGGACTTTCTGCCTCTATTTTACCTATAATGAAAACACTGTGCGTTTTTGAAATCACAGCATTCCCGCTGCACATTTTATTCTGCAATGTGAGGATGGGATTAGCCAGAATCTCATCCACTTTGCAGGTAATGTAAAACGCAGCATTTTTGCAATGTGGGTCCCCGGCCTTAGATTCCTTTTGCTTCTCACCTTTGGAATGTGGTATCCTCGGAAAGTTGTGTCTCTATCTGTTGCGTGTGGGAGTCCCAAAGGTGTGATGTCTGCAAACCTCTGAATCTCATGGATAACGGCATCGGTGTAAGGCATCCGGACTCGATCCTCTACTGAACAACATCGATTCTGGCCAGTCACACAATCCATCTCCTCCTGAATCTTCCCTTATGAGCAGATATCACAATTCACAGTTAATAACAGTAATGGAAATGTATAATGTATTCTATTACTTATTATTATTAATGTTATATTGTATGCATTATTGTAAAGACTCAGAGAATTGTATTGCACAGATATATACATAGTGCTCCTTAAAAAAAAACCTTAAAAACTTTTTTTTAATCCCCCTATGGGGCTTGAACGGCTTCAGAATGCTCTCGGTTGTCATAGGAACTGTACGGCTCCAGGAGCAATACCGGAAGATAAAAGTGAGTGGCTTGGGGAAGGGGCTGAGGACAGCATTGGGGAGAAGGGGCAACATGAGGCTACAGAAAGAGTTAATGCCCAAGATGAGAGAGGATTCTGAATACAGATATGGGAGACTTGCTGTTTCATGTTACCTGCCTTACTTCAAGTTAGCTGTAAGATGTTGCACTGATCAACTGATCCTCTATCTTTCAATATCATCAAGGGCACTCCAACCACTATTAGGCTTAAGTAGACTTACTACAGGGAACTGCTTCAGAACATCAAGCCCAACTGTGCCCGACTACTACTCACATCCTCCCCATTCCTCCACTGGTTTGTTGCACTTACGTTCCACATCTGGGTATTTGAGTAGATAGAGTAAACCATATTTAAGGGATGTGCTTGTAGTTTCTGTGCCAGCAATGAAGATGTCCATGACTGTGCCAAATAAATTATCAAAGTGGAATTCAGTTTTTGGATTGTCCTTCTCCTGTAATGTCACAAAGTATCTGGGGTTATGTGTTTGTCATAGGCAGGGCAATTTGTCAATTTAATATTGGACTATGTAGATAATATAAAAGTGTTTTACGTTACCTCCTCCATCTTTATTAAGAAGCAGTCAATGAAGTCCCGAGGACAGTTTGGGTCAAGGGTTTCTTTGTGGCTTTCCAAGGACTCTGCAACAAAGTCTTTCATTTTCTCCAGATTCCTAAATACCTTTTGGTGGGGTCCAGGGAGAATATGGAAAGTCTTGGGAAAGATATTGAGAAGCTAAAAATAGAGTAAAAGGAAAAAAAATGGTTTTTCAATGATGAATTTCTGAAGTCCATCCGAATAGATTCAGTCATTGGTATTTGATATTCATGTAAACTTCCAACCTTACCAACAGTTATGTAAAAATATTAACTTACAATTCCCCAAACAGAAGACATGAGCAGAGATACTTCTTTTAGTAAGGAGAGAATTGATATTTTTACATTTCTGTTGGGCTCTGGGGTGATTTTAAGGTCCTTATTGGCTACTACATATTTTCTATTGCTCCTCTACAGATTGTGACCTACATTTACTAATAGTTAAACAGTGGAAATTTAGGCCATCGGACATGTGACTGATGTTTTTGTTACAATTGTCGCACGGCCATTTCTTAACACTTTAATATCAGTGCGGCTATAAACACATCAGGTCTATTTTAGCAGTCAAAAAAAAAAAAAACATTCAATGGGTTCGATTTTAAAGGTCATCAAAATGAATTTGTATCTGAGTAAAAACAGATCCGCAGGTTGGGTTAAATAAAGACCAATGAAATTTATTGTTTTTTTTAAAGGTCTGTTAAAAAAGATAGAATGATCTTTAAAACAGACGATAACCATGAAAAGGATGTAAAATATGTGATAATATGTGATAGACTGAAGAAAGAAAGTCTGTTTCATCTGTCTTTTTCAAAGCTGTTTTTTTTTTATTCTTCTAACGTCATGTGAATAGAGTCTTACACAAGCAGTCTGAAAAATTCTCCAGATTTATCACAGTGACTGATGCTGGGGGATAAATCTTACATATCTTTAGGTGGTCTAGTCTAAATTTACATCAACTTTTAGTTGACTTACCATGATCCAGAATTTTTCAAAAAAATTTTAGAGCATTTTTGGCTCATTTAGGCACATCTAAGCCATGCCCCTTTTCCTGGGAAGTCATGCCCACATGTCTAGCAAGCTGAGCCAAAGCCACCATGGCCAGAGAAGGAGAGAGCAGCTGCCATCTTAGGGCTCCTCTATGGTGCATTGCACATCCAGGGGACACTGCACAGAGGCTCCACTGCATGCACAGTCATTATTGGTTATACAAGTATCAACACAGAGATACACAACAGTTTGTCATAATGCAGAATTTAATATACATTGTCCATTTCTAGAAAATTTATAACAAACATCCTGCAAGTTATTGCACCAAAAAATCCAAGAACAAGACAGTGAAAAGAGAATAAGAAAATTCCCCTAGTAGGGTGCAAAGCTCAAATGACCTGGATACTGTACCAGGAAGCGATAAAGCAGTACTTCAATATCTTCAAGAATGACTCCATAATGGAGTAAAAATGTAGCTGTATTCAGGACCGGATAAACCGGGGACTTTTTCTTGACACTGTCGGAGTGTTGTTTTGTCTCTGTAATTTATTGCAATGGTCAAACTAAAGAGAAGATCCCTCGGAGCGCTTCAGTCATCTGCTGGTCACATACATCTGGTAGGTCCTTGGTACTGCTCCATTTTTGTTTGGTTCTGGGGTGATTTCAAGGTCCTCGGGGGCTACTTCTGACTTCAGGTTAAATCGTTGTAATATGCTGGTAAGGAATAGAAATACTTCCATGCGTGCCAGACCTTCTCCAATGCAACTCCTTTTGCCTATGGGAAGGGATAACATATCATGACATTTAGACAGTTTGACTTTTTTTAGTGTAACAAAACAAGCCTAAAATACAACAAAGTGACCAAAGCCAATAGTTTGCATTGTTATCTCCACAGAGCTTAGGCCAAAAGCAGAACACACCGAGTTGGGCTGACTGACTCATTTTTAGGAAAATGTTGTGTGATATCAAGCAGGGGCAAGTGCCCTAAAATGAGGAACTAGTTCTCAGTCTATCATGGTCAAAAAAATTCAATAGGTAACTTCTAAAAAATTGTAATTCTTGGGGTCTTCCCTGGTGTGCCTTTTCCTTAGCCCTCTGCATCACAGTATCGACCACCTCTCCACATCTTCTGTTCACATCATTTCTTCTTCCATTTTTCAGTAGTAATGGGTCATTGATGTACTTGGTCTCCTTAAGGAGATGTTATGAGGCCATGTCACAGTGTACAAGGACTTATTAGACCATACATGCCATGCTACCTTTTGGAAAGTAGTTCCCTATAGATCAACGTCTGGTTTTCCTGAAATCTAGTGGCATAGTCTGGGAATAAACCAAATCCTGAACATTTCCTCTAACAGGAAGGAAGACTCATGTGCAGACAGTTGTTTTGGGGTTATCACCTCTCATCAGTGTGAAGCAGGGACTGACTGGCTGGGTGAGAGGTCATAGACATAGGTCAGAAAGGGTACTATGTCTCCTAAGGGGGATGACGTCTTTATCAGGCCACCTCATGGTGTACAGGGACTTATTAGACTATGCATGCCCTGCTAAGAATTCTGGGAAAGGAATATGCAAATAAGTAATTGGTAGAGAAAAGGGGAGTTAAACCTGGAAATATCTGCAGTTGGGTCTCCTTTCCTTTTGGAGAAGATATTCAGGCTTGGCTTCCCAAATTATTATTAAACCAAATTATTGGTTTCAAGACGCTAGAGTAAGTTCCCCTTTCTCAGTAATAATGATAGGATGATCACTATCTGCCCTTAATAACTAAGGGTCTCTCTGAACCTCTTCAATTGCTAAGCCCCATATCAGCTACTATGCCTGAAAGTGGTCAGTTACTTAGCATTAAACTACTGCATATAGACAGAGAGATGGTGTGATGATTCTGCCTAAATATGGCCATAACTCAGAGATGTATTTTGGTCTCTGGGTAGCGTATTTCTCTCTAGTTCCATTTATTCATACTGTGCGCAGCTATGAGCCTAGGTGTATATTGGAAGTAGTGGCAACACTGGAACAATAGGGCTCCATTGAATTCATACACAGTCCTGGCTGATCAAACAAACATGCATTGTCCAGCTGCACTGGTTGACCAGATATGGCTGATCACATTGTATCAGGTCATTTGGTCTCATCTACATACAAAAGATCTGGACTTGATTGCATTAACTCATCAGACATGCTGTTGCCGGTGACCTCATTCTGGAAGGTGGCATAAAGGGTATAAAAGATGAGGTAAGAGTCAGTGGGTGGAGTTGATACTAGGAGTTGATACTATGGAGATTATGCTATGGAGTTGATACTAGGAGTTGATGCTATGGAGATTATGCTATGGAGTTGATGCTATGGAGATTGGGCTGACACCATCACAGACTACAGAGTTGTTACAGACAGACCATGAGGAGATTTTTGTGATGAGACTACTGGACTAATGCTGAGAGACTGTGTAAAGAGCATGCAGGCTGGATTACTGTTGTTGATGCTACATGCTAAAAAGCCTCCACTGGTGATCTCCACATGCTATGTGTGAGTGTTGGACTATAGAACCACATATAGGACATGTGTGGTAACGTAACTATTTCACCTTTATTCCCTTTTATTTTATTTGTACTGTATCTTGTAACTAGTAACTGTTAATGCTTGTATATATCTGCATATCTGTTCTGAGCTGTATGTGTTAGATGTTAATACCGACCCATTTAGGGGTTAATAAATATGTAAAATTTAGAAGGCTTGTCTTGTATTTATCTTGTGAACCCGACACTCACTGGCGGCGAGTGTGGTTTTTATATGAAAGAGGACTCAGGGTGTGGCCAAAGCGGTTTGGCGCACTGAGGATCTTTCACAGATGGCCTCATTGATTAAATCAGCCCCACATGCATGTAATACACATGTCCCAACCTAGGCTAAATGTGGCCTTATGAAAGAATCAGAATGGTTACATTGGAAGTCTCCACAATATTGCCACCTCCACAAGATGACCACCACTGACATACTCTTGGCACTGAGCTCTTTGCTCGTCTGAAATAATCAACATTCCTCAAAATGACTACAAATACAGCATATAATGGCAAGTAATGGCTAATATTCTAGTATACCGTATACTACAGCAACCGTACTCAAACACCTTACCTAGTGAGAATGGCACAAAGGCCTCGTTCTTCTGGAAGTTGCCGTTGTCATTCAGAAAATTTGCAGGATCAAAATGTTTTGGGTTCTTAAAACATTTGGGGTCCTTCAGTACGGATGTCAACATGGGGAAAACTAGAATTCCCTGCAAACATGAATAACAGAGCATGAATTTTATTTCATTTTGACAGCAGCGGGATCACGTAGGATTTTATAGGGTTGCCCATTGCAAATCATTCCTGTTCTTATTACTGTCAATTTGTGGGTCTGTGGCTTATGACTTACCCGCCCATTTTATGTGATATACATTATGTATAAATATCATACATATTTCTGAGTGTCACATAAAGCCAGATCCACTGCAAAATGTAAACTTCTGTGATGTGCCCCCACCCTCATCCAGAATGGTCTTGAGATTAAGGCCCCACACTGCGAATTGCTGAAAAAAAAATGCTGCGTAAAGACTGCTTCGGAAATGCGTCTCGTTTTTTTCCAGTGTTATTCACAGAAAGTCCACAGAGTTTTCCTTTGCGGACTTTCTGCCTCTATTTTACCTATAATGAAAACACTGTGCGTTTTTGAAATCACAGCATTCCCGCTGCACATTTTATTCTGCAATGTGAGGATGGGATTAGCCAGAATCTCATCCACTTTGCAGGTAATGTAAAACGCAGCATTTTTGCAATGTGGGTCCCCGGCCTTAGATTCCTTTTGCTTCTCACCTTTGGAATGTGGTATCCTCGGAAAGTTGTGTCTCTATCTGTTGCGTGTGGGAGTCCCAAAGGTGTGATGTCTGCAAACCTCTGAATCTCATGGATAACGGCATCGGTGTAAGGCATCCGGACTCGATCCTCTACTGAACAACATCGATTCTGGCCAGTCACACAATCCATCTCCTCCTGAATCTTCCCTTATGAGCAGATATCACAATTCACAGTTAATAACAGTAATGGAAATGTATAATGTATTCTATTACTTATTATTATTAATGTTATATTGTATGCATTATTGTAAAGACTCAGAGAATTGTATTGCACAGATATATACATAGTGCTCCTTAAAAAAAAACCTTAAAAACTTTTTTTTTTAATCCCCCTATGGGGCTTGAACGGCTTCAGAATGCTCTCGGTTGTCATAGGAACTGTACGGCTCCAGGAGCAATACCGGAAGATAAAAGTGAGTGGCTTGGGGAAGGGGCTGAGGACAGCATTGGGGAGAAGGGGCAACATGAGGCTACAGAAAGAGTTAATGCCCAAGATGAGAGAGGATTCTGAATACAGATATGGGAGACTTGCTGTTTCATGTTACCTGCCTTACTTCAAGTTAGCTGTAAGATGTTGCACTGATCAACTGATCCTCTATCTTTCAATATCATCAAGGGCACTCCAACCACTATTAGGCTTAAGTAGACTTACTACAGGGAACTGCTTCAGAACATCAAGCCCAACTGTGCCCGACTACTACTCACATCCTCCCCATTCCTCCACTGGTTTGTTGCACTTACGTTCCACATCTGGGTATTTGAGTAGATAGAGTAAACCATATTTAAGGGATGTGCTTGTAGTTTCTGTGCCAGCAATGAAGATGTCCATGACTGTGCCAAATAAATTATCAAAGTGGAATTCAGTTTTTGGATTGTCCTTCTCCTGTAATGTCACAAAGTATCTGGGGTTATGTGTTTGTCATAGGCAGGGCAATTTGTCAATTTAATATTGGACTATGTAGATAATATAAAAGTGTTTTACGTTACCTCCTCCATCTTTATTAAGAAGCAGTCAATGAAGTCCCGAGGACAGTTTGGGTCAAGGGTTTCTTTGTGGCTTTCCAAGGACTCTGCAACAAAGTCTTTCATTTTCTCCAGATTCCTAAATACCTTTTGGTGGGGTCCAGGGAGAATATGGAAAGTCTTGGGAAAGATATTGAGAAGCTAAAAATAGAGTAAAAGGAAAAAAAATGGTTTTTCAATGATGAATTTCTGAAGTCCATCCGAATAGATTCAGTCATTGGTATTTGATATTCATGTAAACTTCCAACCTTACCAACAGTTATGTAAAAATATTAACTTACAATTCCCCAAACAGAAGACATGAGCAGAGATACTTCTTTTAGTAAGGAGAGAATTGTCCTGAATTTGATATCTTCATAGTCAAAGCGTTCTCCAAACACAACTGAGCAGATAACATTGGAGACAGCCAAGGTCAGTAGATCTGTTGGTTCAAAGGGAGTGCCTGCAAGGAAATAGCCACACTTGTCAATGACCAACATATAAAGGTTTCATCACATTCTGATTCCAAATTTATTTATCTATTTTGGGTTTTTTAGGACCAAGTCATCTAATGGTCATAATGGCATCTGGTGTCTGAACTTATCACACGGATGTGTTCATTGAAATGGTTTGAATTGTACAAAGTACATGACAAAAGTGCGTCACATGACATGACAATAGTGCAACCTGATTGTGTGATTTGATGGACAAGGACAGCCCATGGCAGGAGTCTCTGGGCAGTCTCATCATAAATTAGTTTCTATGTGAGTTTTCCTCAAAATCTTTGAAGGGGAAGTAAATATGGGTAGACCTTCCCCCATCATTCCAGAGCTGGGGCTCCGATTTCTGGCATTATTGCTGAAGTGTTGTAAGTGATAACCAGTCTCCAGGCTACTGCAGCTTCTCTTTGGTCTCATTGGGCAGTTGCATGTGGTAGTGGCTTACATCATTGCTGCAATGGTGGTCTCTCTGCAGCAATGATGCAACCGCCTAGCTCTTATGACCAATGAGGCCACTGATTGGCTGAAGTGGCCACATGGCTGATCATTGATTCAGGGGCTCCAGCTATAACACCAGTAACTAGCATAGACCATCAGAGCCCCACTGCTGGAACAAAGGGAAGAAAAAGGAGTGAGCATTTTTTGCTTTAAGCTTTAATAATAATATGTACCCAAGTACCCTGGAGCCCTGAAGTTACCTACCCAAATTTTTGCCTCAACTGTTAATGCTCTGACTCTCGGTCACATGACTGACTCCATACTACTCAATGGGCCTGTGCCCCAAGTGGAAGGGAGCTGGGGACATCAGTGAGAGCTGGAGTGCTACAGGGAAGAAGAGGAACCAGAGTTCAGGCCTGTCCAGCTGCCCTCTGCATAGGTAACTTTGGGGCTCCAGGGGACCAGGTTGTGTATTAGTAATAAAGCTTAACCAGTGCAGGGAGCGTACTCATAAGCTTTATTACTCCCCGGATATCCCCTTTTATGTAAGTATAGATGGAGCGCCTATTGCCTGTCGTTGACCTCTCGGAGTTCCAAGTGCATTTTAACTATATGTGGAGGAGATTTTCATAACCTCATTCACATGTATTGTACTGTAAAACTGCAAGAATCCGCAGTAATTCTATCTTAAAGGCTCAATCCTTTGAACATATAAAAATTCAGTTGCCACATCAAAGAGTTGTTTGGAAATCTCAGATATCAGCAGTTGTTTGGTTCGGTCTTCACACACTAGAGCCATTTGGTGACCTTCCAGATTGACCACATTATGTGTCTCACTATACAGTTTTGAAAAATATCTATAAATTAGGAAGGGCTTAGAGGGGTTTGAAATGTGCCAAAATGCTTCACAAATTGTGTCAAAATTATGTAGCAAAATATTAGTCTGAAGTAAACCAATCAGTATGTAGCATGGGAAAGAGAAAAGCATCTAATGTGTCTAACAAGATGCACCAAAGTAGCGGGAGACACTGGGAAAAATTTACATCTTCTGTTTGTCTGTTCAAGTTTAAGGCTGGGGCCCCCACGTTTTACAGTCCCTGCATAGTGGAATGGATTCTAGTGAATCCCATCCACACACTGCGGAAAAATATGCACTGTGGGCACACTGCAATTTCCAAAAACGTTGCGTTTACCTATTGAGAAACACTGGTGGTTTCCCTATGTTTATAATGGAAGCAGAAAGTCCGCAGAGGAAACCTCTGTGGACTTTCTGTGAAAAGTGCTGTGGAAAAAACCGCAATGTGTGTTTTTTTTCTGCAGCCCGCTACATGGACCTAAGGCTTGTCCAACCCCTGGGACCTCCACCGATCAGCAGTAACCTTTAATTGTTTCATTGCAGCTCTTCTATGTGCGGCTATCCCTGGTACTTCAGCTTAGCTCTTTCCATCTGCTCAATAGTGGGGTCCTGGATATGAGATTAAGGATAAGTCATCAATGTATATTCCCAGGACACCCCTCTAGGATTCTGGGTAAATGATAACTGAAGGTATATTATAAATTCCAAAGCATTCCATGATATATTGTTTTATAAATCGTCCACAAATCCGAAGGTCTGATGACTTGAATTACCAACATCACAGATCCTTATGATTCTAGTTTGGGACATTAAATCCACGTTGGTAATGGGATTTGAAGTTATAATATGGACCATATAATATGGCTGCATTACACATTATGTTCTCACTTTTCTTCTTAAACTCCTCAGTTAGGTAATGGGCTTCCTCTTGTATACGTTCTTCGATGCTTCTCTTCCCCATACCAAAATTTCTCAAAGTAGAAAGGGAAAACCGGCGCAGGTGTTTCCATCTCTCACCATTGGTCATGATCAATCCTGAGATAATAAAGCAATGAACAGTCATATTGTACTTTACAGTGACAAGTAACATGGTCTTAAAGTGAATCTCCAACCTAATACAGTGCCATGTAATCTGAGACTTGGCCAATCCTATAGGAAGGTTTGGTGTTCTATGATATTAAAGGGAAGTACAGAATATTTGTTTACTCACCATAACCTTTAAAGAGAAGATCAGCCAGTTCTGAAGGACCTCTGACACTGAACACATCCCCATTGTCTATTAAAGCCTCTTTCACACAATCATAGCCAACCAAGACTACCGCTGGTGCACTAGACAGGTAGATGGTGAACACTGGGCCATATTTCACACTCAGCTGGAAGAAAAACATCAAAATGAATTTAAAATTCACCCTCCGACTTTATACCAATATGATGTATCTACTGGTTGAAGGGGCAGATGTTTAGATGTCCTGAATAGAGATGAGCGAACCGCTTTGGCATGAGACAGATTCGACCCGAATATCCCAAATTGTTTGGTTTTTAACGAAACCAAACAATTTGGGGTTGTCTTGGATAAACTAAAATGGCCACAATGACATGCATTGTAGTAACTTATGATACTCTGGGGTCTCTTCATATCGCAGAGTATAATACATGGAGGCCCAGGGGAGGTGACAAAAATAAAAAAAAATCATGTATACTCACCTTCCCTCAGCTCTTTTGGACCTCCTTGTGACGTCATGTGCCTGGGGTCACTTCATGACCCAATCACAGGCCTCAGCAGTATCCCCAAGTGCATGACATCACCAAGGAGACAGAGAGAGCCAGACACTACGAGGAGGACCAAAAGAGGTGAGGGCAGGTGAGTGTAAATGTTTTTTATTTTTTACACCTCCCCTGAGCCTCCACCTATTATACTCTGAAGAGACCCCAGAGTATTATAATTTCACTTCTGGTTTGTACCGAACTTGTTCAACCCAAAACAAATCATGGACCCTAGCGACCTGACCCCAAACAAAATGAATCTTGGGAGGTTTTTCTATTTCTAGTCCTGAAAGTTATACATTGGGGTGTATGTTAAACGCAATAACCTCACTAAATTTGAAAGGGTATGGGGTCCATGACTGAATACCCCTGGCCTCTTGGAAGATCCAAACCCCAGCCGATCAGCACTATGGTGAGTGCCGCATCCTCTTCACTACTTACCAAGCACAGCGCCGTACATTTGTATAGTGACTGTACTTGGTGCTCACCTGAATGGGACTGAGCTGTGATGAGGCCATGTGACCAATAAACGTGATGTCACATGGCTCTTTGAGCATAAATAGAGGTTGCAAGAAGGAAGTTAGACAATGTGTGGCTGAGACCAGACACTATTTACTGCCACAAACACTAGGCTCAATAAGTTTATTAATATGATTGGTTGTCCATGGCCTGGCACAAGACCAAAGACACTTTGACATGCATGAGTAGAGAAAGAAGATATTGTGTCCAGTGCCATACTGGATTCCTTGGGCCCACCAGATATACTAAGTCTGGGGGCCCAGCCTCCAAGAACCCCTAAGAAATAGATAGTAGTGGCCTTCAAATCTGATGGACCAATATTGTACTAGAGTCTGGACCCACCGGGGCCAGTCTAACACTGATCATGTCTATCCCCTGATAGGGGAACATCATTAGTAGGAATAATGTCCCTTCAAGTGAGAGATGGCGCAAAAAGTAGTTGAAATACAAGTTACTGTCAACTGTGCAAGGTGTATGCGCACGAGTGAGGTTGGTTAATGGGGAAATGGAGTGACAGTGAACATTGCCGAGCGTTGCATAAAAGTACCTGGTGCAAGCCTGCCAATTCAGTAACAGTCAATAATATCACTGCTGCAAAACTGCAGCAAAATAGGTGAATAATCAAGAGGATCAGAGGATGTCAAATTAAAGGAGCTTTTCTAATAGGACATTTAGTAATATAAGACATACCCCACAGCACATTCTAATACAACTCACCTTCATCAAAGACTGGGGCATTTCTTTAGGGCTCATATGCAGCATGGTGCCCAATAAGGGCAGTGGGGGTGGTCCGGGGGGCATATTTTTCTTTTTTAGTTTTCTCCTCCATGTGAAGAAATACAGGACAAGGCTGACCAAGACAGTGAGGAGAAGAGTCCCTGATACTCCCAGTTCCATTGCCACCCCAGACCTGCAGCGAGAGGAAGGAAGAGACACAATTATTTACTATGTAACAGCCAATGTGTAAAGGTGTGCTCAATACAACAGGTGAACTTTAAACCTATGGATCTTTCCAATGTGCTAGCTTTATGAGGCCCAATCACATCATCCAGACAAGACCCAGCCAACATCACCCTATAAGGCTATGGAATAGGAACATGTTATCACGTGTGTAACCTTAGACTGCAATGGGCAGAGTCCGGCAAGTGGAGAGATACACACATGGTGGAACATACTGTACAAAACCACCTGATAGCAGAGAACGGGTACAGTGACCCAATGTAATAGAATTGGTGGTCTATAATAACATAACATGTTGAACAATATGGGAAAAGGTTCATTCTTTATATCATATTTCCTATTTTATCTTCAGAGATACTGTGACACACTGTGGTATCAATACTTATTGCTTCTCACCCCAAAATATTGGGAAACTTTCACTACTGATGAAAAAAATGCATTGGACTGCAGATAATGATTTTTTAGTAGGTAAATTCAGAGAAAAATAGGGACAAGCATTGGGCTGGGTTAATCCTTTTCCATTGAGGAATATACTATAGAGATTATATCAGCAGCTGCCGACATGCATATTTTTAGGGGCAGCATAGTGTCATACTGGTTCACACTGTTGCCTTGCAGTACTGGGGTCCTCAGTCTTCATCCCACTATGGGTACCATATACTGTACAAGGAGTTTGTATGTTCTTTGTCTTTCTGTACTGTAGGTTTCTTCCCACACTACAAAATTATACTGATAGGGTATTTGACTTCTTATAAATATATAGTCTTTTTTGTGGTCTCCATAGTTGTCCCAATAATAGCAGCCGCAAAAATGGAGACAGCTGAGTTCATTATTTTCCCCTGTCTGGCTCGCTACTGCCCTTTTGACCTATTAGTGAATGGCTCTACACTTCCCCAGTCTCACATGTCTGCCACCTTGTTCCATTGTGTCTTTCCTTATACCCAAGGCCTTACCACCTCTTAGCGCCACCAACTCAAAAGTCAATGAAAATGCTAGTCCATGCCCTCATGATCTCCTTCATAGACTATGGTAACATCCTTCTCTGTGGCCTCCCATCTATCTACCTCTCCAGTCTACACAAGACCTTCTGTGTTCTCCTCTTAACTGGTTCTCTAGCAGCTATTTCCTAGATTTACCATGCATCCCTCATAATCGGGAAATCACTACTCCAACACATTAGTCTAAATTCAGACAACCAATGGTAAAAACAGCCGTGAAAAACTTTTTCCTAGGCCAATTTGCATCCTTTTTCACAGAACTTATATTATGGATTGACTGCTACAACGGACTGTCAATATATCGGTCATGTGAATAGCCCCCATTCACAGACAGTGAAATTCGGTTGTGTGACTATAAGGTTAGACTGTTCCTCACCTTCGAAACTAAATTGCAGCCTGAGCTCTTACGCTAGGTTCACACCTACGTTGGGGTTTCCGTTCTTTGGGTCCACTTGGGGACCTGAAAAATGGAAACTCAATCTGCTTTAAAAGCGTTTACCCGCAAAAACCTGCGGACCCTATAGCCTATAATTGGGTCCTCCAGGTTTCCACCCCGAAAAGCCCTGCTTGCAGGATTTTTCTCTGCGCAGTTTTGAAGTGGAATGGGGGACGAAACCCCTGAACAGTCACCGAATGCTGGTGTAACAATAGCTGTAGTTCATCGGATGTCTACTTCCATCAGCGTACATTCACACTGGGCAGATTTGTTGCAGATATTTGTGTTACTGTCCTATTCATCTCAATGGAGTTTGCAGAATTCCATGCACCAGCTGTAGAAGTAACGCCATTCAGACGTATCCCATCTACCTTCAGTTGTACAAATGTCTGCAATAAATCTTCTATGTGACCAGTCAGCTGCTGCAAAGGCAAATAATCATGGGCTCCATCAAAAGGGGTATGGGTGCACATGATGCAAACACAGTTTTGGAATTTTACAAGTCTCGCGTCAGACTACACACAGAGCCAAAAAAGTTTTTGAATATTTAGTGTACAGTATGGCTTCATGGTATATTTCTATCATGCTGCTTTTCTGTGCGGTTACCATTGAGGTCGCAGCTGTCTATACTGAACGCTTCATGTCCTTTCTATGTGTATTCTGCAAACACAACTCGTCATATAGCACAGCACAAGACAAAGCCTGGAAATACTGGGAAGTGGCCAGCGGTGTCTAATAATACACTTCACAGTAGTATAATGTTGTACCGTGTTAGCCATTGAGAGTAGTGGAAGAGTGAAGAAATCAGGTGATACCTTTTAGAGGCTAACTGAGTTTATTTATAAGTAAGCTTTCAGGAGTACTCGCTCCCTTCATCAGACATGGTGTGATACAAGAACTGAAAATTCACAGATTTTTATACACATGGTCTTCAAAGCATTTTAGAGTCCTTAAAAAAAGCCAAAACAAAATGCAATCTAAGTAGAGAAGTTATTTACAACAGGTCAAAAAACAATCTGGAAAGTTGTGGTGAATCTGTGAATTTTCATACTAGCCCAGCTCAGCAAAGCTGTGTTGTGAATCTTTCCTCCTATGAACCAAACAAACACGAAATGTCAGTTCTCTCCAAAGGTCTGTCCTTCTGTCCCTCAGCACACACTGACCATATCAAACTCTGCAATGATATGGAGGAGTTTTTCAGAAAAATGAGATTAAGGGAATATTTTTATGACAAAGACCCTCCATGCAGCAGCGACTCTGAGATGGAACAGCCCATAAGGAATCCTACCAAAAAATCTACCTGGACCCCACGCCCTGGAACTAACGCAGCATTGGATAAATATATTGACTGTTTCAGAAGCAAAGTAAAATCAGAAATCCTGGAGAAACAAAAGAAACAGGCGCATAACCTAACCCTGCAGGAACAGAAGGCTATTACTTCACTAAAAGAAAATCAGGATATAATAATAAAACCAGCTGACAAAGGGGGCGCAATAGTCATAATGAACATCTCAGACTATATCCAGGAAGCAAACAGGCACCTGTCAAATCCCATCCATTACTCCAAACTTGGAAGTGATCCCACAGAGGCCTATATGAAAGAACTAAAGAGTATGATCAAGGAGTTTCCAGTCCAGATCCAGAATCAGGTAAAAGGACTTATCCCACAAGATCCCAGACCGAGCTGCTTCCATATGCTCCCAAAGATACACAAAGATGGCAACCCTGGGAGGCCTATCATTTCTGGCATTGGGACACTGACAGAAAACATCTCAGGTTGGGTGGAAAATCTCCTAAAACCCTTGTCAGGGACACTCCAAGCTATATCCAGGACACCACTGACCTTCTTAACAAACTGAATGCCCTGGGCCCTCTACCTGAGGGTACCATTTTGGCCACCATGGATGTGGAATCCCTGTATACCAACATTCCTCACAAGGATGGAGTTGCAGCATGTCGGGCACACCTGGCAAAACAAAACCTCCCAACAGAACCAGTAACGCAGCTCATACAATTCATCCTCAGCCACAACCATTTTACCTTTGCAAATCTCTTTATGGCAGAACTGGAAGGAACATATTTATCAACATGCACCACCAAACCTATGATTTACCTTCGTTATATCGATGATATCCTTGTCATCTGGACTGCAGGTGAGGAGGCCCTACTTCAATTCCATAATGACTTCAATGACTTTCACCCGACCATCAACCTTAAACTTAGCTATTCAGGGAGTGAAATTCACTTTCTGGATACCATAATATACATCAAGGACCACCGACTACTCACATCAATATACCACAAACCCACAGACAGAACGGCCTACCTGAAAAACGACAGCTTCCACCCCAAGCACACAAGACAATCTATCATCTACAGCCAGGCTATACGATACAATCGTATTTGCTCCGACAAAACAGACCTGGACAAGCACCTCCTGGATCTGAGGATGAAATTTCTCAGATTGGGATACAAACCAAAAGTAACAGACAACCAATTAAACAAAGCGGCAGCCATTAACAGAGACAGTCTGCTCACATATAGAGAGACCCGGAAAGAAGCCCGAGTGCCCCTAGTTGTCACCTACAACCCACAGCTGGAGATCCTACGAAGGATTGCCAAAGAGCTCCAACCTGTGCTACATAGGGACAACAGACTCAAGGACATATTTCCAGTCCCCCCTCTCCTTTCCTTTCGACAACCACCAAACCTGAGGCGTATTATTGTCCGGAGTGCCCTGAAGGCCCCAACTGAAAATGGCACCTCACCTTGCCTACATAAAAGGTGCATGACCTGCAAGCACATCCACACCACTGACAGTGTACCTATCCCACAGTCACAACAGATGCACAGAATTAGGGGGACATTCTCCTGCAGGTCTTCCAATGTGGTGTACCTCATAATGTCTGTGCAATGTCCCACCGCAGGCCTCTATGTGGGGGAAACAGGGCAGAGACTCAGTCAACGAATGAACTCACATAGATCCAGCATTAATAACAGCAGAATCGATCTCCCAGTGGCCGCACATTTCTCCGGAGAAAACCACTCTATTGAAGATTTGCGGGTTGTGGTTTTAATGGGACATTTTAAGACGCAGGAAAAAAGGAAAGAATCAGAATACAAGTTTATGGAAAAATTTCAAACTCTGCAATTTGGACTTAATATTCATGCCAGCTTCATGTCACACTATGTATGACCTGTGAGGGTTACAAATCACCTCCTGATAGCAAACAGATAACAGATCCCTCTGTCACGCACCACAACTTTCCAGATTGTTTTTTGACCTGTTGTAAATAACTGCTCTACTTAGATTGCATTTTGTTTTGGCTTTTTTAAGGACTCTAAAATGCTTTGAAGACCATGTGTATAAAAATCTGTGAATTTTCAGTTCTTGTATCACACCATGTCTGATGAAGGGAGCTAGTACTCCTGAAAGCTTACTTATAAATATACTCAGTTAGCCTCTAAAAGGTATCGCCTGATTTCTTCACTCTTCCAATACACTTCACAAGCAGAGAGTCCCTACATAATAAACTAGAGATGATAAGATCAGACACAGAAAAGAATAAAATGACTGACAACAGAGTACAGTAGAATGCTTTAACTGCAGAGAAAATCAACACAAGACTTTTAGGGTATTCTCCCTGTAATAGTCTTGAAGGCAAGAAGAAGGATTTCTAAAATAATAGGAGGAAGAAAGAAACCTGCAGAGAACTTGCTGTCACCTGGATCTCCTTCCGCCTTCAGGTGTGTAGGAGGAGGAGGAGGCTGGAGCTGCTCAGGTGCAGTGATTGGTGCAGGCTCTGGCTGTTGTACACCCAGTCACTTCTGTCTTGTATTTGTACCAGCCCCTCCCCATGTGAGCTGTAGCCGTATCATATACAGTATATACATCCGGGGCTGCTCTCCAGGGAAACAACTCAGCCTATACAGATGATTAGACCATATGTGGAAGTGAAACCTTCCGTCTTCCCTTCATCATATCCTGTATATTTTGCTTGTCACATTTAAGTTTGTTATTTGAGATTTTGCAAATATTTGCAAGATTCACCCCAAGTTGTGTATTGGTCAGAACTGAAAGTGATTTTATAAGAAATACTTTTATAGAAATTATTATATTCGCCATGAAATAACAATTCTGATCATGTTTTATACACATGTAACTGTGTCATTCCTCTGTTACCCCTCCTAGAAATTTCAGAATAAATTGATAATGATACTTTACTATTCCATTTGTCAAAGGGGTGTGTCCCTACATAGTCTGACACAGGATTTTTCCCTCCCTCTCCAATTCAGACAGATTTCTATCACTAAGCCATCAATATTAATGCATCAATAATCAATAATACAAACAAGTGAACAGGTTCGTAATTAATTTTTTCCAAAAATTTTGAGCTTGGCTGAATCTGAAATTTTTGTTGTTAGCCATCCAAAAGCCACTATTATATTCTGGGGTCCCTGGGCTCGTCAAAGCATACATCGCGGGTCCCCTTCCTCTCTGGGCCTCTTCTGGTCTCCCCCAGGAACACTGACATCTTTCAGGAGGCCAGAAAAGACCTGAAGAGGAAAAAGACCTGCAGTGTACACTGTGCGGAGCCCAGGAGAGATGAGGTTGACTGCGTCTTATGTGTACTCACTTCCCGTGGGCTTCTGCTTATTATACTATTGGGTCCCAAGAAACCATAGAGTACAATAATGGTTCATAGGTAGCAAACCCCAAAAATTTCAGATTCAGGTGAACCTGAAACTTTTGGAAAATTTACTGTAGAATGAATCAGCTCATTACAAACCAGTTTGCTCATATCTAATGTTGATTATTGATGGATTAGTGATAGTTTTTTATATCCGCCTATGCCAAGTTGTTTTATAATTGGATCTTCACTTTAAATGTTATATACTGTATTTTACAAAACCCAATTTATAATTTGGGGTAAATTATGAAAGTCAAAGTAGATGTGGACATCGACAACTCTCAAGACTACACATAAACTAACCCAGAAGCCATAAATACTGTCTCCAGAAAGTGCCTGAACATAGTCTCAGAAGAAATAATACACGAGCCGGCCAGGGCATAGAATGGAGAAAGCCGTGAGCCCATTTTCTTTGCCCACATTATTGACTTGCCCCTGTAAAGCGAGGCCTGGAACTAAATCATGTGATTTCTATAAACATAGGGTCACTTTTTAACCCAATCCACACTATCCCATACCCTACCACTATGTGACTACAGATGATACGTGGGAAGAGGAAGCCATTTTCTTTATTTCATCCTCAGAGGCTACGGAGACATCCACACCTCACAGACTGCCAATAAGATGTTGTCTCATTGAACTCGGTTATGTGTGTTTAATAATAATATATTAATACATTATAAAGCATGTAAGATGTACAGGCAAGGGGATTATTTTTAGGAGTTCAATAATTGTATTGTCATCTGGGTTCCACAGAGAGCTGATATGTTCGGGCTATGAGTCCACCTGTCCCAGGTTCAGGAGTAATTTCAATATCTTCTGGAGCTTTGTTGGATTTCAGGTTAAACTTCTGCAGTATGGCGGTCAACATGAGGAAGATCTCCATGCGAGCTAGCCCCTCTCCTAGACAGCTCCGCTTTCCTGTGGGTAATAATATGAACAGTGTTAAAACTTCTCAGTCTCTGTCATAGTGATAGGACATAAACTACAGAAATGAAAGGTACTGGATTGTTTTCAGATAACGGGTCCTATTACACTAGCCAATACAGGCTGAGAACAAGTGCCGACTGAGGATAGCACATAGAGGAGGAACTATCATTTTTGTTATCATTCCTTCCACATTCATGATCGATAACACAATTACATGGACCAACTAATGGAAACAAGATGTCCTATGAATATTTGTTTCCAAAAACACAGCTGATCCGCAGATGTTCGGGGTGTTGGATCCCTGACCATCTTTAATTGATGACCTATCCAAAGAACAGGTCATCAAATTTATAAGAAAACTCTTATTAGCTCAATGGTTGTAGCCATGATGCACCTATAAAAATGCTTTATATCCCAACCTTGTAAGCAACTCATCTCAATCCAACATGAAATGAAGATAGTAATCCTGGTTGCTGTGGATTGGTGCAAACCTAAGAAATAGTCCCGCTTTATCTCTGACACAATAGCCTGGAGTGTTTCTATGGGCTAACTGCTGGAAGTTACGACCCCTTTCGGTTGTAACAGGAAAATACTCCTAATCATGTGTCCCATTACCAGTGGAGAATGGAAGAAAAGCCTCATTGTTCTTGAAATGTCCATTTTCATCCAAGAAATGTCCTGGGTCAAATTTGTCTGGTTGCTCAAAATACTTGGGGTCTTTTAGAACAGATGTCAACAATGGGGACACAATTGTATCCTGAAACATAAAATCAAGAGGTTAGTTATTATAAAGGTCAGCTTGTGACAAATTTAAGAGAGTCTATAAAAAGTCTTGGCTCCTTAGCTATTGGTCAAACCATTGTTGCACTGACTGCTATAGTACAAGATCAACTAAAGGTTCTCCAAGACTTCTTACTAATGACCTATCCCCAACATAAGATTGTCTGAAACTTGGCTTCCCAGAGATCATCTGTTTTTGGCATTGTGTATGAAGCCCATGTTGAGAGTTGGACTTCCACCAACCTCATACTGATGATCTATCCTAAGTCTTGGATAACCTTTTTATGAGGAGTCTTTGATAGGAGATTCTGACAAGTTGGAGAAGTAGCATGGTCTCCCTGCATTGATACAATGAACCAAAGATTTAGAGATTCAGTTTCAATCACTAATAGTGTCATATTAAATCCATTTACAGGACAGAGTTTTTCTCTAAGCAGTAAAATCTACAATAAATGTAATGTAAGAGCAGATATCCTGTATTGTACTGACCTTTGGGATGCTGTATCCTCTGAATATTGTATTCTCACTGGCCGCATGTGCAAGTCCCAGAGGGATTATGTCAGCAAATCTCTGGATCTCGTGAATCGCAGCATTTGTATAGGGCATGTTAGTTCGATCCTCCATGGTAGGGCATCGACTCTGTCCAATCACATTGTCTATCTCTTCCTGTATCTTCCCTGCAGGCAAACATTGTACATCAAATACTAAACTATAACCAAGCCCAGACACCTAGTCACCTACCATATTAACCCCTTCTATGAACTCCAGAGCAGATATCCTAACTTCAGGCCCAAAAATTAATACAAACATTTCATTAAATGAATAATAATTAAACTACCAACATTTCATCCTTATCCCCTAAAAGTTATTCTTGTTCAAAAAAACTTGTCCTGTTTTTCCATTGGTAAGTATTAGTTACATGCAAATTACAAAGAATAGTGATATACTGTAGAGATAGTGAAGTTATACACCTGGTTGTTATTCCTCTGTGTTACAATTGAGTTATTGCCACATAAAACTTGTTCAGGGAAAATAATTTTTAACAGTGTGTGCTATTAAACGGGTTGCTTTACCTCCAACAAACGTGACATGTAGTCCCATGTGTTATTCCTTTATAATATTAAAGTATACCTCCAGCTATAAACAACTTTTCATACATGAATAGTACAGATTAATATATGACACTTAGTAATAGATCTTATTTAGGAGACCTGTTTCTTTCACAATTTAATCTGTTCTCCTGCTCCTTGTCTTCAATCTGACTGCTTGTTTACATTATATCCATCTCCATCTTCAGCCTCACACAAACAAGTCTATAGAGCAAGGAAGGGTTTAGTTGGATTCAAATGGTTAACTGATTTATTGCCCAATTCTGTCCACTGGTAAGCCTCTTATCTACAACCTAGCAGTGTTAAAAAAGCAGTTTAACAGCAGCAATTATTTGAGTGTCTTTTCTAATCCCCTTCCCCTCATAGACTAATATGGAGAAAGTAACTGCCTGAAAAGTAGAGAAGTAAGATAACTGGAGGTTTGCTTTAAGGGTGCTTATGAGTCGTACTTGATGGAGCTTACGGTATACAGTAGACTTACTTGCCACATCTGGGTATTTGAGAAGGATGAGGAGGGCATTTTTCATAGTTGTAGTGGTAGTTTCAATTCCAGCAGTAAAGAGATCCATCACAGATCCAAACAAGTTCTCAAAATGGAATTCAGTATTAGGTTTATCTTTCTCCTGTAGATTTGGGCATATCATATGGTCACTGGCCACAAAATGGTTAAGTAATGACCTATCTGAAAAATGAAAACTTCACAATGTTCCTTAATCTTTATGTACAATAAATGTGCAGCCATTTTCTTCTAAGCTCCATTACTGGTCATTCAGACTTCTATATTTAGAAGAAGCTCTCTGACAACATCTGTCACAAAATAAGATATATTTGGGCTAATTTTTGTCAGTTATTAAAACGAACCTCCGCTCTCCATGGGAGCCATTGATGTCCCTGGGAAGACATCCCCAATAGTAACTATGATTCAACTTTTTCCACCTCAGGCATGATTTAGTGATTTATATGTTGTCTGACTTTTACATTAAAACCTCATATAAGCGGCATATACAGTTCGCCCGTCTTAATCAGAAGAGGCTTCAGGAAGGAACTGGTGTAGATTTAAGGTATAACTAGGGTCAGTTTTCTGGCATGACTTATAATAAACGTGTAGGGCCGAGGCCCCTGCCCAACCTGCCTTGGTCCCTGCCTTTCTGGAGGTGTAGAAGGAATAATATAGTACATTATTGGTGCAAAAGAGGACTGTGTGTCAAAGATGGCATAGAAAACTGGCATAGGCTAGGTTCACATCTACGACAGACTCTCCATCGTTCGGGTTTGCCTGGGAGAACCCGAATGATGGAGAGCAAGATTGCTAAAATAGAGGTTACATGCGGACACCAGCGGACCCGATTGACTATAATAGGGTCCACCAGGTATCCGTCATTTTCATACTGAAACCAGAAAAAAAGTCCTCTGTGCAGGAGGAGACTTCGGCGCAGATGTGAACTTAGCCATATATGGGTTAGCAAAGTCTGTAAGTTTGAAAACATGTATTTCTAGAAATTCCTGTTTAGTCATGTCACCAGATTGAGAGGAAGTAGCTGACTTCTCCTCCACCTGGATCAGAATATGCATCCTAATATATAGACTTTAGATTGAAAACAAGTATCACTAGAGACTCTAGTTCAGTCTTGAGATCCATGTTGGAAGGAGTAGCTAACGTCTCCATATACATAAATATGTAAAAGGTAGGTAAGAAATTACATTTTTACATAGGTATGAAGTATTTTCATGGCTCATCCATCGAATCCTACCCTGAACCGATTTTATTCCCTTCATTGAACTTGAATAAAATATATAAATCATTGATATTACCTTCTCCATCTTTATAAGGAAACTATCAATGAAATCTCGTGGGCAGTTCACATCAATAGTCTTCTTGTGGTTCTCAACAGCTTGGAGGATAAATTCTTTCTGTCTCTCTATGTTTGTGAAGACCTTCCTATGAGGTCCTGGGATATAATAGGAAGCCCTTGGAAACAGATTGAGAAGCTGCAAAAAGAAATTATTTTTTATTCACTTAACTCAATAGTTGGATCTTAACAGTCTAGAAAATGCTATTTATGTTGACTTACAATGCCCCAAGCAGAGGTCAGAAGGGATAGCTGTTCCTGCAGTAAAGACAATAGGGTCATGAACTTCTTATCTTCATAATCGAAGCGTTCTCCAAACACAACCGAGCAGATGACATTGGAGACAGCCAAACGCAATGAATCCGTTGGGTCAAACAGATTTTCTATAGAAAAACATAAAAGAAATTGCCATTAGCTCCTTACTGCCCCATTCTAGCCTCCATTACTATCATCAGCAATCATGGTGTCCATTTCTTTCCATTCCTACTTAAAACTCCTAATAGAGGAAACCAGTAAAGTATTTTCTGCTGGATGAACTTCCCATCTTATTCCTTCCTATGCTGATTGCTAAGTCTCCCACTGCTAGGGCTCCCAATCCCGCTCTCAATTTCCCTACAGCTCCACCGCAGGATACATTACACATTGTCCATTGAAATGAATGGCTGTCCATGTAATGCAGGGCGGGAAAGGTCCTCAAGATCCGCAGATGCTTTTGGTAACCGATCTCCACGTTGGCTAAAATACAAGAACCCTAAACAGAGAATACCCTTCTATTAACTCAGAATTCCTTGTTGAGGGATATGAAAATGGGTTTATTGCACCCCTTTTATTGCACCTAACAAGGCAGCATGAATTAAATCAAGATGGCAATGATGGCAAACATTCAGAGACAGTAGGGCTGTTACTATACTAAAGTGTGTAATGTGTATAGTTAGTAATATGTTGGGGCACAGAGGGTGATGCTGTTATGTGGAATACATCTGGTTTATGGTGGCAGATTTACTAATATCGATGATTTATTAACCCATCTACACCAGTTTTCTGGCATAGATAAGTGTAATTGTGGTGCATCTGTGTGTCATGTTTGTTATACGCCTCATTTGCTACTTTTTGTGAAGGGCAAGTTGGGCTGGGGTGGAGGCACCTCGACCTGACAAATTTATTATAACTTGCACTAGAAAACTGGCATTAGTTATATATGAAATCTATACCAGTTCCTGACTGGCATAGATTTTAATTCTGGTGAATAGGAATGTCCCTAATGTATTAATATTCCGCAACCTCTTAATAAGTGAGTTGCGCTGAATGCTAATATGAGACTTTATTAAAACACCTGTCTGAATAAATTTCCCCCACTCTGACTAAGGCTGAGGCCCCACGTTGCAGAAACGCAGCTTTTTTTGTTGCAGATTTTGCTGCAGTTTTTTGAACCAAAGCCAGGAGTGGAGTGAGCAGAACGTAGAAGTATAAGAAACTTCCTAGATATTTCCTATTCCTTTTGTAGCCATTCTTGGCTTTGGATCAGCAAAATCTGCAACAAAGAAAAACTGCACTTCAGCAACGTGGGGCATCAGCGTAAAAGTTAGACAATGCGAACTTACACAAAACAGTCTTCAACTGCATCAGATTTATCACAGTGTTTAATGCTGTTTGATAAAGTTTTTAAACTGTCTGCTCTAACTTTGCTCTTCCTATCAGTTGGCTTAGTTTACAACAGAAAATGTGCCAAAATTTGCAACTTATGTCCCATCCATTTCCAGTGAAGCCACTTCCCCTTACCGTACAAGTCATAAGATGTCCTAATTCTGCTGCATTTTGCTTTCTAAATCTCCCCTGTGGTGTTTTGCACATTCTTATGGGGACACTGTGACTGAATTTATGGGGTCTTTATGGTTGTTTCTGAGCCATCGTGGAAACATGTCACTCTCTTTCCAACATCTAACAATTCTTTCATTACAATAATTCTGTATCCAATGAAAATACTTCTAAATATTAGATGCAATATACAATATTAAATTCTTACTAACCTCCATTATTTCTGAACCTTTCCACCAGAAAATGAGCTTCTTCTTGGATCCGCTCCCCGAGGTCTCTTTTCCCCATCCCAAAGTTTCTTAGGGTGGTGAGTGAGAATCGACGTAACTGTTTCCATCGCTCGCCGTTACTTAGAGCAATTCCTTTCATAAGGAAAAAAAAAGGTAAAAAAAAAATACTAACATAAATAAAGCCTTTTGGCAATGCTTCCTGGTCCTTAGTGTTCGATCTTATTGCTGCTGTCTAGTGTCTCCCATGCCACTCTTTGGTGTCTCCATTGCCTGGAGTCCATTAGGTTGGTGCCCAATGACTTTATGCTTATTGCTTGGTAGACCTTGTCGGTTATCTAGTGTTTTGAACTCCATTTCCTTATGTCCCATGTTTGATGTTTTCCAATAAAAACCCTATTAGGCCTAATTCACATGTCTGCTTTTCATGTACGTGTGGCATCTCTATTTTTTGTGGACGCCATAAATTCCCAACCATTTTAATATGTTTCAGACATCTGGATTTATTTTTGAACCGTAGGTCCGAAAAAAAATTGTGAAAAGTGTATCAACCACGGACAGCTCAACGTTTGCAAATAAGCAGACAGGGTTCTCTCTGTGAATAGCACAGACCTCACATGTCTGCAATCCGTGAGGTCTAACTCACTATTATCACTACTCACCATAATCTTTGAAAACTGCACTTGAAAAAAATGCATTTCCTCTTGCAGTAAAGACATCGCTGTGATCCACTAAGGCTTCTTTTACGCAGTCATAGCCAGCAAGGACCACCATAGGAATATTGCCAATAAATACTGTAAAGACCGGCCCATACCGCTTGCTGAGCTGAAAAATAAAGTACGAGATATAATAATAGAGCATTATAATAAATTCTAAGAAGTGACACATTAAACAAGTACTTTGACGAGAAGATCACAAATAGTATGGCTGACAATAGCACATAGAAGTGTCCACAAACCATTGGTTCAGAATCACAGCATCCACTGAAACCAATGGACCGTCCATGTAATGGACATCCACAACAGGTTCTCCAGAATGGATGTCATTATTTGTAGTGAATCTCTGCATTGGTTAAAAAACGAAGGGTGCAGAGATCTATATCCCCAAAATATAATCCAAACCGATGCTAAAATGATTACACTACACATCACCTAATACTACTACGGCTTCTATTAGTATCTATGCTATGATTCACATCTGAAGTCTATGATTCAAGTTATATCTATTTGGAGGTTTGGGGGTGGATTCTCGTCACAACTTTCAGAATAGACAGAGTAGAAGGGTTAATATAGTTTATTTTTGTCAAAGTGGAATGAATGAATGAATGAATGAATGAATGAATAGGGCTTAGCGAATGGATTCCAAAAGTTTTTGGTTCTACATTATTATTCTCTGGGATCTCTTGGGGTCCCAGTGTCCTCATCAGGCCTATTCCTCCTCTGACTGATGTCAGGCGCCCTGGGGTCACATTGCTTGTGACGTTAACATTCCTCATGTGACCACTGAGGCCTAGCCAGAGCCTGTGATTGGACCTCAGCAATCATTGCTGAAAGAGAGTGAGAACATTCACGCCAGAGTCCAGTCGAGGTGAGTAACACTGTTTGTTATTTTTACTTAATATGAGACCTCAGAGTATAATAGTGTTTTGTTTTTTTGTTTGACCAAACCTGAGATTTTTGAAAAAAAATTCAAAATGATAACCTGTTCAATCATCACTATGTTTATGCCATTATGGCACATTATACCGTGTGGAGGGGCTACTGTGAGATGTTATACAGTGTGGAGGGGCTACTGAGGGACACTATAATGTATGGGGGAAACTATGGGACATTATTCTGTGTGGAGGAACGCTATGGGACACTGTTACAGGGATCTGTAGCGTGAATGGGGGGAACGCTTTCTGTACAGCCCGGTGCCCGTGGTACTCTTAATTTCCCCCTGCTACTCACCTTCACCAAAGACTGGGGCATTTCAATAACGCTCACATGCATAACAGTCCCCAAAACAGGCAGGGTGGGAGGTCCAGGGGGCAAGTTTTTGTTCTTTACTGTTCTTCTCCATGTAAAGATGTACAAGATGACAGTGACACACAAGGTCAAGAAGATGGTCCCTGTTATGCCCAGCTCCATTTCCCCTGCACAATGGGAATAAGAATGTAAGGAGTGTTATATATACATGGCAGCAGGCTGATCTCAGCACGGGAAGGGTTAGCAGCAGGCTATTATTCCTAGCCATGTGAGTCCAAGGTACAAGCTCTGCACAGGTTATTATATGGCAGAATGACATGAGGTAGGAGTGGATGTTATTTACATGGGATGATAAGAAGCTCTGAATGAATTATGTTACAAGTTTATTGCCATAAAAGGGAAGTTACAAGACAATACAATCCATATAAGGAGTCAGATGTAGGCGCAGGACACAGAAGCTTTATTAGGGGCATTTACGGTACTTATGGAAACCTAGCTATTGCAAGTGAATGCACAGGCCACAGCACAGACTGGAATATGGGCACAGGGTAAAAACTGGAATATAGGCAGAGAATTAAGACTGAAACTAAGTGTTGTCACCTGGAGACCTTTCAATAGATTACAGTAGTAGCCAAGGGTCATCAGTGACCAGTAGGAATGAGAAAAATGGTTTATAATGAGATCATTATGAATTTACCAAAAACTTTGGGATTGGTTTTGGCAAACTAGAAAACTGCCGAGCAAACCTTGCTCATAACTGGCATATGATTCCCACATTAAGTTGCGCAGAAGCCTTAAAACTAGCATACAAGGCATAATAAATATACCCCACAATATTTCAGCAAAAAGTGCCATGTAACGCAGCCTAAACCTAAGGCAGCCATCGCTGAAAGTGACTGGAAAGAACGTACATTTTTCATGGCCATTTTGCACTCAAGAGGAATGACCATTTCCACAGATCCCTCATACATTGCAGTGCATGAAGGATCCATCAAAACTTACAAAAATTTAGCATACCTAAATTTTGACGGACTGTGACACAGATCATCAAAATATTGGTCATTTGAATATCCCCCATTCACCAACAGTGAAATTAATGCAACCGTGTGATGTCATACGGCCGGCTATATTACTTTCACTGTCGGTGAATAGACGCTATTCACATGATATGTTCTCACTGTGGTGTGGATATTGGGTTACAGACCTTGATGAGCACATCAGAAACAGCTGCAATAAAAAGTGCTCAGAGCCACAGAGAGTTACCAATTGCTTGGCAAGATTATGGCTGGAAAGTGGAGACAAATTTACTCAGGGTTACATCAGGAACAAATGCAAAATTATTTAGGTGACCAGGATCAAAAGGCATCCCGCCAGATAGAAAGCTGTGAACATCTCACATTATGACATAAAAGATAATTTTGCTGAAGCCTACGACCTTATCTCCGTGGTGATAACTCATTGAAGGTCGTAGGTTATCTATCAGTGCTCTGATGCCCACCCTATGGAATAATAATAATTATAATATTAATAGTAATAATAATAATACATGATACAATAATAATAGTAATAATAATATAAATAATATAAATAATAATAATAATAATAGTAATAATAATATACATAAAACTACTACTACTGCTACTAATAATAATAATAATATCCAGTATCACATTGTAATTGTATCATACAAAAGTAAAACATTCCCTAGTATAGGTAGATAGCTGCATGGACTGAACCCGAATTATATTATTATAAAATTAGGGTGAGAAGCCCCAGGGGTTTCAGAGAAACTTATAGTATGCTCTCCATGCAGCTGCTCCATTGGTCTCATGGGGCAGTGGGGCATAAGACTTTAGTCTTCTTGTGATTGTCACCTCTGCCATCTTTTCCTTGCACCACTGTTGGTTTGCTATATTTGGATGTGCATTATATACTACAGTATACTGAGATGGACATACATGAAATGCCTGTAGTTACAGGTGACTGGGTGTGCTCTGTTCAAGGCTATGACATAGGGAAGTGTGAATAATGCTAAAGATAATGGGACAGCACATGTAGAGGAGAACAGGAGCAATAACTACCACATCCCTCTATGTAAGGACATGAAGGAGTAGCATATAAGCTAGTCCAAAGGTCTGCACCTCCTATCAGGCCAAATATAGCAATGGTAAGCAGTTGTATTACCCTATAGGGCTACAAACATTGCTGACGTTGCTTATATAATGCCTTCATATGCCACAGCACTGTGCAGAAATTCACACTAGTTTCTGGCTTATAGTGTGTAACCTTAGGCCTTAAAGGGGATATCAAGTTTTTTTCAAAAATATGGGCCAAATAACAGAAAACACTTATTATATACATCCTGGATACCTTTGGCACTATTTTTCTGCTTTATTTTCAGGTCCTGTGACCATAGCTGTGACATTTCACTCCCTGTGAGCAGTGCAGCCAGCAAACGAAATGTCACAGCAGCACATGACCTCCTTGTTGCTTAAAGCTGTCCACCATGTTTCTACTCCTCCCCCTCCTGTATTGTTGCACCTGCCTGAAGGATACAGCAGAGAGGTCGTGTATTCTCATAGTCACTTCCACATACTGACCTCAGATGTGGGAGTAATTTATTGTAACGGAGGAGAGCAGAGCTGCACGGACACAGCACCTGTAGCAGGTAGAGGAAGTGTCCTGTGTTGTCATTGCAGGGGAGAGTGGAGATGTGAACCGAGAGCAAGGCAGGTGGTTTGGTCTCCGCAACCAGAAATGAACGCACACGCGGTAGTTCAAGAAAAGAATATATATTTACTATAAGTTAATAAAGGCTATTTGAAGGTAAAATGACAGGGATAAAGACAAGCAAAATATACAATATAGCATGAACAATTTCAAGGCAAATTCTGCAATGGTTTCTACTTTTACTCTGTCCAATTCTGCAGTATGGACACTGAATGAACAATATACTCAAAACTATCCCTAACTGACCCTGACATCACATTTGGGTGCACCCCCTTTTCCCCAGTGGTCCAGGTGGACCGCTTACAGTCTGTAGAAGCGCGCGGTGGGGCCCAAAGTCGTTCCTTTCTTTTATAGCGAAACGTCCTCTCCTCACGGTTATCAGGATCTTGGGAGAAATGAAGTCCTCTTTAACAGGGAAACCCAATGAATGCAATGTAATCCAACAGCAGATTCCACTCAGCACACTGACAGTCCTGCCGAATCCATACACTGAGCTGGGATGTAAGCCGGGGTTTAGCAGGTGCTGTCCAGTACATCAACAGCACTGCGAGTCTCTATCTGTGGTATCCATATACACAGTCACAATGTCAGTCTCACTGATCAGCCACTGAGCACAGTTCCTTTCACGTGGACTCACTAGTCCTGTTGTCTCTTTACACTCTGTTTGTCTCTGGACCAAGATACAGCTTAGCTGTACAGAAAAATCTCCACACCAGTTCAATACAACACTTCCTAAGATGGCTGCTGCTCTCTGTCTCGTCACTT
The DNA here is from genome assembly GCA_947044405.1 of Leptodactylus fallax. Lineage (NCBI taxonomy): Eukaryota > Metazoa > Chordata > Amphibia > Anura > Leptodactylidae > Leptodactylus > Leptodactylus fallax. Next base: position 1,462,071 of record CAMRHE010000327.1, read on the forward strand.
CCTGCTTCTCTGCTCACATTCTGTCTGCAGAACAGGCAAGCTGACATAAAAGGGGGGGGAAGTCACTCCAGCATCATGTCACAATTACAATGGCTGCTGTCTTAAAGGAACAGAATCACAGAAATACATTCAACATTAACAGTTTATACAGACAAATAAAGCTTAGGACAACATTGGCTGTCTCTTACATATTCCCCCCCACTTTAAGATTGGCAGTCCCTGCCTATGACTGTATATCCAGAGGGTTCTACTTTTATGCACAGGGTGGTAGTATACCGATGTATGGCAGGCCAAACAAACTCATCCTGCGCATACCGAACAGGGGGAATACCAGCATTTGGCCTAGTGGTCCGTCTGAGGACCGGTGGTATATTATGGGGTGCTGCAGCTATGGGCTGAGAAGGACCAGCGGATTCCGCACCAGAGGGGGCACAGGCCGGAGATACAGTAGTCACAGGTGGAACATCCCCAGGAGCAGGGATCGGCCAACAATCATCCTCCTCGTCTGAGGCCCATTCCGCACCTCCATTCTCTGACTGTGGGAGCTCATTCACATTGGCAAGCCCATCATGATTTGTCCCTTCAGAATGACACAGGCGCAACATATTTCGGTGAAGTACTCGAACACAATCAGTTCCTTCTTTCTGGACCTGGTACACTGGCCCATTCGCATACTTGCGGCCAACAACACGATACGGCAAAGCCTCCCATCGGCTTTCCAATTTCCCTTGGGGTTTCTTGACACGAACTAGCACCAGGTCGCCTGGTTGCAATGGTGCTTCTTGCACTGGGGTCTTATCAGGATGGGGATGTTCTTGCAGGCGCTGCCGCACCAATCGATGGATCGTCTCAAGTCTCTGCCGGTGCGCCCGCACCCAAGAGGTTGGATCCCTCGGAGGGAACCCATCCACATCATCCAACTGTAATTCTCCTACACTTCGCCCAGACCGCCCAAAGAGAAGTGTATAAGGAGAGTACCCCGTTGTAGAATGGACCTGATTGTTATAGGCCCACACCATTTCAGACAAGAACTGAGGCCACTGTAACTTCTTGTCTTCCTCCAGAGTCCGCAGCATCTGTAGCAGAGTTCTGTTGAATCTTTCACAGGCCCCATTTCCCTGAGGGTGGTATGGAGTCGTGTGCGACTTCTTTATCCCGTAGATACGTTGAACTTCTTTCATTACGTGTCCCTCAAAGCAGGCACCCTGGTCGGAGTGGATGCGTTTAGGGCACCCATATACTCGAATGAAATCTTGGCACAGAGCACGAGCTGCTGACTCAGCTGTCTGGTCCTTGGTGGCGGTTACCACCGCAAATTTGGTGAAGTGATCCACCATTACGAGGCAATACTGGTGTCCGCTATTGGATGGGCCCACCATTAGATAGTCTATCATGACGATTTCTAAAGGTTCCTGGGTCACGATGGTTTGCAGGGGAGCTCTCTGTTCTATTGCCTTATGGATCTCACAAGTTCGACAGCTGCGGCATACTTCTTCGACCATTTGACGAAGACCAGGGCAGTAAATCAGTCGCTGTAACCAACGAAAGGTCTTCTCATGACCAAAATGTCCATTCTTATTATGAGCCTCAACTGCCAACGAGCGAGCCAGTTCACTAGGCACCACAATTTGGTATCGAATGTCGATCTCAGAAGGTAAATAGACCTTTCGGCATAGCACTCCATTTTTCATCTCCAACTTTTCCCACTGACTCAGAACAGATAATATCTCACGTGTCAGTCGTTCTCTTTCCTCTCTACAGGGCTTCTGGCCTTTCTCAACACACTTGATCATCTGTGCCAGCCCCTCATGGGTCTGTTGTATCTGTGCCCATTCCTGTCGTGAGGGACCAAAGAAAGGAGCCATTTCAGTCCCCTTCATCTCAAACTGATTAGTGGCGGTCAAGGCCTGTGAAAATCTGCTGAAGTCGGGCACCTCCACATGCTCCAACTCATGATCCACGTCTACTGTGGGGGTCTGGGCGGTTACCCTAGAAAGCCCGTCAGCATTCTGGTTCTCTGTCTTGGACCGATACTTAATGCAGTAATTGAACTTAGTCATTCGGGCTATCCACCTCTGCTCTAACGCCCCGAGCTTGGCATTTTCCAGGTGAGCTAGTGGGTTGTTGTCAGTCAGTACTAAAACTTCAGCACCGGTCAAATATTCAGAGAATTTCTCGGTCATGGCCCATACCAGTGCCAACAGCTCCAACTTAAATGAACTATAATTCTCGGGGTTTCTTTCAGAATCTCTCAAAGACCGGCTGCCGTACGCTATGACCCTCTCCTGGCCATCCTGAAGCTGGGAAAGCACTGCTCCAAGACCATACAGGCTTGCATCCGTATACAGCTGGAACGGCAAGTGGTAATCAGCATATGCCAAGATTGGGGCTGTTGTCAGTGCATCCTTTAATGCCTGGAAGGCTTGTTCCTGTTCAGGTCCCCACTTCACGGACCGGTTCTTTGGACCACCGGATGTGCCTCGTAGGAGAGCATTAAGTGGTGCTGCTACCTTGGCGAAATCCTTAATAAACCGTCGATAGTAACCGGCTACTCCAAGGAACGCCCTCACTTCTCGCAGGGTAGTCGGTATTGGCCAATCTTGAACAGCCGCTATCTTGTCTCTTGATGGTCTCACCCCTTCTCCTGATACGCGGTGACCCAAGTAATCAATTTCAGATTGGAACAACCGACATTTACTGGGTTTCAATTTGAGCCCATGTTCCCGCAATCTTCGAAATACTTGCCCCAACTGGTGGAGATGGTCTTCAAAGGTCGCAGAATACACTATAATGTCATCCAAGTAGATGAGAGTGAACTCAAAGTTGAAGTCACCGAGACATTTCTCCATCAACCGCTGAAACGTTCCGGGTGCATTTGTCAACCCGAAGGGCATCCGGTTAAATTCGTATAGTCCCATGGGCAAGATGAATGCCGTCTTCTCCTTGTCTTTTGTGGCCATCGGCACCTGCCAATACCCACTAGCCAGATCTAGTGAGGAGAAGTACCGGGCTCTCCCCAGCGCTGAGAGGGACTCCTCAATCCTTGGCAAGGGGTAGGAATCTCGTACGGTGCAAGCGTTTAACTTCCGATAGTCTACGCAAAATCGGATGGACCCATCTTTTTTTTCTTACTAACACCACAGGAGCTGCCCAGGGACTCTGGCTTTCTTGGATGATCCCACCCTGTAGCATCTTAGCTAACAGTTCTTTTACTTCCTGATACAACTGTGGAGGAATTTGTCGGTAGCGCTCTCTAATTGGAGGGGTGTCTCCTGTGGGAATCTCATGGTAGATCCCTGTGGTACATCCAAAATCTTCAGCATACCGTGAAAAGGCGGCTCGGTTCTCCCACAACAGTTCATCTACCTTCTGCACACCTTCCAGAGAACATGAACTTGCATCCATCTTCATCTGTTCTCGAATTGCACGGCCATTCCATTCAGAGGTGGGTTCCTCATCTTCTCCCATGGACACAGTTACGGTCCACTCATCCCTTTCAGTCGGCTTCAGCTGCATTGGAGTTACTTTCCTTACTTCCTCCGGAGTCACATAGATGTTAGCCAGCTGCCTCCCTGGGGTCAGGTCCACACTCTGGTCCTGAGTGTTTACACATCGAAGTGGTACTCTTCCATTGCGAACTATTGCCAAGGAACGGGCCACTAGCGGATCAACACCTCCTTCGGCTGCCTGCAGTGGTTCTACCAACACAGCTATGCCCTCTAGTTTCCGACAGGTGCCTACGGGCATAGACACTATTGTCTCCCGACTGGGTGGCAGTGTAACTTTTGTATGCAAAGGAACTGAAATTCGAGCCAGAGGACGCTGCGCATCCGAACTTTTCTGTAAGCCACATGTCCGGATCAGCCGCTGGAAAGCTGTTTGAGTAGGCCGATGGGTGGTGGTTTCTTTCCAATAACCGTGACCTTTCTTTTCAAAGAGGATCTGATCTAATTCTTTTAACACATTCATCCCCAAAATGACAGGGACCTTTACTTCATGTGACTCCTGTACCACCACAATGCCTTTCCTACCCAGATCTTGGCCACATACCCGGACATTCATCCAGGCCACTCCCACGACTGGAACTGGTAACTGGTTAGCTGCGACCACTCGTACGAATGTATGGGGATCATATTTCACATGTTGCTGGAAGTATCGTTCATAACAGTCTCTACTCAAGGTCGTTACTTGGGAACCCGTGTCAATCATCCCGGTAACCGGAATACCCTCCATTTCCACCTGTATAACAGGACTTGCAGCGATCAGGTCATCATTAGGGCATTCTCCCCACATAGTCTCCTTGTCAGTCTCCCCTACTACACGCCCTACAGCAGCAGGGGACTTCAGTTTAACGGCGGTCTCTCATAAGTTTGTCGCTGCTCTGGACATCTAGCAGCAACGTGGCCCATCCGTCCACACTCCCAGCAGCGTATCTCCCGTCGTTCTGGCCATCTGTTTGGGCCCCTTCGGTAAGCCCCTTCGATTTCTCCTGAGCACTGCATTAACTGATTTGGACCCCTTCGGTAGGTCCTATCCTCATCCCTCCAGCGGGGTGGTGGGTGATTCTGATTTTCTGGGTATGGACGGCTCACCCTTTCACCTCCAGTTTTCTGGAAGTCTGCAATTTTCATAGAATGTTCATCACAACGGGTGTGCAAGTGTTCCATTTGCTCTTGCAGTTTCTGCATTACTGTGAGAATTTCTTTAACCGTCCCCTTTTCTACTGTCTCTGAGCCAGAACTAGCCCCCTGTGACAAAGTAACTCCAACTGCGGTCTGGGGCTTCGGGAACATACTATTGGCACGGGAGATGGCCTCTACCTGTACATCATGGAATTTAGCATCAGTCTCTCGTCGTATAAAATCCTGCATAGTCACAGTTAAACTGCCGTCACGTATCCCCAGGACAAACTGGTCACGGAGAGTCCGATCAGGGTTACAGAAGGCTGGCGAGCCCCCTCTTTCCTTCACTTGAATATCTCGGAGCAGTTCTTGTAGGGCATTTGCATATTGGGGAAGGCTTTCATTCTCCTGTTGTACCCTCTGGAAGAACCGAGCCTGCAGAGACCCCAGCAATGCAGTTTCTCCATAAATGGTTTCTAGAATCTGGACTACTTGCTCAAATGTCTGCCTTTGTTCAAATGGCCTCAATATCACCGTGGTCTTAGCATCCCCTTGTAATGTCAATATTGCTAGCTCTACTAGTACTTCTGGTGCGGTCTGGTACATTCGCTGTATCATTCGTATCTGTTCCACCCACATACTCACTGACATATTATTGCCATCAAATTTAGCTAACTGACTCATTATAGCCCCTGCTGGCATTCTTCCTCCAGCACCATTCTCCCGAACGGGTGCGTCACCGTCCATTCTGGTAAGCGGATCCTGCCGACTACGCCAATTTGTGAACCGAGAGCAAGGCAGGTGGTTTGGTCTCCGCAACCAGAAATGAACGCACACGCGGTAGTTCAAGAAAAGAATATATATTTACTATAAGTTAATAAAGGCTATTTGAAGGTAAAATGACAGGGATAAAGACAAGCAAAATATACAATATAGCATGAACAATTTCAAGGCAAATTCTGCAATGGTTTCTACTTTTACTCTGTCCAATTCTGCAGTATGGACACTGAATGAACAATATACTCAAAACTATCCCTAACTGACCCTGACATCACATTTGGGTGCACCCCCTTTTCCCCAGTGGTCCAGGTGGACCGCTTACAGTCTGTAGAAGCGCGCGGTGGGGCCCAAAGTCGTTCCTTTCTTTTATAGCGAAACGTCCTCTCCTCACGGTTATCAGGATCTTGGGAGAAATGAAGTCCTCTTTAACAGGGAAACCCAATGAATGCAATGTAATCCAACAGCAGATTCCACTCAGCACACTGACAGTCCTGCCGAATCCATACACTGAGCTGGGATGTAAGCCGGGGTTTAGCAGGTGCTGTCCAGTACATCAACAGCACTGCGAGTCTCTATCTGTGGTATCCATATACACAGTCACAATGTCAGTCTCACTGATCAGCCACTGAGCACAGTTCCTTTCACGTGGACTCACTAGTCCTGTTGTCTCTTTACACTCTGTTTGTCTCTGGACCAAGATACAGCTTAGCTGTACAGAAAAATCTCCACACCAGTTCAATACAACACTTCCTAAGATGGCTGCTGCTCTCTGTCTCGTCACTTCCTGCTTCTCTGCTCACATTCTGTCTGCAGAACAGGCAAGCTGACATAAAAGGGGGGGGAAGTCACTCCAGCATCATGTCACAATTACAATGGCTGCTGTCTTAAAGGAACAGAATCACAGAAATACATTCAACATTAACAGTTTATACAGACAAATAAAGCTTAGGACAACATTGGCTGTCTCTTACAGAGAGGCGAGGGGTGCAAAGAGTGCAAGAGCAGGCAGATGAATCCTGGGAAATGTAGTTTGTCCACAGATTCACTGCATGTAAACAGTCATACAAGGAGCAGCAAGTACAATAAAGCCAAGCAAAGGCTGAACAAGGGAACAATGAGGATTTAGCACTGCTCGGGATGGATTTGCAGATAATTTCTGGAAGATGGAGAACCCCTTTAAGGGTGCAGCAATTTTGTAAAATTTTCAAAAGTGTTATCTTTTTTATTTATCTATTGATATAGCCAGGATTTTTTATGACCCTGGTTTTTGGCACAAATAAAGTATTGAATAATTTTAGGGGTGTTTTTTTTTTTTTTTTTATAATTCCACCATTGTTTAGGAGATTCATGTTCAGAGTTTACTGTAATACTGTATAAATGATTTTGACTTAAATATTATGTACAAATTTATATTTATTACTTTACTTCTATCATACTTTTTGGGGGTCACTCCACTGATAAATCTCTAAAACTTGCTTAATTTGAGCACCAGCCAATATCAAAATAGCTCCAAATACTCAATGACCAGGTCTAAGAAAACTACTTTGGGGTAATTTGACCAGATAGAGTGAAACTTCTCCATTGTGGATTGGTCGGTGCCTTGACTTTCCAGGACTTTTCCATTACACCACTACATGCTTGCTGCCTATCTACCCCGAGACATAACTATCTCCCTGATGAACGCTCCACCGAAGCTGGGACCGAAAACAAGCTAGCTTACCTGGACACAAACAGTGTACCCGGGAGAGAACACTTGCTGCCATCTACAGTAGGGGAAAGTGTCCAAAACAACATGAGGAAGGAACGAATATAACAACTCAAGATATAAGGCAATAATATCAACAACTGTCTGAAGGTCTTCCCAGGGTACAGCAGAAGTTTATCTGAGTAATGGTTTTGTTCAGGGATTATATGTAGGACATGTAGGTCCTATGCCACAAAAAACTGAGATAGGATAGGGCTAGGTCTCCCCCTGCCTAATAGTCTCCATAGAGGGCACCATCTTTCTGAAGTTTGTTCAGGGAACCCATAGAACAGTGAATCCCGAATGTTTCTTGAACCCCCAGCAGGTCATCTCCTCCATTCTCCAGATCTGGTCAACGTTATCAGAAAAGCATTCCACTGTTAGGGGATGGGGGGAGGTGCTGGTTAAGATATCTTAGGGGTATGCATCATTCTAGCAGCTTGCATCAATTGGGTTGCAATATCTCATTTTGCTGGTCTGTTAGGGAGCAATAACAACACCGATTCAGGGGTAAAGAAAACTGATGATTACACATCTTTTTAACCGTTGCCTCCACCTATTTCCAATATTGAGAAAGGTGTGGGCAGTACCACATTATGTGACCCAAGGATCCTTGTTCTATATCACATCTCCTAACAGATTGTAATAGTGTTTCCATAAATAGCACAAATAGTGTGTTAGGGGAGACTGGGCCCCATTCCTTATATTAAACACCTTGGACAGGGTGCCATTACGGCTGGGTTCACACCTGCGCTTGATCACCGTTCAGAGATTCCATTCTCCATTCCGCTTGAAAAATACGGACAGAAAAGTCAAGCAGCATTTTTAATGCGGAAACCCAGCGGACCCCACTATAGTCTATGGGGACCATGGGTTTCCGTGGGTGACTGCTTTTTAAGCACATTGCATTTTAGTTTTTCTGGTCCCCAAGTGGACCCAAAGAACGGAGACCCCAATGCAGGTGTGAACCTAGCATAACACTGATTTTGGCACTCAGATGACTATACAAGGAGAGTGCTGCTTGCATAAAAGGAGGTGGGAACCCAAATGTTTCCATAGGTGCAACACTAAACTCCTACTGAGATAGAGTGGAGAATATATGGATATACCGAATATATACCACTGTCCTCTCTCCATGAGACCTCTGTCAGAATATAATACATTCTCCACTCCTCCTTATCTCTCCAAAAACGTTTCATCCAAGCTCCATGACCAAGTTTTATGTAATAGATTGTAAAACGTGCAGAGACCTGAGAGTACAGTGCTGGCCAAAAGTATTGGCACCCCTGCAATTCTGTCAGATAATACTCAATTTCTTCCAGAAAATGATTGCAATCACAAATGCTTTGGTAATAATATCTTCATTTATTTTGCTTGCAATGAAAAAACACAAAAGAGAACGAAAAAAAAAAGTCAAATCATTGATCATTTTACACAAAACTCCAAAAATGGGCCGGACAAAAGTATTGGCACCCTCAGCCTAATACTTGGTAGCACAACCTTTAGACAAAATAACTGCGAACAACCGCTTCCGGTAACCATCAATGAGTTTCTTACAATGCTCTGCTGGAATTTTAGACCATTCTTCTTTGGCAAATTTCTCCAGGTCCCTGAGATTTGAAGGGTGCCTTCTCCAAACTGCCATTTTGAGATCTCTCCACAGGTGTTCTATGGGATTCAGGTCTGGACTCATTGCTGGCCACTTTAGAAGTCTCCAGTGCTTTCTCTCAAACCATTTTCTAATGCTTTTTGAAGTGCGTTTTGGGTCATTGTCCTGCTGGAAGACCCATGACCTCTGAGGGAGACCCAGCTTTCTCACACTGGGCCCTACATTATGCTGCAAAATTTGTTGATAGTCTTCAGACTTCATAATGCCATGCACACGGTCAAGCAGTCCAGTGCCAGAGGCAGCAAAGCAACCCCAAAACATCAGGGAACCTCCACCATGTTTGACTGTAGGGACCGTGTTCTTTTCTTTGAAGGCCTCTTTTTTTTTCCTGTAAACTCTATGTTGATGCCTTTTCCCAAAAAGCTCTACTTTTGTCTCATCTGACCAGAGAACATTCTTCCAAAAAGTTTTTGGCTTTCTCAGGTAAGTTTTGGCAAACTCCAGCCTGGCTTTTTTATGTCTCTGGGTCAGAAGTGGGGTCTTCCTGGGTATCCTACCATAGAGTCCCTTTTCATTCAGACGCCGACGGATAGTACGGGTTGACACTGTTGTACCCTCGGACTGCAGGGCAGCTAGAACTTGTTTGGATGTTAGTCGAGGTTCTTTAGCCACCATCCGCACAATCTTTCGTTGAAATCTCTCGTCAATTTTTCTTTTCCGTCCACAGCTAGGGAGGTTAGCCACAGTGCCATGGGCTTTAAACTTCTTGATGACACTGCGCACGGTAGACACAGGAACATTCAGGTCTTTGGAGATGGACTTGTAGCCTTGAGATTGCTCATGCTTCCTCACAATTTTGCTTCTCAAGTCCTCAGACAGTTCTTTGATCTTCTTTCTTTTCTCCATGCTCAATGTGGTACACACAAGGACACAGGACAGAGGTTGAGTCAACTTTAATCCATTTCAACTGGCTGCAAGTGTGATTTAGTTATTGCCACCACCTGTTATGTGCCACAGGTAAGTAACAGGTGCTGTTAATTACACAAATTATAGAAGCATCACCTGATTTTTCAAAGGGTGCCAATACTTTTGTCCACCCCCTTTTTTATGTTTGGTGTGGAATTATATCCAATTTGGCTTTTTGACAATTCTTTTTGTGGTTTTCCATTGAAGACAAATTAAATGAAGATATTATTACCAAAGCATTTGTGATTGCAATCATCTTCTGGAAGAAATTGAGTATTATCTGACAGAATTGCAGGGGTGCCAATACTTTTGGCCAGCACTGTAGTCTGAGATGGTTATTGGTCCCAGGTCTGCTCCTTCCACCATGCTCACATGATTATTGGAGATCGAGACATAGTCATGACTCTGATAAGAATCATGAGAGGGGCAATAATGTAAGTAATCTTTGGAGGAGACATGTACCAACTGACATGTGCCCACAAGACACGCCAATCCGAGGCCCACTTGTGCTTTTTGAATGGCTGTAACAAGGTCAATGACCCAGAAGAAGAGTCTAGCAAAGGGTTTAATGTGAGGTTAAGATCATCTCCTAACAGTCTAACACCTTCTGCAAATGCATGGAATTTGTCCAGAGTTTATTAGTGTTAGGGCCATATAGGCTCGCTAGGAAAATAAACATTGGCAAATAAAAATTGCATTTCGGGGTCAGAATAGGTAAGGACTCCATTTGATGCTGAGGAATCGGTACCATTCTTTTGTGGCAGGGTTGGGATTCTGCCATTGTTTAAGTCCCCTGGATAAAGCAGGTCTCTATTTTTTTTGTTTTTGAGCAGGGTGGGGATCTGGTGTTGTTTTTGCAATATTTTTCCTAATATTTAAGGAAGTGATTATTTTAGAGGCTCTGCGGGTGTATTGGAAGGAGCCTGAGCAAGTTCCATATCAGTCTGGGCAACCCATGGACATAACAAAATACATAACATATGTAACAAAGACTATTAAACAATATAATGAGAAGAATAGTTTAATTGTACATGCAGTGGAGCCATAATAAGAGCAATGAAGTGTTGTGCAACCCTAAATCTAAAGTCTCCAAACCTATCTAGGACGAGGAGAAGATGTAGACTAGATGTTTGGAGTGTAAGGGAAGTGCGGGGGGGGGGGGATAGTAGATAGTAAATAGTGGGGGTGTAGAAAGGGTCTGATCGATGAGTACAGACCTCTCAGCTCAATGCAATTAAAGTAAAGTAATGGTATAGAGGCTCAGTATAAGGTGAATATTTAGAAGCTGTATCTACAAGTATCAACTAAGTAAAAAGAAATTAAAACTAGAGAAGATTCACCATGTACAACTCAAGGTATATAACTGGTATAACTAGTGACATGTCCATATAGCTCTCAGTCACAGGGTAATTCTTTTTGGTCAGGTTTCTTGTGCTTCAGCTTTCAGGTTTTCCCCACCTTGGTCCAGGAATTTAAGCACAGCAGAGGTAGAAGTTCCAAATGTAACCTCTCTCTGGAACATGAGGACAAACGGAAATAACCAACTATTCATTATTCTGTTGCTCCTGAGGTGGTCTTTAACATTCGGCCCACCCTCCCACCGTCCACTCTCTGGTCACATCAGTTATCTGTAGAGAAATCCTCTAAGGTAAATGTGTGCATTGGGAAGCTTACTTAACACTATATCCTAAAATGTACTATTGTTATGCAGCGTTGTGCAAAAAATTTAGGCAGGTGTGTAAAAATGCTGCCCAGTAAGAATGTTTTTCAGAAATAGAAGTGTCAGAAGCTTATTTTTGTCAATGGCCAACATTAGGTGAATGAAGAAAAGAGAAATGTAAATCCCATTAATATTTGGTGTGACCTTTGGCCTTTGATGACCTATACACAGGATTTGTCATCAGTTTCAGATCAGGCAGGGTCCTGCTGTTTTGACCTATACAAGTAAATGGGGGCAGAGCTGCAGCTACCTAATAGTATGGGGTGTGACCAAACGGCTGTTCCCTGACGCTGTGCGCCTCATATTATCATGTGACCAGCACCTTGTATAAGTTTTATCTGTGTGCATTTGATAATGTTGGTGTCCTCCCCCATCATGGATTGTAGGTATGTGAGTGGATGATTTATTAGCATTATGCAGCATATACTGGAGCCCGTCTGCAGCCTGCACAGCCATGTTTTATCTGGTATTGGGTAAGTGTGATCTTTTTTATGTTTTTTGTATATTATGTTATTTCTTAGTACAGGGCTGCAGTTCCCCAGCACAACAAGTACAGTGTATGGAATTAGAAACTGTACACAGTGTACAGAGCTCTGTATACTGTAGTGGTGGTGCCGGGGACCTGCGGCTCTGCTCCCAGTTACTTGAATAGGATAGGAGCAGGTTTCTCAGTTGAAGGATTTTTTTCCCTCTCAGTTTGCAACAAGTGGTGATAACTGGCAAGTTTCTGAACAGAAGATGTTGCACAATCATCATTGAAGTAGGTGCTTGAAAATTTTGATAATTTGCAGATCTTGGTGACAGCGGCTATATCCTTGACTTCCATAACCTTGTCCTTCTTGGTGTTGCGATTTCAATGTAGACTGTTAGTGTCAGGGTAAAGCTTCAGACTGACAAACAGCGAGGACGATTATTTTCTCATTTTTAGCTTTAGTGTTTCTTTGTACAGTCAGACAAGTCATCCATTAAAACAGAAATATAAAAAAAAAAACTTTATTATCGATACATTTGTAATGTTGTCGTCATCTCCGTGGTTTCACGTAGAGCTGATAATTTCTGGCTACGGCTCCATTTTTGCCAGGTTCTGGGGTAATTTCTAGATCTTCTGGAGATTTGTTAGTTTTCAGGTTAAATTTCTGCAGTACGGTGGTCAACATGAGGAAGATCTCTGTGCGTGCTAACCCTTCCCCAAGACAGCTCCGCTTTCCTGTGGATGATAAGATGGACAATATTTGCATAATGCCACAAAAGCATAAAAGATAAGAGAATAGTGACAATAGATAAGACAATAGTGACTCACTTACTATCACTATTTCACTCAGTCCTGCTACAGTCAGTTCTCACGCTATGTTTGCATTTTTTGCATGTTTTGCATCTTTAAGAAATCTCATCAGCACACTATGAAAAAATTCACATGAAGGTTAAAGGGGTTCTCCAGCTTCTAAAAATGATCTACAAATCCATCCACAGCAGTGCTAAATCCTCACTGTTCCCTTGTGCAGCCTTTGCTTGGCTTTATTTTACTTGCTGTTCCTTGTATCACTGTTATTTACATGAAGTGAATCTGTGGACAAACTACATTTCCCATGATCCATCTGCCTGGTCTCACTCTCTGTGTTTGCTGCTCACAGGGGGGTGGAGTGAGCTTGCAAACGAAACATCACAGCATCATGTGACCTCATATGTGAGAGGGATTTATTACCTGTGATTTCATTGCAGGTGAGAGTGGAGAAGGGAGGGGAACACGGAGAGGGAGAGCAGGCAGGAGAATCATGGGAAATGTAGTTTGTCCACAGATTCATTGCATGTAAATAAGAGTGATACAAGGAGCAGCAAGTAAAATAAAGCGAAGTCTGCACAAGGGAGCAGTGGATGGATTGTAGATATTTTTTGGAAGCTGGAGAACCTCTTTAACATGTGCCATAGAATATAATTCTACTGCAGTTCAAGTGTTTCTGCATATTTTCAAAGTGGCGTTCAACCTTGGCAATGCATAGTGTGAAATCCACAGGATAAACTGCAAGAAAATCCATAAAATTTGTGGTATGTTCACACCACCGTTATTAGAGTCTGTTGCTTTCATCCGCTATAGCCATAAACTGTGCCATTAAAAAATATAACTCATCGGGCAAAAAACAAACCCTCATCAGGTTATATCATTTGAAAAAAAATACTAAAGATATAGCTCTTGGAAGATGAGAGTGAAAAAACTAAAGCATGAAATTAAAAATTGTCTGTGTAAGGAAGGAGTTAATAAAGGGGGTCCACAACTTTTAGATACTGACAATAACAAAGAGGTCCTCTCACTCTGAAGGACCTGTCCTGTCTAGCTTTACACTTGCCACCAACTGAATTGAATGGGATTGATGTAACACAGTTTCCCCAGTGGTGGCGCTGCAGCTGAATTGAGCCAGTTTATGTTACTTGGAGCCCCAGCAGAAAGACATTTTGTGATCTGATTTTTGTCCATGGACCTTTCTAAGAAGTAGGGAATATCTAACATAGAAAACCACTTTAACCCTTTCCCGACATGCTGGGTGCTTAAAGATGGCGGCCACACAACTCCCGAGCTATATTATACAGTAGACACCCGGCGCTAATGCCCGCAATCGGTGCCCGCATTGATCGCATGCATTAACCCCTGTGGTGCCTTGGTCAAAGCTGACTGAGGCGCCATTTTACCAGCCGCGCTCGAGCGCTGCCATTTTTCCAGGGATCGCCGGCACCTGTCGTCCCATTGCTATGACAGCTGGAGCCTTCTGAAGGCTCCCAGGCCTGTCTTTCATTAGTTTCTATATAGAGTAGCCTGCAATAGAAATGCCGTTTTATTGCAATGCATTACCATTGTTATGCATTGCAATAGTGATCAGACCCCCTGGAGTTCAAGACCCTCTAGGGGGTCTAATAAATGCAAAAAAAAAAATCAATTTTTAAAAAAGTTAAAAATATATATATAAAAAATAAAAAAAAACATTAAAAGTTCAAATCACCGCCCTTTCCCTAGAACACATATAAAAGTACTTAAATACTGTGGGACACAAACACCTTAGGTATCCCTGTATCTGAAAAGGCCCGGTCTACAAATCTATAAACATATTTTTCCCATGCGGTAAACACCGTAGCGGGAAAAAAAAATCAAAAGTGCCAAACCGCCGTTTTTTCACTGTTTTGCCTCTGATAAAAATTTGAATAAAAAGTGATCAAAGCAATAGCAATTCCCCAAAATGGTATAACTAAAAAGTACACTTGACCCCGCAAAAATAGACGCCCTATGTATCCCCGTACACGAAAGTATAAAAAAGTCAGAATATGGCGACTTTTAAAAAAAAATTTTTTTGCACAGTTTTGGATTTTTGTTAAGGGGTTAAAATGTAAATAAAACTATATAAATTTGGTATCCCTGGATCGTACCAAAACATAGAATACAGGTGACATTGTGAATGCCGTAAAAACGAAGCCCATAAGAAAGTCGCACAAATGCACTATTTCTTCAAATCCACCCCATTCTGAATTTTTTTCCAGCTTCCCAGTACATTGTACAGAATAACTAATGGTAGCATCATGAAGAAAAATTTGTCCCGCAAACATTAAGACCTCATATGGTTCTGAGAGCTGAAAAATAAAAAAGTTATGGGATTTGGAAGGGAGAGGAGTCATAAACAAAAAAGGAAAATCGTAAAATTCTTCCGGCGGGAAGGGGTTAAGACATCAAACACCTGTGTATGGGCCCATATATACAACTGCGAAAATAGAGCAGTGCAGTGTAGAATATTTCATACAATATCTATGGAATTACCCTCATCTATTACTATATAGAAGTTATTACCAATTGAAAATGGCAGGAAGGCTTTGTTGCTCCTAAAAGCTCCATGTTCATCCAAAAAGTGATTGGGGTCAAATTGCTCAGGATTCTTGAAATACTTCAGATCCTTTAATACAGAAGTCAGCAATGGAGAAACAATTGTGTCCTAAAATAATAATATATTAATTGACTAAAGCAAAAAGTGATAAGTTGTCAATATTCATTTTTCTTACTAAAACATATACTGGGCAATCTAATAAAAATGTAATGTCAGCACAAAGTGCTATAGAAATCCTGACTTCAAATATGTGACTTTGGCAGAATTCATACACATAAGTGGGTACTATTGCTGCCTATGGCCATGACTATGCTGTAAAGCAGATCCCTAAATGCTGTTAACACTGCAGAGGAGAAACTCAGACAAGATGGCCGTCCCCGTAATCATGGACAGAAAATAGAATTAAAAAAAAAATTAGATTCTGAAAATAGAAACAGATTTTAAAAAAGTGATAGATTTCATTGGTTTTAATAAATATTTTAATAAGAATTTGCAACATTTTCCTTTTATTTGTTTTCTTCTAAAACAGTGGCCAATACGGGTTGTGTTGGATATTACAGATCGGACGCATTTCCCTCAATACAGCTGAGCTGCGATACCACACACAACCCATATCCAAGTATGGAGCTCTAGCTAGAAGAAATTTGTCATGTTTTTCTAATCCAGTACAACCCCTTTAAAATCTCCCTCTCCTGACCTTTGGGATGTTGTACCCTTTAAATACTGTGTCCTTGCTTGTGGCATGTGGAAGACTTAAAGGCGAGATATCAACAAATCTTTGAATTTCATGAATGACGGCATCTGTATACGGCATCTTGGTGCGGTCCTCCACTGAAGGGCAGCGACTCTGTCCAATCACGTTGTCAATCTACTCTTGGATTTTCCCTGTACAGGCACATTCCAAGTCACTTCATGTTACATGTTATTTTATTTTTTTTATTATATATATGATTTTACTGCTTTGCTGTGTTCTTTGATTATCTATTATACAGTCATATGAAAAAGTTTGGGCACCCCTATTAATCTTAATCATTTTTAGTTCTAAATATTTGGGTGTTTGCAACAGCCATTTCAATTTGATATATCTAATAACTGATGGACACAGTAATATTTCAGGATTGAAATGAGGTTTATTGTACTAACAGAAAATGTGCAATATGCATTAAACCAAAATTTGAACAGTGCAAAAATGTGGGTACCCTTATCATTTTATTGATTTGAATACTCCTAACTACTTTTTACTGACTTACTGAAGCACAAAATTGGTTTTGTAACCTCACTGAGCTTTGAACTTCATAGCCAGGTGTATCCAATCATGAGAAAAGGTATTTAAGGTGGCCAATTGCAAGTTGTTCTCCTATTTGAATCTCCTCTGAAGAGTGGCATCATGGGCTCCTCAAAACAACTCTCAAATGATCTGAAAACAAAGATTGTTCAACATAGTTGTTCAGGGGAAGGATACAAAAAGTTGTCTCAGAGATTTAACCTGTCACTTTCCACTGTGAGGAACATAGTAAGGAAATGGAAGACCACAGGGACAGTTCTTATTAAGCCCAGAAGTGGCAGGCCAAGAAAAATCTCAGAAAGGCAGAGAAGAAGAATGGTGAGAACAGTCAAGGACAATCCACAGACCACCTCCAAAGAGCTGCAGCATCATCTTGCTGCAGATGGTGTCACTGTGCATCGGTCAACAATACAGCACACTTTGCACAAGGAGAAGCTGTATGGGAGAGTGATGCGAAAGAAGCCGTTTCTGAAAGCACGCCACAAACAGAGTCGCCTGAGGTATGCAAAAGCACATTTGGACAAGCCAGCTTCATTTTGGAAGAAGGTCCTGTGGACCGATGAAACAAAGATTGAGTTGTTTGGTCATACAAAAAGGCGTTATGCATGGCGTCCAAAAAACACAGCATTCCAAGAAAAACACTTGCTACCCACTGTAAAATTTGGTGGAGGTTCCATCATGCTTTGGGGCTGTGTGGCCAATGCCGGCACCGGGAATCTTGTTAAAGTTGAGGGTCGCATGGATTCAACCCAGTATCAGCAGATTCTTGAGAATAATGTACAAGAATCAGTGACGAATTTGAAGTTACGCCGGGGATGGATATTTCAGCAAGACAATGATCCAAAACACAGCTCCAAATCTACTCAGGCATTCATGCAGAGGAACAATTACAATGTTCTGGAATGGCCATCCCAGTCCCCAGACCTGAATATCATTGAACATCTGTGGGATAATTTGAAGCGGGCTGTCCATGCTCGGCGACCATCAAACTTAACTGAACTGGAATTGTTTTGTAAAGAGGAATGGTCAAAAATACCTTCATCCAGGATCCAGGAACTGATTAAAAGCTACAGGAAGTGACTAGAGGCTGTTATTTTTGCAAAAGGAGGATCTACTAAATATTAATGTCACTTTTCTGTTGAGGTGCCCATACTTTTGCACTGGTCAAATTTTGGTTTAATGCATATTGCACATTTTCTGTTAGTACAATAAACCTCATTTCAATCCTGAAATATTACTGTGTCCATCAGTTATTAGATATATCAAATTGAAATGGCTGTTGCAAACACCCAAATATTTAGAACTAAAAATGATTAAGATTAATAGAGGTGCCCAAACTTTTTCATATGACTGTATTTAAGGGGGAGTGACCGCATAAATCAAAATGTATTTCTGCTTGTTTGTGTGATATTTTTACATAAGGTGGACGGAGTGGTGATTTTGTGCATGGGCTGGTCAGTTTTGTTTGCTAGGACCATGTTATTAGCCTAGCCCTACCAGTCACATGCTAAATACTCATTTCCATTAATATGCTTTTGATCCTGGTGCCAGAAGAGCACAATAAATTTGTCACCAACTAGTGGGCAACATATTGGGAGCATTATGTGGATCCTGAGGCACTGGTTGGGGAACACTTACGATAAACATAGTAACACAGTAGATGAGATGAGGCGCAACCTAAACCGTACAGTGTTAATCCAGAAGAAAGCAAAATAACACACATTATTTACTTTCAGAATAATCACATTTTTATAAACTTTTATGAAAAATTCTAAACATTTCTGTAATGTCCATTATAAATACTTTTTGGCCCTTCCCTAGTTGCTATAGCTGACACGTGATGTTACTGAGATTACATTTAGCTATTTGGCTGCCAAGCTGTCATTTTATTTACATCCTATGGGAATTTTCAAAGATTTGTAACCATTTGTTATTCTATCTGAATAGTCGTGACCTCCAGTAGATTATGGCTTACATACCTTAACTAAAGAACGTGGTAGTTCAGAAGCTCCGAGCTGCAGCATGTTCCCCAGTTGTAAGAGACAGCCAATGTTGTCCTAAGCTTCATTTGTCTGTATAAACTGTTAATGTTGAATGTATTTCTGTGATTCTGTTCCTTTAAGACAGCAGCCATTGTAATTGTGACATGATGCTGGAGTGAGACCCCCTCCCCCTTTTATGTCAGCTTGCCTGTTCTGCAGACAAAGTGTGAGCAGAGAAGCAGGAAGTGACGAGACAGAGAGCAGCAGCCATCTTGGCAAGAGAGAAGACAGGTGTCTGTGCTGTGTTGAACTGGTGTGGATATTTTTCTGTACAGCTAAGCTGTATCTTGGTCCAGAGACAAACAGAGTGTAAAGAGACAACAGTACTAGTGAGTCCACGTGAAAGGAACTGTGCTCAGTGGCTGATCAGTGAGACTGTTATTGTGACTGTGTATATGGATACCACAGATAGAGACTCGCAGTGCTGTTGACGTACTGGACAGTACCTGCTAAATCCCGGCTAACATCCCAGCTCAGTGTATGGATTCGGCAGGACTGTCAGTGTGCTGAGTGGAATCTGTTGTTGGATTACATTGCATTCATTGGGTTTCCCTGTTAAAGAGGACTTCATTTCTCCCAAGATCCTGATAACAGTGAGGAGAGGACGCTTCACTATAAAAGAAAGGAACGACTTTGGGCCCCACCGCGCGCTTCTACGGACTGTAAGCGGTCCACCTGGACCACTGGGGAAAAGGGGGTGCACCCAAATGTGATGTCAGGGTCAGTTAGGGATAGTTTTGAGTATATTGTTCATTCAGTGTCCATACTGCAGAAGTGGACAGAGTAAAAGTAGAAACCATTGCAGAATTTGCCTTGAAATTGTTCATGCTATATTGTATATTTTGCTTGTCTTTATCCCTGTCATTTTACCTTTAACTAGCCTTTATTAACTTATAGTAAATATATATTCTTTTCTTGAACTACCGCGTGTGCGTTCATTTCTGGTTGTGGAGTTCAAACCACCTGCCTTGCTCTCGGTTCACACAGTAAAGGTAGAGGGGTAGGTCCTGGGGGAAGGGTCTTCTGTTTTATCTTGTTCCACCATTTGATGAGATAAATTAAGAGAGTGAGTCAAATTGTTAAGAGAAGGGTGGCTGCGATATTCACTGCCATGTTACAGCAAAGTACTGGTCACGTGAAAGTATCTCTGCACTATGTCACTCTCTGTTTATCTCTGAATAACCTGAGACACCGGCACGTGATTGTGAAGGTGCGGTTGGGCGAGTATAAAGTGCAGACTACAATTGTGCTCTACCAAACCTAACGAAAAGTGTTCTACAGTGTGTAATAATACAGGTAAAATTATTTGTAAGTATCCAGGACAGGCAAGTGAGAACCTGCAAGAATGTAGCAATGTAGGAGCAATCCGGATCCAAGGACCTCAAAGTATTCTTTGAAGAGGGAAATTTTTGACGTTCAGGACACATGGGAAATATTTACAGGGTGTTATGAACTAGTCTGTCACTATTCTGTGTTGTGCATTTGTAGTACAGTAGATGGGTACAGTAGCTGGGTACAGTAGATGGGTACAGTACAGTAGCTGGGTACAGTAGCTAGGTACAGTAGATGGGTACAGTAGATGGGTACAGTACAGTAGATGGGTACAGTAGCTGGGTACAGTACAGTAGATGGGTACACTAGATGGGTACAGTAGCTGGGTACAGTAGATGGGTACAGTAGCTGGGTACAGTAGATGAGTACAGTAGATGGGTACAGTAGATGGGTACAGTAGCTGGGTACAGTAGATGGGTACAGTAGATGAGTATAGTAGATGGGTACAGTACAGTAGATGAGTACAGTAGATGGGTACAGTACAGTAGATGGGTACAGTAGATGAGTACAGTAGATGGGTACAGTAGCTGGGTTCAGTAGATGGGTACAGTAGCTGGGTACAGTATCTGGGTACAGTAGATGAGTACAGTAGATGGGTACAGTAGATGGGTACAGTAGCTAGGTACAGTAGATGGGTACAGTAGCTGGGTACAGTAGATGGGTACAGTAGCTAGGTACAGTACCTGGGTACAGTAGCTGGGTACAGTAGATGAGTACAGTAGCTGGGTACAGTAGATGGGTACAGTAGCTGGGTACAGTAGATGAGTACAGTAGATGGGTACAGTAGATGGGTACAGTAGATGAGTACAGTAGATGAGTACAGTAGCTGGGTACAGTAGATGAGTACAGTAGCTGGGTACAGTAGATGGGTACAGTAGCTGGGTACAGTAGATGAGTACAGTAGATGGGTACAGTAGATGGGTACAGTAGATGAGTACAGTAGCTGGGTACAGTAGATGAGTACAGTAGCTGGGTACAGTAGCTGGGTACAGTAACTGGGTACAGTAGATGGGTACAGTAGCTGGGTACAGTAGATGAGTACAGTAGATGAGTACAGTAGCTGGGTACAGTAGCTGGGTACAGTAGCTGGGTACAGTAGATGGGTACAGTAGATGAGTACAGTAGCTGGGTACAGTAGATGAGTACAGTAGCTGGGTACAGTAGATGGGTACAGTAGATGAGTACAGTAGCTGGGTACAGTATCTGGGTACAGTAGATGAGTACAGTAGCTGGGTACAGTAGATGAGTACAGTAGCTGGGTACAGTAGATGGGTACAGTACAGTAGCTGGGTACAGTAGCTGGGTACAGTAGATGAGTACAGTAGCTGGGTACAGTAGATGGGTACAGTAGATGGGTACAGTACAGTAGATGGGTACAGTAGCTGGGTACAGTACAGTAGCTGGGTAGAGTAGCTGGGTACAGTAGCTGGGTACAGTAGATGAGTACAGTAGATGGGTACAGTAGCTGGGTACAGTACAGTAGCTGGGTACAGTAGCTGGGTACAGTAGCTGGGTACAGTAGATGAGTACAGTAGATGGGTACAGTAGCTGGGTACAGTAGCTGGGTACAGTAGATGAGTACAGTAGATGGGTACAGTAGATGAGTACAGTAGCTGGGTACAGTAGCTGGGTACAGTAGATGGGTACAGTAGATGAGTACAGTAGCTGGGAACAGTAGATGAGTACAGTAGATGAGTACAGTAGCTGGGTACAGTAGATGGGTACAGTAGATGAGTACAGAGGCTGGTTACAGTAGCTGGGTACAGTAGATGAGTACAGTAGCTGGGTACAGTAGCTGGGTACAGTAGATGAGTACAGTAGCTGGGTACAGTAGCTGGGTACAGTAGATGGGTACAGTAGATGAGTACAGTAGCTGGGTACAGTAGGTGGGTACAGTAGATGAGTACAGTAGCTGGTTACAGTAGCTGGGTACAGTAGATGAGTACAGTAGCTGGGTACAGTAGATGGGTACAGTAGATGAGTACAGTAGCTGGGTACAGTAGCTGGGTACAGTAGATGAGTACAGTAGCTGGGTACAGTAGATGAGTACAGTAGCTGGGTACAGTAGATGGGTACAGTACAGTAGCTGGGTACAGTAGCTGGGTACAGTAGATGAGTACAGTAGCTGGGTACAGTAGATGGGTACAGTAGATGGGTACAGTACAGTAGATGGGTACAGTAGCTGGGTACAGTACAGTAGCTGGGTACAGTATCTGGGTACAGTAGCTGGGTACAGTAGATGAGTACAGTAGATGGGTACAGTAGCTGGGTACAGTAGCTGGGTACAGTAGATGGGTACAGTAGATGGGTACAGTACAGTAGATGGGTACAGTAGCTGGGTACAGTACAGTAGCTGGGTAGAGTAGCTGGGTACAGTAGCTGGGTACAGTAGATGAGTACAGTAGATGGGTACAGTAGCTGGGTACAGTACAGTAGCTGGGTACAGTAGCTGGGTACAGTAGCTGGGTACAGTAGATGAGTACAGTAGATGGGTACAGTAGCTGGGTACAGTAGCTGGGTACAGTAGATGAGTACAGTAGATGGGTACAGTAGATGAGTACAGTAGCTGGGTACAGTAGCTGGGTACAGTAGATGGGTACAGTAGATGAGTACAGTAGCTGGGTACAGTAGATGAGTACAGTAGATGAGTACAGTAGCTGGGTACAGTAGATGGGTACAGTAGATGAGTACAGTAGCTGGTTACAGTAGCTGGGTACAGTAGATGAGTACAGTAGCTGGGTACAGTAGCTGGGTACAGTAGATGAGTACAGTAGCTGGGTACAGTAGCTGGGTACAGTAGATGGGTACAGTAGATGAGTACAGTAGCTGGGTACAGTAGATGGGTACAGTAGATGAGTACAGTAGCTGGTTACAGTAGCTGGGTACAGTAGATGAGTACAGTAGCTGGGTACAGTAGATGGGTACAGTAGATGAGTACAGTAGCTGGGTACAGTAGCTGGGTACAGTAGATGAGTACAGTAGCTGGGTACAGTAGATGAGTACAGTAGCTGGGTACAGTAGATGGGTACAGTACAGTAGCTGGGTACAGTAGCTGGGTACAGTAGATGAGTACAGTAGCTGGGTACAGTAGATGGGTACAGTAGATGGGTACAGTACAGTAGATGGGTACAGTAGCTGGGTACAGTACAGTAGCTGGGTACAGTATCTGGGTACAGTAGCTGGGTACAGTAGATGAGTACAGTAGATGGGTACAGTAGCTGGGTACAGTAGCTGGGTACAGTAGATGAGTACAGTAGATGGGTACAGTAGATGAGTACAGTAGCTGGGTACAGTAGATGAGTACAGTAGCTGGGTACAGTAGATGAGTACAGTAGATGGGTACAGTAGATGAGTACAGTAGATGAGTACAGTAGCTGGTTACAGTAGATGGGTACAGTAGATGAGTACAGTAGATGAGTACAGTAGCTGGGTACAGTAGCTGGGTACAGTAGCTGGGTACAGCACAGTTGCTGGGTACAGTAGATGGGTACAGTAGCTGGTTACAGTAGATGGGTACAGTAGATGGGTACAGTAGATGAGTACAGTAGATGGGTACAGTAGATGGGTACAGTACAGTAGATGGGTACAGTAGATGGGTACAGTAGCTGGGTACAGTAGATGGGTACAGTAGATGAGTACAGTAACTGGGTACAGTAGATGGGTACAGTAGATGGGTACAGTATCTGGGTAAGTAGCTGGTTACAGTAGCTGGGTACAGTAGATGGGTACAGTACAGTAGATGGGTACAGTAGATGGGTACAGTAGCTGCGTACAGTAGATGGGTACAGTAGCTGCGTACAGTAGCTGGGTACAGTAGATGGGTAAGTAGCTGGGTAAGTAGCTGGGTACAGTAGATGGTTACAGTAGATGAGTACAGTAGATGGGTACAGTACAGTAGATGGGTACAGTAGCTGGGTAAGTAGCTGGGTAAGTAGCTGGGTACAGTAGATGGGTACAGTAGATGAGTACAGTAGATGCGTACAGTACAGTAGATGGGTACAGTAGCTGGGTAAGTAGCTGGGTACAGTAGCTGGGTACAGTAGATCGGTACAGTAGCTGGGTACAGTAGCTGGGTACAGTAGATGGGTACAGTAGATGAGTACAGTAACTGGGTACAGTAGATGGGTACAGTACAGTAGATGGGTACAGTAGATGGGTACAGTATCTGGGTAAGCAGCTGGGTACAGTAGCTGGTTACAGTAGCTGGGTACAGTAGCTGGGTACAGTAGATGGGTACAGTACAGTAGATGGGTACAGTAGATGGGTACAGTAGCTGGGTACAGTAGATGGGTACAGTACAGTAGATGGGTACAGTAGATGGGTACAGTAGCTGGGTACAGTAGATGGGTACAGTAGATGGGTAAGTAGCTGGGTAAGTAGCTGGGTACAGTAGATGGGTACAGTAGATGAGTACAGTAGATGAGTACAGTAGATGGGTAGAGTACAGTAGATGGGTACAGTAGCTGGGTACAGTAGCTGGGTAATTAGCTGGGTAAGTAGCTGGGTACAGTAGATGAGTACAGTAGCTGGGTACAGTAGCTGGGTACAGTAGATGAGTACAGTAGCTGGGTACAGTAGATGAGTACAGTAGATGGGTACAGTAGATGAGTACAGTAGATGAGTACAGTAGCTGGTTACAGTAGCTGGGTACAGTAGATGAGTACAGTAGATGAGTACAGTAGCTGGGTACAGTAGCTGGGTACAGTAGATGGGTACAGTAGCTGGGTACAGTACAGCAGCTGGGTACAGTAGATGGGTACATTAGCTGGGTACAGTAGATGGGTACAGTAGATGGGTACAGTAGATGAGTACAGTAGATGGGTACAGTAGATGAGTACAGTAGATGGGTACAGTAGATGGGTACAGTAGCTGGGTACAGTAGATGGGTACAGTAGATGAGTACAGTAACTGGGTACAGTAGATGGGTACAGTACAGTAGATGGGTACAGTAGATGGGTACAGTATCTGGGTAAGTAACTGGGTACAGTAGCTGGTTACAGTAGCTGGGTACAGTAGCTGGGTACAGTAGATGGGTACAGTACAGTAGATGAGTACAGTAGATGGGTACAGTAGCTGCGTACAGTAGGTGGGTACAGTAGATGGGTAAGTAGCTGGGTAAGTAGCTGGGTATAGTAGATGGGTACAGTAGATGAGTACAGTAGATGAGTACAGTAGATGGGTACAGTACAGTAGATGGGTACAGTAGCTGGGTAAGTAGCTGGGTACAGTAGATGGGTACAGTAGATGAGTACAGTAGATGGGTACAGTACAGTAGATGGGTACAGTAGCTGGGTACAGTAGATGGGTACAGTAGCTGGGTACAGTAGATGGGTACAGTAGATGGGTACAGTAGCTGGGTACAGTAGATGAGTACAGTAGATGGGTACAGTAGATGGGTACAGTATCTGGGTAAGTAGCTGGGTACAGTAGCTGGTTACAGTAGCTGGGTACAGTAGCTGGGTACAGTAGATGGGTACAGTACAGTAGATGAGTACAGTAGATGGGTACAGTAGATGGGTACAGTATCTGGGTAAGTAGCTGGGTACAGTAGCTGGTTACAGTAGCTGGGTACAGTAGCTGGGTACAGTAGATGGGTACAGTACAGTAGATGGGTACAGTAGCTGGGTACAGTAGATGGGTAAGTAGCTGGGTAAGTAGCTGGGTACAGTAGCTGGGTACAGTAGCTGGGTACAGTAGATGGGTACAGTACAGTAGATGGGTACAGTAGCTGGGTACAGTAGATGAGTACAGTAGATGAGTACAGTAGCTGGGTACAGTAGATGGGTACAGTAGATGAGTACAGTTGCTGGGTACAGTAGCTGGGTACAGTAGATGGGTACAGTAGATGAGTACAGTAGCTGGGTACAGTAGATGAGTACAGTACAGTAGCTGGGTACAGTAGATGGGTACAGTAGATGGGTACAGTACAGTAGCTGGGTACAGTAGATGAGTACAGTAGATGAGTACAGTAGCTGGGTACAGTAGATGGGTACAGTAGATGAGTACAGTAGCTGGGTACAGTAGCTGGGTACAGTAGATGGGTACAGTACAGTAGATGAGTACAGTAGATGAGTACAGTAGATGGGTACAGTAACTGGGTACAGTAGATGGGTACAGTAGATGGGTACAGTAGATGAGTACAGTAGCTGGGTACAGTAGATGGGTACAGTAGATGAGTACAGTAGCTGGGTACAGTAGCTGGGTACAGTAGCTGGGTACAGTAGATCAGTACAGTAGATGAGTACAGTAGATGAGTACAGTAGCTGGGTACAGTAGATGAGTACAGTAGCTGGGTACAGTAGATGGGTACAGTAGCTGGGTACAGTAGATGGGTACAGTAGATGAGTACAGTAGCTGGGTACAGTAGATGGGTACAGTACAGTAGCTGGGTACAGTAGCTGGGTACAGTAGCTGGGTACAGTAGCTGAGTATAGTAGCTGGGTACAGTAGCTGGGTACAGTAGCTGGGTACAGTAGATGAGTACAGTAGATGGGTACAGTAGATGAGTACAGTAGCTGGGTACAGTAGATGGGTACAGTACAGTAGCTGGGTACAGTAGCTGGGTACAGTAGCTGGGTACAGTAGCTGAGTATAGTAGCTGGGTACAGTAGCTGGGTACAGTAGCTGGGTACAGTAGCTGAGTATAGTAGCTGGGTACAGTAGCTGGGTACAGTAGCTGGGTACAGTAGATGAGTACAGTAGATGGGTACAGTAGATGAGTACAGTAGATGAGTACAGTAGCTGGGTACAGTAGCTGGGTACAGTAGATGGGTACAGTACAGTAGCTGGGTACAGTAGCTGGGTACAGTAGATGAGTACAGTAGCTGGGTACAGTAGATGGGTACAGTAGATGGGTACAGTACAGTAGATGGGTACAGTAGCTGGGTACAGTACAGTAGCTGGGTACAGTAGCTGGGTACAGTAGCTGGGTACAGTAGATGAGTACAGTAGATGGGTACAGTAGCTGGCTACAGTAGCTGGGTACAGTAGATGAGTACAGTAGATGGGTACAGTAGATGAGTACAGTAGCTGGGTACAGTAGATGAGTACAGTAGCTGGGTACAGTAGATGAGTACAGTAGATGGGTACAGTAGATGAGTACAGTAGATGAGTACAGTAGCTGGTTACAGTAGATGGGTACAGTAGATGAGTACAGTAGATGAGTACAGTAGCTGGGTACAGTAGCTGGGTACAGTAGCTGGGTACAGCACAGTTGCTGGGTACAGTAGATGGGTACAGTAGCTGGTTTCAGTAGATGGGTACAGTAGATGGGTACAGTAGATGAGTACAGTAGATGGGTACAGTAGATGGGTACAGTACAGTAGATGGGTACAGTAGATGGGTACAGTAGCTGGGTACAGTAGATGGGTACAGTAGATGAGTACAGTAACTGGGTACAGTAGATGGGTACAGTATCTGGGTAAGTAGCTGGTTACAGTAGCTGGGTACAGTAGATGGGTACAGTACAGTAGATGGGTACAGTAGATGGGTACAGTAGCTGCGTACAGTAGATGGGTACAGTAGCTGCGTACAGTAGCTGGGTACAGTAGATGGGTAAGTAGCTGGGTAAGTAGCTGGGTACAGTAGATGGTTACAGTAGATGAGTACAGTAGATGGGTACAGTACAGTAGATGGGTACAGTAGCTGGGTAAGTAGCTGGGTAAGTAGCTGGGTACAGTAGATGGGTACAGTAGATGAGTACAGTAGATGCGTACAGTACAGTAGATGGGTACAGTAGCTGGGTAAGTAGCTGGGTACAGTAGCTGGGTACAGTAGATCGGTACAGTAGCTGGGTACAGTAGCTGGGTACAGTAGATGGGTACAGTAGATGAGTACAGTAACTGGGTACAGTAGATGGGTACAGTACAGTAGATGGGTACAGTAGATGGGTACAGTATCTGGGTAAGCAGCTGGGTACAGTAGCTGGTTACAGTAGCTGGGTACAGTAGCTGGGTACAGTAGATGGGTACAGTACAGTAGATGGGTACAGTAGATGGGTACAGTAGCTGGGTACAGTAGATGAGTACAGTACAGTAGATGGGTACAGTAGATGGGTACAGTAGCTGGGTACAGTAGATGGGTACAGTAGATGGGTAAGTAGCTGGGTAAGTAGCTGGGTAGAGTAGATGGGTACAGTAGATGAGTACAGTAGATGAGTACAGTAGATGGGTAGAGTACAGTAGATGGGTACAGTAGCTGGGTACAGTAGCTGGGTAATTAGCTGGGTAAGTAGCTGGGTACAGTAGATGAGTACAGTAGCTGGGTACAGTAGATGGGTACAGTAGATGAGTACAGTAGCTGGGTACAGTAGCTGGGTACAGTAGCTGGGTACAGTAGATGAGTACAGTAGCTGGGTACAGTAGATGAGTACAGTAGATGGGTACAGTAGATGAGTACAGTAGATGAGTACAGTAGCTGGTTACAGTAGCTGGGTACAGTAGATGAGTACAGTAGATGAGTACAGTAGCTGGGTACAGTAGCTGGGTACAGTAGATGGGTACAGTAGCTGGGTACAGTACAGTAGCTGGGTACAGTAGATGGGTACAGTAGCTGGGTACAGTAGATGGGTACAGTAGATGGGTACAGTAGATGAGTACAGTAGATGGGTACAGTAGATGAGTACAGTAGATGGGTACAGTAGATGGGTACAGTAGCTGGGTACAGTAGATGGTTACAGTAGATGAGTACAGTAGATGGGTACAGTACAGTAGATGGGTACAGTAGCTGGGTAAGTAGCTGGGTAAGTAGCTGGGTACAGTAGATGGGTACAGTAGATGAGTACAGTAGATGCGTACAGTACAGTAGATGGGTACAGTAGCTGGGTAAGTAGCTGGGTACAGTAGCTGGGTACAGTAGATCGGTACAGTAGCTGGGTACAGTAGCTGGGTACAGTAGATGGGTACAGTAGATGAGTACAGTAACTGGGTACAGTAGATGGGTACAGTACAGTAGATGGGTACAGTAGATGGGTACAGTATCTGGGTAAGCAGCTGGGTACAGTAGCTGGTTACAGTAGCTGGGTACAGTAGCTGGGTACAGTAGATGGGTACAGTACAGTAGATGGGTACAGTAGATGGGTACAGTAGCTGGGTACAGTAGATGAGTACAGTACAGTAGATGGGTACAGTAGATGGGTACAGTAGCTGGGTACAGTAGATGGGTACAGTAGATGGGTAAGTAGCTGGGTAAGTAGCTGGGTACAGTAGATGGGTACAGTAGATGAGTACAGTAGATGAGTACAGTAGATGGGTAGAGTACAGTAGATGGGTACAGTAGCTGGGTACAGTAGCTGGGTAATTAGCTGGGTAAGTAGCTGGGTACAGTAGATGAGTACAGTAGCTGGGTACAGTAGCTGCTTACAGTAGATGAGTACAGTAGCTGGGTACAGTAGATGAGTACAGTAGATGGGTACAGTAGATGAGTACAGTAGATGAGTACAGTAGCTGGTTACAGTAGCTGGGTACAGTAGATGAGTACAGTAGATGAGTACAGTAGCTGGGTACAGTAGCTGGGTACAGTAGATGGGTACAGTAGCTGGGTACAGTACAGTAGCTGGGTACAGTAGATGGGTACAGTAGCTGGGTACAGTAGATGGGTACAGTAGATGGGTACAGTAGATGAGTACAGTAGATGGGTACAGTAGATGAGTACAGTAGATGGGTACAGTAGATGGATACAGTAGCTGGGTACAGTAGATGGGTACAGTAGATGAGTACAGTAACTGGGTACAGTAGATGGGTACAGTACAGTAGATGGGTACAGTAGATGGGTACAGTATCTGGGTAAGTAACTGGGTACAGTAGCTGGTTACAGTAGCTGGGTACAGTAGATGGGTACAGTAGATGGGTACAGTACAGTAGATGAGTACAGTAGATGGGTACAGTAGCTGCGTACAGTAGGTGGGTACAGTAGATGGGTACAGTAGATGGGTACAGTAGATGAGTACAGTAGATGGGTACAGTAGATGAGTACAGTAGATGGGTACAGTAGATGGGTACAGTAGCTGGGTACAGTAGATGGTTACAGTAGATGAGTACAGTAGATGGGTACAGTACAGTAGATGGGTACAGTAGCTGGGTAAGTAGCTGGGTAAGTAGCTGGGTACAGTAGATGGGTACAGTAGATGAGTACAGTAGATGCGTACAGTACAGTAGATGGGTACAGTAGCTGGGTAAGTAGCTGGGTACAGTAGCTGGGTACAGTAGATCGGTACAGTAGCTGGGTACAGTAGCTGGGTACAGTAGATGGGTACAGTAGATGAGTACAGTAACTGGGTACAGTAGATGGGTACAGTACAGTAGATGGGTACAGTAGATGGGTACAGTATCTGGGTAAGCAGCTGGGTACAGTAGCTGGTTACAGTAGCTGGGTACAGTAGCTGGGTACAGTAGATGGGTACAGTACAGTAGATGGGTACAGTAGATGGGTACAGTAGCTGGGTACAGTAGATGAGTACAGTACAGTAGATGGGTACAGTAGATGGGTACAGTAGCTGGGTACAGTAGATGGGTACAGTAGATGGGTAAGTAGCTGGGTAAGTAGCTGGGTACAGTAGATGGGTACAGTAGATGAGTACAGTAGATGAGTACAGTAGATGGGTAGAGTACAGTAGATGGGTACAGTAGCTGGGTACAGTAGCTGGGTAATTAGCTGGGTAAGTAGCTGGGTACAGTAGATGAGTACAGTAGCTGGGTACAGTAGCTGCTTACAGTAGATGAGTACAGTAGCTGGGTACAGTAGATGAGTACAGTAGATGGGTACAGTAGATGAGTACAGTAGATGAGTACAGTAGCTGGTTACAGTAGCTGGGTACAGTAGATGAGTACAGTAGATGAGTACAGTAGCTGGGTACAGTAGCTGGGTACAGTAGATGGGTACAGTAGCTGGGTACAGTACAGTAGCTGGGTACAGTAGATGGGTACAGTAGCTGGGTACAGTAGATGGGTACAGTAGATGGGTACAGTAGATGAGTACAGTAGATGGGTACAGTAGATGAGTACAGTAGATGGGTACAGTAGATGGATACAGTAGCTGGGTACAGTAGATGGGTACAGTAGATGAGTACAGTAACTGGGTACAGTAGATGGGTACAGTACAGTAGATGGGTACAGTAGATGGGTACAGTATCTGGGTAAGTAACTGGGTACAGTAGCTGGTTACAGTAGCTGGGTACAGTAGATGGGTACAGTAGATGGGTACAGTACAGTAGATGAGTACAGTAGATGGGTACAGTAGCTGCGTACAGTAGGTGGGTACAGTAGATGGGTAAGTAGCTGGGTAAGTAGCTGGGTACAGTAGATGGGTACAGTAGATGAGTACAGTAGATGAGTACAGTAGATGGGTACAGTACAGTAGATGGGTACAGTAGCTGGGTAAGTAGCTGGGTAAGTAGCTGGGTACAGTAGATGGGTACAGTAGATGAGTACAGTAGATGGGTACAGTACAGTAGATGGGTACAGTAGCTGGGTACAGTAGATGGGTACAGTAGCTGGGTACAGTAGATGGGTACAGTAGATGGGTACAGTAGCTGGGTACAGTAGATGAGTACAGTAGATCGGTACAGTAGATGGGTACAGTATCTGGGTAAGTAGCTGGGTACAGTAGCTGGTTACAGTAGCTGTGTACAGTAGCTGGGTACAGTAGGTGGGTACAGTACAGTAGATGAGTACAGTAGATGGGTACAGTAGATGGGTACAGTATCTGGGTAAGTAGCTGGGTACAGTAGCTGGTTACAGTAGCTGGGTACAGTAGCTGGGTACAGTAGATGGGTACAGTACAGTAGATGGGTACAGTAGCTGGGTACAGTAGATGGGTACAGTAGATGGGTAAGTAGCTGGGTAAGTAGCTGGGTACAGTAGCTGGGTACAGTAGATGGGTACAGTACAGTAGATGGGTACAGTAGCTGGGTACAGTAGATGAGTACAGTAGATGAGTACAGTAGCTGGGTACAGTAGATGGGTACAGTAGATGAGTACAGTTGCTGGGTACAGTAGCTGGGTACAGTAGATGGGTACAGTAGATGAGTACAGTAGCTGGGTACAGTAGATGAGTACAGTACAGTAGCTGGGTACAGTAGATGGGTACAGTAGATGGGTACAGAACAGTAGCTGGGTACAGTAGATGAGTACAGTAGATGAGTACAGTAGCTGGGTACAGTAGATGGGTACAGTAGATGAGTACAGTAGCTGGGTACAGTATCTGGGTACAGTAGATGGGTACAGTACAGTAGATGAGTACAGTAGATGAGTACAGTAGATGGGTACAGTAACTGGGTACAGTAGATGGGTACAGTAGATGGGTACAGTAGATGGGTACAGTAGATGAGTACAGTAGCTGGGTACAGTAGATGGGTACAGTAGATGAGTACAGTAGCTGGGTACAGTAGCTGGGTACAGTAGCTGGGTACAGTAGATGAGTACAGTAGATGAGTACAGTAGATGAGTACAGTAGCTGGGTACAGTAGATGAGTACAGTAGCTGGGTACAGTAGATGGGTACAGTAGCTGGGTACAGTAGATGGGTACAGTAGATGAGTACAGTAGCTGGGTACAGTAGATGGGTACAGTACAGTAGCTGGGTACAGTAGCTGGGTACAGTAGCTGGGTACAGTAGCTGAGTATAGTAGCTGGGTACAGTAGCTGGGTACAGTAGATGAGTACAGTAGATGGGTACAGTAGATGAGTACAGTAGCTGGGTACAGTAGATGGGTACAGTACAGTAGCTGGGTACAGTAGCTGGGTACAGTAGCTGAGTATAGTAGCTGGGTACAGTAGCTGGGTACAGTAGCTGGGTACAGTAGCTGAGTATAGTAGCTGGGTACAGTAGCTGGGTACAGTAGCTGGGTACAGTAGATGAGTACAGTAGATGGGTACAGTAGATGAGTACAGTAGATGAGTACAGTAGCTGGGTACATTAGATGGGTACAGTACAGTAGCTGGGTACAGTAGATGGGTACAGTAGATGGGTACAGTAGCTGAGTATAGTAGCTGGGTACAGTAGCTGGGTACAGTAGCTGGGTACAGTAGATGAGTACAGTAGATGGGTACAGTAGATGGGTACAGTACAGTAGCTGG
Source organism: Leptodactylus fallax (assembly GCA_947044405.1). Classification (NCBI taxonomy): domain Eukaryota; kingdom Metazoa; phylum Chordata; class Amphibia; order Anura; family Leptodactylidae; genus Leptodactylus; species Leptodactylus fallax. The sequence goes on from CAMRHE010000327.1 coordinate 1,495,103, forward strand.
GTACAGTAGATGAGTACAGTAGATGGGTACAGTAGATGGGTACGGTAGATGGGTACAGTAGATGGGTACAGTAGCTGGGTACAGTAGATGGGTACAGTAGCTGGGTACAGTAGCTGGGTATAGTAGCTGAGTATAGTAGCTGGGTACAGTAGCTGGGTACAGTAGCTGGGTACAGTAGATGAGTACAGTAGATGGGTACAGTAGATGGGTACAGTACAGTAGCTGGGTACAGTAGATGAGTACAGTAGATGGGTACAGTAGATGAGTACAGTAGATGAGTACAGTAGCTGGGTACAGTAGATGGGTACAGTAGATGAGTACAGTTGCTGGGTACAGTAGCTGGGTACAGTAGATGGGTACAGTAGATGAGTACAGTAGCTGGGTACAGTAGATGAGTACAGTACAGTAGCTGGGTACAGTAGATGGGTACAGTAGATGGGTACAGAACAGTAGCTGGGTACAGTAGATGAGTACAGTAGATTAGTACAGTAGCTGGGTACAGTAGATGGGTACAGTAGATGAGTACAGTAGCTGGGTACAGTATCTGGGTACAGTAGATGGGTACAGTACAGTAGATGAGTACAGTAGATGAGTACAGTAGATGGGTACAGTAACTGGGTACAGTAGATGGGTACAGTAGATGGGTACAGTAGATGGGTACAGTAGATGAGTACAGTAGCTGGGTACAGTAGATGGGTACAGTAGATGAGTACAGTAGCTGGGTACAGTAGCTGGGTACAGTAGCTGGGTACAGTAGATGAGTACAGTAGATGAGTACAGTAGATGAGTACAGTAGCTGGGTACAGTAGATGAGTACAGTAGCTGGGTACAGTAGATGGGTACAATACAGTAGCTGGGTACAGTAGCTGGGTACAGTAGCTGGGTACAGTAGCTGAGTATAGTAGCTGGGTACAGTAGCTGGGTACAGTAGATGAGTACAGTAGATGGGTACAGTAGATGAGTACAGTAGCTGGGTACAGTAGATGGGTACAGTACAGTAGCTGGGTACAGTAGCTGGGTACAGTAGCTGGGTACAGTAGCTGAGTATAGTAGCTGGGTACAGTAGCTGGGTACAGTAGCTGGGTACAGTAGCTGAGTATAGTAGCTGGGTACAGTAGCTGGGTACAGTAGCTGGGTACAGTAGATGAGTACAGTAGATGGGTACAGTAGATGAGTACAGTAGATGAGTACAGTAGCTGGGTACAGTAGCTGGGTACAGTAGATGGGTACAGTACAGTAGCTGGGTACAGTAGATGGGTACAGTAGCTGAGTATAGTAGCTGGGTACAGTAGCTGGGTACAGTAGCTGGGTACAGTAGATGAGTACAGTAGATGGGTACAGTAGATGGGTACAGTACAGTAGCTGGGTACAGTAGATGAGTACAGTAGATGGGTACAGTAGATGGGTACGGTAGATGGGTACAGTAGATGGGTACAGTAGCTGGGTACAGTAGATGGGTACAGTATCTGGGTACAGTAGCTGGGTATAGTAGCTGAGTATAGTAGCTGGGTACAGTAGCTGGGTACAGTAGCTGGGTACAGTAGATGAGTACAGTAGATGGGTACAGTAGATGGGTACAGTACAGTAGCTGGGTACAGTAGATGAGTACAGTAGATGGGTACAGTAGATGGGTACGGTAGATGGGTACAGTAGATGGGTACAGTAGCTGGGTACAGTAGATGGGTACAGTAGCTGGGTACAGTAGATGGGTACAGTACAGTAGCTGGGTACAGTAGATGAGTACAGTAGCTGGGTACAGTAGCTGGGTACAGTAGATGAGTTTTCTCCCAATCTTGTCCTCATGTTGCAATTAAAACCTGTCACATCTCACTTATTTTACAGCTGAAAGTTGGGGGTGACTTGCGTCAGTTCTTGCAGTTGTGACGCAGCAAAAGCCTCTTGAGTTGGATGTTTTTTTGCCATGGTGGCTTTACAGGAAATACATTGTTGTAAATCCCTAATCTCTACATGGGGTTTTCTGGCCCCATATTCATTTTTGATACTGATGACCTATCCACAGGGTATCAATATCTGAGCTTTGTGGGTCCAATACAAATATGCTCATCCAGATGATTCAGAAACCTGAATCAAATTGTGGTTTCCCCTTTGAATTGCTCCCACCGTTCCTGACACATCACTGTTTTTTGCTAGTATTCAAATGGGCTTGTTGGAGATAAGTGGCAATGCACCAGGATGCATTATGGGAAAAAGGCAACCCAGCTGAAGCAGTATGATGCTCTTGGCAATGCTGAAACATCTTGGGTTGTGGCATGTTAGTCTGACATGTAACACCTACCTAAAAAGCCTTGAGCAGGAGTGCAGGAATGCCCATCACTCCACTGAACATCTGGTGCTGTGAGAAGGTTCCACCCCATAGTAAATTTATCAGTGTAAGCCCAGGTTGTCGAGTCCATGATGGCTGTTATTAAAAGACAAAGGAAATTCTGGCATCAACCTAAAGGGCAACACTAAACACGACTTATTGAGAGGTGAGACAATGGTTTGGGAGACTTCCACAATGTCTTCTAATCCTGGACTCGGATTACCTGGTTGCGGAAACACTGTTTTTTTTTTTTTGTTGCAGATATTGCTGTGATTTTTTGAGCCAAAGCCAAGATTGGCTACAAAAAGAATGGGAAATATATAGGAGGTTCTTATACTTCTACTTTCTGCTCAATCCACTCCTGGCTTTGGCTAAAAAAAAAAAAAAAAAAAAAAGCAAAAGCAGCAACAACAAAAAAAGCTGCATTTCTGCAATGTGTGGCCTCAGCCTAAAATGAAGTTGTTTGGTGACAATTCCTAACAAAAGATGTTTTTTCATTTATGTCACTAAGACTTAGCAGTAGAACATTTGCCAGTAGATGGGTACAGTACAGTAGATGAGTACAGTAGATGGGTACAGTAGCTGCGTACAGTAGGTGGGTACAGTAGATGGGTAAGTAGCTGGGTAAGTAGCTGGGTACAGTAGATGGGTACAGTAGATGAGTACAGTAGATGAGTACAGTAGATGGGTACAGTAGATGAGTACAGTAGATGGGTACGGTAGATGGGTACAGTAGATGGGTACAGTAGCTGGGTACAGTAGATGGGTACAGTATCTGGGTACAGTAGCTGGGTATAGTAGCTGAGTATAGTAGCTGGGTACAGTAGCTGGGTACAGTAGCTGGGTACAGTAGATGAGTACAGTAGATGGGTACAGTAGATGGGTACAGTACAGTAGCTGGGTACAGTAGATGAGTACAGTAGATGGGTACAGTAGATGGGTACGGTAGATGGGTACAGTAGATGGGTACAGTAGCTGGGTACAGTAGATGGGTACAGTATGTGGGTACAGTAGCTGGGTACAGTAGATGGGTACAGTAGATGAGTACAGTAGCTGGGTACAGTAGATGAGTACAGTACAGTAGCTGGGTACAGTAGATGGGTACAGTAGATGGGTACAGAACAGTAGCTGGGTACAGTAGATGAGTACAGTAGATGAGTACAGTAGCTGGGTACAGTAGATGGGTACAGTAGATGAGTACAGTAGCTGGGTACAGTATCTGGGTACAGTAGATGGGTACAGTACAGTAGATGAGTACAGTAGATGAGTACAGTAGATGGGTACAGTAACTGGGTACAGTAGATGGGTACAGTAGATGGGTACAGTAGATGGGTACAGTAGATGAGTACAGTAGCTGGGTACAGTAGATGGGTACAGTAGATGAGTACAGTAGCTGGGTACAGTAGCTGGGTACAGTAGCTGGGTACAGTAGATGAGTACAGTAGATGAGTACAGTAGATGAGTACAGTAGCTGGGTACAGTAGATGAGTACAGTAGCTGGGTACAGTAGATGGGTACAGTAGCTGGGTACAGTAGATGGGTACAGTAGATGAGTACAGTAGCTGGGTACAGTAGATGGGTACAGTACAGTAGCTGGGTACAGTAGCTGGGTACAGTAGCTGGGTACAGTAGCTGAGTATAGTAGCTGGGTACAGTAGCTGGGTACAGTAGATGAGTACAGTAGATGGGTACAGTAGATGAGTACAGTAGCTGGGTACAGTAGATGGGTACAGTACAGTAGCTGGGTACAGTAGCTGGGTACAGTAGCTGGGTACAGTAGCTGAGTATAGTAGCTGGGTACAGTAGCTGGGTACAGTAGCTGGGTACAGTAGCTGAGTATAGTAGCTGGGTACAGTAGCTGGGTACAGTAGCTGGGTACAGTAGATGAGTACAGTAGATGGGTACAGTAGATGAGTACAGTAGATGAGTACAGTAGCTGGGTACAGTAGCTGGGTACAGTAGATGGGTACAGTACAGTAGCTGGGTACAGTAGATGGGTACAGTAGCTGAGTATAGTAGCTGGGTACAGTAGCTGGGTACAGTAGCTGGGTACAGTAGATGAGTACAGTAGATGGGTACAGTAGATGGGTACAGTACAGTAGCTGGGTACAGTAGATGAGTACAGTAGATGGGTACAGTAGATGGGTACGGTAGATGGGTACAGTAGATGGGTACAGTAGCTGGGTACAGTAGATGGGTACAGTATCTGGGTACAGTAGCTGGGTATAGTAGCTGAGTATAGTAGCTGGGTACAGTAGCTGGGTACAGTAGCTGGGTACAGTAGATGAGTACAGTAGATGGGTACAGTAGATGGGTACAGTACAGTAGCTGGGTACAGTAGATGAGTACAGTAGATGGGTACAGTAGATGGGTACGGTAGATGGGTACAGTAGATGGGTACAGTAGCTGGGTACAGTAGATGGGTACAGTATCTGGGTACAGTAGCTGGGTATAGTAGCTGGGTACAGTAGATGGGTACAGTAGCTGGGTACAGTAGATGGGTACAGTACAGTAGCTGGGTACAGTAGATGAGTACAGTAGCTGGGTACAGTAGCTGGGTACAGTAGATGAGTTTTCTCCCAATCTTGTCCTCATGTTGCAATTAAAACCTGTCACATCTCACTTATTTTACAGCTGAAAGTTGGGGGTGACTTGCGTCAGTTCTTGCAGTTGTGACGCAGCAAAAGCCTCTTGAGTTGGATGTTTTTTTGCCATGGTGGCTTTACAGGAAATACATTGTTGTAAATCCCTAATCTCTACATGGGGTTTTCTGGCCCCATATTCATTTTTGATACTGATGACCTATCCACAGGGTATCAATATCTGAGCTTTGTGGGTCCAATACAAATATGCTCATCCAGATGATTCAGAAACCTGAATCAAATTGTGGTTTCCCCTTTGAATTGCTCCCACCGTTCCTGACACATCACTGTTTTTTGCTAGTATTCAAATGGGCTTGTTGGAGATAAGTGGCAATGCACCAGGATGCATTATGGGAAAAAGGCAACCCAGCTGAAGCAGTATGATGCTCTTGGCAATGCTGAAACATCTTGGGTTGTGGCATGTTAGTCTGACATGTAACACCTACCTAAAAAGCCTTGAGCAGGAGTGCAGGAATGCCCATCACTCCACTGAACATCTGGTGCTGTGAGAAGGTTCCACCCCATAGTAAATTTATCAGTGTAAGCCCAGGTTGTCGAGTCCATGATGGCTGTTATTAAAAGACAAAGGAAATTCTGGCATCAACCTAAAGGGCAACACTAAACACGACTTATTGAGAGGTGAGACAATGGTTTGGGAGACTTCCACAATGTCTTCTAATCCTGGACTCGGATTACCTGGTTGCGGAAACACTGTTTTTTTTTTTTGTTGCAGATATTGCTGTGATTTTTTGAGCCAAAGCCAAGATTGGCTACAAAAAGAATGGGAAATATATAGGAGGTTCTTATACTTCTACTTTCTGCTCAATCCACTCCTGGCTTTGGCTAAAAAAAAAAAAAAAAAAAAAAGCAAAAGCAGCAACAACAAAAAAAGCTGCATTTCTGCAATGTGTGGCCTCAGCCTAAAATGAAGTTGTTTGGTGACAATTCCTAACAAAAGATGTTTTTTCATTTATGTCACTAAGACTTAGCAGTAGAACATTTGCCAGTAGATGGGTACAGTACAGTAGATGAGTACAGTAGATGGGTACAGTAGCTGCGTACAGTAGGTGGGTACAGTAGATGGGTAAGTAGCTGGGTAAGTAGCTGGGTACAGTAGATGGGTACAGTAGATGAGTACAGTAGATGAGTACAGTAGATGGGTACAGTAGATGAGTACAGTAGATGGGTACGGTAGATGGGTACAGTAGATGGGTACAGTAGCTGGGTACAGTAGATGGGTACAGTATCTGGGTACAGTAGCTGGGTATAGTAGCTGAGTATAGTAGCTGGGTACAGTAGCTGGGTACAGTAGCTGGGTACAGTAGATGAGTACAGTAGATGGGTACAGTAGATGGGTACAGTACAGTAGCTGGGTACAGTAGATGAGTACAGTAGATGGGTACAGTAGATGGGTACGGTAGATGGGTACAGTAGATGGGTACAGTAGCTGGGTACAGTAGATGGGTACAGTATGTGGGTACAGTAGCTGGGTACAGTAGATGGGTACAGTAGATGAGTACAGTAGCTGGGTACAGTAGATGAGTACAGTACAGTAGCTGGGTACAGTAGATGGGTACAGTAGATGGGTACAGAACAGTAGCTGGGTACAGTAGATGAGTACAGTAGATGAGTACAGTAGCTGGGTACAGTAGATGGGTACAGTAGATGAGTACAGTAGCTGGGTACAGTATCTGGGTACAGTAGATGGGTACAGTACAGTAGATGAGTACAGTAGATGAGTACAGTAGATGGGTACAGTAACTGGGTACAGTAGATGGGTACAGTAGATGGGTACAGTAGATGGGTACAGTAGATGAGTACAGTAGCTGGGTACAGTAGATGGGTACAGTAGATGAGTACAGTAGCTGGGTACAGTAGCTGGGTACAGTAGCTGGGTACAGTAGATGAGTACAGTAGATGAGTACAGTAGATGAGTACAGTAGCTGGGTACAGTAGATGAGTACAGTAGCTGGGTACAGTAGATGGGTACAGTAGCTGGGTACAGTAGATGGGTACAGTAGATGAGTACAGTAGCTGGGTACAGTAGATGGGTACAGTACAGTAGCTGGGTACAGTAGCTGGGTACAGTAGCTGGGTACAGTAGCTGAGTATAGTAGCTGGGTACAGTAGCTGGGTACAGTAGATGAGTACAGTAGATGGGTACAGTAGATGAGTACAGTAGCTGGGTACAGTAGATGGGTACAGTACAGTAGCTGGGTACAGTAGCTGGGTACAGTAGCTGGGTACAGTAGCTGAGTATAGTAGCTGGGTACAGTAGCTGGGTACAGTAGCTGGGTACAGTAGCTGAGTATAGTAGCTGGGTACAGTAGCTGGGTACAGTAGCTGGGTACAGTAGATGAGTACAGTAGATGGGTACAGTAGATGAGTACAGTAGATGAGTACAGTAGCTGGGTAAAGTAGCTGGGTACAGTAGATGGGTACAGTACAGTAGCTGGGTACAGTAGATGGGTACAGTAGCTGAGTATAGTAGCTGGGTACAGTAGCTGGGTACAGTAGCTGGGTACAGTAGATGAGTACAGTAGATGGGTACAGTAGATGGGTACAGTACAGTAGCTGGGTACAGTAGATGAGTACAGTAGATGGGTACAGTAGATGGGTACGGTAGATGGGTACAGTAGATGGGTACAGTAGCTGGGTACAGTAGATGGGTACAGTATCTGGGTACAGTAGCTGGGTATAGTAGCTGAGTATAGTAGCTGGGTACAGTAGCTGGGTACAGTAGCTGGGTACAGTAGATGAGTACAGTAGATGGGTACAGTAGATGGGTACAGTACAGTAGCTGGGTACAGTAGATGAGTACAGTAGATGGGTACAGTAGATGGGTACGGTAGATGGGTACAGTAGATGGGTACAGTAGCTGGGTACAGTAGATGGGTACAGTATCTGGGTACAGTAGCTGGGTATAGTAGCTGGGTACAGTAGATGGGTACAGTAGCTGGGTACAGTAGATGGGTACAGTACAGTAGCTGGGTACAGTAGATGAGTACAGTAGCTGGGTACAGTAGCTGGGTACAGTAGATGAGTTTTCTCCCAATCTTGTCCTCATGTTGCAATTAAAACCTGTCACATCTCACTTATTTTACAGCTGAAAGTTGGGGGTGACTTGCGTCAGTTCTTGCAGTTGTGACGCAGCAAAAGCCTCTTGAGTTGGATGTTTTTTTGCCATGGTGGCTTTACAGGAAATACATTGTTGTAAATCCCTAATCTCTACATGGGGTTTTCTGGCCCCATATTCATTTTTGATACTGATGACCTATCCACAGGGTATCAATATCTGAGCTTTGTGGGTCCAATACAAATATGCTCATCCAGATGATTCAGAAACCTGAATCAAATTGTGGTTTCCCCTTTGAATTGCTCCCACCGTTCCTGACACATCACTGTTTTTTGCTAGTATTCAAATGGGCTTGTTGGAGATAAGTGGCAATGCACCAGGATGCATTATGGGAAAAAGGCAACCCAGCTGAAGCAGTATGATGCTCTTGGCAATGCTGAAACATCTTGGGTTGTGGCATGTTAGTCTGACATGTAACACCTACCTAAAAAGCCTTGAGCAGGAGTGCAGGAATGCCCATCACTCCACTGAACATCTGGTGCTGTGAGAAGGTTCCACCCCATAGTAAATTTATCAGTGTAAGCCCAGGTTGTCGAGTCCATGATGGCTGTTATTAAAAGACAAAGGAAATTCTGGCATCAACCTAAAGGGCAACACTAAACACGACTTATGGAGAGGTGAGACAATGGTTTGGGAGACTTCCACAATGTCTTCTAATCCTGGACTCGGATTACCTGGTTGCGGAAACACTGTTTTTTTTTTTTTGTTGCAGATATTGCTGTGATTTTTTGAGCCAAAGCCAAGATTGGCTACAAAAAGAATGGGAAATATATAGGAGGTTCTTATACTTCTACTTTCTGCTCAATCCACTCCTGGCTTTGGCTAAAAAAAAAAAAAAAAAAAAGCAAAAGCAGCAACAACAAAAAAAAGCTGCATTTCTGCAATGTGTGGCCTCAGCCTAAAATGAAGTTGTTTGGTGACAATTCCTAACAAAAGATGTTTTTTCATTTATGTCACTAAGACTTAGCAGTAGAACATTTGCCATGTTAGATCTTTACTTGCTGCTTCACATAAACATAGACAATGCAAAAGGTATTTTCGGTGAGCTAACATTAACTTTAATTTTTATGGATTGAGATTATTCATATTTCACATTTTTGCTCCATGTGTACAACACACTGCACTCACAGTACCATGTCCTATCTCTTAATATTGCATGCCGCAATTCGCACAACCGTTCTTCTACATGGATTCACAATCTGTGCGCATTGCAGAATGTACTATCTGAGACTGTATCGCAGACAGTAAGAACTTGGATTTTCCAATATAGTATGCCCAGGTGAATACCGCAGAGAGAAAACTGGAGTTCATATATTACAACATAAACACATACAGTGCTATAATATCTGCTGCTTAGTAGCGAGTGGGAACAAAGGTCTTGTTTGTAGATGAATCGCACAGCTATATATACTGATAGACACAGACTTTGGCCGCAGTCCTACATTATAGCTGGATATACAGTATTTACAGTGGATCAGCCAATCTGCACTGGCCAGGGGCTAACCCACTACGGTATATAGTAGCAGCGCAGTGATCTGGTCAAGATGCTGTAACTAAAACCTACAGCACAAAGTGACCTGCAATGGAAAGGTTGAAACCTGCAGGAGATCTGTGAAGATTCCCTTAGGCATCCAATGGCAAAAAAAAAAAAAGGCCATTGTATTTTGCTGTGGCGTCTTTCAGAATAACAAGTTGCTGAATTTCTCTGATAGAGATTTATCAGTGTGTATGCGGTTTGTGTCCCCAGCCTTAGAAGTGATAAGTCTTTTCAGACCCCAGAGTATAATGATCGGAGGCCCAGGGGAGGTGAGGGAACATAAAGAACATTTACTTACCTCTCCTGTGCTCCAGCAGGCTTCAGGCCTGTTTGGTGACATCTCAGACTTGAGCCGACGTCATTATGCGTTGCGACGCCAGCCTGGTCCAACATTGAAGAAGGCCGAAGTAGCGGGGAGTGCACTGGAGCCAGGGACAGGTAAGTAATATTGTTTTTTATGTTTGTATCCTCCCCCTGGTCTCCAATCATTATACTCTGGAGTCTGAAAAGACCCCAGAGTATAATAATTGTTCATGGATGGTCCACAATGGGGCATAATACTGTGTTCAGGGGCCACTATGGGGCATAATACTGTGTGCAGGAGCCACTATGACGCATAATAGTGTGCGCAGGAATGCAATTTATGCGGGGGGGGTTAGGGGGCAGTGGTTTGGGGGGCCCCATGTCAAATATTCAATATTCGCCTTGGGACCCAGCCATTCCTAGTTACGCTCCACTGCCCCTACCCCCTGCTGATCTGTGAGATTTCACTCCATTAGTTTCGGTTGGAGCCAGAGGAAATAGGCAAGCTCTGTAGTTCCTATTGAAATGAATAGAGCAGCGGCATACATTTCTGACCTGCCATTCCATTCAGACTGGGTTGCAAAATACCCCATGGGTGTGGCCTTAGCCTAAGGTCGGGGACCCACATGGCAAAATGCTGTGGTTTGGCCATGGTGGAAATGCCGCAAAAAAAAAAAAGTGGTATTTTACAGTCACAGTAAAGTGGATGGGATTCTAGCAAATCCCATCCATATTTTGCGGAAAAATATGCTCAGTGGACTGTTGCGGTTTTGGAAATCGCAGTTTGTCAGTTATTCCTATTGAAACGCCAGCAGTTTCCCTGTAGGTATAATGGAAGCAGAAAGATTTCCTGTGTGTACTTTCTGCGAAAAGCGATGAGGGATAAACCACGATGATTTGCTGCAACGGTTTTTCCCGAAGTGCTTTTTTGCTGTGGCCCACTTAGTGGGGCTTTAGCCTAAAATGGTTTTCCAGAATCAATGGAAAACCAACATTTTCATGTATCACGTTTGTTACCTCTATGCATCTCAGGCCCATTCAAGTGAATGAGACTGAACTTCAATATGAAGCACAGCCACTATAGAATGTATAGCACTGTGCTTACTACTCAGACCAGAGCTGCAATGCTCGACCAAATCCTGTGGTCTCTTCAAACAGCTGATCGATGGGAATTCTGGGTGCCAGACTCCCATCGATCTGGTACTAGTGACCTATCCTAAAGATAAGTCATCAGTATTGTAATCCTGGAAGTCTTTCAAACCATGGTAGGCATCTAATAACTAGAAACCTTATAGATCTTTGATGCCTTTCTTGAACCATAAGCACACTACAGTTCATATCCACAAACTCAAAGGCCATCCCGATGTAGTTGAGTTTCACTACCCTAGTTGGCAATCACAATGTACCGTTGGACTAATATCTCAATGCTTGCTTAGTCCATGGTGTAAGATCTGTTATACTGACTGACACAACTTTTACTTTTTTGACCTATAAATTACCTCATCTCTAAAAAGTTGTAGTGCTGTGTACACCAATATAACTTACCTAGAGATACCAAAAATGAGTCTTCCTGCACATGGCAATGCCAGTAGACACTTCTTATAGCCACCATGTGGTGCTTATGGAGACATTCTCCTCTAGAAATAATACATTGGATGATGCCACAAGTCATTCCGTAGCTTTGTACTATTGTTTAGACCACTAGACTTGAAGGTTGTATGATCCATAATACACTCGTGTGCAGGAGACGGTGCACTCAGTAAGGGAAACCAAGAGACAGAGTTTGGTTCAGTAAAAATTTACATCAACACAATATGAAAATTAAATCTGATATCATATAATGCCCGTATGGGTTAAAAATAAAGGATTTTGAGGTTTCCTTTTCAAGATAAATATGACCAAAGAAGAGAGGACCTTCTCAGCGAGACACAAAGTACATCTCATAGGGTCTGGGCCTTGAAGCATTGGTTTTAGGGTCAGGTGTGATATCCAACTGTTCTCTATTCACTGTGGGCTTCAAAGTAAACCTCTGTAGTATAGTTGTAAAAAAGAGGAAGAGCTCCATGCGAGCCAAGCCTTCTCCCATACACGTGCGTTTTCCTAAGGAGACATAATCATAATTAGTATCAGGGTCCACAGGCCAACTCTGACTCCTTCACAGATGTCTGACAGCCTTGGTCGATCAGAAGCAGTAAAGATCCTCTAACTCATTAATAATCCAGTGATTGATCCCTATGATAGTAAATATGTAACAAACTACATTCTAATTATACAATACTAATAATTCTATGAATTTTTTAAAAACAATCATTTTATTTTGAATCTGGATTTGGAGACAATAACTTTTTTTGACTCTCACACCAGCCAAAATTGGTCTGACTCTAACTCCATGACTACGACTCTACAACCCTGCTTAGAACACCATCATTGACCATGATGCTAAAATTAGATTCTGTTCACATTTATATTATGAGGTTTTTACTAAGAGATATATATAATTGACTGCTATTTTACCGGCAGAAAATGGCATAAAGGCATCATGTTTCTTAAAGGCACCATTTTCATCCAAAAAATGTCCAGGATCAAACTTATGGGGGTTCTTGAACTGTTTAGGGTCTTTTAGGACAGAGGTCAAGACTGGAAACACCATGGTGCCCTGAAAGTAAAAAATATGATATATATGTGTGATGATTCCACTTAAATATGGCTATAACTCAAAGATGTATTTTGATCTCTGGGTATCGTATCTCCCTCTTAATTCTATTTAATTTAACTGTGCGTAGCTCTAATGCTAGGTGTACAGTCATATGAAAAAGTTTGGGCACCCCTATTAATCTTAATCATTTTTAGTTCTAAATATTTGGGTGTTTGCAACAGCCATTTCAATTTGATATATCTAATAACTGATGGACACAGTAATATTTCAGGATTGAAATGAGGTTTATTGTACTAACAGAAAATGTGCAATATGCATTAAACCAAAATTTGACCGATGAAAAAGTATGGGCACCTCAACAGAAAAGTGACATTAATATTTAGTAGATCCTCCTTTTGCAAAAATAACAGCCTCTAGTCGCTTCCTGTAGCTTTTAATCAGTTCCTGGATCCTGGATGAAGGTATTTTTGACCATTCCTCTTTACAAAACAATTCCAGTTCAGTTAAGTTTGATGGTCGCCGAGCATGGACAGCCCGCTTCAAATTATCCCACAGATGTTCAATGATATTCAGGTCTGGGGACTGGGATGGCCATTCCAGAACATTGTAATTGTTCCTCTGCATGAATGCCTGAGTAGATTTGGAGCTGTGTTTTAGATCATTGTCTTGCTGAAATATCCATCCCCGGCGTAACTTCAAATTCGTCACTGATTCTTGTACATTATTCTCAAGAATCTGCTGATACTGAGTTGAATCCATGCGACCCTCAACTTTAACAAGATTCCCGGTGCCGGCATTGGCCACACAGCCCCAAAGCATGATGGAACCTCCACCAAATTTTACAGTGGGTAGCAAGTGTTTTTCTTGGAATGCTGTGTTTTTTTTTGACGCCATGCATAACGCCTTTTTGTATGACCAAACAACTCAATCTTTGTTTCATCAGTCCACAGGACCTTCTTCCAAAATGAAGCTGGCTTGTCCAAATGTGCTTTTGCATACCTCAGGCGACTCTGTTTGCGGCGTGCTTTCAGAAACGGCTTCTTTCGCATCACTCTCCCATATAGCTTCTCCTTGTGCTAAGTGTGCTGTATTGTTGACCGATGCACAGTGACACCATCTGCAGCAAGATGATGCTGCAGCTCTTTGTAGGTGGTCTGTGGATTGTCCTTGACTGTTCTCACCATTCTTCTTCTCTGCCTTTCTGATATTTTTCTTGGCCTGCCACTTCTGGGCTTAACAAGAACTGTCCCTGTGGTCTTCCATTTCCTTACTATGTTCCTCACAGTGGAAACTGACAGGTTAAATCTCTGAGACAACTTTTTGTATCCTTCCCCTGAACAACTATGTTGAACAATCTTTGTTTTCAGATCATTTGAGAGTTGTTTTGAGGAGCCCATGATGCCACTCTTCAGAGGAGATTCAAATAGGAGACCAACTTGCAATTGGCCAACTTAAATACCTTTTCTCATGATTGGATACACCTGGCTATGAAGTTGAAAGCTCAGTGAGGTTACAAAACCAATTTTGTGCTTCAGTAAGTCAGTAAAAAGTAGTTAGGAGTATTCAAATCAATAAAATGATAAGGGTACCCAAATTTTTGCACCGGTCAAATTTTGGTTTAATGCATATTGCACATTTTCTGTTAGTACAATAAACCTCATTTCAATCCTGAAATATTACTGTGTCTATCAGTTATTAGATATATCAAATTGAAATGGCTGTTGCAAACACCCAAATATTTAGAACTAAAAATGATTAAGATTAATAGGGGTGCCCAAACTTTTTCATATGACTGTATGTTGTCAGTAGTGGCAACAATGTAACAATAGGGCTTTGTACTCATCCCAGAATGGCTCCATTGAATTTCCTACATAGCCCTGGGTGATCAAATACACATGTATTGTTTGGCCTGGGTTGCTGATCCGACCTGGTTAATAACATATAGAAGGCATTGTATCATTCCCCTTGGTCCCATCTCCTTACAAAGATTCTTGACTTGAGTGCGTTAATCAATCAGACTTGCCGTCGCCGGTGACCTCATTCTGGGTGGTGTAATCAAGGGTATAAAAGATGAGGTAAGAGGTCAGTGAGGGAGAATACTGTGAAGAGACTTCAGAGACTACAAAGAAGAGACTACTGAGGATATACTGTGATGAGCATGCAGGCTGGAATGCTGTGATGCTGCTGCTAGGAGCCTCCACTGGTTATCTCCACATGCTATGTGTGAGTGTTGGACTATAGAGCCACATCAAGGATATGTGTGGTAAAGTAATTATTTCACTTTTATTCCCTTTTTATTTTAAGTGCTGTATATTGTACCTAGTAACTGTTAATGCTTGCATATATCTGCATATCTGTTCTGAACTGCATGTGTTAGATGTTAATACCGACCCATTTAGGGGTTAATAAATATATAAAATTTAGAAAGCTTGTCTTGTATTTATCTTGTGGACCCAGCACTCACTGGCGGTGAGTGTGGTTTTTAGTAAAGAAGTCTCAGGTGTGGGCCAACGCGGTGTTGGCGCACTGAGGATCTTTCACATTGGTGGCAGCGTAGTGGGATCTTAGGATAAACAGCGTGTGTTGGTGACCTTTATCACTCAGACGCTGGGGATTGTGGTAATCTTATGAGACAAGCTCGGTATTAAAGTAAGCATTAAGATACAGTGAAAGTTTGATACAGTGCTGTTCCCCTCCCTTACTCTTTGTATTCTATCCTATCTTTTATTTGGCAAATACCAGTGGATGGCTAGTGGGCTCAGAAGCAGAGCCCCAGAACTGCAGAACCAGTCTTTTGGAGATATTGAGCGTATGGCTGAAATGGAGGCAGCCACAGCCATGCAGAGAATCGAGCAGAGTTCTGATTTTGGGGCTAGGCCAGGAAGTGCAGCAAGCAGCCCGGTCCCAAGGATTACTTCACCAGGAGGGACCAGTAGCCCCAGCCTTGTGGGGGGAATGGCTTCATACTGGCAAACGGCCCTGCAGCAAGTAGGCACCAGTGACCCTAACATATACCTGCAGGTGATGTGCCGCTTTCAGGAAGCTGCAGAACATGAACGGCAGGCCGCAGAACGGCAGGCTGATCGTGAGGCAGCAAAACGGCAGGCTGAGCGGCAGTATCAGCTTGAGCTCAAAAGAATGGAGCTCTCCCAGCAGGCACCGTCTGTCACTGCACGCACTCCAGAAGCTCAAGTACCAAGGCTCCGATCCGAGGACTTTCCAATCCTTCAAACAAACGGGGATTTGGACTCGTTCTTGCGGGCCTTTGAGAAATTGTGTAAGCAGTATCAGCTACCACAGACGGATCGGGTCCGTTACCTGGCTCCCCGGTTGAGGGGAAAAGCCCTGGACACTTACGCCAATTTGCCAGTTGACCAGGACTATGAGTCCATTAAAGTAGCGCTGATCCGGAGATACCAACTAACGCCGGAGCTGTACCGTCGAAAGTTCCGGGGCCTGCAGAAAAAGCCTTCAAAGAGCCATAAGGATACAGCGGCCCAGCTGCGCATGTGGTTCCGGGAGTGGACGGAGGGCAAGTCCGTCACCTCACAAGAAAGCCTGGCACACCTCATGCTTCAAGAGCAGTTCTTGACCATTTGTACCGAGGAAGTGCAAAATTACCTCCTGGACCGAGAGCCCAAGGACCTTGAAACAGCTGCAGCAATGGCGGATCGTTATGTTGCCAACCAGTTGCCGTGGAAACCTGCCAGCGACGGCTGGAGGAGGGGTAAGACACAATCTGTCCCGGGTGGTTCCTATACATCACCTGCCCCTCGAGCTCTGAGCTCCCCGGCGACCTCTCTCATACCCCAGGGAGAGATCAGGCGGTGCCACGCCTGTAATCAAACGGGACATTTACAACGAGACTGCCCCAACCGCCCTAGGGACCCCCCTGCTCCCCAAACTACAGCGGCCGGCCCATCTGTGTATCTGGTTGCGAGGGAGGGGCCCCAGCCTAATGCTAACCGTCAACAGGTCACTGTGGGGGACAAAGTGGTGATGGGATTCCGGGACACTGGGGCAGATGTTACGCTGATACAACCGGATTTGATCCCCCCAGACAGTATTATTCCCGGGAAAACTCTGACCTACGGGGTATTGGATTGGAACGTTTTACTGTACCCATGGCTTGTGTCCATTTAGACTGGGGTGCAGGGAAAGGAATGCGGAATGTGGGAGTGATGTCTGAGTTGCCTGCCAATGTACTGTTGGGGACAGATTTGGGGCCTATGGTGTGCCAATATGGGGTGGGGGCCACCCCAGCTCCCTGTGATCAGCTGTCTGTCCAGGCTAATATGTCTGACATTGTACCTGTGGGACTACCTGCAGAGGGGGCTGATAACCCTCCCTCTGAAATGTCTCCTCATACATTATGTGAAAATGCTAATTTAATTGTACCTGTGGGAATACCTGCAGAGGGGGCTGGTAACCCTCCCTCTGAAATGTTTCCTCATACAGTTTGTGAAAATGCTACTTTAACTGTACCTGTGAATGTTGTAGATGAACTTGCCATGTCCAAAGGGAATGCTAAACCCCTTACTGAGTTCTTTCCTACAGGCTATGAAAATGCTAATTCTACTGTCTCTGGGATTAATGTAGGTGTAAAGGAGCTGAGTGAGGACTGGGCTGTAGACCCGCCCACATCTGCGGGGGCCTCACCCCCCCAGTATGTGTCCCTATGTCCGCCAGTCCTCCCTTCAGCTCAGTGTGATAGAACCAATGCTGTTAATGATATTGCAAATGTCTGCCATGAAACTGTGGATGTTGTACCAGGTGGTTCGGTGTCTCCCTGGGCTCTCCATGACGGTCCGGATGTAGGACGGACTGCTGGTATTGCGGTGGTTACCCGCAGTCAAAGTGCCAAAGGGATGGAAAGCATTCCAGCCTCTGCACCGGTCCCTCCGTCACTCGGACGCATTACTGAGACCGCCTTGAGAAATTCCCCCACCCTAGAGCTGGAAGGGTCCGGAAGCTATGTAACATGCACCTCTCTTTTGTCTCACTCCAGCCAATAGTTCAGAGATGCTGTCCAAGCTGACCCTAGTCTGGACATATTGAAGGCGCGTGCCACTCAACCACCCTCGGAGTCTGACAAGGCCCGAGTCTGCTGGGACCCCGGGGGAGGTGGGGGAGCCTTGGGGCCAGAGCCTGAGAAGCTGGAGGCGGAGGTGCTCTCAGAAGAGGGGCACAGGCCCCTACTTCCTACAAGCCCCATCTAAAAGGGGGAGGTGTGATGATTCCACTTAAATATGGCTATAACTCAAAGATGTATTTTGATCTCTGGGTATCGTATCTTCCTCTTAATTCTATTTAATTTAACTGTGCGTAGCTCTAATCCTAGGTGTATGTTGTCAGTAGTGGCAACAATGTAACAATAGGGCTTTGTACTCATCCCAGAATGGCTCCATTGAATTCCTACATAGCCCTGGGTGATCAAATACACATGTATTGTTTGGCCTGGGCTGCTGAACCGACCTGGTTGATAACATATAGAAGGCATTGTATCATTCCCCTTGGTCCCATCTCCTTACAAAGATTATTGACTTGAGTGCGTTAATCAATCAGACTTGCCGTCGCCGGTGACCTCATTCTGGGTGGTGTAATCAAGGGTATAAAAGATGAGGTAAGAGGTCAGTGAGGGAGAATACTGTGAAGAGACTTCAGAGACTACAAAGAAGAGACTACTGAGGATATACTGTGATGAGCATGCAGGCTGGAATGCTGTGATGCTGCTGCTAGGAGCCTCCACTGGTTATCTCCACATGCTATGTGTGAGTGTTGGACTATAGAGCCACATCAAGGATATGTGTGGTAAAGTAATTATTTCACTTTTATTTCCTTTTTATTTTAAGTGCTGTATATTGTAACTAGTAACTGTTAATGCTTGCATACATCTGCATATCTGTAACGTCTCTGCCGTTTCGGGTCTCGGCGCCATCCTCCGCTCGCACGCTGTGGCGAAGGAGGCGTGTTCAGTTTGATTCTTTGTGTAAGTTTCTTTCTGCTCAGTCTGAACATGGTCCTAGTCAGTGTAATTGATTTCCAGCCCCACCCGTGTCTGAACATTTCTCTCTGGACTGCATAGAGTTAATCTCTTCCTGGCCTGTGTGATTGACAGCCTGTGTACCTATCAGGTCTGGGGGCTGGTCCCAGACTTTCTATATACAGGATATCATTTCTCAACAGGTTGCCGGTTATTACACTTGTGTTTTGCCTGCTGTCTTTCTATACTCCTTGATACTTTGTTACTTGATTCTCTGACCCTTTGGATTGCCCCTGACTATTCTCTTGGATTTTGACTTTGTACTGCTTTGCTCGTTTGTTACTGACCCCTTGGCTTGCTCACTCTGCTTCTGTGTTGTTTTTGTTTTGTCCTGTTCTGTGTGTCACTTACCTAGTATAGGGTTTGTCTTCTGGTTGTCCTTTTACCGTTTAGGGTAACTGAGGCAATAGGAAGGGACAGTGGCTGGGGTGAGATTAGGACTCACTTGTCTCTGTCCTTCCTCCCAGACCGCTGCAGTAGTGTCAGGGTTGCTACGTTTGGCAAGACCCTTACAATATCTGTTCTGAACTGCATGTGTTAGATGTTAATACCGAACCATTTAGGGGTTAATAAATATATAAAATTTAGAAAGCTTGTCTTGTATTTATCTTGTGGACCCAGCACTCACTGGCGGTGAGTGTGGTTTTTAGTAAAGAAGTCTCAGGTGTGGGCCAACGCGGTGTTGGCACACTGAGGCTCTTTCACAATATGGATTAATATTTTATAAAAAAATCCCTAAAAAACTGGCTTTAGTTCATGAGAAAACAGTTTTGCACAAGTTTAGATAAAAGGGTCTGATTTTTTTTTCCAGAAACAGCGTCACTCTTGTCCATAGGCTGAAACTCGTATTGCAGCCCAGTAGAAATAAGTAATAAAATGTACCCAAAGATGGAAATTTTAGTCATTAAACTGGTTTGTTTGTGTGTTTGAGGGCAGAACAATCACCTTAAAGAAATCAAATCATCCTAACTCATACAGCCTATATAGAGCCAATGAAGGAAATTGCACAAATGAACAAAGAAGAATCTCTGAAGAATCTCAAAAAGTACAATGTGGATAAAAAGTCAATGAAGATAATGGTTGGTTGAGATCTTAGAAAAGAGAAGGATTTTTTACCTAAGCAAAATGTCATGCCATATACTGCCCACACACAAGATGGCGCTGTTTCCCAAGAAAAAACAGAACTAAGTCAGAATGTTAAGATCAGCTTACTTTTGGAATATGGTAGCCCCTGAAAGTTATGTCTTTGCTTGTAGCATGAGCCAGTCCTGCAGGGATAATATCTGCAAATCTCTGGATCTCGTGGATCACGGCTTCTGTATAGGGCATTTTACTCTTGTCTGCTATTGCTGGACACCGATCTTTGCCTATTACATTGTCAATCTCTTTGCGGATCCTATCTGAAACACAAAAGAGGACATTTAATGGAGAATGAAACTATAAATGGTTTAGCTGTCTATAGGGCTGGCCTTGGGTTGACTGATACCCTGTGGGGCACTTTCTACCGATGCCATCCCATAGGATTTACAATACAGTGGCCAAAATGACTGTACAATCATACAGTGCCCAAAATACACAAATTCTGAGAGTGGTTCTTTCCAAGTGGTTCAACCAAGGACAGTGGCTACTCCTTTAGTACTGAATAAGGGTCCCATTATGACTATGCCAGAAAGTTTCTACTCTGAGTTTGGCTCACCTTCCCCTACTCCAACTCACCAGTGTGGTCAGATGTTCCACTTGAAGAATACATTGAAGTCACCAAGAAATACGGATTACTTACATAAGCCTGTTGTCACCAGCCTTTACTGAAGTTGATATTCAGCAATACACAGGTTAACATCAGTTGCTCCACAGTAGAAAACAACTACGGTCAACACACCACAGGAATGGCCCACATTTCATGGTCATGTGGCACACGCAATGATCACCTAGTTCTCACAGGAGTTTCCGACTAAAACTCATAATGACCAATTCTCAGGCTCACTTGTATTTGCCAATAGCTCAGCTCTGGGATAGTACCGAATGGACAGAAAACTGGACTGGTAACTGGACTGGAAACCTGGACAGAGGGCCCAAAGGAACAGGAAAACCTCTCTTTTTTCATAAGAACCTTTCCCACCTGACATGACTACAAGGCATCAAGTCGTAGTGCACGAAGACTGAGTGGGCCGAGCAAAGTAGACACCACCTGCACCACGGGCAATGGGTGCAATCAGATTTCATCCATTCGGAGAGACATCCTGCTGCATGATAAGACGCACAGACTACAAATGAACATGTTCAAGAGTTGCACAGGTCAATCTGGGGAAGGACTTAAACTACTTTCCAACCTATGGTTATTTTCTGGAAGGTTCCTTCCTCCTTACTCCTCCAAGGCCAGCCCTGGATGCATGGTCATAAAGTAATTTGCATCTTTACTTTGTATTACCTTGTATTTCTGGATATTTCATTAATATAAGAAAGCCGTATCTGATTGTCAAACTTGTGGTCTCTGTTCCAGCAAAGAATAAGTCAATAATTGCCCCTTGTAGATTCTCCTCGTGAAATTCTGTGTTTGGCTTATTTTTTCTCCTAAAAATAAATGTTATAATAATTAACCATGAAAAATTCCTAAACCAATTGTTAGCATCATACAAAGGTGTAACTTAAAGCTCTTGGGCACTAATACAAAATTTGTACTAAACCCCCACCTGGCACGTGGCATTAATATCATCTTATGTGACAGAGAGACCTTTGGGCCCATTAGGACTGCTCGATCGATAACTGAACCTTCCATAGTTACACTTTTGGAGTCATGTACAATACAATACTGAAGTCACTAATATTGGTGACAACCCAATAAAATATTTAGCTTGAACTAGAAATTGGTCTATATATTGTCCACAAACGCACCTCGTTCATCCTCATAAGGAAGCAATCTATAAAGTCCCGGGGACAATTCTCATCCAAGGTGTCTTGGTGGGCTCTCGTCTCCTTCTTCACAAATTCTTTCAGCTTTTCAAAACTGTGGAAGATGCTTTGGTGAGGGCCTGGAACACGGACCATCAAGTTTGGAAAAAAATTAAGGAGCTAAATTAAAAACATTAATAATAATTATTAAAAAAAAAAAACTTTAGAAAATCCAGTAATAAACTTCAGTAATTTTTCTATAAGAACTTCAAAGTGGATGTCATTGTTCCATACTTTAGATTACATTTACCTAAACCAAAATAATTTTTTGGGGAATATACTACCGTATCCTCTAACATGTTACATTCTTCTGGCCGGCTCATATATAAAACCATAAATTGAGAGAACTTTATCACACCCAACTGAGAAAGGACTATGGGGTCTTTAATAGTGACCAAGTCCTAGTTGAGTCCATGCCTACTATAAGGTGGTGGAAACTGAAATGTAAGCCTTCAAGGAGTGAAATATTGGCCCGAGGGTTACACAAAGGGGGTAAAGGGGAAAATAACCATCAGGCACTTCTGCCCTGGGTGACAGAACCTGAAACTCTAATGAAAACCCCTCTATGTACGGCCGGCCACTGGTAGTAGAAATAGTGTCTCATATAAGTCTTGGAGATATATATTGGATGAGTACAGAATCTACGACCGCCCTGATTAGGCCGACCAACAGAAAATATTTTTTTGAGAAATAAAAATTTTGAATATAGATTTTTTAGTAATCACAAAACATTAGACCTGAATTCTTGATTCTGTATTACGATACACCCAACAACACTTTTTTATCACTCACCTGACCCCAAAAGGTGTTAAAAACCTTTACAAAATCTCGAAAATGTGACAGTAGAGATGTAAGTTTTTTGTCCTCATAGTCAAATCTGTCACCAAACACAACGGAGCAGATAACATTAGAAACAGCGAGTCGCAATGGATTTGTTGGATCAATTGGAGTATCTGTAATAATGATATAGAACAAGTCAACTTTATTACTTTATCATTTTAATATCATAGGGATAATTGAAATATTCATAGGGACAATTGCCCATGATATAGCACTTGTTATTATGACTTTGGATACTTTGTTATGGACATCATTTATTGGGTTGCTGATTATCATATGGGGAGATCTTGATGCCTTTTTTTATTACACAATATCATGCTTAGATTTAATACAATATCTTACGATATATTTCTTATTGTTGTAACCATTGCTTGTCTATCTTTTGGCTTTCTTCTTTACATTTTTGATATGTCATTTTGATCCTAAATTCTAGCTGCTTGTGTGTTTCAGCTCTGGATATGTTATCGTCTAGCTCTCCTTGTCTTTCACCTGTAATATCCTTTAACAGTTATTTCTTGATTAATTATGTATTAATAAATTATTAATTTTATGTTTGATTTTATGACCCACGTTTTGGGATATTGTATGTAATTCTGTCCTTGGTGGTCAGGCTGATCTTTGAGGAGCATTAGAGGTTAAGCTTGTGGTGCTGCCAGATAATAAAGGAGGCCAAGTGATTGTGTACCCTCGCTCTGCCTCCACTATCATCTGACAGTGCCTATAAGGTTCCCATTATTGTGGTTTCTACTTGGCATGTCTGTGTCAGGCAATGCAGCTCAGCACCATTCAAGTAAATAGGCATGAGCTGCAATACCAGACTTATACAAGTGCTGGCCAAAAGTATTGGCACCCCTGCAATTCTGGCAGATAATACTCAATTTCTTCCAGAAAATGACTGCAATCACAAATGCTTTGGTAATAATATCTTCATTTAATTTGTCTTCAATGGAAAGCCACAAAAAGAATTGTCAAAAAGCCAAATTGGATATTATTCCACACCAAACATAAAAAAGGGGGTGGACAAAAGTATTGGCACCCTTTGAAAAATCAGGTGATGCTTCTCTAATTTGTTTAATTAACAGCACCTGTTACTTACCTGTGGCACATAACAGGTGGTGGCAATAACTAAATCACACTTGCAGCCAGTTGAAATGGATTAAAGTTGACTCAACCTCTGTCCTGTGTCCTTGTGTGTACCACATTGAGCATGGAGAAAAGAAAGAAGACCAAAGAACTGTCGGAGGACTTGAGAAGCAAAATTGTGAGGAAGCATGAGCAATCTCAAGGCTACAAGTCCATCTCCAAAGACCTGAATGTTCCTGTGTCTACCGTGCGCAGTGTCATCAAGAAGTTTAAAGCCCATGGCACTGTGGCTAACCTCCCTAGATGTGGACGGAAAAGAAAAATTGACGAGAGATTTCAACGAAAGATTGTGTGGATGGTGGCTAAAGAACCTCGACTAACATCCAAACGAGTTCTAGCTGCCCTGCAGTCTGAGGGTACAACAGTGTGAACCCGTACTATCCGTTGGCGTCTGAATGAAAAGGGACTCTATGGTAGGATACCCAGGAAGACCCCACTTCTGACCCAGAGACATAAAAAAGCCAGGCTGGAGTTTGCCAAAACTTACCTGAGAAAGCCAAAAACTTTTTGGAAGAATGTTCTCTGGTCAGATGAGACAAAAGTAGAGCTTTTTGGGAAAAGGCATCAACATAGAGTTTACAGGGAAAAAAAGAGGCCTTCAAAGAAAAGAACACGGTCCCTACAGTCAAACATGGTGGAGGTTCCCTGATGTTTTGGGGTTGCTTTGCTGCCTCTGGCACTGGACTGCTTGACCGTGTGCATGGCATTATGAAGTCTGAAGACTACCAACAAATTTTGCAGCATAATGTAGGACCCAGTGTGAGAAAGCTGGGTCTCCCTCAGAGGTCATGGGTCTTCCAGCAGGACAATGACCCAAAACACACTTCAAAAGCAGTAGAAAATGGTTTGAGAGAAAGCACTGGAGACTTCTAAAGTGGCCAGCAATGAGTCCAGACCCGAATCCCATAGAACACCTGTGGAGAGATCTCAAAATGGCAGTTTGGAGAAGGCACCCTTCACATCTCAGGGACCTGGAGAAATTTGCCAAAGAAGAATGGTCTAAAAGCATTGTAAGAAACTCATTGATGGTTACCGGAAGCGGTTGTTCGCAGTTATTTTGTCTAAAGGTTGTGCTACCAAGTATTAGGCTGAGGGTGCCAATACTTTTGTCTGGCCCATTTTTGGAGTTTTGTGTAAAATGATCAATGATTTGACTTTTTTTTTCATTCTCTTTTGTGTTTTTTCATTGCAAGCAAAATAAATGAAGATATTATTACCAAAGCATTTGTGATTGCAATCATTTTCTGGAAGAAATTGAGTATTATCTGACAGAATTGCAGGGGTGCCAATACTTTTGGCCAGCACTATACAGAGCCAGCTCCACTTATGTCCATGGGCCTTTATTTTCTAATCCAGTAAAACCTCGTAGCCATAATAATGTCCTATAAGAATGTGCACTTTCACTTGGAGAAATTATAAAGAAGCAGCGCCACACCTATCCACAAGTATGTGTCTGGTATTGCAACTTGAGTCCATTTACAGTAGGTACAGTAAAGTAAGCAGCAATACCAATCTCAACCTGTGGACAGATGTGGCAGTGTTTTTTCTAATTCTGTAAAACCCTTTAAGGGTTATACAACAAAATTGCTTAAGTTGGTAATATATAAAATAGCAACGAATTATACAAAGCAACAGACAACAAAAGATCAAACTCCAATTTTACTTTGCACGACATGATCGCTATGCCATACATGACAGTTTCCTAGAGCTCAGTGTCCTGTGCCTACAGCTCAGGTTTCCTGGATTGTGCGCTTGTACTGTCATATCTAATATTGTAAACCTGGATCTGTCCTTCAGGTCATCCAACAGGTTTAACAACACAGAGCTTGTTGACTCGGGACTTGTATTCCTATAATAATTCACAGGTCACTTTGTCATGTATACTATACATTTCTCTGTTGTGTTGATCTCCAACCTGTGACTGTTGCACAACTACAACTCCCAGCATGACCTGGCCCTAACCCAACATTCTTCACTATAAATTCTTTGTAGCAGCAGGTCCTAACTTGCAGCCCTTTATACTCTCCCCATGACTTTTACCTTGACAAAAAATGTTTTTTTGCTATCCTTGCCATCTCTCCCGCGCATTCCTTTTTGCGTGATTTCAGTCACTCGATCCCTACCTTTAGTTTCCATAAATCTCTCCGTAAGACACCGGGCCTCTTCTTGTATCCTTTCTTCAATGCTCCTTTTTCCCAATCCAAAATCTCTTAAAGTCATGAGAGAAAATCGACGAATTGTCTTCCATCTTTCTCCATTGCTCATGAGGATCCCTAAAGTTTAATTTTAGATTTTTACATTGTTTTCATATAAAACCTCCAAGCAAAACCATAAGCAAATGTGTAAAAGTGTCCCCATCTGTCCTGTGCCATATGTCATATTGGTGTCTTATGTGGCAGAGAGAGACACTTGGACCCCCTCAGGCACACAGACATTGGTGACTGGCACTTCTGCACCCCTATGGCTACCCCCTGATGAATAGTCATGTAAATTAGAAACATGTTGAGTATTATATTACTCTTATTTCTTTCTAAGGGATTTTCAAGTCCTAGATGAATTTTTCATACTGTTCTATGTGATCTGTGGGGGTCTGACACCTGGACCCTGTACACATCAGCTGTTCTGACAGTCTCCGGGTGCTGGAAATTGTTGCAGTGGAGGGGGAAATGGAAGCTGCTCTGCACCTATTCAAGTCCACAGTATGGACACGGAACTACAGAGTTGCTCCTATTATTTGAATAAGAGCAGCCTGCATGTGCTCCCTGACCACTGCAGCAGCTTCTGGGTGCCTGGAGGCTGATCTGTGTGGGTCCATGTGTCACACTCACAGATCAAATACTGATGAACTATCCCATGGAAATTTTTCATAAAAAGAAAAACAAACAATTTGGAATATTTGGCTTGAGCTTAGCTTGGTAGGACTTGGTTTGTCCATCTCTAGTCATCAGCATGAAAAATCCATTTGGGGCAGGAAATCCCCTTTCACTTGTTGGGAACAGCTTCAGCGCCATATAAATATGTCAGTCCCGACTGTGTGTGTAACTTATGAAATCTGTGGAAATAATACAGATAA
Source organism: Leptodactylus fallax (assembly GCA_947044405.1). Lineage (NCBI taxonomy): Eukaryota > Metazoa > Chordata > Amphibia > Anura > Leptodactylidae > Leptodactylus > Leptodactylus fallax. Next base: position 1,521,748 of record CAMRHE010000327.1, read on the forward strand.
AACAACAATCTTGGTATATTACAAAAGATGAGATTTGCATCTTTCATCTGACACCAGAAGCACTGTTCTACGTTTTATAGTGGCAGAGATATACAGATGTAGCAGAATTGACCCGAACTTCTGCAACTGGTTAAACTTCTGCAGTGTGATATCTTATCACAGAAAACAACATAAGCCAATAAAAGAGTCATTGAAAAATACTTTTTCATTGGCTTTTCATAGTTTTTTGTTTCCTTTTCTCATTAGATATCAGGCTGCAGCAGTTTAACCAGTTGCAGAATTTCGGGTTATCTCTTCTACATTTGTATGTTTAAAGTGGCCCCTCCATACGCAGCTTTTCTGCCTTATTAGAGGCCATATACTCGTACTCCAGTGAGAAGCCAGAGAGAGAAATAAGGCAAAGATGATAAAAGAGACAGAAGTGGATTTCACAGATAGAAGCCAAAAATCTTTTAATAAAGTATATTACGATATTTAGCAATGTCACAAATACTGCCAGAAACTCAGAACATGTGTGAACGTTCAGGAGCTTTAATTCTGCCTGATATTCTCATGGTATAGTGATGGAGCTAGAGGAAGGTACTGATGGGGAATCCAACCCCACACCTGGAATTTCTGATCCATACAAAAATGTAAATTGTTTGCAGCAAAGAAAAGGAACAGATTCCAGCACAGAAGGTCTCCCTATTTCTTCCAGGTTCTTGGGCATTAGTAGGGGTCTGACAGATGGGGCAGGTATTCTATATAAACCATACATGTACACAAGGCTTACCATAATCCTTAAAAAACAGATCTGTTAATTTGACTTCCGCTCGATCACTGAAGGCATCACTATGGTCAACCAGCGCCTCCTTTACAACCTCATAGCCAGTTAGTATGACGGCGCGTTGGCTGGCAAGGTAGATGGTATAGACGGGTCCATGCTTCTCACTCAGCTACATTGAAACAGTAAAATTGTTATGTAATATGGGATATTATTTCATGAGTATTTAGGTCGTATTTAAGGGTTGTAGAATATTCTGTAATAAGTAAGACCAAGAGTAGGATGAGTAATGGATGAAATACACATAAACTAGATAAGGGTAAACCTTTTGCATTGTTTTACAAAATAAAACAATGTGCGGTTACTTTTACATTTTTTTTGTTATAAGTCAGTGTTACCCACTATAACCGCTTAGTGCACCTTTGCCTTAAAGGGGTTTTCCAGGCTACATTGATGACCTGAGTTATCCTTAGAATAGCTCATCTATTAAAGATCAGAAGGGTCTGACACCTGGACCACCGGCCGATCAGCTGTTTGAAGAGGCTAAAGCCCTCTGTTTAGACCTGCAGCCTCTTCAGTAGTTTCCAGGCACAGCACCATACACACATGTCATGTGACAAATGAACGTAATATCACATGGCCTGAAAAGTCGCTGCCAATTCCACCAGCTGATCTACAGGGGCCCTGGTATTGAAACCTCATAGATCTTTTAAATGGGTGACCTATCTTGACTGCATGACAAAGGGAGAGTTAGCGGAGTCTTAATACTTGGTTCAAAATAGGCCAGACCTTAAGTGGATAAATAAGAACATTAGAAATTGGTGTGAAAGGCTATAAGACAAGGCAATTAAAATAAAAGGGGATTTCTGGGACTATAATTTATGATGTACCTTTAGGACAGGTCATCAATATCATATCAACAGGGTCCAACTCCTGTCAACCTCATCAATCAGCTGTTTAGAGATGCCATGAAGCTCGAGCAATCAGCACTTCCTCTTCTCCGGCCGGTGAAATCACTTTCTCAGTCACATGGCCTGTTTGCAGCTTAGTCTCATTTAAGTGAATGGGATTGAGCTGCAATACCAAGCACAGACACCATACGATGCACGGCGCTGTGCTTCATAAGCACTGATAAGACTGTAGCACTTGTCAAAATGTTCCACTCCCTTCAATAATAAAGATTCCCCGTGCCAGATCCCCACCAATGTGACATTGAGAACCCATTCTAAGAATAAGCTGTCAATATCATAGTTACAGAAAAAACCCTTTAATGATTGTCCATCTGACAATTATCATGGAGAACTTCAAAGGTCCAAAGGTGGTGGACAGAGCTTGTCACGTCTCTTGGTAAGACACCAACGTGGTCCTGAAACTCTTAGCAAATTTATTGATAAGAGTAAAGGAAAACGAGGAAATTCTGTGCACAGCAGAGGTTGGTAAGTTTGTACGATCCAGGCTGAAGTAACTTTATACATAAAAAAATCTTGATTTGTAACCCCTGGGTGATTGACAGCCCAAGGATAAACAAATAGAGAAGAATGGCATTCAAAGAATGAGTAGAAGAGTGAATTTGTAGGCAGAGTCTTTGGGTATAGCCTAGAAAGGCGCTAGTTGGAGTCTTGGGTAGGGTCTTATAGTCTAAATGTGATAAGGCCATAAACTAGTATTCAGAACAGAGGCGCCCCTGGGGCCATAGTTACCGATTGGCGATCCACAAGGGCACCAATGGGCTAAGAGAGAGACCTCTTTCTTCTGTCAAATTCTGTAGATGCCATGGCAGGTCAACTTCTCATGATATGGTCTTGACCTTGGCGCCAGAATTATATTCTGAGCTGTCACCAGCTGGAAACCACATAAGAGGAACAATGTTTGGCTCGGGTTGGAGAACAGGAACACTGATTTACAATGGACATAACACAATATAGTATTTACTATTGGCAGAGTAAAGAATTTGCAAAAGGTATTTTGAAAAATTTGAAAAATTTGCTTGAGTTCTAGAATGGGATGATTATTATTAATGTCTATTTCTGGACGGACTTTGCATTAACCCTTATTTAGACAACATAACTGTGACTTATATTGTAATCAGTAGCATGATGTAACAATTTGGCTGCCAGAAATGACTTTATTGAGCCCTTGTCTAGCTGATATAGCTGATATGTGGTGTACACATTGAGCATCTTCTCATAGATAACACATTTACTGTAACTATTTGACTGCCAGGCTGTCCGCTTATGTCCTAATATAGTCAAAGATTTGCAGCATTCTATTCTAACTGATTTTTAGTGACTGTAGATCTACATTATGGCTCACATACCTTAACTAAAGACCGTGGTAGTTCAGAGGTGCCAATCTGCAAAACATTTCCCAGAACAGGAAGAGGGGTAGGTCCTGGGGGTAGGTTCTTCTGTGTTACCCTGTTCCACCATTTGATGAGATAAATGAAGAGAGTGACTCCAGTAGTTAAGAGAAGGGTGGCCGCGATATTCACCGCCATGTCACTGTCATACAAACATACACAACGTCTCTGCACTCTCTCCTTCTATATGTAGTTCTGATTACTTAGACACAGGAGGACATTCCACACGCCATGTGATCTCTAAGGAGGGTTGGGCAGGTTGAAAGTGCAGAGTCACAGCTGTAATCCATCGGGGACTGTAAAGACTATGTGATGTGTAAAATAGAGCAAGTAAAGCGAAGGAGCCGAGCATGCTCAGTATTGTGCAATAATGTACAGAAAGAAGAAGATTCAAGGCCAGAACATGAGTATTACAAGTTAAGAACAAGGCAAGTCTTTAAAGACAGTGAAGGAATTGATCAGGTCCTGCAATCCAGAATTCTGGTGCAAAAAAAAAAATTCCAAAATAAGGATTTGTGACAATTTAATTTGTACAAAATATTTGTGACATTTTGCAATTTACACCACTTACTCTACATTTGATAAATGTGGCACAAATTACGCCAACAAAGACTCCAGCAAAATGAACTTTAAATATTCCTCTCATGATACATTTCCATACTGATGTAGCAAAGTTTAACTTGATAACACTGATAACTTGCTGCAGCATGATATCTTGTGACACAGCAAAAGCTCTTGAAAAACCATTGAAAGAGAAGAGTTAAAATTCTGTGCCAGTGCCAAGTTAAATGTGCTAATCCTGTATATACTGTACAGTATAAATACACACATTATATACAAATGTAGCAGCAATTTCCAATGACTTTTCATTGTTATTTGTTGTCTTCTGTTCACACTACATCAGTTTAACCAATTGCAGTAGTTTGGGTTAACTCTGCTACATCTGTATACTTTATATAAGCATAACTGGGCATGCAGTTATGTCTCAGACATATATGTAAATGATCACAGGTGTGGTCGGATTAGACACTGGGTCTTGCTACAAAATGTGTTTTCCCCATAGCCCTAGAAAGAGACTCTCTGAGGCTTCTTTTGTATAGTGTACCTTTTACACTAGGTTCACATATGCGCTCGGGTTTATGTTCTTCAGGTCCGCTTGGGGACCCGACAAATGGAAACGCAATCCGTTTAAAAATTGGTTACCCAGGGAAACCCAGCTGACCCCATAGACTATAATGGTGTCCGCTGGGTTTCCACCCAGTTTCCGCCCGAAAAATACCCATTTTTAAAGCAGAACACTTTGATCAATCTGGTTCAGTTTAAGACTGTCTAGACTAAGTTTGCACTGTTTAGCTTTTAGGCAGTATTTAGTAAATCTTCCCCATAGTATTGCGTAAAAGTGTTAGACATATTTAGAAGAATACTGTGCAAATGCTTTCAGATGGAGCAATGGAGCACATTACTTAATAAAGCCATCCAATATGAGAAACTGGTATACAAACATAGGGGTTGTCACCAGAAGTTTGCAAAGGTATGGGAGGCATGGTATTTGCCATTAACCCATCTCTCTCCCAGGTCAATGTGGGCTGAACTTTCCGGCAGACTGGAATCTTCCACTGTCTCTTCTCACAATACACCAAAATCTCCCCATTATGGCTTTGATAACTCCTCTAAGAGCATTGTCCGTATAATGCATTTACTTCCCTTATTCCATGTGCAATAGTTGATTTGTTATATTGTTATCATCATATTTCTATCTCATTTATATAAAACTCTTGCGCTATGCGGGGTTACATACAAGTTCTAATTCCTTTAACTTGCAAAGAAAGCATTCTTACTGTGCACATTTTTTTCCACGCCTGCCTCAAACTTTTTGCACAACACTATATATATATATATACAGTCATATGAAAAAGTTTGGGCACCCCTATTAATCTTAATCATTTTTAGTTCTAAATATTTGGGTGTTTGCAACAGTCATTTCAATTTGATATATCTAATAACTGATGGACACAGTAATATTTCAGGATTGAAATGAGGTTTATTGTACAAACAGAAAATGTGCAATATGCATTAAACCAAAATTTGACCGATGCAAAAGTATGGGCACCTCAACAGAAAAGTGACATTAATATTTAGTAGATCCTCCTTTTGCAAAAATAACAGCCTCTAGTCGCTTCCTGTAGCTTTTAATCAGTTCCTGGATCCTGGATGAAGGTATTTTTGACCATTCCTCTTTACAAAACAATTCCAGTTGAGTTAAGTTTGATGGTCGCCGAGCATGGACAGCCCGCTTCAAATTATCCCACAGATGTTCAATGATATTCAGGTCTGGGGACTGGGATGGCCATTCCAGAACATTGTAATTGTTCCTCTGCATGAATGCCTGAGTAGATTTGGATCATTGTCTTGCTGAAATATCCATCCCCGGCGTAACTTCAAATTCGTCACTGATTCTTGTACATTATTCTCAAGAATCTGCTGATACTGAGTTGAATCCATGCGACCCTCAACTTTAACAAGATTCCCGGTGCCGGCATTGGCCACACAGCCCCAAAGCATGATGGAACCTCCACCAAACTTTACAGTGGGTAGCAAGTGTTTTTCTTGGAATGCTGTGTTTTTTGGACGCCATGCATAACGCCTTTTTGTATGACCAAACAACTCAATCTTTGTTTCATCAGTCCACAGGACCTTCTTCCAAAATGAAGCTGGCTTGTCCAAATGAGCTTTTGCATACCTCAGGCGACTCTGTTTGTGGCGTGCTTTCAGAAACGGCTTCTTTCGCATCACTCTCCCATACAGCTTCTCCTTGTGCAAAGTGTGCTGTATTGTTGACCGATGCACAGTGACACCATCTGCAGCAAGATGATGCTGCAGCTCTTTGGAGGTGGTCTGTGGATTGTCCTTGACTGTTCTCACCATTCTTCTTCTCTGCCTTTCTGAGATTTTTCTTGGCCTGCCACTTCTGGGCTTAACAAGAACTGTCCCTGTGGTCTTCCATTTCCTTACTATGTTCCTCACAGTGGAAAGTGACAGGTTAAATCTCTGAGACAACTTTTTGTATCCTTCCCCTGAACAACTATGTTGAACAATCTTTGTTTTCAGATCATTTGAGAGTTGTTTTGAGGAGCCCATGATGCCACTCTTCAGAGGAGATTCAAATAGGAGAACAACTTGCAATTGGCCACCTTAAATACCTTTTCTCATGATTGGATACACCTGGCTATGAAGTTCAAAGCTCAGTGAGGTTACAAAACCAATTTTGTGCTTCAGTAAGTCAGTAAAAAGTAGTTAGGAGTATTCAAATCAATAAAATGATAAGGGTACCCAAATTTTTGCACGAGTCAAATTTTGGTTTAATGCATATTGCACATTTTCTGTTAGTACAATAAACCTCATTTCAATCCTGAAATATTACTGTGTCCATCAGTTATTAGATATATCAAATTGAAATGGCTGTTGCAAACACCCAAATATTTAGAACTAAAAATGATTAAGATTAATAGGGGTGCCCAAACTTTTTCATATGACTGTATATATATATATATATATATATATATATATATATATATATATATATATATATATATATATATATATATACTTTAGGTCAAGGGAAAGCTGGTTAGCTGTCTATAATCACATGAATTTTTGAAAAAGAGGAAACCACAGGAACTAAAGCGAGACAAGAATCAGAAAAACTTCAGAGGAAGTAAAGAATGCGAATGTTGATGAGCAAAGATGGAGAAGAGAAATTCCCAACTCTCTCACTACTTGTTTGCACCTTTGGTATAACCTTGTATATTTATGACAATATTCAGGTGTTTGCCAAATGTTATCTATAAAATGATAGTGAACATTTAGACTGCATCTAATGTAATGGATTTAATACATTTATTACCATTATTATTATTATTGGAAGACAATTTTGTCTAGAAAGCTCATCGCACAGTATCTGGACATGTCCAGCCAAGAGGAAAGGTAAGAAGGGACACATGTCACAGGAATAGTGCACAGTGATGTTACAATTTAAAGGGATTGTCCCTAAATATCTGATCTATGAGGGGGTGACAGTTGGCCCCATACCGATTGGCTGTTTGGGACAGCTTCCAATGCCTATACTATACACAATACAGGGCTGCGTGATATCACTGGGAGCTGAGCTACAGTACCAGCGCCTGGTTACTTTACAGGAACTTTAAAGTCCCAGTAGGGGGGATTATAATGCCCTCCTTCCCCCATACACAAGGTAGAAATAATTTTTGCTCTATACACATACATATACATATAAACTGAGCTTGTCCAAACACACATTGTACAACGTTTAACCATTAACCTTGTACATGAGCAACTTTGGATACTTGAAGAAGAAAGTTTTACCAAAATAATTCAACAAGCAAAACCTGAGATTCTGAGACAATGATGGGGAAAATCATGGAGGGAAGATCTATTTCCCCTGGTTTCTCTCATATGTTCTCTAGGAACATGATGTCGGTAGTGGAAAGCTCAGACTTTTCACTGCTGGTCTTTTAGAAAATCTGAAAAGGGTTTTGGAGTTGCATGAGGGAGAGTTGACTGGGTCTCCAATCCTTAGTCGCCATGTCTGTCAGTAAGACCAGGTTAATCCGCTGCACCTGCATAGAAATTTGTATACACAGGGGATTGAGGGGTTCGGTGTTGGACATACTTTGGAAGAGTCAAGTCTGGGGCTCTGTATTGTGGCTGTAAGTGAACAAAAGTTACTTATTTTGGTGAATGGCTATTTTTGATAGTTAATGCTCAGCCAAGTAGGTTTTGTTTTCTTTTTTTGCCGAGCAAAGTTGTTTTTCTGTTTGTCTTGGACAGGTGCATCCTGTCTGTGCCCTATCAGCAGTGTTACTGCCTCTATCTGTTCAGAACCCGCTTTGTCTACCACTACTGAAGCTAATACAGGAGGTAGATACAAGTACTCCAATAGGTACAAATACTCCAGTGGACAGGAAAAGAGACACAACAATATACTCCAATGTTTAACATAAAACAATTATAGATGCTGAGAAGTTATTGAGTACATTGATACAAACATGATCTATATATATATATATATATATATATATATATATATATAAATCTAACAATATAATTATTTTTTTGTATTATAATTTCAATTTACATTCTTCAAAAATTTTAAGTTCTAGAACCTCCAGGTTTATTTTATGTAAGAAATGTGTCCTCATTTTAGAAACGTGGAATGACTTTCATATGGTATGAGTGAGGTCTTGAAGCATTAGTGTTGGGTTCTGGTCTTATATTCACTTTATGTCTGTCTTCGGTGGGCTCCAAGGTAAACTTTTGCAATACAGTGGTTAGAAAGAGGAAGATCTCCATGCGAGCCAGACCTTCTCCCATACAAATGCGTTTACCTGAGAAGACAGAACCAGCACACACAATAAGAAGATGAGCTAAACTTAAAGGATTTGTCTGGTTATTATTTATTATTATTATTATGATTATTGTTTATTTATATACAGTGGGGAAAAAAGTATTTAGTCAGCCACCAATTGTGCAAGTTCTCCCACTTATAAAGATGAGGCCGGCCTGTAATTGTCATCATAGGTAGACCTCAACTATGAAAGACAAAATGAGAAAACAAATCCAGAAAATCACATTGTCTGATTTTTAAAGAATTTATTTGCAAATTATGGTGGAAAATATGTATTTGGTCAATAACAAAAGTTCCTCTCAATACTTTGTTCTATATCCTTTGTTGGCAATGACAGAGGTCAAACGTTTTCTGTAAGTCTTCACAAGGTTGGCACACACTGTTGCTGGTATGTTGGCCCATTCCTCCATGCAGATCTCCTCTAGAGCAGGGATGTTTTGGGGCTGTCGCTGGGCAACACGGACTTTCAACTCCCTCCAAAGGTTTTCTATGGGGTTGAGATCTGGAGACTGGCTAGGCCACTCCAGGACCTTGAAATGCTTCTTACGAAGCCGCTCCTTCATTGCCCTGGCGGTGTGCTTGGGATCATTATCATGCTGAAAGACCCAGCCATGTTTCATCTTCAATGCCCTTGCTGATGGAAGGAGGTTTGCACTCAAAATCTCACGATACATGGCCCCATTCATTCTCTCATGTACACAGATCAGTCGTCCTGGTCCCTTTGCAGAGAAACAGCCCCAAAGCATGATGTTGCTCCCCCCCCCATGCTTCACAGTAGGTATGGTGTTCTTTGGATGCAACTCAGCATTCACTCCAAACACCATCCTCCAAACACCATCCTCCAAACACCATCCTCCAAACATTATCCTCAACAAGCATCCTCCAAACACCACGAGTTGTGTTTCTACCAAACAGTTCTACTTTGGTTTCATCTGACCATATGACATTCTCCCAATACTCTTCTGGAACATCCAAATGCTCTCTAGCAAACTTCAGACGGGCCCGGATATGTACTGGCTTAAGCAGGGGGACACATCTGGCACTGCAGGATCTGAGACCCTGGCGGCATAGTGTGTTACTGACGGTAACCTTTGTTACGTTAGTCCCAGTTTTCTGCAGGTCGGTCACTAGGTCCCCCCGTGTGGTTCTGGGATTTTTGCTCACCGTTCTTGTGATCATTTTGACCCCACGGGGGTGAGATCTTGCGTGGAGCCCCTGATGGAGGGAGATTATCAGTGGTCTTGAATGTCTTCCATTTTCTAAATATTGTTCCCACAGTTGATTTCTTCACACCAAGCTGCTTGCCTATTGCAGATTCAGTCTTCCCAGCCTGGTGCAGGTCTACCATTTTGTTTCTGGTGTCCTTCCACAGCTCTTTGGTCTTCACCATAATGGAGTTTGGAGTGTGACTGTTTGAGGTTGTGGACAGGTGTCTTTTATACTGATAACAATGTCAAGCAGGAGCCATTACTACAGGTAATGAGTGGAGGACAGAGGAGCCTCTTAAAGAAGAAGTTACAGGTCTGTGAGAGACAGAAATCTTGCTTGTTTGTAGGTGACCAAATACTTATTTTCCACCATAATTTGCAAATAAATTCTTTAAAAAAATCAGACAATGTGATTTTCTGGATTTGTTTTCTCATTTTGTCTCTCATAGTTGAGGTCAGGGCCGGCGTTAGGGGGGGGGCAAACTGGGCAATTGCCCAGGGCCCCGTCCCCAAAGGGGTCCCCGGGATCCGGAACCTGATGACTCCGGATCCCAGAGTCAGGCCCGGCCAAAGCAATAACAGAAAGGGACCGAGATGAGTAAAAATAACAAACATTTTTACTCACCTGTCCGCGGCGTCCGACGTCATCTTCTGGCGTTCCGGACATCACTGCTGAGGCGCTGAGGCCTGGCCTCATCGGTCATGTGGGGCGTGCCTCACGTAATCGCTGAGGCCCAATCACAGGCCTCAGAGGTGACGTCCACAACGCGTGACGTCAGCTGCAGAGAAGAAGAAGCGGTCGCCGGCAGGGACAGCGGAGCAGTGCGAGGAGGCCCAGCAGAGGTAAGAGCAAGGTGAGTATAACTGTTTGTTGTTTTACCTTACTTACCCCGGGCCTTCGATTATTATTATACTCTGGGGTCTGAATAGACCCCAGAATATAATATAATAATATAATAATAGCACTGTAGGGCCCCTGTGGAGCATTATACTGGGGGCCCCCTCTGGATAGCATATTATACTGTGGGGCCCCCTCTGGATAGCATATTATACTGTGTGGGGCCACTGTGGAGCATTATACTGGGGAAGGGGCCCCTTTGGATAGCATGTTATATTCTGTGGGGCCTCTGTGGAAAATTATAATGTGTGTGGGGGGGCCTCTGGAGATAATGTTATATTCTGTGGGGCCACTTTGGAGCATTATGCTCTCCAGAGGGCCCCCTCCCCAGTATAATGCTCCACAGTGGCCCCACACAGTATAATATGCTCTCCAGAGCCCCCCCCCCAGTATAATGCTCCACTGTGGCCCCACACAGTATAATATGCTCTCCAGAGGGGCCCCCCAGTATATTATACTGTGCAGGGCCACCGTGGAGCATTATACTGGGGGGGGGCTCTGGAGAGCATATTATACTGTTTTGGGCCACTGTGAGTATTATACTGGGGAAACCTCTCTGGACAGTATATTATACTGTGTGGAGGCCATTCTGAAGCATGTTATACTGAGTGGGGTCACTGTGGAGCATTATTCTGGGGGGGGCATCAGCAGAGCATATTATATTGCGTGGCGCCACTGTGGGGCATTATTTGGGGGGGACTAATGAGCATTATACTAGGGGGCCCTCTGGGGAGCATATTATACTGCGTGGGGCCTACTGTGGAACATTATACTGGGGGGACGCTCTGGGGAGCATAATATATTGCGTGGGGCCACTGTGGAGCAAAATACTGGAGGGGGCACTGTGGAGCATTATACTAACGGGGGCCCTCTGGGGAGCATATTATACTATGGGCCACTGTGGAGCTTTATACTGGGGGAATGGACAGTGTGGGGAGCCTGTTATACTGTGTGGGGCCACTGTGTAGTGTATTATATTGTGTGGGGCTTTTCGGGAGCATATTATACTCTGTGGGGCCATTGTAGAGCATTATACTGGGGGGGACTGTGGGGAACATATTATACTGTGGGGGACCACTGTGGAGCATTATACTGGGGGAACCCCTCTGGGGAGTATATTATACTGTGTGGAGGTCATTATGGAGCATGTAATACTGTGTTAGGCCACTGTGGAGCATTATACTGGGGGGGCATTGTGGGGTGCATATTATACTGTATGGAGCATATTATATTGAGTGGGGCTGCTGGGGAGCATATTGTACTGTCTGGGGCCACTAAGGGGTAGTATACTGTGTGGGCCACTGTAGAGTATTATACTGTGTGGAGCCTTACAAACCATGTGGGACCACAATGGGGGGCTCAGGGGAGCATTTTATACTGTGTGGGGTCACTGTGGAGCATTATATACCATGTGGGGAAACTGGAGGGCTCAGGAGAGCATTTTATACTGTGGAGCATTATATACCATGTAGAGCATTATACGTGGGGGGGGGGGGGCTCATAATTCCTGCTGGCAGCCCTGTGTGCTATGTAAGCATCACAGCTCCCTCACTATAATCTTGCACATACGTGTAGTGCCCCATGGCCATGTCATTCCCCATACAGTACTGTGCATGAACCGGCCATGGAGTTATTGGGGCCTGCACAGTACTATAGGGGCCGACTATACTGGTAACATACTCAGTAACACCAGATAGTCAGCACATATGTAAGACTTCAGTGAAGGAGCCGTGGTGTAGGCTATTAGCAGGAAGCTGTTGGGTGGGGCCCCAGAACAAGTTCCTCTGGTGGGCCTAAGCCCTTCAGTCCGACACTGTATAACGGAGAACTATTATATATAAGGGTGGGTTACTATATATAATTGGGAAACTTAAGTATGAGGGGGCTATTATTTATAAGAGGGGAACTATTTATAAGGGGGGTATAATTGTTAAGTGGGCTTATTTATAAAGGGGGCTATTAGTGATAATGGGGAATATTATTTATAAGGGTAACTATTATTTATGAGGGGACTATTATTTTAAGGGAGCAGTATTATTTTTATGGGGTGACTATTACTGATAAGGGGGATATTACTGATACAGGGCACTATTTATCATTTATAAGGGAGCTATTACTGATAAAGGTGTAAGATTATTTATAAGCAGGGACTATTTTTTATAAGGAGGCGCTATAATAACTGATGACTGGGTGCAAAAATCTAATAGGTGGTACAAAGGTGTTCATTTAAATTGTGTGTGGTAAAATAGGGCCTGTTATTACTTTTTTGATGGCAGAAAGGAGGCGTTATTATAGGGGTTGCCCCTGGAAGACAATGGTGTTGTTTGCATATCAGCATTTGGGGCCCCGCTTGTAATTTTTGCCCAGGGCCCCACTTTGTCTAAAACCGGCCCTGGTTGAGGTCTACCTATGATGACAATTACAGACCGGCCTCATCTTTTTAAGTGGGAGAACTTGCACAATTGGTGGCTGACTAAATACTTTTTTTCCCCACTGAAGCACCATTAATTCCATGGTGCGCTGCACATTATTATATTGATTCCATGGTGCTTTACATTGCGGATTTACATACAGTACACCAGATATACAAAACAGATAATGTTAACAGAGAACAACTGGCACAGTGGGATAGAGGGCCCTGCCCGCAAGGGCTTACAATCTATGAGGTTAAGAAATCCTATTCTCAATGATCTGGGATAAATAAGATGGGGGTCCCCTGTTCAGTAACCCTCATATGTAAGTGAAGTGTGACTTCAATGGGCACAACTTACTGTCGGGTGTCTTCATAGATTTCAGATATAGCACAATCATAATACGTATTTTTTAAAGAAATGTTTATAATTTATTTTTACATTTTCCTTGTCACTCTCTATATTAAAAAAAAAAAAAAAAGAAAGTTCAATATCCTGCGAGTATCACTCTGGCCACTAAGCCTAATGATAGACTGACACTTGTCAATTCTGCAAAGTTTTTTGCAGCAGCAGTCACCTCATTTACATCACAGAAAGGATTACAATAGAAGATTGTATCTCTATAAATAACATCACTGACCCATCATCGCATCCACTACTGATTATAGATGGACGTCACAGCTCATCTCCTCCCCCTCCCTGTACAGAACACGTCTATACAATTCTCTCCTAGACCTCAATGAGTCAACTCCAGACTATTACTGCCTATGGCCATGACTATGCTGTAAAGCAGATCACTAAATGATGTTAACAGAGCTAAATTAGAACAAATTTAGCTCTGCTGCATTAGTAATGTGCTATGTTCTCCAATTTCTACTTTGGGCAGCACTAAAAATGGGCGAACCTCATGAGATTTTTTTCGACAAATATTTGTGAGGTTTGGTCAGCCCTCTGGTTCATTTTAACTTGCTCGGCACAAACTGGAAGTTCGAGATCCAGGGAAGGTGAGTAAAAATAAACAGTTATACTCATCTTGCCTCACCTCTTCTGGGCATCCTTGTGGAGTCCCATGGAGGCAAGGCTCCCTCACAGGCCTCAGCAGTGACCCCAAGAATCATGATGTCAGCCAAAGTCTAGAAGAGGACGCTGGGGGACTGTCAGACGCCATGAGGGTGTCCAGGAGAGGTGAGCCAAGGTGAGTATAACTCTTATTTTTACTCACCTCCCTCGGGCCTCCATTTATACTCCAGGTCTGAGGAGACACCAGAGTATAACAGTGTTTTGAGGGTGACCCTAAACTTTTATAAAATTTGGGTCAAATCAGATTCAATCCGAATCTCTTCGCTCCTCCTTACACAACACTTAAGGCCTGTATGTCTTATAGTGTTATAGCTGTAAGTAATAGTAATATCAGGTCTGTAAATAAAGACAAGGAAAGACATTGGATTTATTCTAAGTCATGTTTTTGGTCTTCCTAAACCCAGTTTTCTTCAACAGTCATATACAATAAGGAGATCGTCTTTTATCATATTTTCATATAACAAATCCGGATTAATATGAAGCCCAATTTATATATAACCAAGTAATCTCTTACCTGCAGAGAATGGCATAAAGGCATCACTTTTCTTAAAGCAACCCTTCTCATCTAGAAAGTGTCCAGGATCAAACTCATCTGGATTCTTGAAATGTTTGGGGTCTTTCAGGACAGAGGTCAGGAGTGGGAAGACCAAGGTTCCCTGAAAGTAAATGTAGACAATATGGAGATTGAAAAAACAGATGCGTTAAAATCAGGCCTGGTGGGAAGAGTAAGAGTTGAGCCAAGATGGCAAGAAGGTCATTGCACCTTCTTATCTTCACTGAAGGTAGAGATACTCTCCACTGAGGCACCATACTTAGCCAGGAAGCAAACAGACTGTACTACACCTTAGGAATGTGATATCCTCTGAAGGTCGTGTCCTTGCTGGCAGCGTGAGCGAGTCCTGTGGGGACTATATCAGCAAATCTCTGGATCTCGTGGATCACGGCCTCTGTATAGGGCATCTTACTTCTGTCTTCTATTGATGGACTCCGATCTTTGCCTATTACGTTGTCAATTTCTTTATGGATCTTCTCTGAAATTTACAAAAACAGAAGAAAGGACATGTTTTGTGAAATATCTTGTCATATTATAATTGTATATTTGTTATTAGCAAAATAACAATGTCTGATGCACAAGGCATAAAAACTTGCAATTTTTTGAGCAAGTCTGGTTTTCGCACAAAAACAATTGCAATTTGTTTTCTATTTTATGGCACTCTGTACTTTTCTGATAGGGAACATGGCATGGGCAGGGCTACCACCCCTCCAAATGAACAATTGATGCCTGAAATCTACCCCACCTCATAGACTTCAGTGCATGCGCACAGCCCGGTGGAGGGTGCGCCTGATTCATGATTTGTCATAAATGAGATGCATCCTCATCTGGCGCAGGAGACTAAAGACTGGCAAGACTCTCCATAAAGCTCCCCTAATGTGTATACACAGATCTTAAAAGGTAATAGAAATGTATCAAACTGGTTATTACCTTGTATTTCTGGATATTTCATGAGTATTAGAAAACCATATCTTAGTGTCAAACTTGTCGTCTCTGTTCCTGCAAAGAATAAATCCAATATTGTCGCCTCTAAGTTTTGCTCATGAAATTCTGTGCCAGGGTTCCCTTTTTCCTAAAACATTAAAATTTATCATTATTTTAAATATCAAAAACTGTCAAAGCCCCATAAACTCCTTGTAGATATCATACAGGTAAAACAATGTTGCCAGTGGCCACCAATAGAATGATTGGCGGCAAATCAACTGCATAGATTATCTGCAAACCCACCTCATCCATCTTTATGAGGAAGCAATCTATGAAGTCTCGAGGACAGTTCTCATCCAGGGTGTTTCGGTGGGTTTTCACCATCTCCTTAATAAATGTTTTCAGGTTGTTCGTAGTTGTGAAGATCCCCTGATGAGGACCCGGAATGTAGGACATCAAAGTTGGAAATATGTTCAAAAGCTTGTTGGGAAAAAAAAAATAAAAATAACTAAGATTCTTCTCTTGGTTTAGTGTCATATTATATACAAATTGTACCATATACTTGTTACTTTACATTAGATTGATTGGGAACAAATACAGATAGATGGATTGAGTTCCATCGGCATCAGCCACTCTGTCTAAGTTCATTGCTGAGATTTTGTTGGATGAGAGCAATAGACTTTACTACCAGTAGTGTGAACATATCCTAATTCTAGTACTCCTGTGTCTCCTCCGTAGGCTTTAAGAGGCGTTGATAGTGCAAATACTGCTCTAATATGGTTTATCTAATGAAAATGGTGAAATGGAAACAAAAAGTAACAAAGAGAATGAATATCCTTCAACATTTCAATGACTTTAAATTACACGTCCACCTTTGCAAAAATGTTTTATTTTTGTCACAATGCATGAAAAACATTTACAGATATTTTATTAATAATTTTGTCTCCATTTGTGCCTACAGCTCCTCTACAAACTATTGTGTCTCCATGGTTACAGACTACAGAGAAAAAGAAAGCCTGTGTAGTCTGAACCTAGTAATGCTACCATGTGTCTTCTACTTAAGCTATCAAGTGTAATGTATGCTAACAAGAAGATAAGGAATGAATTAATAACATTTTATAATGAATAATATTATAATATACAGTTAGGTCCATAAATATTTGGATAGAGACAACATTTTCCTATATTTGGTTCTGGACATTACCACAATGTTGAAGTTCAGAGTTTCAGCTTTAATTCAGTGGGTTGTACAAAATGATTGTATATAAATGTGAGGACTATAAAGCATTTATTACACACAATCCCTTCATTTCCGGGGCTCAAAATTAATTGGAGAAATTAAATAATTGTAAATAAAATGTTAATTTCTAATCCTTGGTTGTTCCCCCTTTGTTGGCAGTGACTGCCTGAAGTCTTGAGCTCATGGACATCACCAGACGCCGCCGCTGCGTCTCCTCCTGGTTAATGCTCGGCCTTTACTGCAGCGGTTTTCAGTCGCTGTTTGTTTGTGACCTTTCTGTCTGAAGTTTAGTCTGTAACAAGTGAAATGCTGCTCAGTTGGGCTGAGATCAGGCGACTGACTTGGCCATTCAGGAATATTCCACTTCTTTGCATTAATAAACTCCTGGGTCGCTTTGCCTTTATGTTTTGGGTCATTGTCCATCTGTATTATGTATCAGTTTGGCTGCATTTGAGCACACAGTATGTCTGTGAATAGCTCAGAATTCATCCGGCTGCTTCTGTCCTGTGTCACATCATCAATAACCACTAGTGACCACTGCCACTGGCAGCCATGCCTGCCCAAGCCATCACACTGCCGTCCCCGCTGTGTCTTACACATGATGTGCTATGCTTTGGATCATGAGCTGTACCGCGCCTTCACCATACTGTTTTCTTTCCATCATTCTGGTAGAGGTTGATCTTGGTTTCATCTGTCCATAGAATGTTCTTCCAGAACTGTGCTGGCTTTTGTAGATGTTTTTTAGCCTTCTTATTCTCGAGTCTTATGAGTGGTTCACACCGTGCAGTGAACCCTCTGTAGTTACTTTCATGCAGTCTTCTCTTTATGGTAGATTTGGATATTGATCCATTGCCTACATCCTGGAGAGTGTTGTTCACTTGGTTGGCTGTTGTGAAGGGGTTTCTCTTCACCATGGAAATTATTCTACGATCATCTACCACTGTTGTCTTCATGGGCCTCCAGGTCTTTTTGCATTGATGAGGTCACTAGTGCTTTCTTTCTTTCTCAGGATGTAACAAACTGTAGATTTTGCCTTTCCTAATATTGTAGCAATTTCTCAGATGGGTTTTTTCTGTTTTCGCAGCTTAAGGATGGCTTGTTTCACCTGCATGGAGAGCTCCTTTGACCGAATGTTTTCTTCACAGTAAAATCTTCCAAATGCAAGCACCGCACCTCAAATCAACTCCAGGCCTTTTATCTGCTTAATTGAGAATGACATAAGGAAGGAATTGCCCCGACCTGCCCATGAAACAGTCCAAGAGTCAATTGTCCAATTACTTTTGGTCCCTTTAAAAACATGGTGGCCCATGTTACTGAGCTGAAACTCCTAAACCCTTCATACAATTTTAATGTGGATACCCTCAAATGAAAGCTGAAAGTCTGGACTGTATGTCCATGTCCATTATATAACTATGACTTGAATATGTTTCAGTAAACAGGTAAAATAAAACAACATTTGTGTCAGTGTCCAAATATATATGGACTTAACTGTAGATGCACAAGTTGGAGTTTCTCAGCCTCCAATTTATAAAATATATTTTTTGGCAATGGCGTATATGGGCAAACACTTCGACATGGTTGTGACTATTCCCTTTGCACCCCTTTAGTTATGCCATACAGTAGGTATAGACATAAAATGATATTTTACCTTCAACCATGTGGGCTAAAGTTTGCAATATAATGAAAACTATTAATTTTTGTAATCTTATGTTATGATAGTACACCTCATACACGTTATACATTTCAGACATTTCATGATATTCACCTGCCCAGAACTATTGTTTAATAGCTGGATAAGATCTTGAAGATATGACAAGAGAGACAAGAATTTTTGGTCTTCATAGTCAAATCTTTCACCAAACACAATGGAGCAGATGACATTGGATACAGCGAGTCGCGTCACATATGTTGGGTTAATTGGAGTGTCTGTAGATATAAAGAGACAGTTGTTGTTATTTTTACTATGATAATGATATAATACTAGAGATGAGCAAATTGGTTCATATCCCATGAATGACTATTATATTCTGAGATTATTATATTCAGACCCCAGAGTATAATAAGTGAAAACCCTATGGAAGACACTTATATTCACCTTCCCTTACTTGTCCTGAGCCCCTCTCCAGAGGTCTTCCAGCCTCCTAGACCATAGGAGGTGAGTACAAGTGTTTATTATGTTTCCACAAACTATAATAATAGCACTTCTGGTTTGGGCTGAAATGAAACAGATAGATGAGCCCACAAATATTTGGTGAAACAAATCTTGTGAGGTTAACTCATCTTTATAATAGTGACATTGGGAAAATGGGAGAATCTCCCAAGATTTGTTTAGTTTCGGGTGGCTCGGGTCCCTGATTTGCTTTGAGTTGGGAAATTTCGTTACGAGCCAGAAGTGAAATTATTATACTCTGGTATCTGTTTATTTTTTTTCACCTCCCCTGAGCCTCCACCTATTATGCTCAGAATATAATAATTTACTGCGGCAGCCATTTTAGTTCATCCAAGAAAAATCTCCAATTGTCAAGTTTCGTAAAAAAATTACCAGTTTGGAATATGCGAGTTGAACCAGGGTCTACACAAATCAGTTTGCCCATCTCTAATTACTACACAGTAGGGCTGCAGGTGTGTTTGGCAGGGTCGCTTAAACTTTCCAGTCAACTGCCCCAAGTGTAGATAGATGGATGTGGGGCAATATGCCCTCTAAGTCTAAGTCTGGCCTGAGAGTTTGAGACAAATGTTATTGAAACATGATTTACCTTTCTCCTTCATAAATTTATCAGCGAGACAGCCAGCTTCTTCCTGGATTCTTTCTTCAATGCTCCTCTTTCCCATTCCAAAATTTCTCAAAGTTGTCAGAGAAAATCGCCGAATGATTTTCCACCTTTCGCCATTGCTTGCACCGATCCCTGTAAGTTCAAGCACGCGATTAAATACTGAAGTTTCTGACACATGTATGTCCAACAGTCAGGTTTAGGTAAAAATGTAAAACACAATCCGGCCAGTTAATAATCTTTGTCTACATATCCAAGTGATTTTTACATTGCTGTCCATAGTGGGCACCATTATTGTGTTACTTGTATTATTGTAGCTAGAGCAATAGTACAACGGCCATTGGCTGACATTCCTAGTGCAGGGACTCCCACATGCTTGTGCTAGGAGAAAATACAGTAGAAGTCATTCATGGAGGCAAATGACCTTTAGTATCCAGGACCAAGTGAGGCAAGTCACATGGTCCTAAATTATTAAATTCAGTACTAGTGACCAGCAAGTGCTGCCGCCTCCATTCTCCCCTCACTGCCCCACCACCGCTATGCAAACGACTGATGGGGGGAAGCAAAGAAGGAATCAAGTTGCAAGAGGCTATTTGACATTAAATAGTCCACCCGCAGTTGTTTTTGTGATGGCTACATCTATAGTAGGGTTAATGATGATACAATAAAACCGATATACTGTAGGTAAAAGAAGAAATATCTCAGATACTCAACAACCCTGCACTTCTGTGTCAGGTGGGCATGATTCTGCTTTTAATGTCAATCAAATTTTGCCCAAGTTTCCAAAAAATTATGATTCTAGTGTATCTAAAACTTTTGGGATTAGCTTCAGGCAAATCGCTGAAAATGGAGCATTACCTCTCAGACCACATCTAAACCAGCTGATAACAGCTGTCATTGGTTGGTTTAGATTGACCTAATTTCAAATAGAAGAAAAACCAATGACCTACAGTGCCTTGCGAAAGTATTCGGCCCCCTTGAACTTTTCAACCTTTTGCCACATTTCAGGCTTCAAACATAAGGATATAAAATTTTAATTTTTTGGTGAAGAATCAACAACAAGTGGGACACAATCGTGAAGTGGAACGAAATTTATTGGATATTTTAAACTTTTGTAAAAAATAAAAAACTGAAAAGTGGGGCGTGCCAAATTATTCAGCCCCCTTAAATTAATACTTTGTAGCGCCACCTTTTGCTGCAATTACAGCTGCAAGTCGCTTGGGGTATGTCTCTATCAGTTTTGCACATCGAGAGACTGAAATTCTTGCCCATTCTTCCTTGGAAAACAGCTGGAGCTCAGTGAGGTTGGATGGAGAGCGTTTGTGAACAGCAGTTTTCAGCTCTTTCCACACATTCTCGATTGGATTCAGGTCTGGACTTTGACTTGGCCATTCTAACACCTGGATACGTTTATTTGTGAACCATTCCATTGTAGATTTTGCTTTATGTTTGGGATCATTGTCTTGTTGGAAGATAAATCTCCGTCCCAGTCTCAGGTCTTTTGCAGACTCCAACAGGTTTTCTTCCAGAATGGTCCTGTATTTGGCTCCATCCATCTTTCCATCAATTTTAACCATCTTCCCTGTCCCTGCTGAAGAAAAGCAGGCCCAAACCATGATGCTGCCACCACCATGTGTGACAGTGGGGATGGTGTGTTCAGGGTGATGAGCTGTGTTGCTTTTACGCCAAACATATCGTTTTGCATTGTGGCCAAAAAGTTGGATTTTGGTTTCATCTGACCAGAGCACCTTCTTCCACATGTTTGGTGTGTCTCCCAGGTGGCAAACTTTAATCGAGACTTTTTATGGATATCTTTGAGAAATGGCTTTCTTCTTGCCACTCTTCCATAAAGGCCAGATTTGTGCAGTGTACGACTGATTGTTGTCCTATGGACAGACTCTCCCACCTCAGCTGTAGATCTCTGCAGTTCATCCAGAGTGATCATGGTCCTCTTGGCTGCATCTCTGATCAGTCTTCTCCTTGTTTGAGATGAAAGTTTAGAGGGACGGCCGGGTCTTGGTAGATTTGCAGTGGTCTGATACTCCTTCCATTTCAATATGATCGCTTGCACAGTGCTCCTTGGGATGTTTAAAGTTTGGGAAATCTTTTTGTATCCAAATCCGGCTTTAAACTTCTCCACAACAGTATCACGGACCTGCCTGGTGTGTTCCTTGGTCTTCATGATGCTCTCTGCGCTTTAAACAGAACCCTGAGACTATCACAGAGCAGGTGCATTTATACGGAGACTTGATTACACACAGGTGGATTATATTTATCATCATCAGTCATTTAGGACAACATTGGATCATTCAGAGCTCCTCACTGAACTTCTGGAGTGAGTTTGCTGCACTGAAAGTAAAGGGGCTGAATGATATTGCACGCCCCACTTTTCAGTTTTTTATTTTTTACAAAAGTTTAAAATAACCAATAAATTTCGTTCCACTTCACAATTGTGTCCCACTTGTTGATTCTTCACCAAAAAAATTAAAATTTTATATCTTTATGTTTGAAGCCTGAAATGTGGCAAAAGGTTGAAAAGTTCAAGGGGGCCGAATACTTTCGCAAAGCACTGTATAAATGGACTTCTTTCATAAACATGTCATAATACCATGGGTCCATAAAGTCCAGTAGATGTCTTTTCAGGTCAATTAGGACAGTTTTGAGTGGGTTCGAATTAGGTACAAATAGAAACAAATTTTGGGAGATTCGCGTATTTCTAGTTTACACAAGCAAACACAGATGAGTGCACCAATCAGTTGTTCGATCTGTAGGATATATTTGGTGCATTTTGTTAGACATGTTAGATTTACAAAGTGTAACTTTTTGGTTGGCTTACTATAGACCAATTTTTGCACCAATTTTAGGCTACATCATCTCCGTTACGCAACATTCCTGTTTTCTATAAGTCACACCTACTTGTGTCAGAATTGTGGTACAATTTGTTAAGTAATTCTAATTCTAAAAATGTATCAATTTGCAAATATGGGTTCAATTTTAAAAAACACAGCAGAATGGAATACGTTTTTGATTGATTTTCTTTCTGCTGGATACACTTCTGGCTTTGGCTCAAAAAATGCATCAAAACTGAAGTGAAGTTTAAAAAAAAATGCTGTGTGTGAATCCAAGTTACAAGAGTTATGTATTAACCCACTCTATCAAGATGCATTCTGGGTAAGGAGGTCAGAACATCTGAGACAGCAGAATCTGAAAACCAGATTACATAAAGGCTAACCCACAATCATTCACTTTATCGGCTTACCAAAGTCCTTAGAAAAAATCTCTCCTGCTCCAGTGTCTCCTCTATCGCTAAACGCATCGCTGTGGTCCACCAACGCCTCCTTCACTGCATCGTATCCAATCAGTACTACTGTCCGAAGGTTTGATATGTAGAGGGTATAGACCGGTCCATACGTCTCACTCAACTAGGGAGATACAGAAAACATAACAAAATGGCATATATAACACTAAGACCTTATTCACACATCAGTGTCTTGGTCAGTGTCTCCATTATACCGTATCACTGTGCAGTTACATAGTTGCAAAGTTACAAAGTTTGCTTGAAAAATGACATGTCCATGAAGTTCAACTAAGGGATAAGAAAGGGCACAGCTGAAGGAAAGAGTAAAGGAAATGAGCATTCTATACATTCCCATAAGAATCAATGTTTATTTCCTATAAGATGGCATCTAAGCCCTTTTGCAGCTGTTCCTGCTGTGACCACCATTTGGGGTAGACATGATGTCACTAGCCTGAGAAGAGGATGTTGAGCTCATAGTATAGTCTCAGAAAACCCCTTTTGCTCTACATAACATTGAATTGTTTGGTATATAATGCATTAAATATCAAATTAATGTTTTCTATTTCTTGTAAATTTGAGACTTTGTTTTATTTGCTAGAAAACAGAACAGTTACAAAGAATCTTTCTCTAGAGGAGCCAAAGTGTCCATGTATTAGATTTAACCTATTAATTTCAATGGCCACCATGCAATGTTTCAGGTCTCTCTCTAGATTATATATATTGTACATACCTTAAGTAAAGACTGTGGTAGTTCTGTGGTGCTGATCTGAAGGATATTCCCCAGGCCGGGTAGAGGGGTAGGTCCTGGGGGTAGGTTCTTCTGTTTCACCCCACTCCACCATTTAATGAGATATATGAGTAGAGCGACTCCAGTAGCCAGCAGAAGCGTTGCTACAATATTCAGAGCCATCCTGTGTCTACAGCGCTGTGTGTACTATGTCCTGTATTTATCTGGTTCCAACAGTTTATCATAGAGAACAGGTTGGGTGAGTCCGTGCAAAGTCACAATTTCATTGTATAATGTATTATAAATGCCATGATTCATTTGTGGTCAGGCTGAGAACGTGTTACATTCTTATTTATTTGAGTAATCCATTTTTTTTTTTTGTCTCTCCTAGCTCACAATCTGGGATATGGGTGGGGATTTGGATTGCAAGGGTTGCAATTAATTTCAAAATAATTTTCCCTATAATCGCCAATAATTATCCCTTTATGGGAGAACCACGCTGCATTAGCATTGGCAATAAAGCATTAGCATTGCTTTATTTTGTTATAACAACATTGTGGCAGTGGCAACAACAGAATTTGAAGAAAAATTTGTGGCAGGCTGCCTGTTGAAAAGGGAAGAATTATCCCTGTATGCGAGAAGATGCCATAGCTACATGACGCGGTGGAGGTGGAGGAGTGACAATTACAGAATTTCATAAAAAAATTGTGGCACAGCTGCCAGTATGCCTGACCTGCCAGCTGAAAACATTGGAATATCTTCAAAAATGGAAAGGATCCTCTGATCATGAGAATAGCACTTGGGAGTTAGAAGAGAGTCAGGATTATCCTACCAGTTATCCTTGTATGGGAGCAAATGCCACAGCAACATAGCATTGGTAGAGAGCAGCAGCCAGAAGAGAACCTGGAATGTCTGGTCTGTTATGCCTTTATGGGAGCAAATGCCACAACAAAAAAGATTGGTGGAATGACAATTTACAGAATTTCAAGGAAAGCAATTAAGGTTCAGCCTTCGCTCTGGCTGTTAAATATCAAGGTTTCCCCTGTGCATCTAAAGTAAAGTCTTTCTCCTCCTCCAGTCTAGGAGTCCCAACCCCTCTACCACCATGACCCAAGACCCAGTACTTCATCCTTATCCAGTTCCTCTAGTACCACCCCAGGGCAGTAATGGTGACTAAAGGTAAGTTGTAATTCTTATTCTACCTCTCAATTTCTGACTGTAATTGTTTCCTGTAAGCTATTTATTAACCCCTTAAAGACTGAGCAAATTTTTATTTTTGCATATCTATTTTTTGCTCCCCACCTTCAAAGAGCCATATTTTTTTTCACTTCACAGAGTCACATGATGTTTTATTGTCTGTGGGACAAATTGTACTTTGTAATGGCACCATTCAATATTCTGTACAATGTACTGGGAAGCTGGAAAAAAATTCAGAATGAGGTGGAATTGGAAATAAAACGCATTTGCGTCAATTTCATATGGATTTCATTTTTACAATGTGTTAACTGTGTGGTAAAATGACCTGTTATCTGTATTCTGTGGGTCAGGACAATTACAGCGATACCAAATTTATATAGTATTTGTAACGCTTGGATACCTTTTAAAAGAATTAAGCATGGAAGCTGGGTAAGGTGTCATTTTATGCGAGACAAGATGGTGTTTTTATTGATATCATTTGGGGGAAGATCTGATGGCTTGATCACTTTTTATTAAATTTTTTTAGAAGGCAAAGTGTTCAAAAAAAAATCGCCATTTGGCTATTTTGATTTTTTTTCCCCGCTACAAAGTTCACCAAATGGGATAAATATTTTTATATTTTAATAGTTTGGGCATTTTTGAATGCCGGAGACCTAAAGTGTTTCTTTATTATTGTTAAATTATTTTTTTATGTGATCTAGGGAGAGGAGCAGGATTTAAACTTAATGTATTGCAGTGAATACTAAAATCCATTCACTTCTATTACATGCTGCCTATGGCATTGTATAATAGAACTATAGTAATGACAAGCCTGGGAGCCTTCACTCGGGTCTCGACTGTCATCGCAACCAATCACCGCCCTCTGATGACGTTCCGGAGGGCGGCGAATGGTAAAAGATGGCGAAGCCCATGCAGCTTTTAGCAGCGAGTGCTCCATACATCCCCATGCGACCAATGATGTAAATGTGCGTCATTGGTCACTAAGGGGTTAAAGAGATAGCATCACTAATGCTGCAGTTGTCCCTGCTGCTGACACATTTGACTTCAGAAGGTGACATACTTCCCTCATGGGCCTTAAATGTGGATTTCAAAATAACAACTTGTCCCTGTATTTTGCTGCTTGCATTAATCATTTGCCGCCTTCTACTGCTCAATCAGATGCTCCAGCATGTGTGACACCATGTACCCTTCACCTTACAGCCATAAAGTGAGGAAGGTGGAATGGAAGTAATGGCTTTCCCTGCGGAAATTGGATGTGGCAAGTGAGGAGGAATTGGAGGAGGTGGATGGGTCCTGCCTGGTGCTGGAATGGGGCCTTCATCTTTGGAGTAGTATCAGTACTAGCACCTGGCCGTGTTGCATTTCTGGACTGTGGTCACTGCCACTCAAACAGTTGAAAGCCATGTATTGGCTATGCCAATAATTGCTGCTCCACATGTTGACAGTGGCGTGAACATTTCCATACATCAACATATTCAAGGAGCGGCCCACATGGTGATATCAAGCAGGGACAGCTTTTCTAGAGAAAGAATGGCAGTTAGGTATCTTCCATAGAGCCTGAGCGCAGGCCAACAGTTGGTGAAAGACAGTGAAAGCCACTAAATGGTTCAGCAGTGACTGCACCACCAATATCATGACCAAATGTGAGTTAAAGTTGCAGACCAGCTGGATGACTGTGTGCAGATTGCTATATCCTGGACACACATTCCCTTACAGGTTATTGATGTTGGTGTGGAGGAGAAGGAGGAGGAAGAAAAGCACATGGAGATGAAAGCAATGACCATGTGCTAGGCGTAGATGTGGCCTGTCTACAAAGAAGATCATGGGGAGATGGAGTAGGATGGTCTCATGGGGAGATGGAGTAGGATGGTCTTGCTCACTTTGCCTGCCAGTGCTCTTCGGCCTGGTGTAACATGTGGCAGACGAACTGCAAAATCTTCATTAAAAACTAAAACTTTTGGAAAATATGGGTCGAAACCAGTTTGTTCTAAACTGGTTTGCTTATCTCTAGTGGTTGCCTTACCTTTCAAAACCCCCCATCCTTTAATTTCCCCTAGCAGTTTCCACATCACCTGGGTGTTAATTTCACAGGGGCATATCTTCCTAGGTTCTGACCAAATCTGCCATGCTCTTAGCTAGATAAACTCTAACCAGGTCATCTAGAATGGGATCACAATCTGCCAAATGTTCTTAAGACAAGGGTCAGTTGACCTATGCACCATCAGTGCCAGCCTTAAAAATTCCCTCCGTCTTCCCCTGGAAACTGCATCTTCTATGCCAACGTTGACTCTAAGGACATGTCTAGATGTTACACTGCATGCAATGTAGCACTAAATGCCTAAGCACCTCAGCACAGGTTCTGACTTAGATAAGAGATTATTTATCGTAGTTACCATGCTCATGTTGTCAGACCAAAATATGAACTATCTACCCTACAGCTCAGTGGCCCACACTAGCTTTTTCATAATTCTTCTCCCCAGCACACCATCTTCCATCCCAATAAGCCATGAATCCTATAACTCCTGTAACTGTCAGGTTGCAACTCCAACAGCCTGAAAGCCGAATCAATGTCAATTTTTGCCATCAAAGTGCTTTTCCCCAGGGATTTCACCATATGCACTGCTTCTTCAAAGCACTTGTACCTGTCAGTACATATGTCCTTGTTGATTTCATCATTTTCAGAACCACCATTTGGGTAAGATAAATGCTGAATCATTCAAAAGTTTCCTGGATTTTTTATTTTTTTTTTTTGACATCTACAGACAAAGATATGATCATGACTGCTACAGGCGTTATTATAGGGTCTCTCCATTCTCCCCAGCTGGACCACTTTGATCAATGTATTCCTCAACACCCCTGGGTAATCTTTGGCCTCAAAATTCTGTGTGTAACTTTCACTTTGCCTGTGACTGGTAAACTGGAACCCCAATTCAAATCCCTTCCCTAAAATCCCCCTAGTTCAATGTCACTAGAGTTGTTGGTTTTTCCAAAGGGCTGCTGGGATAACGTAGGTCTCCCTTTCCAGTTTTTACTTGGGCAGTCAATTTGAGGGTGACTCATCCTTTAATATGTACAGCTATGGTGAAACTTACATACAAACCCTCTTTTACATGCTTTATCATTATATGGCCAACACACCAACCTACTCTTACTACCTAGACTGTTTGTCTTAACTGTTGGGCACAACCCCATACCATTATCAGCCAATGAAATCTGAGCATAAGTGCATGTTTTGTTTTTACCAAAAGTCTCCGATTCCCTGCCATCTTCTTCCTGAAAGCGCCGTCATACTCACACCAAACCGACCCCCTGTAAAATGTTTGGGTATCAGCTCTCAAGTCCAGGTACTGTATCACATTAGTACACTGCTCAGGTCTATGTTCCGTAACCAAGTTAGCAAATTGCATCCATCTTTCACCCAATCTGCAAACGAATCTTCACGAGGTTAACCTCAGCAAATTCCTTATTCTTTTTAGCCTCTTTAGTGAGTGAAAATAATTCTACAAAGTTCCCTTCTCTTATTCTTTTCAAATTCTTAGCTATCAAATGTATATAGGAGATAGTGAGCAAGTGTACGTATCCCTTGTCTCAGCTGCTCTAGCGATTGCTACTAGATGACTGTCCCTTTTCACTGCACATTTTCTGCTTCTTTTTTTTTTTTTTGTAAGATTTCATGCATTTCTTAAGAACTCTTAAAAACCTGTCCCCTTTCCCCCTTCTGATGATTCAGTGGCTCATCAGTCTGGCTCCAGCTAATGCTCCAAAGATGCTGCTGGTGCTTGGACCTTGTTCATACTTTCCCAAATTCCTGCATCCATTGCTTGGAACTGGCTGTGCTATGTTGACCTGGTCTTGTGCAGAAACTGCTTGCTCTTTGTTGTTTTGGGTCATATTATTGGCCATCATGTCCAATAGCAAATAGAAGTAATAAAATTGGAATCCTTCCCCTATTGTGACAAAAGATTTTGAAGGCCTAATTTC
This sequence comes from Leptodactylus fallax, assembly GCA_947044405.1. NCBI lineage: Eukaryota > Metazoa > Chordata > Amphibia > Anura > Leptodactylidae > Leptodactylus > Leptodactylus fallax. Next base: position 1,550,583 of record CAMRHE010000327.1, read on the forward strand.
AAATTTGGTTTGCTTACACCCAGGTTCTTTCCCTTGAGAAAGCTTTTTGCGCCCCACGTTTTGATTTTTTGTGACACTAGGGGCTATGTAAAAGCAGCTGTGGCTGCTACAGCTAACAGTGACAATGGGGGTTCGACATTGCAACTCCCCCTGACTTCATGGTATCAGTGGTGGGTGTTCAGGATGGGGAACAATCAGTAGAGAGAAGGCAATGTCTCGGAAAGATGGGAAAGCTAAAGCTTAGGATTTTAGAGCCAAAGCCAAGAATGGCTACAAAAAACTGCAGCAAAATCTGAAACAAAAAATGCTGCGTTTCTGCAACATGGGGCCTCAGCCTTAAATAGGAAATTAAATAGATTTTGTTTTGCCCTGCTTTGATGAACCGACCCTCAGTTTTATATCTTTCTTGGAAGTGTGTTTTACTTGCTTAGGTCAGTCCTTCCCCCACTTGGAATGCGGTGCTTTAGTGGAGTCCACATTGCTGGACGATAGGCTTCACTGGTTTTATGTGTGTTCATTGGAGATGGCTTGCTATAGCCAGGCACTTTTATTATCCCTGGCCAGATGGGATGGGGGATAGCAAGCCTTAACTTCACCCATCTCTCCGAGGGTTCTGCAAAGGTGGGAGAAGGGGGGCTGCCTGGGTGCAAGGGGTGGGTGGAGCACTAGCCATATACTGTGGGCAGACCTGGATTCTGGGGTCATTCAGCAAAGAGGCAGTAAGGAGCTCTGATCTGGGAGAAGATGAGAGGGCCTGCCCTACTGAGGAATGCTTTATTGTCGAGTTAGGCATATATTGTGTGCTTAGCACAATGTAAATAATCTCAGGCTTACTGTGAACTCTATTAATAAGTATATAAAATTAAAAACATTGTCACTGGGTCTCAAGTCCACTGGAAAATTTATTCTTTTTTTTTTTATTTATTGGTTAGCTGTTTGTACACTAAAATGACTAGTTCAGACAAGAGCCTGTACCACTGACACATAAGACAACACAATGGACCAAGATACCAAGAACGCAAAAACAGTATACATTAGTACAGTACAGTATTAGTACAGTATCCGGAATCATCAGTCTACAGTATGTCTTTTACCTGTCCCTTTTCCAGATTATAAAAACTGCACATTTACATGAAGTATACCTAGATGTACTGCTAAGAATCATTTGCAGCAAGATGGTTTCTATGTAAAAGCAGCATACATAACACACCATACTTAGGACCTCTCCACATGATAACTTCATCAATGTCTGATTGGTAGGGGTCCAACACTCATACTCTGTACCCATCAGCTGATCCACCTGAATCCTGAAACTGGAAACTATTGCATAGGATGGGGCCAGAAGCAGCTTTGCTTCTATCCAAGTAATTGGTGCAGAGCTGAAGCACCATCCACTGTATAGTGGTGGCAATGGGGTACTCAGTTCTGCAAAGCTGTTATCTTATACAGTATCTTCTGGTGCCAGGACAAGGCTAGATCAGCTGATCTGCACAGGTTCCAGATGTCAGACTCCCACTGGTCAGATAATGTTGAGCAATCCACGTTTGAGGGAATTGGGGATCTTATGATAAAGGAACAATTTCTCCAGGTGTGCCCTCTGGAGGTCCGCCAGTTCGTGTGTGATCGGAAACCCACAACAGCAGACAATGCTGCAGAGATTGCTGACGACTATGTGTCCACCAGGGAGCAAGGGATCAAGAGAGGAGCCACACTGCAGAGACCCCCAAGCGGGAAGGAGGGGCAAAGTTGGAGTTCACCACAGCCTGCAGTCTCCAAGTGGGGTAAGACAAACTCTGTCCCGGGTGCCCCCTCTACTTCCCCTGTCCAAAGAACTCTGGGCGCCCCAGGGACCAACTCTAAATCCCAAGGAGAGGTCCGGCGGTGTCATGCTTGTAACCAGCCAGGACATTTCAAGGCGGAGTGCCCCAACCGCTCTAAGAACCCCCCTGTTTCCCCAGCCACAGCAGCTGGCTCATCTGTATACTTGGTGGGGAGGGAGGGGTTGCAATCTGATGCCAACGGTCAACAGGTCATTGTGGGGGGTAAAGTGGTCATGGGATTTCGGGACACTGGGGCGCAGATTACTCTGGTGCAACCTGACTTGGTCCCTGCGGACAGTATTATCCCTGGAAAAACTCTGACCCTGAAGGGTATTGGACAAGAATGCGTAACTGTGCCCATGGCTTGCGTCCATTTGGACTGGGGTGCGGGAAAAGGGATGTGTGATGTGGGGCTAGTGTCTGATCTGCCTGCCAATGTACTATTGGGAAGAGATTTGGGTCCCTTGGTGTCCCAATATGGGGTGGGAGTAGCCCCACCTCGCTGTGACAAAATGTCTGTACTGAAGGATGATTTTAATGAGGTGTTGAAGCCTGCCACACAGGCACAGACACAGGCAGAGGGAGGGGTCAGCCTTTTGTCTCCCCTTGCTGTGTGTCCAGCTAAAGTAATCAGTGAGCATGTGAATGAGACATTGTGGAATGCTGACCTGGCTGTAGCCCCGCCCACATCTGCGGGTGATGAGAGCCCCCTCAGTGTGACCCTGGCTCAGCCAGTCACCCATGCAGTTCACTGTGAATCAATGAATGAATGCTATGTCAATGTAATTGCTAATTCTTGCCTTGCAGGTTTACAGGGTAGCTCTTCTGAGATGCTGGGGGCAACCCCAACTGAGGACAATGTGCCAGGTGGTCAGGTGGGTCACGGTGATCTCAGGGCCGGTCCGGATGAGGAACGGACTGCTGGTGTTGTGGTGGTAACCCGCAGCCAGAGTGCTAGAGGGGTGGTTTGCGCTCCGACCCCTGAGCCATTCCCTCTGTCACCCGGAGATGGCACTGAGGCCACCGTGACTAACCTCCCCACACTGGAGCCGGAGGAGCCCGGCGTGTATGTGACATGCACATCTCTTCTGTCTGGTTCCAGTCAGGAGTTCAGGGACGCTGTCCAAGCTGACCGCAGTCTGGATGCATTGAAGGAGCGTGCTGATCAACCTCCCTTGGAGTCGGACAAGGACCGCGTGTACTGGGAGCAAGGGAGGTTGTACCGGGAAACGATCCCCACAAAGGGAAAAGAAAGTCGGCTCAGGGAGAAACATTTGGTGGTACCCCAACCCTACCGGGTGGAGTTGTTGCGTATTGCTCATGATATTCCACTGGCAGGTCACCTGGGGATCGCTAAGACCAAGGCTCGCCTCAGCCACTTATTCTACTGGCCTAAGATAGGGACAGATGTAGCTAAATACTGCTGTTCATGTGACACTTGTCAGAGGATGGGCAAGGCGGGGCAAGGCTCCAAAGCACCAATGATCCCTATGCCCATCATAACCGAACCTTTCCAGCAGGTGGCTGTGGATCTCATTGGACCGCTGTCCATTCCCAGCCGCACCGGGAAACGTTTCATATTAACGGTAGTAGACTACGCTACTAGGTACCCGGAAGCTGTCGCTCTGTCTTCCACCCGGGCTGATGTAGTGGCCAAGGCTCTGGTAGGCATCTTCTCCCGTGTTGGATTTCCCAGAGAGATGCTCACAGACCAAGGTACCCAGTTCATGTCTGCCTTGATGCAAGGCCTGTGTAAGGTAACAGAGGTGCAACATCTGGTGTCCAGCCCGTATCACCCACAGACCAATGGCCTGTGTGAACGGTTCAATGGCACCCTGAAGCAGATGCTCAGGATGTTAGTCGAGTCCCACGGGAGCAACTGGGAGCCTTATCTCCCGCACCTGCTGTTCGCTTACCGGGAGGTGCCGCAAGCCTCAACGGGGTTCTCCCCCTTTGAGCTCTTGTACGGGAGACGTGTACGTGGGCCCCTAACTCTTGTGAAAGAGTCCTGGGAAGGAGAAACAGCCATCCAAGGTGTGCCAGTCATGCCCATGGCCCAAGTGCAGAAGGCATGGGGTGCTGGAGGTGGGACCCAAGAAGGGGGTGTGTCAAATGTATTACCTGTCAATGTATTGTGGAGGGATGGTTTGGGGAAGCATAATCTTAGTCATTTGCCCAAGGTATCACCATCACCCACCCAAGTACAGGAGGAAAAGGGTGTAGGCCCAAAGGGGCAAGGCGTCTGGGAGGGAGGACAGGGTCCAAACATACCTGTGCCAGAACCAGAGGTGCCCCTAGGTTTGGAAGCAAAGGGGGAGGTGCAGAATCCCATAGAACTCTCCCAACTAGCGGCTAGTGTGGGAGAGACCCTGAGAGACTGCCGGGAAGGGGTCTCTAAACTGGTATCACAAGGGCCTGGGGTTGCGAGTGTGGATCTGCGGGATGCCAGCACTCAGCACGAGGTCCCAGTGCAGGCCGGGGGTAGCCAGGTGGGCGGAGACTGCCGGGATGGGGTCTCAGCAACGGTACCACAAGGGCCTGGGGTTGCGAGTGTGGATCTGCGGGATGCTAGCACTCACAACGAGGTCCCAGTGCAGGCCGGGGGTAGCCAGGTGGGCGGAGACTGCCGGGATGGGGTCTCACCACCGGTACCACAAGGGCCTGGGGTTGCGAGTGTGGATCTGCGGGATGCCAGCACTCGGGGGAGGGACCCAGAGCAAGCAGGAGGTAGCCAGGTCTACTTAATTCAGAGCCTGAACCTTAGAAGAGTCTCCATTCAGACAGGAGAGGAAGAGGGTATCAGTACGCCAGGAATATGGTCAGGGACCAGCGCAGGTCCCGGCGGGGTGAGGCCGCCAAGGTGTCCGTGGAAGGCGATCTTAGGATCGTCCTTCCTCCCGACACGCTCTAAAAGGGGGAGGTGTGATGAACCGACCCTTAGTTTTATATCTTTCTTGGAAGTGTGTTTTACTTGCTTAGGTCAGTCCTTCCCCCACTTGGAATGCGGTGCTTTAGTTGAGTCCACATTGCTGGACGATAGGCTTCACTGGTTTTATGTGTGTTCATTGGAGATGGCTTGCTATAGCCAGGCACTTTTATTATCCCTGGCCAGATGGGATGGGGGATAGCAAGCCTTAACTTCACCCATCTCTCCGAGGGTTCTGCAAAGGTGGGAGAAGGGGGGCTGCCTGGGTGCAAGGGGTGGGTGGAGCACTAGCCATATGCTGTGGGCAGACCTGGATTCTGGGGTCATTCAGCAAAGAGGCAGTAAGGAGCTCTGATCTGGGAGAAGATGAGAGGGCCTGCCCTACTGAGGAATGCTTTATTGTTGAGTTAGGCATATATTGTGTGCTTAGCACAATGTAAATAATCTCAGGCTTACTGTGAACTCTATTAATAAGTATATAAAATTAAAAACATCGTCACTGGGTCTCAAGTCCACTGGCAAATTTATTCTTTTTTTTTTTATTTATTGGTTAGCTGTTGTACACTAAAATGACTAGTTCAGACAAGAGCCTGTACCACTGACACATAAGACAACACAATGGACCAAGTTACCAAGAACGCAAAAGCAGTATACATTAGTACAGTACAGTATTAGTACAGTATCCGGAATCATCAGTCTACAGTATGTCTTTTACCTGTCCCTTTTCCAGATTATAAAAACTGCACATTTACATGAAGTATACCTAGATGTACTGCTAAGAATCATTTGCAGCAAGATGGTTTCTATGTAAAAGCAGCATACGTAACACACCATACTTAGGACCTCTCCACATGATAACTTCATCAATGTCTGATTGGTAGGGGTCCAACACTCATACTCTGTACCCATCAGCTGATCCACCTGAATCCTGAAACCGGAAACTATTGCATAGGATGGGGCCAGAAGCAGCTTTGCTTCTATCCAAGTAATTGGTGCAGAGCTGCAGCACCATCCACTGTATAGTGGTGGCAATGGGGTACTCAGTTCTGCAAAGCTGTTATCTTATACAGTATCTTCTGGTGCCAGGACAAGGCTAGATCAGCTGATCTGCACAGGTTCCAGATGTCAGACTCCCACTGGTCAGATAATGTTGAGCAATCTTATCTTGGGCATTCTGGACTAAATGACCTATTTCACAGTTTTATTGACACATTCCAAGTTCTATAACTTTTTTATTTTTCTGTCAACAAACTTTTAAGTATTGTAGCACCTTTGACACCATTTTGGGGTGCATATCTTTTTATTAACATTTTTTTTTTTTTGTGATTCCCTTAAGGCTGGGGCCCTACGTAGTGGAAATGTAATGCTTTGAGGGCCTAGTTCTGGACAGCATGTAGAAGGATTGTTTTATGCAACTTGCTTAAGCTTGCGCCCTAGGCCCAAAACTCTGCTGTGGCCTAGAGAAACGGACTACGAGTCTATTGTGTTGAGCATGGAAGAGAGACAGCTAGGACAGGGCTGTGTGCTCAGGTATTTTTTCTGCTTTTTATTTCCTTTTATTTTGGTGTATTGTATCATTGCTCTTTTGCTTGTATGTTTATGCTTGATCATATTAATATTGTATATTTCTGTATATGCTATTAATCCATACCGACCCACTTGGGTTATTAAATATATAAAATTTATATCGCTCATTTCATTTTTATCCTATGACCCGGTCTACTCACGGTGTGTGAGTGGGAGGTTAAGAAAGAAGTTTGATCGCAGGCGTGCCAGGCGGCTGGGCGAGGCAATATTCTTCACACCTGCCTCATTGTCTCTTTGTGATTATCACTAGAGATGAGCGAATCGAACCTGCAGAAGTGGAATTTGATCCGAATTTCAGGAAATATTCGATTCGCATCGAATCCGAATTTCCTCACGCTTCGTGGTAACGATTCACATTTAGTTCAAAATGGCTGCTCTACATGGGACAAGGAACTCTGGGAACATGGGATCACCCTCAATGCCAAGCGTGCAGCCAATCAGCAACCAGCCCTGTGATGTCACATCCCTTTAACCCCTTCACGAGCGCACACAGCATGTTTGACCACTGCATTCAAGGTGTTAAATCCCTCCTGATTGGTTATGGAGCAGGGTGTTAGCTGTAACTGACAGAACGCAGCATCCAAGGGGTTCCACCATTTTGCCGCTCACCCCAGCTTTCTGCAGCCAATAAATAGCTGTTTTTGATACGCGATTCGCCGCAATTTAATTTGGAACGAATAGAATCATATCGTGAAATTCGGCGAAGTTGCCAAATAGAATTTTTTAAAACTTCGCTCATGTCTAATTATCACCTTCTAACTCAGCCTGTTCTCCTTTGGGAACTCTTCCATTTCATCACCACGATGCACCCTCTGATTCATCTGTGAAATGTTCGAGAGATATTAGATCGCCCTGCTCATCCTAAACAACCAACTGTTCTGCACAAGAGGATGCAACAACTCCAATACACAACAACGTTTTCTCAGTAGACAAGACTTCCAGGAGTAGCAACTAACAACTCAGTAGTGATGGGCAAACCATTCTGTTACAAGCCAAATTTGAACCAATTCTTAATTAAACCAAATATTTGAGTTTGTCTTAAGGTATGGTTTGGAAAAAAATTATTCTTCCTGAAACAAATCTTTGGACCAAATCACCTTAACCATAAACAAAATAAATCTTGAGAGGTTCGCCCATCTCTACTCCCCAATAACTCCCAAGAAACTGGACTTGCTAAGCCCTTCCCTTATCTTTTATACGCCCAACACCGTCCATTGCCTACAGCCAATTAGAGCCCTTGAACCACCTTTGTCTCTGCACAATCCCTCCACTGATGTCTCCACCCCCAACCAGTTTCTCCAGTTCCATATTGCTCAGATTACCAACCAGCTACATTCCAGCCTAGGCATTATCCGCCCATGTCAGTTCCCTCTCTCACATACAGACATCCCCCAGGTGATGTTTATGTGTTTCCTCCCCCTGAGCTCTCTGGACTTGTTGCTCTTTGTCATTAGGTCACATGACACAATTGTCACATTTTCCTGCCCTGTAAGGAGCTTAGCTGTGACCTGACAGTCTGATCTACCATTTGAATAGGTCTGAGCTGCAATTTCAGGCAAAGTCGTAGACAAGAGAGTCACTGTTTCTAAAAAAAGAAAAGAAAATCGTGCACATATTCCAGAACTAGCATTTCAGGAATGTATCCGAAGCCTGACATCCAGCTGCACGGGAAATGAGAGAGACAATGTGAGCTGTTCTCAGCCTGCTATAGGGAGTGTTCTCAGTGCTAGATCTCTGCATGGACTCTCAACACACCCAAACTGATCTCAATGTTTTCATGTTATCTGAATTGTTTTCCAGCACCTACTGACGTGCAAATACAGGAGGACATAGTGCACACAGCGCTGTAGTCACCGGGGAACTAGAATGGCTCTGAATATTGCAGCAACCCTTCTCCTGGCTACTGGAGTTGCTCTACTCATATACCTCATTAAATGGTGGAGTGAGGTGAAACAGAACAACCTACCCCTCTACCCGGCCTGGGGAATATCCTTCATCTCAGCACCACAGAACTACCTCAGTCATTGGTTAAGGTATGTACATTTATTTGCTTTCATAGTCATATTAGGGTACCGGTTACATTGTATAGCAATTCCTAATATAATATTGTTGTCAAAATGGCTCACAAGTAACAATAATAATAATAACTTGATTTCTATAGCGCCAACATATTATGTAGCACTTTACAAATCAGAGGACACATGAACAGACAATATGAGACATTACAATGTTACAAAAAAAATTAACGTATCAAACATTTGGGGTAAGGAGCCTGCTCACAAGAGCTTACAATCTATGAGGAAACAGGAGGAGGGCTTGTTTGGTACACTGGTCCAGCCATCTATTCATAAATAAGGTCATATAACTGATATAACTGAAGTTGTCTGAGCCGTCACCAGCCAATACCTGTGAATATACAGATAATAAGTGCAGGGAAACTTCTAGATGGAGGGGTTAGGATCTGAGGAATTGAGTAGGGAGGATAGCTTAGGATAATAAATGTTAGTGTAGTTTGCGGGTCATGTGATAAACCATCTAAACAGATGTGAATTTAGGGCATGTCTGAAGCTACTATAGTTGGGGATTAACAGGATTGTCTGGGGTAAAGCATTCCAGAGCACAGGTGCAGCTTGAGAAGTCTTAGAGAGAGGGACATTCGAATAACAAAAGATACAAGATACTTAGGTCATTGGCAGAGCATAGAAGACTGTTGGGGTGGTAGACAGTGATGGGAGCAGATGTAGGGAGGTGCAGCGCTATGGAGGGATTTATGGGTGATAGTGATAATTTTATATTGTATTCTGCGGTGGATGGGCAACCAGTGTGGGGACTGGCACAAGTTAGAGGAGTTTGGAAAGACTGTAGAGAGAAGAGTTTAATAAGAAGAAGCCCAATTAGAAGAGAATTGTAATAGTCAAGAAGAAAAAGAATCAGATTGACAATTAGAGGTTTTGATGTTTCTATAGTGAAAACAGGATGGATTCTGTAGATGTTTTTGAGGTGCAGGTGACCAGTGCGTGCACGTGTCTGAATATGTGGGGTGAATGTGAGATCCGCATCAAATACAACCCCTAGACAGTGGGAGTACTGCCACCATTTTATAGTAAGACCATGGACAGAGATGGAGATATCAGGGTTAGGTTGGTTAGTCTAGTCTAGTTTACGATGTCAAATGCTGCTGTCAAATAGCTCCCTTTAGATTTAGCCATCGGGGTTATTCCACCACCCCTTCAACAAAATAACCTTAGGTGGGCAACTCTGCAGGATCCTTACACAAGATTAGCCTATATACCTGTTTTGTACACTTGCTTGTGCTCTGTGTGTTGTATTGTGCATTTTATGGCATGTGATACAGTCTGCTGTTTTTTTGCTGTGTATATGCTGATGATTTACGGCATCATATGAAATACTTTTGCTATGCTGCTGAGTTCTCACCTACTTCAGTCTGGTAGCTTCTGGAAAGAAGGAGATGCGATGATTTTCCAAATGGATGGAAGCTAGTTGTGCACATTGGGTAGGCAGCAGGAGGGTGTTCTTGACGCCACGACTCACAGTCTTTGCTCGATATGGCCTGATGCTTTGCAGTCATGGTAGGCTATTCTGTGCCCTCAGATCTTCAGGCTGGATCTCCGTTGTGACTGCTTTGGTTATCTGTGCATTGCCAACCCAGTATTGAGCCTGACTGTATACAAAGCCAAGCATAGAAAATTTAGTTTGTGCCTGAGAATTGGGGCTCAAAGGAGCTGAGCGCAAACCCCTGTGAAAACTGCCAATCACTGCTTTTCCCCAGGACCACCGGTTGCTGAGCAGAGGTTGAGCTGTAGCAGCCTTAGCGGATTCTATGGGGCCTATGACATTTGGTGGCATACTGTGTGGGGTCCCATAAAGGGGATGAGTAGCCATTATACTGAGTGGGGGACAATAAAGCTCCATATCTACAACTTCTGATTTCTTGAGGGCAGGTGACTTGTGATGCAGCATTTCTGATTTCCCAGAGGGGGATACAGTCAAACATTTGCCATGGTGCCCAGTCTTTCCTAGTTATGCCCCTGTTGCTGAGTGTTCTGTGTATTCACTGCCTGAGCTGCTGTCATTGATCCATTCTGTAACCTTCAGCTGAGCAACTGTTATTAACCACTTCTGTTCTGAACACCTGCTACCTCAGGAAATCACTGGTGAGAATGATCCCTGCTGATGTCAGTGTATTTGTTTGGTCATGAAACTGCAGACACACAGGTAGCCGAGAATCTAGTTGTCCTGTTCTTGGTCAGGTCAGGAGTAATGGGGGAATTCTTGGCCCACGGCAGCTTTTTGGAGCGTAGCCAGTTAGGGTCCCTACTCACTGCTAGACAAGAGAAGCCTAAAGGCCCCATGTGGACGGAGGAAGCTGGACTTGAAAATCCGATCTGTACATGAGATAGATTTCCTGTCCCAAACTCAGTCACTCAGTCTGGAAACCTGGACACCCTGTATCACAGTGATCTATGATGCCAGGACCTGTTGTCTCACCACGGCTTCACTGTCCTGTACTGTATATAGCATAGGACCGTAGAGTAGCAGAGAGGCCTAGACTCCTAACACCATAGATCACTGACATCCGGATGGATCTCTGGACTGAGTTCAGGCTGGGAAATCTGGTCAATGCATAAAACAGAGTCCTCTGTGTGTGCGGGACCTCAGCGAATATATATTCCCCACAGCTAGCAACGGTCATAAACAACAACACTTGTTCTGCTGTAATTGATCCTCCATAGTTCCAATTCTCTATGTATATTTAGTGTTGTGTGGGCCTTATATAGATTTGCTAAGGTTTGTCATGCAGTTTTATTGTGGGTCAAATGTGTTGAATATGAACCAGAACTGCTATTATACTCTAGGGTCTCTTCAGGTGCCAATGTTGTGGCACTTGCATCTAAGGGTCAAGACATTGGCTCACCTCACATGACTACTGAGGCCAAAGCACAGGAATTAGTGGTTCCCTGGGCCACTAACATCATTCAGAAGGCTGGCAAAAGCCCAAAGAGGCCGGGGACCTGCACCAGTCACTGCGATGGAGCCCAGGAGAGGTAAGTAAGACTATTTATTATGTTTCCACACCTCCCTTGGGCCTCTGCTTTTTATTCTCAGGGATCTGAAGAGATCCCAGGCTATAATAGTGATTCATGGTTGGCGAGCCCCAAACATTTTGAGTTTGTCCAAACCTGAAATTTTTGGAAAATTTGCAATAAACCTGACTCATTATGAACTGATTTGCTCATCCCATTGTATTACCAGTCTGTGAAGGAATTGTATCCCATCCTATGAGACCCAGAAAGCCTTTCTCAAAGATCCTGTTCAAATCTGTAATACACTTGTGTGAAAACCACCATTTTAACCACTTGATATGCTCCATTTTAATATGTTTTTTTCTCTCTCTAGCTGAGTGAGACATATGGACCTGTCTATACCGTTTACCTAGCGAACATTAGGACGGTAGTACTGATTGGGTACGATGCAGTGAGGGAGGCGTTGGTGGACCACGGTGACACGTTTAGTGATAGAAAAGACACTGGAGTAGGAGAGTTTGTCACAAAGGAGTTTGGTAAGCTCGATCAATGATTAGAAGAATTAGTAATTTTCTATGATTTTCATGTGAATTATTCTATAATGCTGATCATAGGACTAAGTCTCTGTCCTGGTTCCCCCACATAGAAGCCTGTGGTGGGACATTGTACACACATTGAACTCACACAGATTCACCATTAATAACAGCAGAACAGATCTCCCATTGGCCGCACATTTCTCCAGAGAAGACCACTCTATTGAAGATTTGCGGGTTGTGGTTTTAATGGGCCATTTTAAGACAGAGAGAGAGAGAAAGGAATGGGAATATAAGTTAATGCAAAAATTTCAAACTTTGCAATTTGGACTTAATATTCATGCCAGATTCATGTCACACTATGTATGACCTGTGAGGGTCACAAATCACCACCTGATTGCAAACAGATAACAGCAAGAATTACTGATCCCTCCATCACGCTCCACAAGTTTTCCAGATTGTTTATTTCTTGACCTGTTGTAAATTACTTATATTGCATTTGGTTATTCTAAGATCCTTTGAAGATCCATGTCTTGTGTGTGTATAAAGAGTGTGTGAATTTTCAGTTTCTTGTATTACACCATGTCTGAAGAAGAGAGCACTCTCGAAAGCTCACCATCACATATACTCACTTAGCCTCTAAAAGGTATCACCTGATTTCTTCACTCTTCCACTACTTTCTATGGCTAACACGGTACAACATTATACTACCAGGGGTCATTGCAAGCAGTGGAGAAAGGTGGAAAATCCTTCGGCGATTTTCTTTGATGACATTGAGAAATTTTGGAATGGGAAAGAGAAGCATTGAAGAAAGAATCCAAGAAGAATCCCGCTGTCTCGCTGAGAAATGTATGAAGGATAAAGGTGGGTAGAGTTCCCAAAATATATTTGTGCTGTACTCATAGGCTGGTCATATTAAAAACCTGTTGACTAGTAGTCATCTTAATGGTCTCTACCATGAACATACATACTCGGCCTGGGGAAACAAAGGATTGGGCATGTTGAATTCTGAAATACCTGATCTTTCTTTCCAGTAGTCTCTGTGAATTGGTTAATGTTGGGCTGCCCAAGTGCACATTAGATCAGTGATCCATCCTCTGCAATGAATGGGTACAGTCGGTGTCAATCTGATATCTATGACCAGTATTATATTGTACAGTAATGACTGAGCCTCTCTTTATATTAACAGATACTCCAATTGATCCAACACATATATTGAGACTTGCTGTATCCAACGTCATTTGCTCTGTTGTGTTTGGTGAAAGATTTGACTATGAAGATGAAAAATTCCTGACTCTCTTGTCAAATCTTCATGAACTTCTTCAGGCATTCAACACCCGTTCTGGGCAGGTAAATTAACAAAATGTCTAGAATACACAGTATACATATAGGTGCAAATTCATTCATTCATTTGAATTTATAATAAAGATATAATATATAACATAAATAAACCTTTTTACCCTGCAGTCATTGAAATGTCAAAGCGTGTAATGAATGTGAATAATATAATAATATTCAACCAGGAGAAGAATATTGATGCTATGTGTTTTCTATATTTTTTTCTCAATCACTCTAGCTTTTTAGCATGTTCCCAAAGATAATGCCCCACATTCCTGGTCCGCACCAGAAGATCTTCAAAAGTCTGCACAGTCTGAAACAGTTTATTAAGGAGATGCTGAACACGCACCGAGCCACCCTGGACGAGAACTGCCCCCGTGACTTCATAGATTGCTTCCTCATAAAGATGGATGAGGTGCATTGGTAGATTATCATAATAAAGACAATTTTGGGGTTAACACATTTTGAGGATTCACACTGTAACACCCGCTCAGGTTGGGTGACACATGAGGTAGTGTATAGTCGTGTCGCAACAATCACCAAACATGCATTTACTGGAAATAGTTTTACTAAACTTGATTGCAGAAATACAAGGAAATGTTTCACACACAATTCATCACAATGTTGCAGCTCAACAACTTGCCAGGAGTTTATGGGGCTATGGGCGACACCGTTGTTCTAATAGGATTTGTTCCCATCTGCACTCACAAGCTCAGCACTCTGTGACACAGTCCGCTGCATCTCAGGATGGCATGGACTGGAGAGTAATTCCACACAGTCGAGTCGCTGATCTCCTATTGAATCCCCAAAAAGTATCAAAGACTCTGCCTTACTGCATGTAAAGAGAGTCCTTGCCCTGTCATAACCCAAGCATCACACCACAGCCAGCCCAGGATCATATCCATGGGACTTGCCAAAAATAACTCCCACCGCAGTACAAAACCAAGGTGCAACGAATGTTCTGCCTCTTCACTTACACCTTGCAGGAAAAACACAGCAATGCCATATTAACCATTGATCAATACAACGAGTACAATACCAAACACAACTTGTCACACAGGGGTAACTTCCAGGGCACCTCAGGTTTTTGTATAGAGGTGTTCGGGGGCCTTCACCCCTCTACAAGATAGCAATGAGAATTCAGCTTTGAAAATAAGATGTAGGAAGAAATCTTTCTAGTGGTTGTTACATTTGCTCTTGTTCCAACTTATATCATATCTACGAAGTCTGACATATTTTGATTATTGAAATAAATTCTATTTTTTTAGGATAAAAAGAATCCAGACACTGAATTTTATGAGGACAACTTAGAGGCGACAATATTTGACTTATTCCTTGCAGGGACAGAGACCACAAGTTTGACACTGAGATACGGTTTTCTTATTCTCCTAAAATATCCTGAAATACAAGGTAACCAACCTGATCAATTTATATTATTTATTTCAAGCCATGAGACTGATTTTAACAATAGTTGGTTATATTAACTTATAGAACCTCTTGAAGACCCCATTTTAGGGGTGTAAAATAGAGGAGAGTGGGCAAGTGATGTCAAACCTAGTTCTGGCTCAGTGTCATGAATTATGGAGCAGTGGGAACTCTGTGTAGCCATATGGTGCAATGCTTCCTACAATATAACATATAGGCAAGATTTTTTTTCATACAAATTACCTATTAATCAATGAGAAAGAACAAACTCAATGTTTCTTTATGGAGCGCCAACACTGCAGCTCAGCTTTCATTGAAGTCACTGTACAGGGACCAGAACCATTTGCATTAGGCTCTGGGCAGTGAATAGTATGGGCGATAGAAATGGCTCTTGAACAGCTGATCCATGCCCCCACAATAAAATATTTATTACCTATCCTAAGGATAGGCCATAAATAAAAAAAAATTCCCGACCAAACCCTTTAACATTACAAAACAGTTGCAATAACAACTAATAAAGTGACAAAAATGTAACGGTACGATAAGGTAAGATACTACGTAACAATTGTACTTTGCTAGTGATACACAGTTCATGTAGTTTGACAAACATGACATGGCATAACCGTTACAATGCAGACTTGGTAACAGTAGCAGGTAGTGCAACAGTAACCTATAGCAACAAGGGTGCAACAGTATCTGTGCTAAATAGTGGGGTCCATATCAAGTAGGAGTCCACTGTTTGCAGACCCGTTTTCATCCTACTTACAGGTACATTAGGAGTCCATAGATTTCTTTTGGCACCATATCTTCCTGCTTGTACGGTTGCATGCCATACTCATGAGACCTAACTATTTAATACTTTGAAACCATCTTAAGTCAATAGTTTAGAAATGACTGTAAAATGATAATAGACTGAAATCCGCGTCCTTTGTATTGTTTCTGTAAATTTCAGAGAAGATCCACAAAGAGATTGACAATGTAATAGGCAAAGATCGGAGTCCATCAATAGAAGACAAGAGTAAGATGCCCTATACGGAGGCCGTGATCCACGAGATCCAGAGATTTGCTGATATTGTCCCTTTAGGAGTTCCCCATGCTGTCAGCAAGGACACAACCTTCAGAGGATATCACATTCCCAAGGTACAGTATTGTGGTCTTCTGAACTTGTCCAATTTTTTTTCTCTAAGCCTTAGAAACTGCTGGAGCCTCTTCATACATGAGCCATGCTCCGCGCCCATCAGGGCCTTTATCAAGTCTAGTCTACAAAATGACATTCTTAATAAATCTTCCCCAGTTTTCCTGCTGTGGTTATTGTACCTTAGTGCTGATTCCAGAAGATGAGACTATGACTTTATGACCATTCCCTCTGGCCCCCCATATGATGCTCTCTCCTCTACAGGATTGGTGGGCGGTGGCGGTGAAAAGGGAGGAATATTCCTCATGATGCTAGAGCAGAAAACACTCTTACCTTAAGACAATTTGGGCGGAGAGCCCTGAGTGAACTATTATTTTAGTGCACAGAGCCGATGAGAAGCTATGCCATCACCCAGCCTATAGGGAGCAATGTTCCTAAAGCAGGTCATCACATGTTCCTATTCTTTAAGATTAACACATTTAATTGCAAACCTTATACTAACCATATGTAGAACCAGTCTGTAAGCTTTCTGATTGAGTATGGTACCTGCAAAGCCAACAGTTTCATGAGATATCCCACAATAAAAGAGATGGTCCAACCACCAAGACCTAAGACTTAACACTTCTACTTTTCTAGATGTACTGTATATATTTTCTTCATTTACTTTCAGGGAACCTTGCTGTTTCCACTACTGACCTCTGTCCTTAAAGACCCCAAACACTTCAAGAACCCCGATGAGTTTGATCCTGGACGCTATCTGGATGAGAATGGTTGCTTTAAGAAAAGTGATGCCTTTATGCCATTCTCCGCAGGTAAGTGAGTACTGCTTGGCTATAGTTTATAGCTAACTAGCAAATATAATCCCCAAGTGCATGACCATATAGTATACAGAGCCATTCATTTCTATGGTCCCATACACACATCTGTAGTTGTTACAGATCAGCGTCCAGTCCATAGAAACCATCTGCAAGTCCTATTCCTAACGGTATTTGCGGCATAGACTCGATCATACAAGTGTATGGGATCATCTAACTCTTTTTGCTGATCCGTGATTGTGGATGATATGCCGGTGCAACGTGGACATGTTTTTTAATGGTATGCACATCCGCTTTTGTGGAAGTAAAATCCAATACAGTCATGGGTATGTAGCCTATGGCTGAAGTTGAGCTCAGAATAGTCTGATTTGGTACAGAATAAGATTTTACAGGCTTCCTATTTTGATATAGTTTATTGATCAAACTGGGATTATTAAAATATGACTTGATTGGAATTATTTTGTGCCTTGTCTTTAAGTAATATAAGCTACAGTCAGTGACTAATGCCTTGACCTCTAGTCTATTGTCGTAGCCGCCTCCATGCTCCAGGCTATTTGAGTAGCAAAGATATTATCATACAAAATGATTAAGTGGCGTTACGTAAATAGCTTAGCGTGCCAAGGTGGTTTGCTTAACAAATTATATACAGTATCTGTAACAACAGATCTGGACTATTATCCTTTATAAAAAGTTCTTCTGGTTGACATGCAGCAAAAAAAAAAACAAAAAAAACCCTTAAAGGGGTAAGTGAAGACAATATGCAGATGTGAGTTCTCTCTTTATACAAGGTATCCTAGAGACAGAACATTTACAGTATGTGTAGGATGACTTATTGTTTATATTCATTCTGTATCCACAGGCAAACGCCTATGTATGGGAGAAGGTCTGGCTCGCATGGAACTCTTCCTCTTCTTCATAACTATACTGCAAAAGTTTACCTTAGAGCCCACCGAAGACAGAAGGAATCTGAGCATACGAGCAGAGCCCAACACCAACGCCTCAAGACCTCATCCATACCGGATGAAAGTCATCCCTCGTGTCTGAACCGGGAACAAATCTTTTGCATTCAATGACACTTACAAAGATTATTAATATTCTAAAGCTTACAGAATAAGAAATACAAAGACATTTCTAGAATTTTTTACATTTTATTTTAGTATTGTGACTCCTGTATCTACGTACATCATATAATGGATTTTTCAACATCTCTAATTTTTTATGTTAGTAAAAACATTGAACTACATCATATCTCTTGTCCTGTATATTATCCTGTATGCGATTTTTTTTTGTTTTTTTTGTTTTCTGTGATTTTTTTTGCTTTTTGTATGGCACTTTTTGTTAGCTTGTAGTGGTAGAGATAATCTCTACCCTATGTATCATGTGTCAGGGGTGTATCCTGACCCCCTAGTGCTTTGATTAAAATGTTCACTCATGCACTCAATTCAAGCATAAACCAGTGAACATACCAATGATAGTCTACTGGTAAAGATGCCAACGATAGTCAATCGGTAAAGATACCAATGATAGTCAACCGGTAAAGATACCAATGATAGTCTACTGGTAAAGATACCAAGGATAGTCTAGTGGTAAAGATACCACTGATATTCAACTGGTAAAGATACCAATGATACTCAACTGGCAAAGATACCAATGATAGTCAACTGGTAAAGATACCAATGATAGTCAACTGGTAAAGATACCAATGATAGTCAATTGGTAAAGATACCAATGATACTCAACTGGTAAAGATACCAATGATAGTCAACTGGTAAAGATACCAATGATACTCAATTGGCAAAGATACCAATGATAGTCAACTGGTAAAGATACCAATGATAGTCTACTGGTAAAGATACCAATGATAGTCAACTGGTAAAGATACCAATGATAGTCAACTGGTAAAGATACCAATGATACTCAACTGGTAAAGATACCAATGATAGTCAACTGGTAAAGATACCAATGATAGTCAACCGGTAAAGATACCAATGATACTCAACTGGTAAAGATACCAATGATACTCAACTGGCAAAGATACCAATGATAGTCAACTGGCAAAAATACCAATGATAGTCAACTGGTAAAGATACCAATGATAGTCTACTGGTAAAGATACCAATTATAGTCTACTGGTAAAGATACCAATGATAGTCTACTGGTAAAGATACCAATGATAGTCAACTGGTAAAGATACCAATGATAGTCAACCAGTAAAGATACCGATGATACTCAACTGGTAAAGATACCAATGATAGTCTACTGGTAAAGATACCAATGATACTCAACTGGTAAAGATATCAATGATAGTCAACCGGTAAAGATACCAATGATACTCAACTGGCAAAGATACCAATGATAGTCAACTGGTAAAGATACCAATGATAGTCAACCAGTAAATATTCCAATGATACTCAACTGGCAAAGATACCAATGATAGTCAACTGGTAAAGATACCAATGATAGTCAAATGGTAAAGATACCAACGATACTCAACTGGTGAACATCCCCACAATAACCATCAATGAATATGCCCATTAGAATCAACTAATAAATATGTCAATAATAGTCAACCAATGAACTTACTCAAGATAGTCAACCATCAAAGATGCCCAAAAAAGAACCTAGGCATGACAGCCAACCGATAAACATGTCAAGCATAACCAACCAGTGGACATGCCAATGAAAGCTAACTGATTATCTGATAGTCAAGCAATTGATATCCAGTGTTCATGATAGTAAGCTGATAAACAAAACCATAATAGACACACTGTCAGATGAACATGCCCGCTATAGTGAACCGATGAACACATCCATGATAGTTAGCAGATGATCATGCTAATGATAGACTACCAGTAAACCTGCACATGATTGTGAACCAATGGACATGCTCATGATAGTCAACCAATAAATATGTCCATGATGGTTGTTGGAAAGGCAAAGAACTCAGACATGGAGACAATTTCAGACATCCATTGAGTAACTTTCATTCTCAGAGGCAGCAAGTACACACAAGATATTGAGGGGTTATCAAGCACATGGCAAGGTACTATCCTCTATGCCTAGGTAAACTGTTTCCATAAATAATGGACATTTTTGTATCAAAATATGGGCTTTCATATACATAGTTGTACAGAAGCATTGACTGGGGAAACTTCCCTTACCCAAATTTGCTTCAGTTTCTTTGATTTCCTCTGTGATACAGCTTGGAGCTTTGCATTGTCAAAGGGTTTATCTACATTGATCAGCCAAACCACTGACAAGTGTTCTCTGACAATGGTGCTGGTCAAGGGGTGAGAAATATTAGGTCAATAGTCAGTTCTTGAAGTTGATGTGTTGGAAGCAGTAAATATGGATGAGTGTAGGAATCTGAGCAACTTCATAGAGTAAAATACTGTTGTCACCAGCTGTGTCCGGATAACCAGATATCCTCCTGTTCTCCTCTTCATCTCAGTAGTTTTGGTGGCAGCTATTCTCCTCTGCAGTGCCAGTAATGCCTGGCTGATTATTTACAGGTATCTCCATCCTTTATTTCTCACATAAAGATTAAAGGAGTTGGCCAGGAATGGGACAAACCCATGTGGAGGCCGAGGAATGTGTAAAATTACTCACCGGTCTCTGGTGCTCCGTTGTCTGCAGCAGGTGTTTATTTGGTCTTATGCGGTGTCTGTCGCTGGATGTCCTGCGCTCCACATGACCCCTGAGATTGGTCTCAGAGGTCACATGGGGTCAACATATGAACATCCCCACAATAATCAACCAATGAACATGGGGTGTAGGGCATCCAGTAATGAGTACATGGCAAGACGCCAGACACCAGCCAGGCACCAGCAGTGGAAAATGAATCACCAGGGACAGGTTATGTTTTAATTTATTTTTTTTTTAATAAATGCTACACCTCCCCCGGCCTCCACAGAGGTCTGTCCTATTCCTGGACAACCCCTTTAAAGTACAGTCCTTATCTGGCTATTTGTTGCTATATAATTGACTTTGCTCCTGGCTACGGATGAGCAAACTGGTTTATACCAAACCAGGTTCATTATGAATTTTCCATAAATATTAGATTCCCAACCCCTGAACCATTAATATACTCTGGGTCTTACAGTTGGTTATTCCAGTCATTAAAGACTAAGATGGAAATGCCCCTTTAACGTCTACCCCCACATGTGTCCATTTGCTACTGTTAGCAGTAATGTGGTGAAAAATGCAAAGTTTTTCTCCTGTACATCAGCGGTATAGTATGTCAGTCTGCAGAAATAATGCCCTTTGCACAAATGAGCTAAATGGAGCACCAGGTTGAGCACAAGCACATGAAAGGGATCAGTAAAAAGCAGCCAAGTCTTTGTGCCAAGTGCAAATGGTCGACCTGTAGAACTAATGTGAGGTGTAGGAAGGAGAGGCAGATACAATAGCACAGGGACGCAAACTGTGCTGGAAAGTGACTGACACAGACATGTCCTATGTGAATATAACGCTGTATTATTTATTGGTGACAATAATGGTCACCAAATAGACAACAGATACAACCACATAGCCTGTGCTGCTGACTGGTCTAACAGTGTGACAGACAGACAGACAGACAGACACAGTGGCTCAGACAGTCTCCTGTCTCTCTATATTTTCTTCTTCAGTCCTAACACTTCACCCCTCCAAATCCTCACCTTGTATTATCTATATATCTGGCACAGAACAACATTGCCCTAATGGCAAACAATCCCCAACTTACCACTTGTTAAACATAAAAACTTTTATTATAGAACCTAAAGGTGCTAAGAATGATTTAGGCTCAGGCCACACGTAGTAAGCTGCAACCAAAAAGCGCTACGGGAAAAACTGCGGCAGAAACACATCACAGTTTTTCCCGCAGCACTTTTCACAGAAAGTCCTAAAGTATAAGTGTGGGAGCATGCTCAGTGCGTCGAAAGTAGGTCTTAGTCTCCAGACAGCTTGGACTATGTTTAGCACTATGGAAGGTTTGCAGAACTTGGTCTCTAGAGCAGGGTTCAGCAACCTTCGGCACTCCAGCTGCTGTGAAACTACAACTCCCAACATGCTCCATTCATTTCCATGGGAGTTCCAAGAACAGCAGAGCAAGTATGCATGCTGGGAGTTGTAGTTTTACGACAGCTGGAGTGCTGAAGATTGTCTACCCCTGCTCTAGAACTTAGATACTCATAGTTTTTTAGAGTCTTGGTTCTAGTCCAGGCCTGTGATACTTTTCTTAGATAGACTAATACAAATGATCCTTCACATTTCTATATTATTGACGATAGCATCTGTATCATTATTGAGATATTCATCTGTACACAATATTAGTATATATTACAATATGAATAGGTTATCATTTCTACTGTATAAGGGTCTTCTATGATATATAATCAGTTCCGCTGACCTCGGCTCTATTCGGTCAATCACCTTTTCACAATCAAAAATATATATAATTGAGGATACTGACCGTATGGCGGTATGTTACACATAAGCAGCAAAGGTGAAGCCTTCATTTAGACCCTTAGAGCTTAAACTTTGCAAAATTTTGATCCATCGCCCCCTCACCAATAATTTCTGATTAAAATTGTCCCTTTTTGATTTTCTGTATCCCCCAAAATTGCAGGTTCCTGGTAAATCTGAGCCCCTGAGTGTAATGTTTTTCTAAGATTTGTCATGTTGGGGCAAATGCTTGGACTTTCTGCCATGTGACTAGTGTGTACAGGTGGATGTGATCAGGGATTGTATTTAGTCCCGCTACTGTATGATCAGCACAGTCATATTCACACACCGCATTACTAGCCCACCCACGCCAGTTTTCTTTGGCACACAGCCCTTTTTTGCACTAAAGATGTGCCACATTGTCCATTTTGTGCACCGTTCAAAGTTTTTATGCCTCGGCCTGACAAATTTACTATAACTTATGCCAAAAAGCTGACAAGTTATACCTGAAATCTACGAGAGTCCCTGACTGGTGTAGATTTCAATTTTAGCACCCACTAAGTATAAAGGGGTCTATAGCGGACATCATGGTGGCTCAGTGGTTAGCACTGCATCCTTGCAGTGCTGGCGTCCTGATTTTGAATCCAGATGAGAACTACATCTGCATGTAGTTTGTATGTTCCTCCTGTGTTTGGTGGGTTCCTCCCATACTCCGAAGACATACCGATAGAGAACATTGATTGTGAGCCCTATATGGGACAGTGACTGACAATATCAATGGAATATGAAGCTGATATATAAGTAGAAATAATAAATACATATCCCCATTTCTAATATGGGTGGCCCATATTAATATACATTCACATGGCTGTGGTACAGAACAATCATGACAAAGGGACATTTTTCATGGCTATTTTCCATCCGAGGGCGCCCGTTTTCACCGATCCCTCATAAATTTCAGTGTATTGAGAGATCCATGAAAATGGGTAAAATATGACATGAACATTTTGAAGGTTTGTTAAATGGACCATCAAAAAACACATGAGTAGCACAGATCACATACATGGCAGCTAATGCCGCTGTGTGACAGCCATGTCACAACTGATTTTCACTGTCGGGTGAGTATAACATAAATTTTTTTTTTGTTTGGATTATTCCAAATATTTGTGTGTCTTTTTCAGGGACAAGGAGGGCTTTAATTTTAGATAATTTTTTTTTTTAATATTTGGGAAAGAGGAAACAAAAAAGGAGAAGAAACATGTCTGTTTTTATATTTTTCAGGTTTTTATTTTTTTTTAATTAGCACAAAGTGCTACAAAAAAAATGTTTAAGGCTGGAGCCCCACGTAGCGTAAACGTCGCAATGCTGTGGCAAAAACTGCGGCGTTTTAAAGTACCTGCAAAGTGGATGGGATTCTGCCTAATCCCATCCACACATTGCAGAAAAATATCCACAGCGGAAATGCTGCGATTCTAAAAACCGTAACTTTTTTGTAAATCGCAGCATGTCAATTATATCTAGGGAAACGCCTATATTTTCCATATTGGTATAATCAAAGCAGAAATTCCACAGGGGTAAACTTTCTGTGAAAAGCGCTGTGGAAAAAACTGCGATTATTTGTTCCTGCAACGCTTTTTGGACTTAGCCTAAAATTGTTGTCCCTCTCCATTTCAGTAATTTTTATGTAGTGTTGTGTTACCAGGGCAGGGCTCGAACCTGTGATATGGCCGTGGTATTGGCGCACTCCCTGCTTCTGTAGCTGCTTCTCTCTGTAAGGACGTGTATATATGTGTGTATATATATATATATATATATATATATATATATATATATATATCAGATTGGATATTTAAAGAGGACCTTTCATGTCCTCTGACATCGATGGTACTATATACCGCTAGAAAGCTGACAATACGCTACCAGAGATATCAGTGCCATTAGTTTTGGCACCAATATCCCTGCATTGCCAGAAGGACGGGCCTTACAGCCTAGTGTTATTGCTGCGGTGTGGTACTCTTCCATAGCCTTGTACTGTCAGGCGAGGTGTTCCTCACAGCCCAATGATGAAACTAGGCTGTAAGGCCCGCCCTTCTGACAATCCAGGGATATCGGTGCAAAAACTAAGGGCACCGATATCTCTGGCACACTATTGATAAAGCTTACAGTGTGCTGAATTTAGAGGTATATAATACCAGCAATATCAGAAGACATGAAAGGACCTCAATAAAGAGAAATACAATAATTGGTAATTTAATTAAGCAAATTTATTTCAATAAGTAATTATAAGTGATTTTTCTTACATTACTTTTGGAATATCAATTATTAATTGGGTTTTTTCCCAGAGACTTATCCATATTTGTAGACAATTAAAAGTTAAATATTTTTGCAAATATACATCATTAAAAAATGTTCAGATTTTTAAAGATTTTCTCTAACCTTCCTATTGGTGACAGTCTGTTGTCCTGACTGGTTGCCAAAGGACACAACCATGAATGTCTATGCTCTGCTGCCGGACCATTAAAGAGGTTTTAAAGATATAATGCAACATAATCCACCTCTACCCCCAGTCATAGGGTAGAAATATATTCAGCTCTACCACTAGCCATTCCTATAGCTGGTCCTACATATAAGGTTAAGATCAGCTACTATGTGGCCGATTACCCGCACACTGAATTTGTACGAACAATTGAACCATCAACCATTTATACGGGTGACTTCAAAAACATGACAAAGAGACTTTTACTAAAATAATGCACATTTATCAAGCAAAAGTAGGAAAGTAGTTACAACCCTAAATTAAAAAAAAAAAAAAAATAAGGAAACAAAAATGACCGTACAAGACACAGAACAAGAGACACAACACAGTCCAATACTTTTATTAACATAAAATAATTACAAATTTACATTTTATAACATTGTACACTTTGATATAGACATGGCCAAGATCAAAAATACAATAAAAATATGATTTTGTCTTTGCATATTTTTTTATTTGATACAATTCCAAAAATATTATATTGTAAGTTCTAGAATATTGGGGCACATTTATCAATACTGTCGAACTTTGCACGTCTTAAACTACGAATCCCATTCATAGTTTTAGACATATTTATGAATCTGTTGAACGGACCTTCATAGATATGGAGAGTTTCTAGAAGCTCCAAATCACTCACCATGAGACAAATATTTGGCGCAAAAATGAAGACAAAACCTGCAGACAGAATTTAAACTTGCAGGCTGTAATGAACAAATATTTGGCGCACGCATCAAAGTTCGCACAATTCTTGGCATAACATAAGCAGACACAAATCATTCCTCGCTTATTGAGGAGACAAATATGTGGCGCATGACGGAAATTTATGGCGCACAAAGTATATTGCCATAAATTCTTTACACCATTTTAAAGTTGGTCTACATTACACAAGAAAATTTGCGACATATTTGTTCTTTTCTGTTTCATAAATGCGTTGTAAAGTGAGACACTTCTAAACCACACCCATTATAAACCACGCCCATTATAAACCACACCCACTATGAACCGCACCCATTATAAACCACGCCCATTCTGGGGCACATTTTTCAAAAGTGTCGAGCCTGTCGTATTTTTTATTTTCTTTCTGGTGCACAATGTTCATAAATATGTCATAAATCCTGTGCACCATAAATTGGCGTAAATGTAGACAGAAAAGTGTCGGACTTGGATAGATTAATCTGTCCCATTGTGTGTAGAAAATTTGTCCTCAGTTTAGAAACGAGGGATGACATTTATTTTGTACGTGTGAGGTCTTGAAGCATTAGTGTTGGGTTCTGGTCTTATACTCAGATTCCTTCTGTCTTCAGTGGACTCCAAGGTAAACTTTTGCAATATGGTGGTTAGAAAGAGGAAAAGCTCCATGCGAGCCAGACCCTCTCCCATACACAGGCGCTTACCTGAGAAGACAGAACCAGAATACACAATAAGAAGTTGAATTAAACTTAAATGACTTGTCTGATTAAGAAAACCCATTTTCAATTCCTTTTAAAGCCGGGGCCCCACATGGCGTAAACGCCGCGGCAAAATACCCAGCATTTTACAGTCCCTGTGAATCCCATCCACACATTGCAGAAAAATACGCAGAGTGGAAATGCTGCGATTTCCAAAACTGTTGCCGTTTTGGAAATCACAGCATGTCAATTATATCTACGGAAACGCCTGTGGTTTCTCTATAGGTATAATGGAAGCAGAAAGTCTGAGGAGATTTCCTTTCTGTGAAAAGCGCTGCGGGAAAAATCACAATGCATTTCCACTACAGTTTTTCTGTGGGACACTACGTGGGGCCTTAGCCTTAGGCAGCTCTACAATAAAGAGGAGGGGGAGGGGTCCCTTGTTCTGTAATTCTATAAGCCAAAATATAGTGATTTCAGTGGTCACTACTGGATGTAATGAATAATTTCACTTACTTTCTAATTTCATTACAGATCACAACTAATTGAGAAATATTTGTATCCTTTAAACTCTTCCTACAATTTTTATTTAAGTCAAAAGAAGAAAAGGAGTCATTTGTGTCCACGCAGAGGGTTTTTTGTCTTCCTTTGGATCAATGCCGTAGGATTACATGTTGAACTTAAAGGACCTGCATATTTTTTCAATCTTATTAACTATATAAATATGTAACTACATCCTTTATATTTACTTATTGTCTTTTTAGATGCCCCTTAAAGGGGTTTCCCTAATCGAGAAGAACATTTCTGCTATGATATTGTTATAAGTTGTACCTCTGCTGCCCACGCTCAGTTTCTAGCCATAACTCTATTGATAAATAAACTGTAGGCCATGTCTTAGGCTGAGGCCACACATTGCAGACACGCAGCTTTTTTTTGTTGCAGATTTTGTTGTTGTTTTTTTGAGCCAAAGCCAAAAATGGCTACAGAGGGAATGGGAAATATCTAGGAAGCTTCTTATACTTCTACTGTCTGCTCAATCCATTCCTGACTTTGGCTCAAAAAACCTCAGCAAAATCTGCAACAAAAACAGCTGTGTTTCCACCACGTGGGGCCCCGGCCTCAGAGTGTTTTAGTTAATGGCTATGACTTACATTAACATTATGTGTATACAGCAGATGAGGTCAACGGATTACTAAACCCTATCAAGTCTTGGTTTTGGTCTTCATACACCTAGCCTAGATCCAACAGCCATATCAAAATAAAAGATTGTCAAAAGATTTTCATGTGCCAAATATGAATTTATATGAAGCCCAATTTATTATAATTTACAGATCATGTAATAAGGTACTACAATCATGTAATAATCTCTTACCTGCAGAGAATGGCATAAAGGCATCACTTTTCTTAAAACAACCTTTCTCATTAAGAAAGTGTCCCGGATCAAACTCATCCGGGTTCTTGAATTGTTTGGGGTCTTTCAGGACAGAGGTCAGGACCGGAAACACCAAGGTTCCCTGAAAGAAAATGTAGAAAATATGGAGATCTAGAAAACCCGAAGTGTTATAGTTGGGTGTGGTTTGTAGGCGATAGAAAGATCTGAACCACGGTGGTTAGAAGGTCAGCGCAGCTTCTTACCTCCACTTAAGGTGGTATCTCTGAGAAACCATACTGAGCTATGAACCACACAGACAAATTATAAATGAAAGAACTATAAGTTTGATAAAAGACTAAATAAAATTTTGTATAGATTGAGTATAGATGGGTGAACCGATTCGTGCCAAGCCGAGTACGACCTGAATATCCCAAAATATTTATAACGAAGCCAAAAAATTGGGGATTTGTGTCGGATGAACTAAAAGGGCCGGTACACCTTTCATTGCAGTAACTTATTATACTTTGGGGTATCTGCAGATAATACATAATAGGCCCAGGGGAGGTGAAAAAAAAAACAAAAAAAAATCCATTGATACTCTCCTTCGTTCATCTCTTTGGGGCCTCCTTGTGGTGTCCAGCACTCTCCTGGTGATGTCATGCAACCGGAGTCACCTCTGAGGGCTGTGATTGAGTCTCAGCGGAAACATGGGCACACTAAGCATCATGACACTCCACGTTACCGAAAAGACCGAAATAGAGTGCTGGACAGCATGAGGAGGCTGAATATGTTTTTTAATTTTTACGCCTCCCCTGAGCCTCCACCTATTATACTCAGGAGTCTGATAATAATTTCACTTCCAGCTCTATCCAAACTTATTCTACCCAAAATGAATCAGGGACCCAAGCCACCTGAACCCCAAACAAAACAAATCTTGGAAGGTTCATAAGCAAAAAAAAAAAAAAATGAATATTTGAAGAATTAATAAAGTTGGGAGTTTGAGAAGCCCAGCATGTTGTACCTTAGGAATATGATATCCTCTGAAGGTCGTGTCCTTGCTGGCAGCGTGAACGAGTCCTGCGGGGACAATATCAGCAAATCTCTGGATCTCGTGGATCACGGCTTCTGTATAAGGCATCTTACTTCTGTCTTCTATTGATGGACTCCGCTCTTTGCCTATTACACTGTCAATCTCTTTGTGGATCTTCTCTGAACAATCAAAAACAGAACAAAATACATATTTTGTTCAATGTAGAATCATATTATAATTGTATGTCTGTTTTTGATAAATGAGATACTCATAGCATTGGTGGACAAGTCATAGTGTATATTTTATGGAGCAGAGATGTAACTTTTCAGATAGCTTAGTTTCATTTAATAGATCATGTGATTCTGGATCAAAATGTAATGCACTTTATTTAAAAATGTTGCTGTTTTCTGTCTTAAAAAAACTCTCTAAAGTTGTTGCCCCTAGGCTTCTCCCTTCTTGCTAACTTGCTGCTCACTCCCTGTTACTAGGGAAGTTCCATCCTTAAATATATTCAGTCTCAAGACAGGACCACAGTCAGTGGAGGGGAGAGAGTCAGATATTTCTTCACACAGTGAATGGTGAGAGGAGGGGAAGTTCAGGTATCTCCTCACAGCCTGTACATGTCTGCACACAGCTTTCCCTGCATACTGCCAGAAAGGATACTACAGCTTCTATAATGTAAGGAGAGTCTAGCTATTTCTATCTACTTCTGACTAGCTGCTTGTGAAATTGCTGATGACATTAGTCATAGATGGTAACAGCTTTCCTGACTGTGCTGAGATTTCCCTTTTTCTGCGTCAGAGATCTTTTTAGCTTTATCATAAACTGTATTTGATGTCCAGTGTCCCTGGATATCACATATTATGATCAGCTTTTCTCAGCTATTTGTTTGTTATTTTGCAGATACTCCTGGCATAATTACATGTAAAGAAACCAGTAATAGTGGTAATGGATAGGGGAGAGTGGCAGACTGCTCTGTATTGTACCCGACCCTAACCTGAGATAGAAATGTAAAATGTGCTGGAGCCATAATGGGGCTATTAGCAGTAGAAAAATTGCTAAGACACCACGTATGAAGGCTTATACATCCAGAGAACAGACAGCCCAGCAAGACCCTGCAGATAGGGCAACTTTTTATGAAAACTCAGGTATCCTTTAATGTTCCAGTGGGGATCCCTTACAAGGCTCCCTTCTTACAACATGCTGGTGTCTTCTTATGAGACAGATATTTTGCCCCATTCAGGCACCAGAACCAATAAGAGGCAGCTACTTTTACCTCCCTGTGAGGGAAATATGTGGTGCTATTTACAAATTTAATAAAAAGGTAATAAAAAATTTGTCAATTGGTTACCTTGTATTTCTGGATACTTCATGAGTATAAGAAAACCATATCTCAGTGTTAAACTTGTGGTCTCTGTTCCTGCAAAGAATAAATCCAATATTGTCGCCTTTAAGTTTTTCTCATTAAATTCTGTGTCTGGATTCTTTTTTTTCCTGAAAAATATTAGAATTCATTATTATTTTCACAGTCAAAATTGTCAAAGCCCCAAACACTTATCATATGCAATGTAGCCAGTGACAAGCGATAAAATTATTGCTGTCAAAACAGATGCAAAAGTCTGAAAATGTAAAATTATCTACAAACGCACCTCGTCCATCTTTATGATGAAGCAATCTATGAAGTCACGGGGACAGTTCTCATCCAGGGTGGCTCGGTGCATGGTCACCATCTCCTTAATAAACTGTTTCAGGTTGTCTGTAATATTGAACATTTCCCGGTGAGGACCAGGAATGTGGGACATCAAATTTGGAAATATGTTCAAAAGCTTATTGGGAAAAAAAAAATAGAAAAAAAATATAACATTACTATTTTTAATGTCCAGCTTTACACAAATGGTTTGCATTATTTAAATTCAGTTATTGTGTCTATAGCTCTTATGCTTTCAAGCTCCATGGCTACAGACTACAAAGAATCCCTGTGTAGTCTGATCCAGTAAAACTGATCCTACTTGGTTTGCCGTCTTTTACCATGCATACACATTAGGCAGCGCAGTGGCTCTGTGGTCAGCACTGTTTCCTTGCAGTACTGGAGTGCTGGTCTCACTTTAGCCAAGGGCAGCATCAGGAGATTGTGAGTTCTCCTCACATGTATTTGCAGCTTACAAAGCACAGAGGCAACACAAAGACAATGAGTTCATGAAGTGATACTTTAGCGAACATAAGGTAGGGTAATAAAACTGAGGTTATAGAGGACTTGGGAGTTCAGGGCTCTGGAGTCGTTCTTTGATTCTGCTCATCAATATTTGACATAAAATTATAAAATATTGCATGATTTTTTTTTTTTTTTTTTAACAGAGTACTACACTATCTTTCCCTATATAACATTGTAGAACATGTTGTAGTAAATGAAAAAAATAATATAGAAACATAATTTGGAGCTCTTTGATACCAAACCATAATACAAAACATTGTCCTCTATCTACTATGTGCCATTGGTTTTCTTTTTTTGTCAATGGGGTGGCTGGGCAGACACCCAGGCATGGTGATGACTGTGCCCTCTGCACCTTATAGCTAAGTCCTAGTTTGCACCTGTAGACAAGTTGGTAAAGGGAATGAAACCCTCTCATTTTTTAAAATTTAGATATTTTGTAATATTTACTCACTCTAATATCTAAATCCCACCTCACCTCCTGCGCGCTTGACCCCATCCAGTCACATCTCATCCCCAAACTCTCTGAAGTCATTACTCCTGCCCTAACCCATCTCTTCAACTTATCCCTAACCAATGGATCCTTCCCTTCCACCTTCAAACATGCCACTGTCACACCTATACTTAAGAAACCCTCCTTGGACCCATCCTCTCCAGCCAACTATCGCCCCATCTCACTGCTCCCGTACGCCTCTAAACTACTGGAGCAACACGTCCACTCCGAACTGTCCTCCTATCTCTCATCCAATGTGCTCTTTGACAGACTACTGTTAGGCTTCAGACCCCATCACTCCACAGAAACTGCCCTAACCAAGGTCACTAACGACCTTCTAACTGCCAAAGCCAAACGTCACTATTCTGTCCTCCTCGACCTTTGCCTTTGACACAGTCCACCATTCCCTCCTTCTTGAAACGCTTTCATCCCTTGGCATCTCAGACCTGGCCCTTTACTGGATCTCTTCATACCTCACCAACCGCACATTCAGTGTCTCCCACTCACTCACCACCTCCCCGCCACGTCCTCTTTCTGTAGGTGTCCCCCAAGGCTCTGTCCTAGGACCCCTCCTGTTCTCCATCTACACCCTCAGCCTTGGCCAACTCATAGAATCCCATGGTTTCCATTATCACTGCTGTGCTGACGACACCCAAATATATCTCTCTGGTCCCGACATTACCTCCCTGTTGTCCAGAGTCCCAGAATGTCTAGCAGCCATAGCCTCCTTTCCCTCCTCCCGCTTTCTCAAACTCAACATGGAGAAAACGGAGTTCATAATCTTCACCCCTCCACGCACGACCGCCTTACCTGACCCATCTATCAAAATTAATGGAACCACTCTCACCCCAGTCCCACAGGCCCGCTGCCTTGGGATAACCCTAGACTCTGACCTATCCTTCAAGCCTCATATTCAAACCCTCAACACCTCATTCCGCCTCCAAATCAAGAACATCCACTGAATCCACTCCTTCCTCACCCCTGAAACTACAAAGATGCTAGTCCACGCCCTCATAATCTCCCGCTTAGACTACTGTAACACCCTTCTCCATGGCCTCCCAGCAAACACTCTTGCCCCCCTCCAGTCCATCTTAAACTGTGCTGCTCGCTTAATACACCTCTCCCCCCGTTCTTCATCGGCCGCCCCCCTCTGTCAATCCCTCCACTGGCTACCCATCGCCCAGCGAATAGAGTTCAAACTACTAACGCTGACATACAAAGCCATCCACAACCTGTCCCCTCCGTATATCTCCGACCTAATCTCCCGCTACCTGCCCACACGTAACCTCCGATCCTCCAAAGACCTCCTACTCCACTCTGCTCTCATCCACTCCTCACACAATCGTCTCCAAGACTTCTCCCGTGCATCCCCCATACTCTGGAACTCACTACCAAGACACATAAGACTGACCCCCACAATCACGAGCTTCAAGAAGGCCCTGAAGACTCACCTATTCAGGAAGGCCTACAACCTCCAATAACACTACTGTCACCACACCACCACCTGTACATCCTCTCCCGTCACCTTCTGTCTCTATTCCTCTTCCCTCATAGACTGTAAGCCCTTGCGGGCAGGGCCCTCTATCCCACTGTGCCAGTTGGTCACTGTTAGTATTATCTGTTTTGTATATCTTGTGTACTGTATGTAAATCCACAAATGTAAAGCACCATGGAATTAATATAATAATGTAAAGCACCATGGAATTAATGATGGTATATAAATAAACAATATTTACCTGCCCAGAACGAGTATTGAGAAGCTGCATAATGTCATTAATATATGACAAAAGATTCAAGAACTTCTGGTCTTCATAGTCAAACCTTTCACCAAACATAATGGAGCAAATGACATTGGATACAGCGAGTCGCAATATATAACTTGGGTTAAATGGAGTATCTGTTAGTAGATATAAAAAGATGGTCAGTCATTGCTTTTACTATATGACCAAATTAACATTGGCTATAAAGATTGATTTCAGGGAATTTTCCTTTAAAGTACATAAAAAGCTTTACAGTCTCCCAAATGCAGAGGTTGGAGAAAAGAAG
This sequence comes from Leptodactylus fallax, assembly GCA_947044405.1. Lineage (NCBI taxonomy): Eukaryota > Metazoa > Chordata > Amphibia > Anura > Leptodactylidae > Leptodactylus > Leptodactylus fallax. The sequence continues at coordinate 1,583,705 of CAMRHE010000327.1, forward strand.
GATCAGTCATGTTGGATTTCGACATTGTAACATATTGTAGTTGATAAGGTTGAAAGAAAGACTTTTCCAAACTGTAATCCTACTTTATTGATCCAGAAGGAAAGACAATGCAATAGACAAATACCCCAAATGTGATAGATTATGGCTGGTCTACAGCTGTCTAATATGTAGGTCCAGACTGAGAGTTTGAAACAAATATTTTTGGAATTCAAGTTACCTTTGTCCTTCATAAATTTCTCAGCGAGACAGCGGGATTCTTCTTGGATTCTTTCTTCAATGCTCCTCTTTCCCATTCCAAAATTTCTCAAAGTTGTCAGAGAAAATCGACGAAGGAGTTTCCATCTTTCTCCGCTGCTTGCAATGACCCCTGTAAGTTCAAGCATGAAGTTAAATACTGAAGTTACTAACACAAGTTAGGTTCATAACCATTGTCCATATATTTAAATTACATTTATGTTGTCATCCATATTGGGCAACATTTTAGTAGCTAGAGGTGAGTAGGGTTAATGATGACCTAATAAAGTGGATATACTGTAGATGACATACGTAATCTCCACTGCCCTCCTGTGTGAGCTGGACTTGATGACATCGGGTGCCTTTGCATCTAACAAAAACCAGAGTTTATGCAAATGGAGTAGATAGCAAACACAGGAGAGGAGATATGTGCACCAGTAACAGTGTGGGATAAGTTTGATGCTAGACATGATGATACATAACTTTATCTTTGCACCATCTACTGTTTCACTTCCTTTAGACCAATCGTACCAAACATTAGGCACAATAATAATAATAATAATAATAATAATAATAATACATTTTATTTATATAGCGCCAACATATTCCGCAGCACTGTAAAATTTGTAGGGTACAGACAAAGACATAGTCAATTCACACAATGGGACTGAGGGCCCTGCTCGCAAGAACTTACAATCTATGAGGTGTTTGGGGTGACACAAGAGCTTACAATCTATGAGGTAGAGGGGGTGACACAAGAGCTTACAATCTATGAGGTAGAGGGGGTGACACAAGAGCTTACAATCTATGAGGAAGAGGGGGGTGACACAAGAGCTTACAATCTATGAGGTAGGTGACACAAGAGCTTACAATCTATGAGGTAGAGGGGGTGACACAAGAGCTTACAATCTATGAGGTAGAGGAGGTGACACAAGAGCTTACAATCTATGAGGTAGAGGAGGTGACACAAGAGCTTACAATCTATGAGGTAGAGGGGGTGACACAAGAGCTTACAATCTATGAGGTAGAGGAGGTGACACAAGAGCTTACAATCTATGAGGTAGAGGGGATGACACAAGAGCTTACAATCTATGAGGTAAAGGGGGTGACACAAGAGCTTACAATCTATGAGGTAGAGAGGGTGACACAAGAGCTTACAATCTATGAGGTAGAGGTGACACAAGATCTTACAATCTATGAGGTAGAGGGGGTGACACAAGAGCTTCCAATCTATGAGGTAGAGGAGGTGACACAAGAGCTTACAATCTATGAGGTAGAGGGGGTGACACAAGAGCTTACAATCTATGAGGTAGAGGAGGTGACACAAGAGCTTACAATCTATGAGGTAGAGGAGGTGACACAAGAGCTTACAATCTATGAGGTAGAGGGGGTGACACAAGAGCTTACAATCTATGAGGTAGAGGGGGTGACACAAGAGCTTACAATCTAAGAGGTAGAGGGGGTGACACAAGAGCTTACAATCTATGAGGTAGAGGGGGTGACACAAGAGCTTACAATCTATGAGGTAGAGGGGGTGACACAAGAGCTTACAATCTATGAGGTAGAAGTGACACAAGAGCTTACAATGTATGAGGTAGAGGGGGTGACACAAGAGCTTACAATCTATGAGATAGAGGGGGTGACACAAGAGCTTACAATCTATGAGGTAGAGGAGGTGACACAAGAGCTTACAATCTATGAGGTAGAGGAGGTGACACAAGAGGTGGTGCGTTTTAGATCAGGCCTTCTATTAAGTCAAACTCCTTTTTCTCAAAGTTATGTGACTTCTGCCAGAATTTTGATGCATTTAGTTAAATCTGTCCTTGTATACCATGATTATGATTTTATTGTTTTTACAAAAAACTGGAACCCTTTTTAGGCTGAGGCCCCATGTTGCGGAAAAGCTGATTTTTTATTGCAGATTTTGCTGTGGTTTTTGAGCCAAAGCCAAAAGTGGATTGAGCAGAAGGGAGAAGTATAAGTGTTCCTTTTATATTTCCCATATTTCCCAGTTGGCTCAATAAAATGCAACAAAAAAACACATGCAACATGGGGCCTTAGCCTAAAACTGCAGAGGTATTTAAATAAAAAATGCTGTGCGTGAAACCCCCCTACAGGAGTTCTGCCAACAGAGCCATTTTTAGAACATATTGAATAACGTAACATAAAACAATAGGAGATGTTTTCACAGATTCCTCAGTAGACTCAAGACTTTGCAGGATCCATGAAAACAGATGTCCCTCCGATCCAAAACAGCTGTGAAAAATTGTACCGTTGGTCTGTTTTTCACCTTTGTTTTTGTCAGTGTTGACGTGAATGTAGCCCTACAGTATATACTGAACCACTTTATCAAGACGCTCGCACTCTCTGAGGTTAGAACATCTGAGATTATTTCTAAGAAAACAGATTACATACATTAATGGCTAACCCGATAACTCCTGGAATAGCCATAAATCTGATACAGAAATTGTGACTTATGAACTGTGAGATAAATATATACTTCACATAGCCCTCCCCCAATATTACCAGAAATGTATGGTCTTTGTACAGGACTAGAGAATAATTCACATTGAAATCATAGCAAATCTCCAGTCATCTGAGTTATATTCATTTATGTTATCAGCTTACCAAAGTCCTTATTAAAAAACTCTCCTGCTCCGGTGTCTCCTCTATCGCTAAACGCATCACTGCGATCCACCAACGCCTCCTTCACAGCGTTGTATCCAATGAGTACGACTGTCCGAAGGTTTGATATGTAGAGAGTATAGACCGGTCCATACGTCTCACTCAACTAGAGAGAAAGAAAAACTAAAATGATGTATGTAACACTAAGACCTTACTCAACCCAATGTTGGTTTTAGCTTACAGTACTAAACAGGTACAGATCTTTTATTATACTGTGTCTTATCTCTGTGTAGTCGCCACTCCTGGTTTTGGCTTTGACCTTAGAGATCTGAGCAGAAGCTGTATACTTGGATACAAGGAGCCTGTCCAGGGAGATCAAGAAAGCTTTACCAAGAAGGCTTAGAAAATGCTTTCTGGATCACCTAAGATGGGAAACCATTACAGTTCACACTAGACAGACACTGGTCAGTGATTTAAGTCTTGACTCCTGTCGCACAAGCAAAGATCATTTTGTCACCTGAAGCAATGTACAGGTGTAAAAAGACTAACTTGACATTTAACACATTACATACCATTCCGTTCAATGGTGTATAACATATTAAATGTCAAGTAAACATTTACTGATTCAAGTTGATGCTTGGTAAATATTGTAAGTTTAGAGGTCAGAGGTTGAGGCAACTGTGTAGCCCTTGCCTTTTGTAGACTTCCCTTTATGTGCTAGAGAGCAAAGACCCAACATGATCATGCATTGGATTTAGCATATTCATTTCAATGGTCAACATGCATGCTCAGAACCCACTATATCACCCCAGCCCTGCAGATAGATAGGTTAGTGTCACCAGAACCAGCATATCACCCCAGCCCTGCAGATAGCTAGGTCAGTGTCATCAGACCCAGCATATCACACCAGCCCTGCAGGTAAATAGGTTAGTGTCACCAGAACCAGCATATCACCCCAGCCCTGCAGATAGATAGGTTAGTGTCACCAGAACCAGCATATCACCCCAGCCCTGCAGATAGCTAGGTCAGTGTCACCAGACCCAGCATATCACCCCAGCCCTGCAGATAGATAGGTTAGTGTCACCAGAACCAGCATATCAATCCAGCCCTGCAGATAGATAGGTTAGTGTCACCAGACCCAGCATATCACCCCAGCCCTGCAGATAGATAGGTTAGTGTCACCAGAACCAGCATGTCACCCCAGCCCTGCAGATAGATAGGTTAGTGTCACCAGAACCAGCATATCACCCCAGTCCTGCGGATAGATAGGTTAGTGTCACCAGAACCAGCATATCACCCCAGTCCTGCAGATAGATAGGTTAGTGTCACCAGAACCAGCATATCACCCCAGCCCTGCAGATAGATAGGTTAGTGTCACCAGAACCAGCATATCACCCCAGTCCTGCAGATAGATAGGTTAGTGTCACCAGAAACAGCATATCACCCCAGTCCTGTGGATAGATAGATTAGTGTCACCAGAACCAGCATATCAATCCAGCCCTGCAGATAGATAGGTTAGTGTCACCAGACCCAGCATATCACCCCAGCCCTGCAGATAGATAGGTTACTGTCACCAGATCCAGCATATCACCCCAGTCCTGCAGATAGATAGGTTAGTGTCACCACAACCAGCATATCACCCCAGCCCTGCAGATAGATAGGTTAGTGTCACCAGAACCAGCATATCACCCCAGCCCTGCAGATAGATTTATAGCCAATTGAGTTCAGTCTATTCTATTTCTAGCCTTATGCGGTCAGGCTACTTTCTTTATAACCAGTTGAGTGTAGGCTAATCTATTTATAGCTAATTTAAAAGCAGACACAGACTGTCATAAAATAACCTGTATATGATCATAAAGCATCTTTGGGGAATACCCTAAAGATTCCCTTTTTTATTCCTGGTCCACCCTGACTTGTGAACTATTTCAATAACAGATTTATGGTAGTATTTTCTATATTACCATGTCATCTCTCTCTCTCTCTATATTACTGCCCTATAAAGGGTAACAAGTAGGTGCACAGTACATACCTTAACTAAAGACTGAGGTAGTTCTGAGGTGCTGATCTGAAGAAAGTTCCCCAGGCCGGGTAGAGGGGTAGGTCCTGGGGGTAGGTTCTTCTGTTTCACCCCACTCCACCATTTAATGAGATATATGAGTAGAGCGACTCCTGTAGCCAGGAGAAGCGTTGCTGCGACATTCAGAGCCATTCTGCTTCCTGGTGACTATGGCTCTGTATGCACTGTGTCCCCATGTATTTATATAGTATATGAACAGGTATTGGGTAACATTGCAGAATGTGATCACAACAGGTCGGGAGAGTTTACAGGGCAGAGTTACAATTGTATTACATAAGGTAAGGTAAACGCTGTAATAAATAGCAAGAATCATTCAAGTTCATGGTGATAACATGTCCAAGAATAGGATGAGAGCAGCTCATGTTCCTTCCCTTATATGTCCTTTTCTATTAGATTCCAGGCTTAGTATAAATTATATACCCTGAATTCTGCTTTTGGGAATTATAAAAACAGTTTGTAGAAATAGTGCCCCTCTTGTTTCTGGGCTCTATCGGATATTACAGGCTAGAAAATCGGCAGAGAGAAAATTCCTGCACGGAGAACTTTTCTCTCCACCAGTTTCAGTATAAAAATGGCGGACACCCGGCAGACCCTGGTAGTGGTCCGGCTCTCCGTAGTTAGGGTCCCCTGGTGAAAAGATGAAGTCCTTACACCAGTTTCAGACATGGCTCTCTAGCTGACCAAGCTATCAACAACGTACTGTACAAATCAAGAAAGCAAATGGATATAAATGGGTTTCCAAAACCAAGTATGACTCTAAAGGTAAAGTTCACAAATCTCAAATTTAGGAAGAATAAATGCAGAGGAATATTTGCAAAAGTACAGAAAAGATTGTAACGAGCTGATCCGTCTTTATATACAAAATATGGAGCCAAGAAGTGGACGTACCTTCTTCTCTATGTAGATTATTAGAAAAGGGATGCTTTGTGTGTCTGCATTTACCCCTATATTCAGAGGCAAAAATTAGAGCTCACGGGCCCTGCTGCAAAATCTAAGCTGGTGCACTCTGCATAACTTCTACTCACAACCATCATGTATATACTGACACACGCTTACACCTGGGATATCTACTGTATATGTGCACATATAATGTCTACTTTAGTATTATTACCCTTAAAATTTATATACATACACAGAAAGCATATATATATAACATAACTCAAAGGGGTTTATTTCTGCTTTATTACTAATATACACCCTGGACCGCAGGGCCTCATTTACTACCTTTGTGGATATCAGCTGGGGAGGGGTAGCCCTCCTCTGTAGCCGAGAGGGGGTCAGTAACATCATTGAGATTCCGATTTGCTGCATGAAAAGCAGAAGAATGAGAGTTCTTCCCTCCCCAAAGTAGTAAATTGGGTTTATATTAGTTATAAAGCAGGGAATGCACTGGTAAGCTTTTATTATTCCCCAGATAACCTCTTTAACCTGCTCCTTGGGGTAAGTTTTACTTGTCCGTGTGTAATGTAATGCAAATATAATGGCAATAGACTCCGGAGACACTGAACTGTGGCTTTGATCTACAGTCATGGCCAAAAGTTTTGAGAATGACACAAATATTATATTTTCACATGATCTGCTGCCCTCTGGTTTTTATGTGTGTTTGTCAGATGTTTTTATCACATACAGAAATATAATTGCATTCATATTATGAGTAACAGAAGCTTATATTGACAGTTAGAATGAGTTAATGCAGCAAGTCAATATTTGCAGTGTTGACCCTTCTTCTTCAGGACCTCTGCAATTCTCCCTGGCATGCTCTCAATCAACTTCTGGACCAAATCCTGACTGATAGCAGTCCATTCTTGCAGAATCAATGATTTAATTTTGTCTGAATTTGTTGGTTTTTGTTTGTCCACCCGTCTCTTGATGATTGACCACAAGTTCTCAATGGGATTAAGATCTGGGGAGTTTCCAGGCCATGGACCCAAAATCTCTATGTTTTGTTCCCTGAGCCATTTAGTTATCACCTTTGCTTTATGGCAAGGTGCTCCATCATGCTGGAAAAGGCATTGTTGAGCGCCAAACTGCTCTTGGACGGTTGTGAGAAGTTGCTCTTGGAGGACATTCTGGTACCATTCTTTATTCATGGCTGTGTTTTTAGGCATGACTGTGAGAGAGCCGATTCCCTTGGCTGAGAAGCAACCCCACACATGAATGGTTTCAGGACGCTTTACAGTTGGCATGAGACAAGACTGGTGGTAGCGCTCACCTCTTCTTCTCCGAATAAGCTGTTTTCCAGATGTTCCAAAAAAATCGAAAAGGGGATTCATCAGAGAAAATGACTTTACCCCAGTCCTCAGCAGTCCACTCCCTGTACCTTTTGCAGAATATCAGTCTGTCCCGGATGTTTTTTCTGGAGAGAAGTGGCTTCTTTGCTGCCCTCCTTGAGACCAGGCCTTGCTCCAAGAGTCTCCGCCTCACAGTGCGTGCAGATGCACTCACACCTGCCTGCTGCCATTCCTCAGCAAGCTCTGCACTGCTGGTAGCCCCATCCCGCAGCTGAAACACTTTTAAGAGACGGTCCTGCCGCTTGCTGGTCTTTCTTGGGCGCCCTGGAGCCTTTTTGGCACCAATGGAACCTCTCTCCTTGAAGTTCTTGATATTGCGATAGATTGTTGACTGAGGTGCAATCTTTCTAGCTGCAATACTCTTCCCAGTTAGGCCATTTTTGTGCAGTGCAATGATGACTGCACGTGTTTCTTTAGAGATAACCATGGTTAACAGAATAGAAACAATTATGGCAAGCACCAGCCTCCTTTTAAAGTGTCCAGTGGTGTCATTCTTACTTAATAATGACAGATTGATCTCCAGCCCTGTCCTCATCAACACCCACACCTGTGTTAATGGAGCAATCACTGAAACGATGTTAGGTGGTCCTTTTAAGGCAGGGCTGCAATGATGTTGAAATGTGTTTTGGGGGATAAAGTTCATTTTCTAGGCAAATATTGACTTTGCAAGTAATTGCTGTTAAGCTGATCACTCTTTATAACATTCTGGAGTATATGCAAATTGCCATTAGAAAAACTGAAGCAGTAGACTTTGTAAAAATTAATATTTGTATCATTCTCAAAACTTTTGGCCATGACTGTACAGTATTTACTTGATAAACTATCAAGAAACACAGGAACCCATTGAGGAGCAACACAAACAAAAACTGCTTAACTCTTCTGGAACACCACATCTTCAGCAGCACACCTGTAGGGCAGGAGTCTCCTTCCACCCATAGGCTCACAGGTTTATCTTAACACCTCTTGGTAAGGCAAATGTTACTTAGTTGAATTGCTTTAAAGTTTTTTTTTATCTTCCAACAGCATAGAACAATAAAACTTGAACCAAGCAGATACATAATCTCCAGTTGTACAACATAGACACAGATATACTGTTTTTGCACACTATGAAGTAACATTAGGTTTAACTGCACACAATGAAGTTAACTTGTAATCACTAACTCAACCAAAAGGGCTGTCTCTGGATCCTAAAGCTGAGCGCTGTACAGTTCTGGTATTCTGTACTTTCACTGGGTCTCTGTTCAGTGACTGTAATGTAGCCTTCTCACCAGGCTGGGGCAAAATGGTGTCTTCCACAGTCATGAAAACTAGCTGCAGTACCTGGAGTGACCACTGGTGGCTATCTTCTTCTGTCTGACTATGTAATGCACTCTGACTGTAGTTCTCTAGTCTGGCCTTGCTGTCTGCTCTCTAAAGCCTACGCATGTTTTGGGGAACTCGTCCACACAGTCTCACTCTCTTCCTCTGCTGATACCTGAATTAATTCTCCGCCCCTCTCTTCTGGTAAACACCTTAGCACTTCCAGGAACTTGGAGACTAACTTCCCCTAGTGGCTCGGGGAAGAGGCTGCTGTGCTACATGTGGGGCAGTTTCACACACTAAAATGTTTGCCCACTTCATGTACTCCACCCCAAGACTGACCAAAATACCTTTTGATGTGTTCAAAGAACCTTAAAAATATGACTTATTGAGGAATATTTATTAGGTGGGTCATTTGTAAAGTGACTTTTGAGGATTTAAGCAAATTTAAACCATCATTAAGCTCTGTGGATACCAGAGGTGCAGATACTTTATTGCAGCGCCTTTGGGATCCATGGTCAAAATATATCAATGCATTTTTCACTAGACAAAGCACCACAATCAGTTACTGGAGTGTGGAGAAAGGAACAATTCAATAGTCCCCAATAAGGAACTATTGAGTTATCTGGTTAGACACAGGATATCGATACATTCAGCCATACCAATATATAACACCTTGTTCCCGTCCTGCCCATACAATAATTACAGATGTTACAGATTTATATTTCACACTTCCACACTAAAACAGGCAGGGCCAGGACAGAAAATTACATTTTTGAAGAATCGAGTCTTCATGTTGTTTATTTTTTAAATCAATACCCTTCAAAAATGAGAGCAGCCATCTTGTTTGTGGGGTCAAGAACTTCTACTTTAATTTTTATTAGGCATTTCTCTTCAGCTCAAAAACGAGGGATAACTTTCATCTGGTATGAACAAGGTCTTGAAGCATTGGTGTTGGGCTCTGGTCGTATGCTCAGATCATTTCTGTCTTTGGTGGGCTCCAAGGTAAATTTTTGCAATGTAGTAGTTAGAAAGAGGAAAAGCTCCATGCGAGCCAGACCTTCTCCCAAGCACATACGTCTGCCTAAGAATACACAAACACAATAGAAGGTGAGGTTAAACGTGAAGGGGTTGTTAGCTTTAGAAACTTAATTTTAACTGACAATTTAGACATTTCCAAGTCAATAAAGGAGGGAGATCCCCTGTTCAGTAAAAATGTCAAAAAATCTAAATGTCAAAGTGATATCAATGGACACTGTTTAATGCTTCATTTTCCCTATGGGGGGCAGTGCAGGACAAAATTGCAGATCACAAATGATCCATAATTTTTAATTCTTTCTACAATTTTTGACATATAGTGCCTTGTAAAAGTATTTACCCCCCTTTTTTTTTTTCCCCTGCTTGTTGCATTACAACATGGGGTTCTAATTTCTAACAGAGCTCACAAAATAGTCCAAATTGTTTCAGTGGAATAAAAAAAAAAAAAAACTGACTATATATACAGTGCCTTGTGAAAGTATTCGACCCCCTTGAACAGGAATTATCTAATGCACGCCATATTAACAGGTGGTAGAAGTAAGTAATCCCAACACAAGAAAAGGTGCATTAACCACAATGTGTCACTAACACTTACCCTCACTGATCTTTTTTTTTTTTTTTCAATTATAATTTTTATTAAAATATTTTCAATATAATAAACAAAATACAACAATAGTATAAACTAGAACAACAGCGTACAACAACGCCAATATAAGACATGGAAAAACATTGTGCAAAAAATATGGCACAAGGACAAAGGGAGAACACATAAGGGAGAGGGGGAGGGGGTAGAGATCAAAGACCTTGTAAAGTACAGTAAGTATCCTAATGGGACCAGACTGAGTCAAAAGCTGATACAGTATTGATCCATGCGGCTGCCAAAAAGGATATGCATAGGAGGTTGAAGATATATAATAACATAATATCAAAATAATAACAAAATATAAAAAAATAGATTCTAAAATAAACATATCATAAAAAAATGGAGAAATCACTTGTTAAAAGCACAGTTGAAAATGTGAGCCTTATATGCAGGAATATATGCTCCATAATAGCAACTATTTTTTTTTTTTTCAACTAGTGATTTCTTGTTTTTTGTTATAGTTAACCTCTTAGCTTTCAAATGACACCAGAAACACTTTTCTAGGCAATATAAATCAAAAGATACAACTATGAAATAAAACCTCCCCATTTGGCGACCGCTACATCTGTATATACTGGGAATAATGAGTGAATACGCTACGGATCTCCCCAACAACCCTTAGCTAGAGCATTGCTAGGAAGAAACTCAGAGCTTGTTTTCTAGTAAAAGGAAGTAAAATAGGTTAATAAGGTACATTACAAAAATGTTCACTAAACCCTCCCTACACAATGATAGAAAAAATAAACTACACTTGCAATTTAAGTAATAATTCCATACCTGTGGAGAATGGCATAAAGGCATCACTTTTCTTAACACAACCATTCTCATCTAGAAAGCGTCCAGGATCAAACTCATCCGGGTTCTTGAAATATTTGGGGTCTTTCAGGACAGAGGTCAGGGCTGGAATCACCATGGTGCCCTGAAAGAAAATGTAAAAAAATATATCCAAAAAGGGAAGAAAACAGATCTGTTAAAAGTCAGGTCTAGTCAATAGCTGGTAGGGACAACTGACCTAAAAAAATACAGTGCAAAGCAGTTCCTGGCCGGAATGTAGTAGAATAAATACTAAGATGCACAGAAGTACAATATACAGTAAAGGCAGAGATCCTACACTATACATTACACCCCGCACTACATTATATAGCACAGAAATACAACATACAGTAAAGGCAGAGATCCTACACTATACATTACACCCTGCACTACATTATATAGCACAGAAGTACAACATACAGTAAAGGCAGAGATCCTACACTATACATTACACCCTGCGCTACATTATATAGCACAGAAGCACAACATACAGTAAAGGCAGAGATCCTACACTATACATTACACACTGTACTACATTATATAGCACAGAAGTACAACATACAGTAAAGGCAGAGATCCTACACTATACATTACACCCCGCACTACATTATATAGCACAGACGTACAACATACAGTAAAGGCAGAGATCCTACACTATACATTACACCCTAGTTTCCCTATGCTTGTTCATTTTGGAATGCTTTGTCTTATATCCCAAGCCATGTTTGAAAGCTCCTTTAAATGTGAGGCTTTATAGGGTTGCTACCTTCCAATTGGTGGCGCTAGAGGCACAGTTTCCCAACAAGGAGAACTAATTTACATACTGTACCTTTTCCCAAAATTCCCAGGGGAGGATGCATGGCCAATACCTTAATGACTAACTATTATATCATAATGTTGTAGGGAAAGTATGGAGAGGTCTCAGGGGCTGGAAATGGAAATATTAAAAAAGTTGTCGGTGTCAGAATATGCACATGAAAAGAATTTTATTTTTCAACGTTTAGTTTATTTTTTAAATGTTTTAAAAAAAAAAAAAATTTATATTAATTTGGTATTACTGTACTGTCTTTTTTTGTTTAATTTCACCCCATTCTGTATTTTTTTTCCAGCTTCCCACTCACACACTACATTGTGAAGAATAATAAATGATGCCAATATGAACGCTTATATGGCGGTCTCCACAAGGGGAAACAGGTCTCCTCTTGACCCACAGAAATGTTAAGCCAGGTATGGTTTGTAATTGTGGGTTGTATTACACAGTCAGCAGCCAACCCTAAGAGCTCTGATCAGTGACAGCACCAATCATGACTGTTAACTCTTTAGATGCCTTGGTAAATTGCAATCAAGTCATCGAAACACTAGTGGCACATAGTGGATGGGATTGCACAACATCATTGGCAGGTGGCGATTTGTTGCCTATTGAAGGCTCCTAGGTCTGTCATTAATATAATTACATTACAGACTGTCATATGCAATGGACAATGGAAATGCAGGAACCCTACAATATACCAGTAGTATAAGCAGTATAGAAGGATATTGTATGAGGAATGCACCCTCTAGAGTTCAAATGCAATAGGGGGGGTCTAAATATTGAAGTAAAAAAGTTTAAAAAAAATATTTAAAAAATATAAAACTTTATATCACTTCCTTTTCTTTGATGTGAAAATAAACACAAAAGTGAATACTACTGTGTGCAAGGGCCACTATGGGGCATAATACTGTGTGCAGGGACCACTGTGGGGCATAATACTGTGTGGAGGGGCCACTATGGGCATAATATTGTGTGGAGGGGCCATTATGGGACATAATATTGTGTGCAGGGGCCATTGTGGGACAGAATACTATGTGCAGGGACCACTGTGGGACATTATACTGTCTGGAGGTCAGTTTGCGATATTATAGTGTGTGTAAATTCAGCGTTAAACTGCCCCCACACAGTACAATGATCCACAGTGGCCCCACTCAGTATAATATTATATCCAGAGCCCCTCCCCCCCACAGTATAATGCTCCACAGTGGCCCAACACGGTATAATATGCTCCATAGAGCCCCCATCCAAAGTATAATGCCCCACAGAGTATAAAATGATCCCAAAAGCCTTGAGCCGCTTCAAGCAAACCCCTTAAAATTCTCTCTCTTCAGACCCCAGGGTATAATAAGTGATGGTCCAGGGAAGTTCCTCTCCTGGACATCCTTGCGGTGTTTGGCTATCTCCAGCTTCCTCCTTAGGCCTAACATCATAAAGTCAGTGCACCCCTTGTGACCCCCAGTGGTGACCCCCAGGGCTTGTATGTCAGCCGCAGGCCGGAACTGGCCAGAAGAAGATGCAGTGGACCACTGGACACCCAGGAGAGGTGAGTATAATTGTTATTTTTACTCACCTCCCCTGGGGAGGCTTCTATTGGAAAGGGGCCCGGCAGCATGTATATACATCACATGATGCCAGATGCCTTTCCGTTAGAGACATGGCTGGGCCCAGTCTGACACTAAGAATAAGGTTTGAAAGAAGAAACATTAAATGTCAGTGTTGATTTGTACACAAATAAATAATACGGTATATGAAGAGCTAAGAGAGTCCGGAGGGTGGGAAGATGCCAATACTGCACCTTAGGAATGTGATATCCTCTGAAGGTTGTGTCCTTGCCCATAATACGGGGAACTCCTCCAGGAACGATATCAGCAAATCTCTGGATCTCGTGGATCACGGCCTCTGTATAGGGCATCTTACTTCTGTCTTCTATTGATGGACTCCGATCTTTGCCTATTACATTGTCAATCTCTTTGTGGATCTTCTCTGAAATTTACAAAGACAGAGCAGTTATAACAAAATGACTGAAGATTGCTTGAAGGTGTAAAATACATAAACCTCATACACAGGACAGAACAATACAACAATCCGAAATCTATGGACCCATAAAGGGACCTCTGGAAAATAATCAGTATGTATAATATGACAGAGAGATTTAGATGAAATGATGTGTAATGTTCACTGGACCTCTACAAAAGTGTTAGGATGTATTTACCTGTGTATATAACATTAGTTCCCCCCCCTGTACAGTATAAACTTATCTAAACCTGGGATGTGTCTTATAGTCCGAAAAATACCATCAAGGCTGGATGTGTTCAGCTTGGACCTTTACAGCTAAGCTTCTCGGCTTCAATGCAAGCTTTGTAACCTACAGTGTCATGTGCTATTCCTAATACTGATGTCTTCATATTGTATGTGGAAAGAGCTCAGTCCCCCCAGGCACCAATGTCCAAGTAAGAATACTAGCTCTGCACCGCCCATAGCTACAACCCTATAAGTCAGGGCACAATATCTTATTTTTACATTCAAATAAAACAACTGGTTATTACCTTGTACAGTCATGGCCAAAAGTTTTGAGAATGATACAAATATTAATTTTTACAAAGTCTACTGCTTCAGTTTTTCTAATGGCAATTTGCATATACTCCAGAATGTTATAAAGAGTGATCAGCTTAACAGTAATTACTTGCAAAGTCAATATTTGCCTAGAAAATGAACTTTATCCCCCAAAACACATTTCAACATCATTGCAGCCCTGCCTTAAAAGGACCACCTAACATCGTTTCAGTGATTGCTCCATTAACACAGGTGTGGGTGTTGATGAGGACAGGGCTGGAGATCAATCTGTCATGATTAAGTAAGAATGACACCACTGGACACTTTAAAAGGAGGCTGGTGCTTGCCATCATTGTTTCTCTTCTGTTAACCATGGTTATCTCTAAAGAAACACGTGCAGTCATCATTGCACTGCACAAAAATGGCCTAACTGGGAAGAGTATTGCAGCTAGAAAGATTGCACCTCAGTCAACAATCTATCGCATCATCAAGAACTTCAAGGAGAGAGGTTCCATTGGTGCCAAAAAGGCTCCAGGGCGCCCAAGAAAGACCAGCAAGCGGCAGGACCGTCTCTTAAAAGTGTTTCAGCTGCGGGATCGGGCTACCAGCAGTGCAGAGCTTGCTGAGGAATGGCAGCAGGCAGGTGCGAGTGCATCTGCATGCACTGTGAGGCGGAGACTCTTGGAGCAAGGCCTGGTCTCAAGGAGGGCAGCAAAGAAGCCACTTCTCTCCAGAAAAAACATCAGGGACAGACTGATATTCTGCAAAAGGTACAGGGAGTGGACTGCTGAGGACTGGGGTAAAGTCATTTTCTCTGATGAATCCCCTTTTCGATTGTTTGGAACATCTGGAAAACAGCTTATTCGGAGAAGAAGAGGTGAGCGCTACCACCAGTCTTGTCTCATGCCAACTGTAAAGCATCCTGAAACCATTCATGTGTGGGGTTGCTTCTCAGCCAAGGGAATCGGCTCTCTCACAGTCTTGCCTAAAAACACAGCCATGAATAAAGAATGGTACCAGAATGTCCTCCAAGAGCAACTTCTCCCTACCGTCCAAGAGCAGTTTGGCGCTCAACAATGCCTTTTCCAGCATGATGGAACACCTTGCCATAAAGCAAAGGTGATAACTAAATGGCTCAGGGAACAAAACATAGAGATTTTGGGTCCATGGCCTGGAAACTCCCCAGATCTTAATCCCATTGAGAACTTGTGGTCAATCATCAAGAGACGGATGGACAAACAAAAACCAACAAATTCAGACAAAATTAAAGCATTGATTCTGCAAGAATGGACTGCTATCAGTCAGGATTTGGTCCAGAAGTTGATTGAGAGCATGCCAGGGAGAATTGCAGAGGTCCTGAAGAAGAAGGGTCAATACTGCAAATATTGACTTGCTGCATTAACTCATTCTAACTGTCAATATAAGCTTCTGTTACTCATAATATGAATGCAATTATATTTCTGTATGTGATAAAAACATCTGACAAACACACATAAAAACCAGAGGGCAGCAGATCATGTGAAAATATAATATTTGTGTCATTCTCAAAACTTTTGGCCATGACTGTATTTCCGGATATTTCAGGAGTATAAGTAGACCGTATCTCAGGGTCAAACTTGTGGTCTCAGTTCCGGCAAAGAATAAGTCTAATATTGTCGCCTCTAGGTTTACATCATGAAATTCTGTGTCCGGATTCTTTTTTTTCCTGAAAATGAAAACTATATTAATATGTGACATGATGTTGACTCTGCAGAAAATAAAATACAATATTACTGCATCAACCAATCCGATGATTTCTTCACATCTTACAGTATTTGTAGAGATTGTTGACTATGGATTGTTATAGACACCTTTGACTCTGTTACCCACCTCCTCCATCCTTATGAGGAAGCAATCGATGAAGTCACGGGGGCAGTTCTCATCCAAAGTGGCTCTACGGTCATTCACCATATCCTTAACAAATTGTTTCAAGTTATTCATGAATCTGAGCATCTTCTGGTGTAGACCCGGAATGTAGGACATTATGGTTGGGCTTATGGCAATTATCTAATTTGAGAAAAAAAAATTAACGGAAATTTTTTTTTTTGTTATGTATATATAAAATATGTTAATGTTTCATTGATTTTAAAGGGAATGTTTGGCCATTTTTTTATTATTTATAAAACCATTTTTTTCTAACCTGTTTTTATTTTCTGATTGTGGATTTTTTTTTTTATCTAAGGAGGTGTTATCTTCTGTTCTAACCTTGTCTGTGATGTAAATGAGGTGACTGCTGCAAAGAAAACCCCAAAAGAATTGTCCAGTGTCAGGCTATAGGTTTTCTGGTGACACATTCCCTGTCCACCATTAAGAAAAAAAAAAAAATTGGCATTGCTTCAGTGCATGTAAATTAAAAAAAATGTCTGCAATTCCTATACATAGCTAAAGGTCTTCAAACTACAAACAAACCTTGTGTAGTGCAATCCTGCAGCCATACTCACTATAACTTGCCCCAATTATTTGCTAAGCTACCAAATATTTGTTAGAAGTAGGAGACAGATGGAAGAGATCGTGACTGCAGGATCAGACTACACAGGGTTTGTTTGTAGTCTGTAACCATGGAGACACACAGCTAAAGATGTCAAAGGTAGTTTTGTAAATCCATAATAATTGCATTGGACCCAAATACATTTACATATTTATAATATTTACCATCGCTGAACGGCTGCTGAACATCTCGGAAAGATCGTGAATATATGACATGAGAGCCAAGAACTTTTCGTCTTCATAGTCAAATCTTTCACCAAACACAACAGAGCAGATGACATTGGAGACAGCGAGTCTCAGCATATATTCTGGGTTGATAGGAGTCTCTGTAAATATAAAAGGGTGGTCAGTCATTACTTTTTAGGGGTTTTCCAGGACTTATCCAAAAGATAAGTCATCAATATCAGATCAATGGTTGTCCACCACCCAGCACGACCACCAATTATCTGAATGAAGAGACCAGAGCATTGGGAAGAGCACTGCAGTCTCTACACTACTTACAAAGCACAGAGCCATAAATTGTATAGTGGCTGTGCTTGGTACTACAACTCAGCCCCATTCACTTGAATGGGACCAAGCTGCAAACAGGTTGTATGACCAAACATGACATCACATGGCCTGTGACACAGATCTGTGAGGTTCCCAGGTGTCAGATCTCCTTCCACCTATCTTAAGGATAGGCCTTCAATAGCTTAGTCCTGGAAAATCTCTTTAAGCTATAAAAAATAATACAATGTGAAAGTAAAGACCATGGTAAAGATTAAAGTAAAGACTACACAGTAGGACTGCACATGTCTGCTATATATAGTTATTGAGGTTGCTGTATGCATTGACTTCATGGGCTCAGCTATTGATCTAACGTCTATGAGGGGAGCCCATCAGTCTCCCAACTGAAGATATTCAGTGGAAAAAGGATCAGGCTTGTTGGATTAAGGACAGTCCTATCTTTTACTTGTCGAGTATACATGGATATATGTATGGCCAACCATAGAGTATGACAAATATACTGGACCTCAACCCACCTTTCTCCTTCATAAATTTCTCAGCAAGACAGCGGGATTCTTCTTGGACTCTTTCTTCAATGCTCCTCTTTCCCATTCCAAAACTTCTCAAAGTTGTCAGAGTAAATCGACGAAGGATTTTCCACCTTTCTCCGCTGCTTCCAAAGACCCCTATAAGTGCAACCATAATAGAGGTAAAACTTTGATGAGACTTAGCTGGAGTGTCGGCAAAAACGTTTCTATCTTGGATTATTTATGGGCACATGTGGAGTGGAGTTTCTGCGCTCCCGGCATAGATGACCTGATCAGATCTTCTTACAAGATGACTCTTGTACTTGTCAATGGTTTGTAAACACAGAAGCATATCCAACACTCGGCTCTGTCCAATATTGCATCTCAGTCCATTTAGATAAAGAGGCATGAGTTACAATACCGGACAGAGGCGTGGCGTGGAGCAGAGTGGCGCTATATAGGGAAAAAAGCAGATTCCATTTTATTCTGAAGCAACTTTTGAAAGATTTATACTATAAACTTCTTCACGAAGATACTGAGCTATATATACTGCATAAGGAGGATCTGATATAGAGCAACCTTGAAAACTTACTATGGAAGCATGGCTACGAAGTTGGAGTTGCAGAGTCAGAGACAGTTTTGGGTGAAGTCGGAGTTGCAAAAAATTCACCAACTCTGGTTTCAAAATAAAATGGTTGATTTTTTTAACCAACTCTACTAATGTAATATGTCAGTACACAAGGACTAACCTCATAGTTTCTGTAATAGTTGTTAATTCCCTAAACTGATATTTGTGTTACATCAAAATTGAAAGACATTTGCAACATTACACATATAAAAATCAGGGCTGTGGAGTCTGAGTTGTGGAGTCGGAGTCAGGAACTATTTTGGGTGGAGTCGGAGTCAGAAAAAAGTTACTGACTTTGGCTGTAAAATAAAATGCTGAATTATTTTTAATTATATTATACAATTAGTAATATTAATTAGATGTATAACTTGTTACATATTTATGTCCATTTATTAAAAGAGTCGGAGTCAGAGTCAGATTGTGAAAAAGTAGAGGAGTTGGAGTCAGTGGTTTGGCCTTCCGACTTCACAGCCCTTATAAAATGTATGAAATCAAAAAAATTACCAGTCATAGTTGTATTAGTCATTTATGTTATCAGCTTACCAAAATCCTTAGAAAAAATTTCCCCCGAGCCAAGTTTTCTCTTATCATTAAACACGTCCCCGTGGTCCACCAACGCTTCCTTCACCGCATCATATCCAATCAGTAATATCAGCCGAATATGTCCTAGGTAGAAGGTATAGACCGGTCCGTAGGTCTCACTTAGCTAGAGAGATATGGAATAGTATATTTACTCTGCCGCCATTTTCACACGTGTATTATAGGTCTGAGCTGAATGAATATATTTAGTGATAAAGATCCTACACAAAGAGACTTTATGAATTTCCTAAGATGGGATACAAGTCCTACAATTACTTCTAATACTCTCAGAGAAATTACAGTTAGAAGGGGGGAATCCTATTTCAGGACCTCCTTATATACGTTAGAGAGCAGCTCCCTGGGAGACACAACATGTCCATGCATTAGATTCTGCCTATTCATTTCAATGGCCACCATGCTATGTTTCCTGTCCCCTGTGGGGGGTGCTGCAGGTACATTGGACACTTGGTGCTGGATTCCCCTACAAGTATCAGGTGGTTGCTGATGCTTCCAGCACTGGCACATCCTGGGATCAGTTTATTGTCATTTGATCCATCTAACATAACCTTGTTCTTCTCAGTAGACAATGCCTTTAATTTAGTGAGACTAATGTTCTTCTATACACTATACACGTATTTCTATATACTGTACATAATCCCCATAACATAGATTCATTATTACATTATCTCACTTCCTAGGCAGCATCAATCATATAAAAGGACAGCAGTGGGGGACACATACCCCCTTACCCTGTGAGTCTGTCTGCAGAATACAGGCTGCTGTCTATGGTCCTCTACATTAACCAATTCAGCAGCAGGTACAGATGGTTATTAACAGGGTTTTCCCATCTCAGTAACTTACGCCCTATCCACTGGATAGGAGGTAAGCTGCAGATCGATGGCTGTCTGACCACTTGGACTCGTAAGAATGGGGTTGTCTTGCTCCCCATTCTGAATGGCGCGGGAGGTCAAACAGGCTCGCCCAGGTCCATTCATTCCAGTGGGATGATGGGAAATAGCTGAAGTACAGGACTCACTTATCTTCAATTGTGCTATTCCTATAAACCACATGGGGGAGCACATCTGTCCGACTACTGCTCTATTCAAAACAGGGAGCGAAGCACCCCCATTATTATTATTGTCGGGGTCCTGGCGGTCAGACCCCCACCAATCTGCAACATATCCTTTATCCTACTACAAATCTGTTGTTGAAATAGCTCACAAGTTTTTCTTCTCTGCAAGTTATCCTCCATAACTTGCAGAGAAGAAAAACTTGTGAGCTATTTCAACAACAGATTTGTAGTAGAAAATCCTATGTGACCAGTGCCCTAGACAGGTAATATTGCCGATTATTGTACTTACCTTAACTACAGACCGTGGTAGTTCTGAAAGGGTGATCTGATGGATATTCCCTAGTCCGGGTAGAGGGGTAGGTCCTGGGGGTAGGTTCTTCTCTTTGACCCTACCCCACCATTTAATGAGGTATATGAGTAGAGCGACTCCAGTAGCCAGGAGAAGCGTTGCTGTAATATTCAGAGCCATCCTGTGACTACAGCGCTGTGTGTACTATGTCCTGCTGTGTATATATATATATATATATATATATATATATATATATATATATATATGACCAGGACTAGGGCGAGCTGCCAGAATACTGTCACTGAGAACAGGCTGGGTATGTTTAGAGGGCAGAGTGCAATGTACTAGAAATGCTGTGATATTTAGTATTTAAGGGGGTTTTCTGGTCCCAAAGTCAAGTCATTTGTAGCTCCCCAAGTACTTTTTTCGACCCCCCTGTCCTCCTGGTGACTGTGCCGGAAGTGTTATAGACTGTATACATCGGGCTCTGCCTGTTCACTGCATTTCCTGTGCTCGTTCCTCCAAGTATCAGAGTTCTCTGCTCTAGCAGATCTGAAGCAAGAAGAAGCAGCGTCTCTCCAGACACTGCCTGCAAGTTCTCCTCGCTCCGTCCACTACACCCATCCTGTAACCATCTGAGCACCCTCATCTCTCAGCCCTGTATTGTAGAATGAATCACTTCCCCATTCTTTACCTCCACCTCTCGCCCACCCCTCTCTTAGCACTTCCTTGTCCTACATATAAGGATCCATTCAGATTATGCTTTTTACATCCGTTTCGCATATCCATTTAAAAGAGACAAATAAACCGATGCAAAAACCAGACACAAATGGATGACCGTCCAGTTATATAGAAATCAATGTTAAAAACAAACACAGAAATATAAGGGACTCGCCTCTGGCCGTATTATTGGACGGACATGGTATGGTATACTACGTCGTTGTGTCCGACAGATAGTTGAACGGCCAACTATTTGCATTTGTTTACGCCTGTTTTTTGCATCCATTAAACAGATCTACTAATTGGATGTATAGAACACGAGCTGAATGAAACCAGAGCTGTTTTTACAATACCTGCTGCAGTTCACTAGTTATCTGGTGCACAAGGAATAAAAAATAAATAAATAAATCACATTTTTTTTTTTTGTGCAATTTGAGTTTTGCACAAAAATCTACATATTTTCCTGTTTTGCACTGCCCGTGCTACCTTCATAGCATGTTACATCATCATAAATGAGGTGCACCCTCAGCCGGTGCAGAGAATATGAAGACTATTGACTTGTCTATTTTTGAACAGTCCATTATCCATCATTGACTCAAGTCTGAGTGATCTGTGAAAAGATCTGCCCGGCAGATGCAAAAGAGCAGTGAAAAAAACAGACGTTGCATCCAATTTTTATGTCTGTTTTTATTCCGGGACGTGAATATAGTCCCTAAATCCATCCTGCTCATACTAAAGGGAGGTCTAAAAATATGGAGCCACCTGAATAAATGGAACATGGTGGTTAGGAACACCATCCTGTGTGTGGCATGTTGTTAAGGGGATGGTGGTAAGTCTGTGTGGGGCAATATCTATTACGACAGCCATTTTGAATGCTGCCATCTTGGAACCATGTGAATTTTTCAACTGGGAGGTGGTGCATGTTAAAGATGTATCAGACAGAGATACAGACACATATGTAACCAGGATGGCATTCCTAACCACTGTTTTCCATTTATTTACCACCCCTCATACCTTTGAACCACCTTGTTGTCTCCATGATAAGTAGTTTGAATCTACTCCTAGGACACAGCGCTGCCCCAAACACCAGGCCTCCTGCGCTAAACATTTATTGCATATTTTTCCTCCCATATACTTAGCTCTAATACATTTAATGCTCTCTCTATACAGTATAGAAATATATATGCAGTGGGTATTAAATAATATTGCACCTTCTTATTGGAATGGTCTTGTATGATTATTGGGCACCTCTCTTGTACGTGTCCTGTGTGTACATGCTCCTGTTCAACTGAGCACAACCAAGATTAGCTGATAGGAACTTGGATCCTTGTTAGGTCATGCTCACTATTGCCCCCCTCTGGCAGAAACTAGTAAATAGATTGAAGTGGGGGAAGGGCAGTCTTAATTTCTACTGTTTGGAGACACAGTATTGTGGGATGCGCGGGGACGGCTGACACTTGGTGGGGCGCCATTTTGCGTGTGCAGTGCTGTAAACTTAGAAGTTTGTTTAGAAGTAAAACACCTCAGAGTTATGGCAAAGAGTTTGGTATGGCTTAGAAATATGACGTATTAGGGAAGATTACATATTAGGCGGAGAATTTCTAAAGTCACTTCTGCTGACGTCTATGTTGCCTTGGTTTGCACCAAATGTAAGCCCTCATTCAGTTACGTGGATGGCAAAGGTGTAGATATTGGGGCGGATTAATTTTACGTCAGTCTTGATGTTACCTGCACCAGCAGAGGGAGCTCTTAAAGGGGTTGTCCAAGACATAGAAATGTTGGACTCTGCACCAATCTGCTGTTTCAGCCATATACAAAGCATGTGTACAGTGTAGCAGTGGCGCTAGCAACTTCAGCTTCACTCCCATTCACTTTAATAGGAGCAGAGCTGCACCTTGTATATGGCTTCTGGCAGTGAAACAACAGATCGGTGAGAGTCTGGGTATTGGACCCAAAAATGTCATCAGTATCCAAATTTGCTAGGTAGTGGACAACCCCTATAATTCACCCTCATGATGTATTAGGCGCTTCCATCCAGCGCTCAACACTTTTGGGATCCAAAGTCTAAAGATAGCAATGCATGTCTCACAATCACTGGCTAGACTTGGATGTGGAGGAAGGAATCTCCCAGTTTTAACCCTTAACCCTTGTAAAATCATACAGATTTACCTGGCTATTAACAACCCTTTCCCCAAACAAAGGGTAGAGATGGACATGCAAATGAATATTGGGGGTTGTACATACAATCACCAATATATATGGGCAGCTTTAGATATATGAAGCATGAAAAAAAAATATACTATACAACCCTCATTTTATAATGTCTACACTATAACATGCACATAGGCACGCACAGTACAGAATTTTTATCAATTCTCTTTATTTTTTTTTTTTCATTTTTATAAATATATACAAAAACAATGATCAAAAACATAGTGCAATATTATGGCCTCAGGGCCTAAACAAGCAGTAGTGAGGAGAGAATCCATACCTGTTATGTCACATATAATGGTGGAGTCCTGAACCTATAGTCAACAAGAAAGAAAATGGGGTAGTGAGGAGGAGGGGCAGCAGGTTTGACAACTCTGTGTGGATACTATTTAGTACTATCTATGGTAGAGTGTAGATAAAAATTAGTCAGGGTTGTAAGCAAAACTGTAGACAATCTCATATTGCAAAAAAGTACATAGACTTAAGGACCAAGTTGGAGGTCCGTCCATCTTAGCTAGTTCTGAAGGCTTCCAAGTCTCTAATTTGGGTCTGTTATTAGACTTTCATGCTAACTGCTGCGATCAACCAGGTAGGAAGATCATGTCCCATTGGTGTTAAGGAGGGTGTGAGAGCCCATAGGAGCACCAGCTTTGAGTTGAGAGAAATATCGATAGAGCAAACATAGTGGATTCTATCCTGAACCTGGTCCCAGAAAGGCCTCAAACTTGGGCCGGTGAACCAGATGTGGAAGAGAAAGTCTGGGGCATCAAAGATCCCCAGCAGATGTTAGATTGTGTCTACTCTATTCAGAAATGTTGGTATTTATTTCCACCTAATTTTCCAGAAGGCACGCAAGTGCTGAAGCCATGAGAAGATGCGTGAAGGTGTAGGAGAGCTTCTTATCTGTAAACATGATCCCAAGCTCCAATAAATGAAGGTCTAATAAGTGCTAGTAAGTCTAGAAGTTCTTTGTACAAAGGAGTTTGGTTGGTGGCTTAGGGAGAAGGAGAAAAGCCTCCAACCAATGGAAGACGTATTATCATGCTCAAAGCTCAACATTGTGGCATAACGAAGTCCTCAGCAATATCAGTACAGAATATTAAATAAAGAAAAGTGCATGGAATTTTGTGGAAACAAGTCTATTCTATTGTTTTCTTTTTTCAATCAATCTCCTTTAAGTTTAGAGTCGTCTTCTTTTCTTGTGAAGATGAGAACCTCCAGGTTTCTTTTTTGAATTTTGTCTCCAACTCAAAATCGAGGGATAACTTTCATCTGGTATGGACGAGGTCTTGAAGCATTAGTGTTGGGCTCTGGTCTTATGCTCAGATGGTTTCTGTCTTCAGTGGGCTCCAAGGTAAACTTTTGCAATGTAGTAGTTAGAAAGAGGAAGATCTCCATGCGAGCCAGACCTTCTCCCAAGCACATACGTTTGCCTGAGAAGAAAAAATGAACATACATAATAAAAAGTGAAGTTAAATTTGAAGGGGTTGTCAATTTTAGAAAATCCATTTTTAATTGGCCTTTACGACGTGTCCAAGTAAATAGAGGAGGAAGCCCCCTGTTAATCCAGAAACATTTTTATGTACAGTGCCTTGTAAAAGTATTTACCCTCAAGGTGTTTTTCCTGCTTGTTGTATTACAACCAAATATTAGTGTAGATTTTAATTAAGATTTTATATAATAGGGCTCCTCACTGTTGAGTGCAGCATCTAAAGGGTTAAATGCCTGGGATCGGCAATCCCAGGCATTAGGAGCAGATTCCCGGCTGTGAGTACACAAATGGGCACCTTCAATATTCCGATGCAAATAACATAGAAAGTCAATTACATTGAAATAAGGCCCTTTAGTGACCAAAGTGAGTAAAGGGAAAATATTTACATGTTTTGGAACAGTTTAGTCAAAGTCCGGTTCTCCGACCAATTGAGAATCTGTGATATGACTTGATGGAGCTGCCATTACCAGTGATGAATGGCCATTGATGGATTCATGTGTATTGTATGTATATATTATATGTTCAGGTACAGGAGGACATGAATTGCCATAATGTCTCAGTGTTACTTGAAGTTTATCATAAAACTGTGATCTTAACTCAATAAGTTATAAAAGTAGAAACAAGTTTAAAGATAAGTTTAGATTTGTTACATGAATATTGTCCAATACTCTTCAATCAAAGCCTCAAAGCCACCTTATATACAGTATACAAAGCATTCATATCGGATTATTGGATATATTGTTATTGTCCTACAACAGTTGTCATGACCCGCTCTACTATGAACAATAGCTCAGGCCTATTGTTAGATCCACCATTTGTAGCCATAATTGCCGAAGAAAACAGTAGCCAATGTTCTGAAGTGTTTTATTTTAGTATAGTATATTAATGCATTGGGGGGGGGGGGGATTTATTAAGATTGGCATTGCATATGTCAGTCTTAACAAAGGCTCTGTTTGTCGCTATCTGTGCCTGAACTACCAAGAGGATCGGCCTCTTAATAAATCAGTCCACATCCGTGCATCAGAATGGAAATCTGTGACAATCTGGGACTGGTGTAGGTTTCCTTTATAACTCTTGCCAGTTTTTTGGCATAATTTATGATAAATATGTTGGGCCCATCCTGATCAGCTTTATCAGAAAGTGGCAAGTGATGCACAGAACATGCCAAAGAAGCGCCACAAGTGAGGGCTTCATTACACATTATCACCCATCTATACCAGAAAACTTCCACAAAAATTACCCCAAATGTTTATATATAGATAAGTAAGGATTGAGGAATCCGATGTCCTATCATATTATATTTTTGATCTTTCTAATCCCAGCCTAAAGTCATCACCCAGATCAAATAGGAAGTCCTCAACATATATTCAGATACCAAACCCCAGGTTTACATGGAGCTCAACTTCAGACATAGTTTAAGTAATAAATCCATACCTATGGAGAATGGTATAAAAGCATCACTTTTCTTAATGCAACCAGTCTCATCCAGAAAGCGTCCGGGATCAAACTCATCCGGGTTCTTGAAATATTTGGGGTCTTTCAGGACAGAAGTCAGAAGTGGAAACACCAAGGTGCCCTGAAAGAAAATGTAAAAAAATATTTAAATTAAAAAAAAAAAAAAAAGAAAACTTAAAAGTCAGGTCTGGTTGGTGGCTGAAGAATTAAAGAATTTACTGGAGTACATATATCAATACTGTCTATCTTTGCACTGTCTTAAACTAAGAATCCCATTCATAGTTTTAGACATATTTATGAACTTGTCATACGGACCTTCATAAATATGGAGAGTTTCTAGAAGTACTTAATCCTGGCTCATCATGAGACAGATATTTGGCACAAAAACGGAGACAAAATCTGTAGACAAAAATCTTAACTTGCAGTCTGTAAGGAACAAATATTTGCCACACACAAAACATAAGCAGACACAAATCATCCCTCGCTCATTGAAACAAATATGTGGAGCACGACAGGAATTTTTGGTGCAAGTAAATTGTCATAAATTCTTTACACCATTTTAAACTTGGTCTACATTACACAAGAAAATCTGCGCCATATTTGTTCTTTTCTGTTTCAAAAATGTGTCGTAAATTTAGACACTTCTAAATCTCTCCCATTGTAAACCACGTCCATTCTGAGACACATTTTTCAAAAATGTCTAGCCTGTCGTATTTTTATTTTCTTTCTGGTGCGCACAGTTCATAAATTCCAAATTGTAAATGTGAATTTTGGCGCAAATGTATACAGAAAAGTGTTGGACTTGGATTGATAAATGTGCCCAACTGTGTATACCGTGACGCAGCACAGGCTGGATACAGCACAATAAATATCTCATGTATACTGAGTAGCACAGAAGTGCAACATACAGTAAAGGCAGAGATCCTACACTATACATTACACCCCGCACTACATTATATAGCACAGAAGTATAACATACAGTAGAGGCAGAGATCCTACACTATACATTACACCCTGCACTACATTATATAGCACAGAAGTACAACATACAGTAAAGACAGAGATCCTACACTATACATTACACCCCGCACTACATTATATAGCACAGAAGTACAATATACAGTAGAGGCAGAGATCCTACACTATACATTACACCCTGCACTACATTATATAGCACAGAAGTACAATATACAGTAAGGCAGAGATCCTACACTATACATTACACCCTGCACTACATTATATAGCACAGAAGTACAATATACAGTAGAGGCAGAGATCCTACACTATACATTACACCCTGCACTACATTATATAGCACAGAAGTACAACATACAGTAAAGACAGAGATCCTACACTATACATTACACCCCGCACTACATTATATAGCACAGAAGTGCAATATACAGTAAATGCAGAGATCCTACACTATACATTACACCCTACACTACATTATATAGCACAGAAGTACAATATACAGTAAGGCAGAGATCCTACACTATACATTACACCCTACACTACATTATATAGCACAGAAGTACAATATACAGTAAGGCAGAGATCCTACACTATACATTACACCCTGCACTACATTATATAGCACAGAAGTATAACATACAGTAAAGGCAGAGATCCAACACTATACATTACACCCTGCACTACATTATATAGCACAGAAGTACAATATACAGTAAAGGCAGAGATCCTACACTATACATTACACCCTACACTACATTATATAGCACAGAAGTACAACCTACAGTAAAGGCAGAGATCCTACACTATACATTACACCCCGCACTACATTATATAGCACAGAAGTACAACATACAGTAAAGGCAGAGATCCTACACTATACATTACACCCCACACTACATTATATAGCACAGAAGTACAATATACAGTAAAGGCAGAGATCCTACACTATACATTACACCCCGCACTACATTATATAGCACAGAAGTACAATATACAGTAAAGGCAGAGATCCTACACTATACATTACACCCTGCACTACATTATATAGCACAGAAGTACAATATACAGCAAAGGCAGAGATCCTACACTATACATTACACTCTGCACTACATTATAGCACAGAAGTACAATATACAGTAAAGGCAGAGATCCTACACTATACATTACACCCTGTACTAAATTATATAGCACAGAAGTACAATATACAGTAAAGGCAGAGATCCTACACCATACATTACACCCTGTACTACATTATATAGCACAGAAGTACAATATACAGTACAGGCAGAGATCCTACACTATACATTACACCCTGCACTACATTATATAGCACAGAAGTACAATATACAGCAAAGGCAGAGATCCTACACTATACATTACACTCTGCACTACATTATAGCACAGAAGTACAATATACAGTAAAGGCAGAGATCCTACACTATACATTACATCCTGCACTACATTATATAGCACAGAAGTACAACATACAGTAAAGGCAGAGATCCTACACTATACATTACACCCCGCACTACATTATATAGCACAGAAGTACAATATACAGTAAAGGCAGAGATCCTACACTATACATTACACCCCGCACTACATTATATAGCACAGAAGTACAATATACAGTAAAGGCAGAGATCCTACACTATACATTACACCCCACACTACATTATATAGCACAGAAGTACAATATACAGTAAAGGCAGAGATCCTACACTATACATTACACCCCGCACTACATTATATAGCACAGAAGTACAACATACAGTAAAGGCAGAGATCCTACACTATACATTACACCCCACACTACATTATATAGCACAGAAGTACAATATACAGTAAAGGCAGAGATCCTACACTATACATTACACCCCGCACTACATTATATAGCACAGAAGTACAATATACAGTAAAGGCAGAGATCCTACACTATACATTACACCCTGCACTACATTATATAGCACAGAAGTACAATATACAGCAAAGGCAGAGATCCTACACTATACATTACACTCTGCACTACATTATAGCACAGAAGTACAATATACAGTAAAGGCAGAGATCCTACACTATACATTACACCCTGTACTAAATTATATAGCACAGAAGTACAATATACAGTAAAGGCAGAGATCCTACACCATACATTACACCCTGTACTACATTATATAGCACAGAAGTACAATATACAGTACAGGCAGAGATCCTACACTATACATTACACCCTGCACTACATTATATAGCACAGAAGTACAATATACAGCAAAGGCAGAGATCCTACACTATACATTACACTCTGCACTACATTATAGCACAGAAGTACAATATACAGTAAAGGCAGAGATCCTACACTATACATTACACCCTGTACTAAATTATATAGCACAGAAGTACAATATACAGTAAAGGCAGAGATCATACACTATACATTACACCCCGCACTACATTATATAGCACAGAAGTACAACATACAGTAAAGGCAGAGATCCTACACTATACATTACACCCTGCACTACATTATATAGCACAGAAGTACAATATACAGTAAAGGCAGAGATCCTACACTATACATTACACCCTGCACTACATTATATAGCACAGAAGTACAATATACCGTACAGGCAGAGATCCTACACTATACATTACACACTGTACTACATTATATAGCACAGAAGTACAATATACAGTAAAGGCAGAGATCCTACACTATACATTACACCCTGCACTACATTATATAGCACAGAAGTACAATATACAGTAAAGGTAGAGATCCTACACTATACATTACACCCTGCACTACATTATATAGCACAGAAGTACAACATACAGTACAGGCAGAGATCCTACACTATACATTACACCCCGCACTACATTATATAGCACAGAAGTACAACATACAGTACAGGCAGAGATCCTACACTATACATTACACCCTGCACTACATTATATAGCACAGAAGTACAATATACAGTACAGGCAGAGATCCTACACTATATATTACACACTGTACTACATTATATAGCACAGAAGTACAATATACAGTAAAGGCAGAGATCCTACACTATACATTACACCCCGCACTACATTATATAGCACAGAAGTACAATATACAGTAAAGGCAGAGATCCTACACTATAAATTACATCCCGCACTACATTATATAGCACATAAGTACAATAAACAGTAAAGGCAGAGATCCTACACTATACATTACACCCTGCACTACATTATATAGCACATAAGTACAACATACAGTAAAGGCAGAGATCCTACACTATACATTACACCCCGCACCACATTATATAGCACAGAAGTACAATATACAGTAAAGGCAGAGATCCTACACTATACATTACACCCTGCACTACATTATATAGCACAGAAGTACAGCATACAGTACAGGCAGAGATCCTACACTATACATTACACCCTGCACTACATTATATAGCACAGACGTACAACATACAGTAAAGGCAGAGATCCTACACTATACATTACACCCCGCACCACATTATATAGCACAGAAGTACAATATACAGTAAAGGCAGAGATCCTACACTATACATTACACCCCGCACTACATTATATAGCACAGAAATACAACATACAGTAAAGGCAGAGATCCTACACTATACATTACACCCTGCACTACATTATATAGCACAGAAGTACAATATACAGTAAAGGCAGAGATCTTACACTATACATTACACCCCACACTACATTATATAGCACAGAAGTACAATATACAGTACAGGCAGAGATCCTACACTATACATTACACCCTGCACTACATTATATAGCACAGAAGTACAACATACAGTACAGGCAGAGATCCTACACTATACATTACACCCTGCACTACATCCACATTCTAATAAAGCTTCACACATCAAATCAAGAATACAGGTGAGTGATAACAGAGGGGGAGGGGAATCACAGGCACAGTGCTTACTGAAAGACAGACACACTGAGGGGAGAGATATCAATCCTCAGCCTTATCACTGTCCAGACATGAGTCTCTGAGCAGGCTGAAGACATCTATTTCAGGGTTCTTTCATCTCACCAGTGCAGATGATACCAGGTACTTTTTGGCTAGATGAGAGGCCCAAAAAGGGTTCAAGAGGGATGGAGATTATCACATAGGCGTAGGGAAATATAAAGGTCATGTAGGCTCCATTGGAAATTTTGGGAAAAGGTATGCAAATTAGACCTCAATGAAAAAGGAAAACTGTTCCTCTAGTTCCGCCTATATGAAGACATAACGCCGTCAGTTCATTATCGTAGAGAGCTCATTGCGTCATAACTGATTCCTATGCACATGGTCGAGTTCAGTCCGGTCCACACATGGGTTAAGGAGTTTGGAAGACCAGTATATTGTACCTTAGGAATGTGATATCCTCTGAAGGTCGCATCCTTGGTGATAGTACGGGGAGCTCCAGTAGGGACAATATCAGCAAATCTCTGGATCTCGTGGATCACGGCCTCTGTATAGGGCATCTTACTTCTGTCTTCTATTGATGGACTCTGATCTTTGCCTATTACATTGTCAATCTCTTTGTGAATTTTTGCTGTATTTTACAAAAACAGAACAAGGGACACATTTCTCAGTCTGATATTACAATATATATTTATATAACTGTATTCATAGAACAATTCCAAGTAAATGACTAAAGATTGTTTAAAGGTGTTAAATTCTTAAACCTCATACATATGGCAGAATACAACCATCCGAAATCTGTAGACCCATAAAGTGACCTCTGTAAAGTAATGGACACATATGATATTACACACTATGATGAAATGCATAAACAGAGGTGTAGATGCTCACATCAAGAATTTAGTTTTGCCTCTATATAGATCACTAGCCAGACCACACATGGAATATTGTGGACAATAAGAAGGACATAGTTAAGCTACAACATACTGGTTTTAAACTGGGGCAAATCTACCCTTCCTCTGGCACCAATCATGTATTAGAAGGGTTAATTTAGTTTTAATGCTTCTTTCACTTCAATTTTAGCTTAGTCTTGACTTGATATCATGTGGTACAGGGGTGTGAGATCACTTTCCAAACCAGTGACCATAAGATGTGCGCACATCATAGACCGTTATCTCAACTTCTGTAAAGTCCTATACATTAAGGGGGGCTGGAAGGTTTAGTGTATAATGTACTAGGCAATCGATTTCCCCAAACTGAGTTGTAAGTGCTCCTTGTTGTATGTTATATTTGACTTGCTTTTTTGTCACATACCAGTGATTTTTTTTTCTCTCACTATCCTTAGATCCCCCATAAACAAAAGTCCAGGTGAGAATTCGACCTACAACTACATGATATGATGGTTTATATTTAAAAAAAACAAACAAACAAAAAACATAAAACTGGTTATTACCTTGTATTTCTGGATATTTCAGGAGTATAAGAAGACCGTATCTCAGGGTCAAGTTTGTGGTCTCTGTTCCAGCAAAGAATAAGTCTAATATTGTCGCCTCTAGATTTACATCATGAAATTCAGTGTCTGGATTATTTTTTTCCTGAAAATTAAAAATGTAATATTATTTTACCTTCTACATAAATTATGATTTTACATGATGTTGACACAACAGAAAATACAATATGGCCTTAGTAGCCAATAGATTGATTTTTTTTCTAAATTTACTGTATATGTAAAGCTTTTTGACTATTGGTTGTTATCGGCACCTTTAAATGTGTTACCCAAAAGGGTTTTGTTTTGGTATTTTTTTATCAATTACTAACAAACCCACCTCCTCCATCCTTATGAGGAAGCAATCGATGAAGTCACGGGGACAGTTCTCATCCAGGGTGACTCTTCGATCATTCGCCATATCCTTAACAAATTGTTTCAGATTAGACATAAGTTTGATCATCGTCTGGTGAGGACCCGGGAGGTAGGACATTATGGTTGGGAATATGTTATAGAGCTAAGTTTGGGGAACAAAAAAAGTAATAGAAAAAAACATAAAAATAATATTTTTCTATTAGTTAAATGTCATATTTATTTACATTACAAACATTGATATTTCAGTCATTTTTAAACCTAAGCCCACCAATACAAAAATAAATTCTGGCATTGCTTCGGGGGAATGTTAATTAAAAAATTAGGCAATTCTGTAGATTTCCTTCCATTTTATGCCTGTAATTCCTATATAAAGTCTTCAAACTGTAAACAAGACTTGTGTGGCGTGATCCTGCCGTCATACTCACCATCATTGGTCCCCAATTGTTTGCTAAGTATGTTAATTGGAAATAGGGGACAAATGGAAGAATGACTGAAGAATCAGACTACACAGGGTTTGTTTGTAGTCTGTAACCATGGAGATACATTGCTAAAGTTGTAAACGGTAGTGCATAGAGATATGAAAACCAGTTCATAAAAAGTAGTGTTCATTACAAATTTACAAATTTCAGGCTTAGCTGAACCCAAACTTTTTGAGATTTGCCGCCCATTAATCTTCCCACTATGTAACTATGGAGACACACTGACAAAGTTGTCTAAATTAGTTGAACCATGATAATCACATTGCGCCTATATACATTTTACATATTGTGTAATATTTACCTGCCCTGAACGGGTGGTGAACAGCTGGGAAAGTTCATGAATATATGACATGAGAGCCAAGAACTTTTCATCTTCATAGTCAAATCTTTCACCAAACACAATAGAGCAGATGACATTGGAGACAGCGAGTCTCAGCATATATTCTGGGTTGATAGAACTGTCTGTAAATGTCAAGAAATGGTCAGTCATTACTAATCATCTCTGCAAGCTCATATTTGTACATCCTGTAGCTGCAGGAACCCAGAGGACCCAGATGAGCCCTGCAGTGTAGCCCAGAAGGCTGGATTGTAATGTATTGTAATGCATTAGTCCCAGTTACAGGGTAAATCAGCAGTAAAAAAAAAAAAAAAATGGTAAAATGTCCGCAAAGGTCTATTATGGGGGGAAGACTGTATAATAAATAAACAAACAATAAATGCATAAATAAAGTCACTCTGGGTTAATAGGAGTATCTGTCAGTAAATATAGAAAGGTGGTCAGTCATTACTTTGACTGAGTTTTCTGGGACAAAGGTAGTCATGTAGTAATGGTGGTCATCAATATCACATAGGTGGTTGTCCAACACCCAACACACCCACTCTGTTTGTAGAGACTGCAGTGTTTGGTGGAGTACTGTGGCCATGTGACCAATGGATGTGATGTCATATGGTTTGTATAACTGTTCTATGGGGGTTCTGTGCTTCAGACCCCCGCCTTTCTATCCTAAGGATAGGCCATCAATATTTTAGTCCTGGAATTCCACTTTAGGTATACAAAATAATACAAAGTAAAGACCATGGTAAAGATGACTACATAGTAAGTCTTTAGATGTCTGGTATGTGAGTTTACTAAGTTTATTAAGAGCTGCTGTATGCATTCACCTCATGGACACTAATGTCTATGAGGGCAGCCCATCAGTCTCCCAGTCTTAGACATTAGGGGAAAAAAGGATCAAGCATATTGGATTACATACTGTCCAACCATTGTTCACCCAAATCGAGTATGTCTGTTCATGGTTATATCTGGATACATGGATGTTGTTCACCAGGTAGTTCATATATATATATATATATATATATATATATATATATATATATATATATATATATATATATATATATATATATATATATGTCCAGCCTTGAAGCACAATAAATATTTTGGACCTTAACCCACCTTTGTCGTTCATAAATTTCTCAGCGAGACAGCGGGCTTCTTCTTGGACTCTTTCTTTAATGCTCTTCTTTCCCATTCCAAAACTTCTTAAAGTTGTCAGAGTAAATCGACGAAGGATTTTCCACCTTTCTCCGCTGCTTCCAAAGACCCCTGTAAGTGCAGCCAGCTTTAGACTTGCGTGACTTGTGCCATGTCTGTATAGCAGTAGAAATAATGCCTTGAAGAGACTTTTAAAGGAGAGCATAGGGGCCTGTGGAGCGTAGCTCCGTGCACCTGGGGTAGATGAACTAATAAAATCTTTTTAGAAGTTTTCTCTTATCAAGTACTAGTCAATGGTTTATAAACATCAAAATATATCCAATACTGATGTCTAATATTGTGTCTCTGTACCCTTCAGATAAATGGGTTTAAGCTGCAATACCAGACAAAGGCCAGGGAAAAGAATGGCACCGATTTGGAGAAAGAAAGTAGACTCCATTCTATTCTCAGGCTACATTTATAAAGATTTATTCACTAAACCTCTTTACCAAGATACCGTACTGTAGATATTAGGCAAGGAGGGCGTCAGATATAGAGCAACCTAGATAGCAGATTACATAAGGACTAAACATATACACTCACTGAGAAAAAAAAAAAGGATGCACCAAGAAGGAGTTTTTGGAACGGAATGAAACGATTTTATCTAAATATATCTTGTATGCAGGCGAAGGAATTGAAGGAAGTGTGAAGGAAGAGACATTCCTTGGAAACCTCTGCTGTGTGAGCGTTATCATGTGGGCGAGCATTATCCTGCTGAAAAATTCTAGGCTGAAGCCCTGTCATGAGAGACAACACATGTGGCTGTGTCAGGATGTCCTGTACATACCACTGAGCTGTTAGTGGCCCTTGAATGACGACTAGTGGTGACCGACTGTCCTACGTGATGGCCCCCATCACTACACCAGCAGGGGGCAGTGTGTCACTCCACAGCAAAGGCAGGATCGAAAGTGCTCACCACAAAGCTTTAATACTTTAACCTGACCATTGTCCGACCCCAAACATAACTTGGATTGAAAAAGGTACAGTCCCAATCTATAGAAGTCCAGGTGTCTTGTTCACAACACTACTGCAAACTACTTCATATAGAAATGATAGAAAATAACCAGTTATTGTTATTTTAGTCATTTACATTATCAGCTTACCAAACTCCTTAGAAAATATTTCCCCTGTGCCCAGTTCTCCTTTATCATGAAACACATCGCCGTAGTCCACCAACGCTTCCTTCACCGCATCGTATCCAATCAGTACTAGCATCCGAAGGTTTGCTATGTAGATAATATAGACCGGTCCGTACGTCTCACTCAGCTAGAGAGAGAAAATATAATAAAATAATGTATTTATACTGCGGCCATTTTCATACAAGTGTATTGTAGGTGTGAGCAGGAAGAAAATCCCTTTAGATGAGGATCTTATACAATGAGAAAGTTACAACCAAAGGGGTGATGTCACAAAGAATATTACAGTCTATCTATAGGATAGAGGATAAATATCTAATCAGTGGGGGCCTGACCAATACTGATCCTGAGAACAGGGGAGTTTTAACCCTATTTTGCATTCACAACAGGGGTAATAGAAGGAGGGGGGACCTATTTCAGGACTCCAATATACAGGAGCATCTCATTAAATTAGAATATATTTGAAACATTTATTTCTTTCAGTAATTACATTAAAAAAGTAACCTCCTATATTTTCTAGATTCTTTACACACAGAGTCTTCTATTTCAAGTGTTTTATTTCTGTAAATGTTGATTATGGATTACAGGTAATGAAAACCCAAATCTAAGAAAATGAGAATATTGTAAGTTCAGTCCAGTCTTGTAAATTCAGTGTCACCTGCCAAGGTTTCCTAAGCCTTTAAATGGTCCCTCGGTCTGGTTCAGTAGGACACACAATCATGGAAGACGCTGATTATGGATTGTATTACTGAATGACTGAAATGAATGAACGTTTCAAAGATATTCTAATTTATTGAGATGCACCTGTACTTGTTACAGAGCAGAGCGACTCTCTAGAAGACAACAGGTTTCTGCGTTAGATTTATCCTATTAATTTCAGCAACGACCCTGTAATGCTTCCTGTCCCCTGTGGGGGTGCTGCAGGTACATTGGACACTCGGTGCTGGATTCCCCTACACGTATCAGGTGGTTGCTGATGGTTCCAGCACTGGCACATCCTGGGATCAGCTTATTGTCATGTGATCCATCTAACATAACCTTGTTCTTCTCAGTAGACAACATCTTTCATTTTTCACAGTGAAACTAATGTTCTTCTATAATAATAATAATAATAATAATAATAATAATCCTTTAATAGTCCCACCATGGGTTCTATCCTCTATACACATAATTCTATATACTGTACATAATCCCCATAATAAAACATTCATCATCCCATTATCTTCCTTCCAAGACAAAATCAATCCCATAAAAGAACAGCAGAGGGGGAACAAATATCCCTCTTACCCTGTGAGTCTGTCAGCAGAATACAGGCTGCTGTCTATGGTCCTCTACCTTAACCATTTGATCAGCAGGTACAGACGGTTTTGAGTTTTGCTCCCCGTTCTGAATGGTGGGGAGGTCATACAGGCTTACCCAGGTCCATTCATTTCTGGTGGGCAATTGAAGATAGCTGAAGTATAGTGCTCAAATGAGCCAAGGAGGTTGGTGCTTGTGTCTGACCACTGCTCCATAAAACTCACCTGTCCTTGTAGTTAAGGGGGTTCCAGCAGTTGGACTTCCTCCCATCTGTAATTTATCCTCTATCCTGTGGATATGGGATATGCTGCTGAAAAGGAAAACCCCTTTAAATATCCTGCATATGAAGAGGGACTTGTAGAGCAGCTGCGGGAACTATGAATTCCCCTAAAGCTTCCCTTGTGTATTACTGGATCACCCCGACTTGTGAGCAATTTCAACTACAAATTTGTAGTAGCAACTCCTATGTGACCAGTGCCCTAATAAAGGTAACATTGCAGGTCTTTGTACAGTACTTACCTTAACTAAAGACTGAGGTAGTTCTGTGGAGTTGACCTGCAGCATATTCCCCAGGCCAGGTAGAGGGGTAGGTCCTGGGGGTAGGTTCTTCTGTTTCACCCCACCCCACCATTTAATGAGGTATATGAGTAGGGCGACTCCTGTAGCCAGGAGAAGGGTTGCTGCAATATTCAGAGCCATCTTGTGACTACAGCGCTGTGTGCACTATGTCCTGCTGCTGTATATATATATATGACCAGGACTAGGGCGAGCTTCCAACATGCAGACGCTGAGAACAGGTTGGGTGTGTTTAGAGGGCAGAGTTCACTGCCTGTTCACAACATTTCCTGTGCTCTTTTGCTCTTTCCTAAAAGTATCAGAGCTCTCTTCTCTAGGAGACCTAAAAAGAGAAGACGCGTCTCTTCAGACAGTCCCTGCAAATCCTCTTAGCTCTTCCTACTCCACCCCTTAGCTAACCAAAGTCATCTTTACACTCTCAAGCCCTCTGCAGCCCTACCTCTCTATAGCGCACTCCTACTTTCCGGCTTCTCATAGCTCCTCCACCCATCATGTAACCAGAGCCATCTCAGCACTCTCATAATCCATCCAGCCCTATGTTTTACAATAGTGGGTTTTTTTTATCATTTTTAAGAATACAGAAAAACACAAAAAAACACAAACATTTAAATCACCCCCTTTTTTCCCTAGGTCAAATATGAAAATAATAATAAAAAAAAACACATTAGGTATCTGCGTGTCTGAAAATGCCGAAATTATTAAAATCTAAAAATATTTATCGCATAAAGTAAATGAGCAGAGGGAAAATAAATTTAAATGATTGAATCATTGTTTTTTTTTTACCACTTTGCCTCCTAAAAAAAACTGCTCAAAAAAAAAAGTAAGACCCCACGTTGCGGAACGCAGCTAAAAAACGCTGTGGAAAAAACCGCAGCGGAAATACGTTGTGTTTTTTTTTCCGCAGCATTTTTCATTGTTTGTTTTTTTTTTTGCTGCGTTTTTTGCATTTTTTTTACTCTATTAGACTAAGGCCCCACTTAGTGTTCCGCAGCAAAAAAGTGATGCGGGAAAAACCGCAGCGGCAACACATTTCAGTTTTCCCTGCAGCTCTTTTAACAGAAAGTCTGCAGAGGTTTCCTTGGCGGACTTTCTGCTTTCATTGTACCTATAGGGAAACCGTCGGCGTATCCATAGGTATAATTGACATGCTGCGATTTCCAAAACTGAAACGGTTTTGGAAATCACCGCGTGTCCACAACGCGTATTTTCCCGCACTTTGGGGATGGGATTCGTTAGACTGTAAAACGTTCCTTTTTTTTCTGCGGCATTTACACCAAGGGCAAACCATAGTGTTTACACCGTGTGGGGCCCCAGCCTTAAATCTATAGGGAAAATGCTTGCGTTTCCACAGGTAAAATTGATACGCTTTTCCACAGCATTATTTTCCCACAATGTGTGGATGGGATTAGCCAGAATCTCATTCACTTTGCTGGTAATGTAAAACGCAGTGTTTTTTTCTGCTGGAGTAATGCAGCGGATGTCTAGATGACCTGTAAAAAGAAATATGAAAAATTTACAGGTGTCACACAACGGTGACGCAAATAAATTTTTTGCATTAAAACATGAAAAATACAACTTGAGGCTGAAGAAAATCTGCTTGTCTCCTGCAGGGGAAGATCTTTTCCTGTCTGCTAATTCCACACTTGACATTGGCTCAAAAATGTTGCAACAAAAACAGCTTTTCTGCAACCTGTGGCCTCGGCCTTATTTTGGCATTGCTGTGATTTGTAAGTATGTGAGCCAGAGGGCGCTGTTGAGCGACCCAGGCCATACCAGAAAAGGCTCTCAGCCACGCCTTTGGGTGGTGGTGTGTAACTCCAGAGGGCTGGAGTATCCTGCACAGAGCAGGAAATGGTGGACCCAACTGGACAGATAGACGGTCTGTGTCAGCAGGGCTGAGGTCCACCGGAGACTCTTTGCTAGAGCTGAGCAAGAGTCAGGCTAGTGAGGGGCTCTATAAGTGAGTTAGGGCCCTAACGGCGGCCTAGGTTTTGTTTGTTGTTTTGTTATGTTGCCCTTAAGCTGTAATAAAGCCACTTTGTTTTAAATTGGCACCTTCTGAACGCTGTCTCACCGGTGCCCAGTACCACGAACCACCGCTGTTGGGACCAGGAAAAGCCACCATTTGAGTCTAAATTCCCCAAGCTGTCACAGATTGTACAGACCTTCAGGACACAGACGTGTCATTTATTTTATCCTTATTATTAAAATTGTAAGACATTTGCACAAATGCGATTTTTTCCAATTACACTCCATTCAGATTTTTTTCCTAATTTCCTAGTACATTGTAAGGAATATTAAAAGGTGCCATTAGGAAGTACAATTTGTCAAAATAAGCTCTTAGGAAGGGAATCTAATATACATGCAAGGGGCGAAGCGGATGGAGTGGCCCCTGTGAAAAGCATTGCTCTGTCCAAGTGGAGCTCTTTTGATAGCTGTGCACCCCTCTTGTATACACTGCCTCTGTGTATCTGGTTGTTCCGTTCTATGTGCGGTTTTGTTACTAGGCTTAGCTGATAGGATCTGATGACTCTTCTCCAGTCATGCTCACTACTACCCTCTGGAGAGAGGGGGCGAAGCCGAGCACTGTCAACTGCTGCTGTTCGGATACTTTGGAGACAGAGGAGAGAAGGAGGAAGCGCGACCATCTGGTGAGGCCACAGTTTGTGTTTGCAGGGCTATAAACACAGGAAATGAAAGCTTTGCACTGACATCTTTGTCTATGAGCCTAACCTGTATAGATTTAGAACTAAAGGTTTGATCTGATTTTCCTGGTAGAAAAGTACAGAAAACTGGAGAAAAAAGGGGGTGGGCGGCCGGCGGCCCCCCCGGGGGGGCCCCCCCCCCACAGGGGGGCCCCCTCCCCCCGGAAAATTGGGGGGGGGGGGGGGGGGGAGGAGGAAAAAAGGGGGAAAAATATGGGGGGGGGGGGGGTGGGGGGCCGCCCACCCTTTTCTAAAGGGACCCCCCCCCAAAACTGCCCCTTAAACGGGGGGGGGCCCTCTCCCCCCCCCCTCGGGGGGGGCCCGGGTTTTTTCCACCCCCCCCCCCCCCCCTTCTTTTTTCCCCCCCGTTTTTTTTTTTGGTGGGGTGGGGGGCGGCGGGGGGGGGGGAGGGGAAAGGGGGGGGAGAAGGCGGCGGAGTGGGTGTGGTTGGGTTGGTGGTGTTTTTGTTTTCTTCCTTCCCTCCCAGGCCCTGGATGGCACTGTGATGAAGGGTTCTCATTTCTGTCTCTGTCCCCTTCCCATATAGACTGTAGGTCTTTGGGGGGGGGGCCCCTTTCCCCCTTTTGGGGGGGGTGGTTTTTGTTTTTTTTAATCTAATTCTTTTGTTTTTGTGGACCATCACGTGGGGTAAATATTTTTTATTTTTTAGAATTTGGACCTTTTCCCCCTTCCCTGGGGATGCCTAATGTGTATATATTTATATTATTATTTTTACATTATCTAGAGAAAAGGAATTTAATTTTTGCATTCTTTATTAATTTCTTTTAAAAAACTTTTTTTAGCATCCTTTGTTACTTTTATTTTTAGACTCCCCCCGTCCCCCCCCCCATGGAACTTAAACCCTTAGAGGATTGGATCATTCATACAATATACTGCACTCAGGTATTGCATGATAAAGATAATGCATTTATTGAGACAATCCACAGATAATCACATGACACAAGAAAAAAATATAAAAAATATACCGTGCACTGTACTATTCACTATTGTCTTGGTCAGGAAACATGGAGCTGGTGCAGCTATGGAAACTTGTAATAGGTGATAAGCTATAAAAAGTGATTGTAAAATATAAGGCTGGATGTGTGATAAGAATACTAATA
This sequence comes from Leptodactylus fallax, assembly GCA_947044405.1. Lineage (NCBI taxonomy): Eukaryota > Metazoa > Chordata > Amphibia > Anura > Leptodactylidae > Leptodactylus > Leptodactylus fallax. The sequence continues at coordinate 1,625,706 of CAMRHE010000327.1, forward strand.
TGGTTGAGCGGGCGTAGCTAGGAGAAACAGGAAAGTAAAGAGAGTCCTATAGAGAGACTCCAGAGGGTATGAGAGTGCACCGATAACTCTGGTTAGCCAAGAGGTGGAGTAGGCAGAGCTAAGAAAACTTGCAAGGGAGTGTCTGGAGAGGAGCCTCTGCCTTCAGAGCTGCTGCTTATACTTGTAAGAAAGAGCACAGGAATTGCTATGAACAAGCAGAGAACTCTGCCCTCTAAACACACCCAGCCTGTTCTCAGCGACTGCATTCTGGCAGCTCGCCCTAGTCCTGGTCATATATAAATACAGGAGGACATAGTACACACAACGCTGTGGTCACAGGATGGCTCTGAATATTGGAGCAACGCTTCTCCTGGCTACTGGAGTCGCTCTACTCATATACCTCATTAAATGGTGGAGTGGGATCAAACATAGGAACCTACCCCCAGGACCTACCCCTCTACCCGGCCTGGGGAATATCCTTCAGATCAGCACCTCAGAACTACCACAGTCTTTACTTAAGGTATGTACCATACAATGATCTGCAATGTTACCGTTAACAGTGCACTGGTCATATAGGAGATCCTACTAAAAATCTGTCGAAATGTCAGGGTGATCCAGTAATACACAAAGGAAGTTTTAGGGGATTCATATTAGCAACTTATTCCATGTCCACAAGATAAGGGATATGTTGTAGAACAGTGGGGGGTATGACTGCTGGGAACCCCGAGATAACAAGTATTTGGTTGGACACCCCAGTATTTCCCACTTGGTTAATTTCAATGGGACTACTGAAGATAGCTAAGCACTATACTTCACTATCCTATCTACGGCGCTCCCATTGAACTGAATGGAGTGGGGCACAACTGTCTGATAACTGTACCATTCAGAATAGGGAGCAAAACACTCCTGTTCTCATGATCATTGGGGATGGCGGTGGTCAGACCACATTTATTTGCAATTTATCTCCTATCCTTTGGATAGGGCATAATTTACTGAAATGGGAAAACCCATTAATAACAGTCTGTGCTCAATTGGTTAATGTAGAGGACAGTAAACAGCAGCCTGTATTCTGCTGACACTCACGGACTAAGAGGAAGAACTGATGTCCCACTGCTGTGCTGTTAGAGGACTGATGAATGCATATTATGGGATAGTATATGGTGTATACTGGATGGAAGAACATTAGTTTCACTATGAAAAATGAAAGGCGTTGTCTACTGAGAAGAACAAGGTTATGTTAGATGGATCACATGACAATAAGCTGATCCCAGGATGTGCCAGTGCTGGAACCATCAGCAACCACGTGATATGCCCAACAGAGGCCCCCAGTATTATAGGACCCAGTGCAAGTGCACCGTTGGCCCTATGGTTAAAGTGGCCCTGCCTGCAGCACTGCAATAGGCATGTGTGAACATGGCCACCATGCACTATTTTATGATGTTTCTTTCTCTCTCTCTAGCTGAGTGAGACTTACGGACCGGTCTATACCATCTACATAGCAAAGCTTCGGATAGTAATACTGACTGGATACGATGCGGTGAAGGAGGCGTTGGTGGACCGTGGCGACGTGTTTAGTGATAGAGGAGACTTAGGAGCGGGCGAGATTTTATCTAAGGAGTTTGGTAAGCTGATAATATAAAGGACTAAAATAACAAAAACTGCTAATTTTATATTATTTCAGTGTGAAGTTTTAATGTGTATAATGCAGCACAAATATCAGTTTATTGTATTTATGACTATTCCAGACGCTCTCAGGTTAGTCCTTATAGAATATGTTTTCAAGGTTCTCCTATATCAGCTGCCCTGACCCTCCTTACCCAGTATGTACAGTGCAGTATCCTGATAAAGGGGTTTAGTGAATTTCCTCTTTCCACTTTGCCACACACTCAGCACCATAATAGTACAGCATCGGGGCTCTGCATGCTACATTGCTTTTTGGGTCCAGCTGTGTTTTATAGCCATGACCTGGGACTAGCTGTAGGAGAAGTAAAATACTTTGACTCCAGCAGAATAACCTTTTGCTATTGCTCATGGCATCTGCATGGTTAGGGTGTGGAGACATCCCTTCTTTCAACCCCTTGGGCCCCTCCGTGTTGGGATCATGTGGTTCCAAGGGATTGCCATGGCAGCCAAGAGGCCAATCAATGGCCTCCAAGAAGCCTTTCCTTATTACCCATAGGAAGTGAATGTACAATATACTGCAATAACAAAGCATTGAATTATATTATACAGGGGATCAAGCAATTCCAGATTCAAGTTCTCCTCGAGACAGTAAAAAAATTAAAGTAAAGTAAAATGAATAAGGTAAACAAAAAATGAATAAACGTGCCAGATATTGCCATGTGTGCAGAAGTCCAAACTATCGAAAAATAATGTTACCTATCCTGTATGGTGACTGCCATCAAAAAGTTAAAAATACCACAATGTGCAAACTAATGGTGCCAATAAAAACTACAACCTGCTTCAATTGTTTTGTATGAGGACAGAATACCCTCCCAGAGCTGTTGCTTAGATGTGAACTGCCTCCCGCCATCATAGACACTCCTTTTGATGATGCTCCAGAGGTTCTCAATGGGGTTGAGGTCAGGGGAGCATGGGGGCCACACCATAAGTTTGTCCTCTTTTATGCCCATAGCAGCCAGAGATGCAGATGTGTTATTTGCAGCATGAGACGGTGCATTATCATGCATGAAAATGATCTTTCTGCGGAATGCATGGTTCTTCTTCTTGAACCATGGCAGGAAGTGCTGTTTGAGAAACTCCACATACATTATGGAGTTGATCTTACCCCTTCAGGGATCCTAAAGGGGCCGACAATCTCTCTCCCCATGATTCCAGCCCAAAACATTAATCCACCTCCTCCTTGTTGGCGCCGTAGCCGTGTTTGCATGGGGTGTCCATCAACAAGCCATCCTCCACTCCATCCATCTGGACCATCGAGCGTTGCACGGCCCTCATCGGTGAACAAAACAGTTTTGAAGTCAGTCTTCATGTATTGTTTGGCCCACTGGAGCCGTTTCTGCTTGTGTGCAATGAATAGAGGAGGTCGACAGGATGGCTTACGCATAGCTGCAAACCTCTGAAGGACCCTGCATCTTGTTGTTCGGGGGGACGTTGGAGGCACCAGCAGCTTCAAAAACTTGTCTGCTGCTATGACAAGGCATTTTTGAAGCTGCTCTTTTAACCTGACGTAATTGCCTGCTGGAAAGAGTCCTCGATTTTCCCTTATCAGCACGCACACGTGTGTGCTGTGAATCAGCTACATACTTCTTGATTGTGCGATGATCACGATGAAGTGTCTTGGCAATGTTGATTGTAGTCTTTCCTTGACCTAAACACTCCACAATTTGTTGCTTCTCAGCAGCCGACACATCCTTTTTCTTTCCCATTTTGGCTGAAAATGTAGGCTGCTTAATAATGTGGGACAGCCTTCTTAAGTAGTCTTGCCTTTAATTGGACACACCTGCCAAACTAATTAGCACAGGTGTCTGCAATTGCTTTCAGTGATATAAAGAGCCCTGACACACATCACCATCAATGAGTTTAACTGACAAACAAAAAAATTCTTACCTTATCACTCCTAAACACTTTTTGCATAATAATTTGGAACACAGTGAAATTTTATATATATATATATATATATATATACAGTCATATGAAAAAGTTTGGGCACCCCTATTAATCTTAATCATTTTTAGTTCTAAATATTTGGGTGTTTGCAAGAGCCATTTCAATTTGATATATCTAATAACTGATGGACACAGTAATATTTCAGGATTGAAATGAGGTTTATTGTACTAACAGAAAATGTGCAATATGCATTAAACCAAAATTTGACCGGTGCAAAAATTTGGGTATCCTTATCATTTTATTGATTTGAATACTCCTAACTACTTTTTACTGACTTACTGAAGCACAAAATTGTTTTTTGTAACCTCACTGAGCTTTGAACTTCATAGCCAGGTGTATCCAATCATGAGAAAAGGTATTTAAGGTGGCCAATTGCAAGTTGTTCTCCTATTTGAATCTCCTCTGAAGAGTGGCATCATGGGCTCCTCAAAACAACTCTCAAATGATCTGAAAACAAAGATTGTTCAACATAGTTGTTCAAGGGAAGGATACAAAAAGTTGTCTCAGAGATTTAACCTGTCACTTTCCACTGTGAGGAACATAGTAAGGAAATGGAAGACCACAGGGACAGTTCTTGTTAAGCCCAGAAGTGGCAGGCCAAGAAAAATATCAGAAAGGCAGAGAAGAAGAATGGTGAGAACAGTCAAGGACAATCCACAGACCACCTCCAAAGAGCTGCAGCATCATCTTGCTGCAGATGGTGTCACTGTGCATCGGTCAACAATACAGCACACTTTGCACAAGGAGAAGCTGTATGGGAGAGTGATGCGAAAGAAGCTGTTTCTGAAAGCACGCCACAAACAGAGTCGCTTGAGGTATGCAAAAGCACATTTGGATAAGCCAGCTTCATTTTGGAAGAAGGTCCTGTGGACTGATGAAACAAAGATTGAGTTGTTTGGTCATACAAAAAGGCGTTATGCATGGCGTCAAACAAACACAGCATTCCAAGAAAAACACTTGCTACCCCACTTTTTAAAATTTGGTGGAGGTTCCATCATGCTTTGGGGCTGTGTGGCCAATGCCGGCACCAGGAATCTTGTTAAAGTTGAGGGTCGCATGGATTCAACTCAGTATCAGCAGATTCTTGAGAATAATGTACAAGAATCAGTGACGAATTTGAAGTTACGCCGGGGATGGATATTTCAGCAAGACAATGATCCAAAACACAGCTCCAAATCTACTCAGGCATTCATGCAGAGGAACAATTACAATGTTCTGGAATGGCCATCCCAGTCCCCAGACCTGAATATCATTGAACATCTGTGGGATAATTTGAAGCGGGCTGTCCATGCTCGGCGACCATCAAACTTAACTGAACTGGAATTGTTTTGTAAAGAGGAATGGTCAAAAATACCTTCTCCAGGATCCAGGAACTGATTAAAAGCTACAGGAAGCGACTAGAGGCTGTTATTTTTGCAAAAGGAGGATCTACTAAATATTAATGTCACTTTTCTGTTGAGGTGCCCATACTTTTGCACCGGTCAAATTTTGGTTTAATGCATATTGCACATTTTCTGTTAGTACAATAAACCTCATTTCAATCCTGAAATATTACTGTGTCCATCAGTTATTAGATATTTCAAATTGAAATGGCTCTTGCAAACACCCAAATATTTAGAACTAAAAATGATTAAGATTAATAAGGGTGCCCAAACATTTTCATATGACTGTGTGTACTATATATATATATATATATATATATATATACAGTACAGACCAAAAGTTTGGACACACCTTCTCATTCCAAGAGTTTTCTGTATTTTCATGACTATAAAAATTGTAGATTCACACTGAAGGCATCAAAACTATGAATTAACACATGTGGAATTATATACTTAACAAAAAAGTGTGAAACAACTGAAAATATGTCTTATATTCTAGGTTCTTCAAAGTAGCCACCTTTTGCTTTGATTACTGCTTTGCACACTCTTGGCATTCTCTTGATGAGCTTCAAGATTTTCTCTACTATCTTGTGGTCACAAGTTGTTGTCTTGATTGGTTGCCAATGGATAAGACCATAAATGCAGGACCTTTCTAAGGTCATAAAATCAGCATGATGTCCTTACTGTGACCTGGTTATCTTCTCATACATGTAGTCTCCCTGCCTGATAACCTGCCCACAATAAGAACATCATGGCTGGGTTTTAGACAAGTCCCAGACTATAGAAAGTTTCTGCATTTGTGGTCGTATCCATTGGAAACAGATCAAGACAACAGACTGTCACCACTAAGATAGTTAGAGAAAATCTTTAAAACTCTGCAGAATTTTTAACTACTTATATTTGCAAAAATGTGTAACTTTTAATTATCTACAAATATAGATATGATTAAGTTCATGGGAATACCCCTTTAATGCTCAAACTAGGCTGTGTCCATAAGAGGTTAATCTGTGACACTCGTGTCCATGGGCTTTGTCTGGTATTGCAGTTTATGCGCATTGCTCAGAAGGCAAATGAGACACAATATAAGACATAGCCCAGACCCAGTGACAGGAGAGAAGACTCTGGTCACATACCATTGGCAGGTACTTGGTAACTGAGTATATTTCATATATAACTCCCTGCATGTCTGGACAGCTCCAGTCATTTGGTGAAGATTGGAAGTTATAGTTTTGCAATAACTGTTCATAGTCACAGGCAGGAGGATCTGTCCTACATATTGACCTCTGATGTGTTGCCTCCAGTGACCACTAAGCAGAATGATTTTTGGATATTTTGCAGTTTATTGAGCGTATCTACCCAGCTGGTGGTTATAGTAATATCTATTGGGTTCTTCTGTAGTCCCCTCATTACAGGGATATTCCAGGCTGGGGGAAATAATACCGATGACCTCTCCTTAGACTAGGTCACCGATACCTGATGTGTGGGGGTTGGACTCGGTGTCGGAGTACTGCTGTTCTGCTCCCATTCAAGTGGTTAGGAAGGAAACAAGATGGAAAGTTTTATTATACTCACATGAGACAAATAAACTGAGCCCAATAATTGCCCACAGACACCTGCTTCACCCCAGGGTCCACCTGTCAGTATTCTCGTGTTACCTGAGTCAGTCCAGCAATACCTGCTCATCTGCTTTAGGTTAAGGAGAGCTGGATCTTACAGGCTGATTTCTTGTCTAAGTATTCTTACTTTATGACTTTGGTAAACTCTTGTTATATTATTGCTTGTCTGTTTTATTTTGGTCTTGTCCTATTTTTTATTTTTTTTCTAATTCTAACACTGGTTGCACTTACAGGGGTCATTGCAAGCAGTGGAGAAAGATGGAAAATCCTTCGTAGATTTTCTCTGACAACTTTGAGAAATTTTGGAATGGGAAAGAGGAGCATTGAAGAAAGAATTCAGGAAGAAGCCGGCTGTCTTGCTGAGAAAGTTTTGAAGAACAAAAGTAGGTTGAGGTCCAAAACATTCCTCTCTATTTACGCCCCGACTGCCCATACATATGAAATAGCTGGTGACCAATATCCATGTACATGGATTTATAAGGAGATTCTTAGCTCTGTATTTATGGTTATGTCCATAGCATATCCCATAGATGCCTGATAGACGGGGGAACCACCTCTATGAACCACCTCAATCTCAAGAACAGGGTTCTGTTCACGACCAAAAGTGAATGGACAGTGGCCATGTACGTGCGAGTCTGTCCAACTACTTGTACAGGAGTTCAGAATATAGCTGAACATGGAGCCTCTCCATTCTCTTGCAGCCATTGACGGGGCCCCTTACTTGAGATAGATGTGGGTCTCAAAGATAGGACACAGTCAGTCATTTATGTCATACCCTATAGATATAGTGAGAAGTGCTGAGATGGGAATACCTCTTTATCCATACACATGTTTACAAGGCTTACTCAAACAAATGAATGAACAGGTTTAAATACGACATGCTCAATCCTTCTTTCCCTCAATGTCTGTGACTGGTAGACTGATAGGGAGCTGTCCCTGTAAGCAGATCAATAACTGATCCCGTGAAGTTGATGCTTACAGCCAGCTTTATACACACCACCCTATACACACCCTAGTCATCTTTACCATGGTCTAGATGAGTCCCACTTTCACTTCACAGGTCATGTGGTGTAACGGTCATTGATCACATGGTCTGTTTGCAATCCCATCCAAGAAAACGAGGTTGAACTGCAATGCTAATGTGTAAGTCTAGGTTGTGCTATTCTGTTCCTTTCTATCCAGCACATCTGTTTCTCTATTTTGTTGCATCCAGCAGCCTTACATTGTGGCTTTGCTTGGCATTGTAGTGCAGCTCATGTTCTGTATTGACAGGTGTACCAGGTATCAGACTCCCACCTATTTGATACTGATAAGTCAATGATATTTTATTTACAGAAAACCAATTTAACCACTTAAGGACTGGGCCATTTTCCCTGGTTCAGGACTGGACACTTGTACATGGGATTTTGAGAGCTATAACATTTATTTTTTCAGATCATTCAAATAATTATGTTGTTATTAAGTGACTTTATTTATGCATTTATTGTTTGTTTATTTATTATACAGTCTTCCCCCCATAATAGACCTTTGTGGACATTTTACCATTTTTTTTTTTTTTTTTTTTTTTACTGCTGATTTACCCTGTAACTGGGGCTAATGCATTACAATACATTACAATCCAGCCTTCTGGGCTACACTGCAGAGCTGATCTGGATCCTCTGGGTTCCTGCAGCTACAGGATGTACAAATATGAGCTTGCAGAGATGATTAGTAATGACTGACCATTTCTTGACATTTACAGACAGTTCTATTAACCCAGAAGACATGCTGAGACTCGCTGTATCCAATGTCATCTGCTCCGTTGTGTTTGGTGAAAGATTTGACTATGAAGACCCAAAGTTCTTGACTCTCATGTCATATATTCACGATCTTTCTGAGCTGTTCAACAGCCGATCAGGACAGGTAAATATTACAGAATAACAAAAATGTATATGGGTGCAATGTAACGATCAAGGATTTATTACCATTCACTATTAGTGATAGGTGAAACGTGCAAGGTTATTTTTGCAAATATTCATAAGGTACATGGGTTATTTTTTTGAAAACGTGCAGGAAAGGTGAGCAAGTGTTTTTTTTTTTTTTTTTTTTTTTTATTTTGTTTATTTGTTTTTTACACGTCTCACATGGTGACCAATTATTATTCTCTTGGGCCAGAAGAGAATCCAGAGCATAATAATAAACTTTGGTGGATTTGTCAGTATTGAATCTCCAAAATGTTGCGTTCAGCCAAACCTAAAATTTTGGAATATGTGTAATGAACTCTTTACAAACTGGTTTTCCCATCTCTATACACTACATTTGACAACTTTAGCAATCTCTCTCCATGGTAACAGACTATAAACAAAACCTGTGTAGTCTGATCCTCCAGTCATATTTTCTTTTCCTTCTGTCTCATACATCTCACTAACATACATTTGGTAGCTTAGGGAACTATTGTGGACAAGTCATAGTGAGTATGGCTGCAGGATCACACCATGCAAGGATGGTTTTTAGTTTGAAGACCTTTAGCTATGTACAGGAATTGCAGACATAAAATAGAAGGAAATCTACAACATTGTCTCAAATATTGTTGCTTTTTCTATTACTGTTTTTTTAAATTAGTTACTTAACATGTTCCCAACCATAATGAAGCACATTCCGGGTCCTCACCAGATGATGATCAAAATTATGGATAAGATAAAACAATTTAGTAAGGAGATGGTGAACTCGCACCGAGCCACCCTGGATGAGAACTGTCCCCGTGACTTCATCGATTGCTTCCTCATAAGGATGGACGAGGTGGGTTTGTAGGTTACTGAAAAAACACTTTTGGGTGCTTATTAGAGATCAGTGAACCTCACTAGATTGGTTTCTATCAATATTCATGAGGTTCTGTGCCAGAGGCAGGAAGTGGCCAGATGCCGTGATGATGCCTAGAAATGGTGAGGTAAGTGAGTATAACAGTTTGTTACTTTTACTCACCTCCTCTGGGTCTCCACTTACTATATCCAGGGGAGACCCCAGTATATAATAATGTTTCATGTGTGATGAACCCTCAAAGTTTTGGGTTCAGGTAGAGCACAAAACTTTTAGAAAATTTGAGTCAAATCCGAACTGGGTCCTATCTGAATTGGTTTGTTCATCCCCGGTGATAATAACAAATAATCATTCTATTGGCTGCTAATTCAATATTGTATTTCTATTCTCTGTTACGTTCTAACAGACATTGTGTGTAAAATAATAATAAGTGTTTAATTTCCAGGAAAAAAATAATCCAAACACTGAATTTCATGATGTAAACCTAGAGGCGACAATATTAGACTTATTCTTTGCTGGAACAGAGACCACAAGTATGACACTGAGATACGGTCTTCTTATACTCCTGAAATATCCAGAAATACAAGGTAATAACCAGTTTCATGGGTTTTTTGGGTTTATTTTTATGTGAATATAACATATAATGCTCCACTTATAGGGTTGTAGCTATAGGTCATATTCCTGATACACAAGAACAGACCACTGTCATAAATAGCACATGGCACTTTAGGTGGGTGACCTTGTTGTAGACTTCACTTTGGGGTTCAGGAACTTAAAGGGGTTGTTCAGGTTCATACATTTGAATGTAGAAAGCAGGGGAGGTGTAGATAATAAAAATGCGTTAATACTTACCTGCAAGATCCCCCTCTGTTCTTACACTGGGCTGCCCGTATCCTACGCTGTTCTATTGTTATACAGAGCGGCTGCAGCAGGGGAGTTGATGGGGCTTCTTCAGCCATTCACCTCTTTCAGCCTACAGAATAGGGTTTTGTTGCAGCCATCCCATTAATGTGATATAATGGCTGCAGCCGCTCTGTTTACAGACAAGGCAGAGGAGGTGATGTCCAGCCCAATGTAGGAACACAGGGGAGGATACAGGGAAGTATTAATATTAATGCATTTTCATTTCCTACACCTCCACTGCTGCCTGCATTCAAATTTCTGAATCCGGACAAACCCTTTAATATTCTGCTACTGAATACCTGTCAAGTCCAAGAACATCACCAGTTCATCTTTTGACTGTGAATAAATGTCTCCACCACCAAAAAGCTCAACAAAAAGCAAAACTCCTTCCAGAAGTGCAACATAATCCATATTAATAGGTCTGAGCTCCGTTCAAGGGGTGTAGGCTAGGCATTAGAAGGTATAGTTCTACTTCATCCATATAGAATTATGAACCTGTGGAGATTTACTAAGCAAAATGAGTCAGGATTCTGCATATTTTACAACAGAAAACAAACATATTGTGCAACTTAAAAAAAGGACTTCTGCCTCACGCACATAGCATTATGGAGCTGTAGTCACATTGTCTACCTCCATATGGTGTCTGTGTTTTGGCATAGTCTAGCTACGTTCTTGTTACACACAAGTTCTCAAAATTATCCACAAAATTCCATGCATGGTCTGCACAGAGGTGAAGTTCTGGTCATGAGCATCTGTACCTCTTTTGAAGCATCTCATCAGCCTTGGGCCCCAGGTGGCCATCTAAACTGTCCATATTATGATCCACCATTGAGCTAAATAGCTTAATATCACAACCAATGTGCTTTGCTTATACCAATAAAAGTCATTACTTCCCTATACGGTATATGTCCTGAATGGTCCTGGGACTGTTTGGGAGTGAAAGAAACAGACATAGAACAGATTCTCCTCTTCTTACTGTGTGCAGTGTATGGCAGCTAGTCTCCACCCAACAGCTCAGAGAGAACTACTAACTCCAGATACAGCATGCAGAGGGGGGAATACAATGGCTAGGAATAATGTTACTCCTCACATTCACGTACTGTAGCAGCCTATCCATAAAAGTCAACAAAACGAAAGGTAGATCTAGGTTTAATGTCCACCAATATCACCAAGTCTATTTCAGCGATAAGTTTACTTAGTGTTTTATTATTATTGTTATTATTATTGTTTATTTATATAGCACCATTAATTCCATGGTATTGTACATTATTATATTAATTCCATGGTGCTTTATATTTGAGGGTTTACATACGGTGCAGAAGATGTACAAAACAGATAATACTAACAGTGACCAACTGGCACAGTGGGATAGAGAGCCCTGCCCGCAAGGTCTTACAATCTATGAGGGGAGAGGGATAGAGACAGAAGGTGGGGGTAAAGGCTGTACAGGTGGTGGTGTGGTGACAGTAGTGTTATTGGGGGTTGTAGGCCTTCCTGAATAGGTGAGTCTTCAGGGCCTTCTTGAAGCTTGTGACTGTGGGGGTCAGTCTTATGTGTCTTGGTAATGAGTTCCAGAGTATGGGGAATGCACGGGAGAAGTCTTGGAGACGATTGTGTGAAGAGTGGATAAGAGCAGAGCGGAGTAGGAGGTCTTTGGAGGATCGGAGGTTACGTGCGGGCAGGTAGTGGGAGATTAGGTCGGAGATATATGGAGGGGACAGGTTGTGGATGGCTTTGTATGTCAGTGTTAGTAATTTGAACTCTATTCGCTGGGCAATGGGTAACCAGTGAAAGGATTGGCAGAAGGGAGTGGCTGAAGAACGGAGGGAGAAGTGTATTAAGCGAGCAGCACAGTATAAAGTGGACTGGAGGGGGGGCGAGAGTGTTTGCTGGGAGGCCATAGAGAAGGGTGTTACAGTAGTCTAGGCGGGAGATTATGAGGGCGGGGACTAACATCTTTGTAGTTACAGGGGTGAGGAAGGAGCGGATTCGATGGTTGTTCTTGAGTTGGAGGCGGCAGGAGGTATTGCGGGTTTGAAAATGCGGCTTGTAGGATAGGTCAGAGTCTAAGGTTATCCCAAGGCAGCGGGTTTGTGGGACTAGGGTGAGTGTGGTTCCATTTTACTATTTAATTAATACATTGTTACATTTGTTCCTATTACCCAGTGGTATGACCTCACTTTCACTATCCACTTTACACTAATTTTAACATTTACCCATGCCTTCAGCTTTCCTCAATCCCACAGTAATATTACATTATTGTCATCTTTGTAGACTTTACAGAGGTAACTTTATGGTCCTACAGATTTCGGATTGTTGTATTGTTTTGTCACATGTATGAGCTTTAAGTATTTTATCGCTTCAAACAATTGTCAGTTGTTTTTTTTGTTGTCATTATACTATGAATACAATTATAATACATAGCAATATTAGATAGACAATTATGTCCCTTGTTGTATTTTTGTTAATTTTAGAAAAAATCCACCAACAGATTGACAATGTAATAGGCAAAGATCGGAGTCCTTCAATAGAAGACAAAAGTAAGATGCCCTATACAGAAGCCGTGATCCACGAGATCCAGAGATTTGCTGATATTGTCCCTTCAGGAGCTCCCCATGCCGCCAGCAAGGACACGACCTTCAGAGGATATCACATTCCTAAGGTACAGTATTGTGGTCTTACAAACCCTTTGACTCTTTTAGCTCTTACGTACAATATTATTATATTTAAGTGTACAAATCCACCACAATAACATTTAACATTTCTTCTTTAAAACCGTATGCTACTCATACAGTATATGTATATATATAGATATAGATATAGATATATACCGAGTCTGAATGTATAAAGGCCAGGTACACTACTGAAGAAACACCATTACTGAATTCTACAATGTAGAAAGTGTTCTGTTGATTGAAATTTTCTTTATTTACAGTTTTCAAATCACAAAAACATGCAGAAATTCGTAAATATACATTACACTCTACACTATACATTACACCGTGCACTACATTATATAGCACAGAAGTACAATACACAGTACAGGCAGAGATCCTACACTATACATTACACCCCGCACTACATTATATAGCACAGAAGTACAATATACAGTAAAGACAGAGATCTTACACTATACATTACACCCTGCACTACATTATATAGCACAGAAGTACAACATACAGTAAAGACAGAGATCCTACACTATACATTACACCCTGCACTACATTATGGCACAGAAGTACAATATACAGTAAAGGCAGAGATCCTACACTATACATTACACCCCGCACTACATTATATAGCACAGAAGTACAACATACAGTAAAGACAGAGATCCTACACTATACATTACACCCTGCACTACATTATGGCACAGAAGTACAATATACAGTAAAGACAGAGATCCTACACTATACATTACACCCTGCACTACATTATATAGCACAGAAGTACAATATACAGTAAAGGCAGAGATCCTACACTATACATTACACCCCGCACTACATTATATAGCACAGAAGTACAACATACAGTAAAGGCAGAGATCCTACACTATACATTACACCCCACACTACATTATAGTACAGAAGTACAACATACAGTAAAGGCAGAGATCCTACACTATACATTACACCCTACACTACATTATAATAATAATAATAATAATAATAATAGTCCTTTAATAGTCCCACAATGGGGAAATTCAGTGTGTTACAGCAGCAAAGATAAGCAGATACGAATACAAATACAACATGTACAGGAATGTTCCAAGGTAAGAGGCATTACTTTCATAGCCGACAGACAGATAGGAAGTAGCGGGGGGGGGGGGGGGGGATTTAACAGGCAGAATGATATTTCAGTTCTCTGTGTGTAATGATCTCCGCTTAGGTCGGTGTTGGTTGTACAGCCTAACCGCGGTGGGGAGGAAAGACTTCCGATAGCGCTCCTTCTCACACCTAGGGTGGAGCAGTCGGTCACTGACAGTACTGCTCAGCGCGATCACAGTCTCATGCATGGGATGGGACTTCTTCTTCTGCATGGAGCTCACCACGGACAGTATCCTTTTGTCACCCACCACCTGCACTGGGTCCAGTGGGCTCCCCAGGACAGAGCTGGCCCTTCTAATCAGCTTGTCAAGTTTATTTCTATCCCTGGTTGATATACTGCTCCCCCAGCAGGCCACTCCAAAGAAGATGGCTGATGCCACTACCGAGTTGAAGAAAGTTCTAAGAAGTGCCCCCCGGATTCCAAAGGCTCTCAGCTTCCTAAGCAGGTAGAGCCTGCTGTGGCCCTTCCTGTACAGGGCGTCCATATGCTCAGCCCAGTCCAGCTTATTATTAAGGAGCAAACCCAGGTACTTATAAGTGGTGACCATCTCTATGCCCGTCCCCAGGATGTCCACTGGTGTAGGAGGGCTTCTGCCTTTACGGACGTCCACCACCATCTCCTTGGTCTTCCCCGCGTTAATCTTCAGGTGGTTCCGGTGGCACCAGTCCACAAAATCCTAGTTCAGTTCTCTGTACTCCCTGTCATCATCGTCTGTGATGAGGCCTACTATTGCAGAGTCGTCAGAATACTTCTGTAGGTAGCAGCTGGATGAGTTGCACCTAAAATCTGCAGTGTACAGTGTGAAGAGGAAAGGGGCGAGAACCGTACCCTGAGGTGCCCCCCGTATTACAGATCACGGTACCTGACACACAGTCTTGGGCTCTCACGTATTGAGGTCGATTTGTGAGGTAGTCAAGGATCCAGTTGGAGAGGTGGTGGTCCACTCCAGCAAGGCCCAGCTTGTCCCTCAATAACCTGGGCTGTATGGTGTTAAAAGCACTGGAGAAATCAAAGAACATTATTCTCACTGTGTTCCCTGGTTTCTCCAGGTGAGACAGAGCCCTGTGCAGAAGATGGATGATGGCATCATCTACCCCAATGCCCGGCCGATAAGCAAACTGGAGGGGGTCCATAGCGGGGCTCACTAGAGGGCGGAGATGTGTGAGAACCAATCTCTCTAAGATCTTCATCAGGTGGGATGTCAGTGCTACAGGTCTGTAGTCGTTGAGGTCCATAGGGTGAGGTTTCTTTGGAACTGGTACCACACAAGAAGATTTCCATAATTTAGGGACTATATAGCACAGAAGTACAACATACAGTAAAGGCAGAGATCCTACACTATACATTACACCCTGCACTACATTATATAGCACAGAAGTACAACATACAGTAAAGGCAGAGATCCTACACTATACATTACACCCTGTACTACATTATATAGCACAGAAGTACAACATACAGTAAAGGCAGAGACTACATTTTCTTCCTTTCAACAGCTGGTACTAGAGGCAGAATTTTCTCTGGTTTCTCTTGAGTTATATCCTAAATCAAGATTTATTTAAGGCTAAGACCCCACATAGTAAGCCACAGCAAAAATATGTTGCAGAAAAGACTGCGGCAAAAATGCATTGCGTTTTATTGCGCAACATTTTTCACAGACTTTCTGCCCCTGCTATACCTTTATGAATACTCCAGCATTTCCGTAGGTATAATTGACATGCTTGGATTAGCCGGAATCCCATCCACTCTGCAGGTACTGTAAAATGCTGCATTTTCACAACATGGGGCCCCGGTCTAAAAGTTAGACATGAAATTAAAGGATTATTATAACCTTCTAATAGGTTGTACTACAAGCACAGTTCTCTTTTTTTCCATCATGGAGAAGTAATTTCCATAACTTTTACCATTTCTGGACGTAATTTAAAAGAGCTCCATATTTTCTACATCTACTTTCAGGGCACCATGGTATTTCCACTCCTGACCTCTGTCCTTAAAGACCCCAAACATTTCAAGAACCCGGATGAGTTTGATCCTGGACACTTTCTAGATGAGAAAGGTTGTTTTAAGAAAAGTGATGCCTTTATGCCATTCTCTGCAGGTAAGAGATTATTTCTATGACTGAGGTGGAGCTTGATAGGAATCAGGGATCAGACATGCAAAAATATTTTCAGGACCTTCTACTTTGATCTGGCTGGTAGACCTAGGCTAGGTTTAATAAGATCAAAAACATGACTTGATTTGATTAAAGGGATTTTCCTGGACTATAAAATGTATGATCTATCCTTATGCTAGGTCATTAATATCATATTTGACTCCCTGCACCCCCACCATCAGCCATGGAGCTCAGGCAATCTCCACTTCCTCTATACAGGCCAGTGACTTCACAACCACTGGTCACATGGTCATGCTGTAGCTTAGTCCCATTCTAATAAATGGGACGGAGCTGCAGTACTAAGCACAGCCACTATACTACATATGGCACTGTGCTTGGTAAGCAGTGAAGAGTTTGCTGCGCTTATCTGACTGTCACACCTCATTGTTGGCAGTGCTGGTTGTTAGACCCATCAATTTTCTATTGATGACCTATTCTAAAGGAGTGTTGAACCTTGAAATAAAACCTACTACTTTGAATGTGGTGTTTTTTTTTGTTTTATTTTTATTGTAACACAATTAATCAATCATTAAGACAAAAACCAGAACACTTTGATGTACATAAGTATTCTCAATACTTTGTAGAGTCTCCTTTTGCTGAATTTACAGATAGAGATGTAGCAGTTTTAACAATCAAAGAATCTATTCTGCCGGCAAAAAATATTCCCCCAGCAGCGCCTCTTCTCTGAGCTTCCTCATTCAGAATTTACATACCATGGTAAAATGGGCAATTGTGAACAATTATCAAAAGTAGGTGAAGCACCACGATCAAGCTTTCCTAGTACAGGGAGACTTTGGTGCTGAAAGAGTCCTGCACTATTTTGAGCCACAATTATTAATAAATGTAATACTATTTTGGTGCTTCTCTGTTGCATGCTAGTGCAAGTACTTTCTCAAGGGTCTGAACATTTAGAAAATTATAGAGAAACATTTAAAATATTTTAGAATTTTCTGTAATTTGTGATAATGATCTGCAGGAAGTGTTCAATTTCCCTTAGTACCCATATGGCTACGTGGAGAGATAAATAAAAGTTCTGAATTTTGGAAGGAGGAGATGAAAAATCTGAAAAAAGTTTCTGAGCCTTAATTCTCAAACTAGGCTGTGTCCATAAGAGGTTAATCTGTGTCCATGGGCTTAATCTGGTATCGCAGTTTATGACCATTGATCAAAATGCAACTGAGACACAATAGAAGACATAACCCAGTGACAGGAGTGGTGCTGTATCTAGAAATTTGGCAGGTATTTGGTAACTGAGTATATTTCACCTACCATTCCCTGCATGTCTGGACAGCTCCAGTCATTTGGCGAAGACTGGAAATTGTAATTTTACAACAACTGTTCATAGTCACAGGCAGGAGGATCTGTCCTACATATTGACCTCTGATGTGTTGCCTCGAGTGACCACTCAGCAGAATGATTTTTGGATATTTTGCAGTTTATTAAGCGTATCTACCCAGCTGGTGGTTATAGTAATATCTATTGGGGTCTTCTGTAGTCCCCTTATTACAGGGATATTCCAGGCTGGGGGAAATATTTAATACCAATGACCTCTCCTTAGACTAAGTCACCGATACCTGATGTGTGGGGGTTGGACTCGGTGTTGGAGTACTGCTGTTCTGCTCCCATTCAAGTGGTTAGGAAGGAAACAAGATGGAAAGTTTTATTATACTCACAAAACACAAATAAACTGAGCCCAATAATCGCCCACAGACACCTGCTTCACCCCAGGGTCCACCTGTCAGTATTCTTGTGATACTTCAGTCAGTCCAGCAATACCTGCTCATCTGCTTTAGGTTAAGGAGAGCTGGACCTTACAGGCTGATTTCTTGTCTAAGTATTCTTACTTTATGACTTTTGTAAACTCTTGTTATATTATTGCTTGTCTGTTTCATTTTGGTCTTGTCCATTTTTTTGGCTAATTCTAACACTAGTTGTATTTACAGGGGTCATTGCAAGCAGTGGAGAAAGATGGAAAATCCTTCGTAGATTTTCTCTGACAACTTTGAGAAATTTTGGAATGGGAAAGAGAAGCATTGAAGAAAGAATTCAGGAAGAAGCCCTCTGTCTCGCTGAGAAAGTATTGAAGAACAAAAGTAGGTTGAGGTCCAAAATAATTGTCATACTCCCCAGCTGCCCGTACATATGAAATAGCTGGTGACCAATATCCATGTACGTGGACTTATAAAGACATTCTTAGCTCTGTATTTATGGTTATGTCCATAGCATATCCAATAGATGCCTGATAGACGGGGGAACCACCTCTATAAACCACCTCAATCTCAAGAACAGGGTTCTGTTCACAACCAAAAGTGAGTGGACAGTGGCCATGTATGTGCGAGTCTGTCCAACTACTTGTACAGGAGTTCAGAATATAGCTGAACATGGAGTCTCTCCATTCTCTTGCAGCCATTGACGGGGCCCCTTACTTGAGATAGATGTGGGTCTCAAAGATAGGACACAGTCAGTCATTTATGTCATACCCTAAGGATATAGTGAGAAGTGCTGAGATGGGAATACCTCTTTATCCATACACATGTTTACAAGGCTTACTCAAACAAATGAATGAACAGGTTTAAATACGACATGCTCAATCCTTCTTTCCCTCAATGTCTGTGACTGGTAGACTGATAGGGAGCTGTCCCTGTCAGCAGATCAATAACTGATCCCGTGAAGTTGATGCTTACAGCCAGCTTTATACACACCACCCTATACACACCCTAGTCATCTTTACCATGGTCTAGATGAGTCCCACTTTCACTTCACAGGTCATGTGGTGTAACGGTCATTGATCACATGGTCTGTTTGCAGTCCCATCCAAGAAAACGAGGTTGAACTGCAATGCTAATGTGTAAGTCTAGGTTGTGCTATTCTGTTCCTTTCTATCCAGCACATCTGTTTCTCTATTTTGTTGCATCCAGCAGCCTTACATTGTGGCTTTGCTTGGCATTGTAGTGCAGCTCATGTTCTGTATTGACAGGTGTGCCAGGTATCAGACTCCCACCTATTTGATACTGATAGGTCATTGATTTCTTAGTCCCGGAAAACCCTTTTAACCGCTTAAGGACTGGGCCATTTTCCCTGGTTCTGGATAGTACTTTTTTTTTCTTTTTTTTTTTAGTATATGGGATTTTGAGAGCTATAACATTTATTTTTTTCAGATCATTCAGATAATTATGTTGTAAATTAAAGTAGTATTAAAAAAATGTGAAATAATTTTCCCTCTCCGGTATGGAAATTTTTATGTAGGTGACACATATTGTTATGTCGCTAGGGATGGGGCGAGAACATGTGATGTGGTTGTGGTAATGACTTCATTTATTTTATTTATTGTTTGTTTATTTATTATACAGTCTGCCCCCATCTGCCCCTCATCTTCCCCTCATCTGCCTTTCATAATAGACCTTTAGGGGCATTTTACCATTACTATTTTTTTTTTTTTGCTGATTTCCCTTTGGCCTTCTGGGCTACACTGCAGGGCTGATCTGGGTCCTTTGAGTTTGCGGAGAGAGATGATTAAAGTAATGACTGACGATCTCTTTATATTTACTAACAGACAATTCTATTAACCCAGAAGACATGCTGAGACTCGCTGTATCCAACGTTATCTGCTCTGTTGTGTTTGGTGAAAGATTTGACTATGAAGACCCAAAGTTCTTGACTCTCATGTCATATATTCACAATTTTTCTGAGCTGTTCAACAGCCGATCAGGACAGGTAAATATTATAGAATAACTAAAATGTAAATGAGCAGAATGTAAGGATCATGGATTTCCTGCCATTCACTACTAGTGATGGGTGAATCGCATTTTTACAAATATTCGTAAGGGCATATATTTGGGATATTCGCTTTTAAAACGCTGTATTGTCAATAAATGATGATGTCAACGCCCCTCACATGACCTGTGAGGCCCAAGCACAGGCCTCAGTGGTGACCTGGTAGTAAGAGGACATGGTGGATGGCCCAGAAAGACCAGAACACTGAAGGATGCTTTGACAAAGCACAGGCGCATAGCGTCCAATTATTATTCAGACCCCAGAATATAATAATAAACTTTAGTGGATTTGTCAGTAGTGAATCTCCAAAATTTTTGGTTCAGCCAAACCTAAAATTTTGGAAATGTGAAATGAACTTGTTACAAACTGGTTGGCCCATCTCTATACATTACATTTGACAAGTTTAGCAATCTGTCTCCATGGTAACAGACTACAAACAAACCCTGTGTAGTCTGATTCTCCAGTCATATTTTCTTCCTTCTGTCTCATACAGCTCACTAACATACATTTGGTAGCTTAGGGAACCATTGTGGACAAGTTATAGTGAGTATGGCTGCAGGATCACACCATGCAAGGATGGTTTTTAGTTTGAAGACCTTTAGCTATGTATAGGAATTGCAGACATAAAATGAAAGGATATCTACAACGTTGTCTCAAATATTGTTGCTTTTTCTATTACTTTACTATTACTTTACTTTACTATTTTCTTAAATTAGTTATATAACATGTTCCCAACCATAATGAAGTACATTCCGGGTCCTCATCACATGATGATCAAAATTATGAATAAGTTGAAACAGTTTAATAAGGAGATGGTGAACTCGCACCGAGCCACCCTGGATGAGAACTGTCCCCGTGACTTCATCGATTGCTTCCTCATAAGGATGGACGAGGTGGGTTTGTAGGTAAATTAAAAAACCCTTTTGGGTAACACATTTGAAGGTGCTTATTAGAGATCGGTGAACCTCACTAGATTGGTTTTGATCAATATTCATGAGGTTCTGCCCCAGAGACAGGAAGTGGCCAGATGCCGTGATGATGCCTAGAAACAATTTGTTACTTTCACTCACCTCCTCTGGGGCTCCACTTACTATATCAAGGTGTTTGAGGAGACTCCAGAGTATGAACCCCAAAGTTTTGGGTTCGGGTAGAGCACAACATTTTTGGAAAATTTTGGTCAAATCCGAACTGGGTCCTGTCTGAATCGGTTTGTTCATCCCCGGTGATAACAACAACAAATAATTATATTGGCTGCTAATTCAATATTGTATTTCTATTTTATGTCTTAACATAATAATAAGCGTAAAATAATAATAAGTGTTTAATTTCCAGGAAAAAAATAATCCAGACACTGAATTTCATGATGCTAATCTAGAGGCGACAATATTAGACTTATTCTTTGCAGGAACAGAGACCACAAGTATGACACTGAGATATGGTCTTCTAATACTCATTAAATATCCAGAAATACAAGGTAATAACCAGTTTTATGTTTTTTTTTAACATGTGAAAATAACATCATTCTCCGCTTATAGGATTGTAGCTATAGGCGATGCAGAGGTCATATCCCTGCTACACAAGAACAGACCACTATCATAAATAGTACATGGCACTGTAGGGGGGTGACCCTGTTGTAGACTTTACTTTGGGGTTCAGGAACTTAAAGGGGTTGTTCAGGTTCATACATTTGAATGCAGAAAGCAGGGGAGGTGTAGAAAATAAAAATGCGTTAATACTTACCTGCACCATCCCCCTCTGTTCTTACACTGGGTTGCCCGTAGCCTACTCTGTTCTATTTTTATACAGAGCGGCTGCAGCAGTGAAGTTGATGGGGCTTCTTCAGTCATTCACCTCAGTATACAGAATGGGGTTTTGTTGCAGCCATCCCATTGATGTGACATAATGTCTGCATTATAATGGCTGTTTACAAACAAGACAAACCCCTTTAATATTCTGCTCCTGAATATCTGTCAAGTCCAAGAACATCACCAGTTCATCTTTTGCTTAAAAGAAACTGTGAATAAAGGTCTCCACCTCCTGAAGCTCAACTTTCCTCCTCACATGTGCAGCAAAACTCCTTCCCCACTACAACCCAGAAGTGTAACAGAATCCATATTAATAGATCTGAGCTATTTCTAAGCTGTTAACCAAAAGAACTGGAAATCTGTTATGACCAAGAACATCACCAGTTCATCTTTTGATTAAAAAAAACAACTCTGTTCTCCACTTCCTAAAGTTCAAGTTTCCTCCACACATGTAAAGCAAAACTCCTTCCCCACTACAACCCAGAAGTGCAACAGAATCCATATTAATAGGTCTGAGCTATTGGAAGGCTTCTCTCAAGGCGTGTAGGCTAGGCAATAGAAGGTATAGTTTTACTTCATGCACATGGAATTATGAACCTGTAGACACACTGGAGAGATTTACTAAACAAAATGAGTCAGGATTCTGGATATTTTGTACCAGAAAACAAACATGTTGTGCAACTTATAAAAAAAAAGGACTTTGTGGAAAGTGAGCATTGTCATAGATATGGTTCTGCCTCACTCACATAGAATTATGGAGCTGTAGGCACATTGTCTAACTCCATAAGGTGTCTATGATTTGATGTAGTCTAGCTATGTTCTTCTTGCACAAAGGTTCTCAAAATTATCCACAATATTCCATGCATGGTCTGCACAGAGGTGAAGTTCTGGTCATGAGCATCTGTACCTCTTTTGAAGCATCTCATCAGCCTTGGGCCCCAGGTGGCCATCTAAACTGTCCATATTATGATCCACCATTGAGCTAAATAGCTTAATATCACAAACAACGTACTTTACTTACATCGGTAAGAGTCATTACTTCCCCATATACGTCCTGCATGGTCCTGGGACTGTTTGTGAGTGAAAGAGACAGTTAAAGAGCAGATTCTGCTCTTCTTACTGTGCGCAGTGTATGGCAGCTAGTCTCCACTTACCAGCTCAGAGAGAACTACTGACTGCAGATACAGCATGCAGAGGGGGAAAGTCATATCATGGCCAGGAATAATGTTACTCCTCACATTCACATACTTTAACAGCTTATCCTTAAAAGTCAATAAAACAACAGGTAGACGATATGTTTAATGTCCACCAATATCCCTAAGTCTATTTCAGTGATAACTTTACTTAGTGTTTTAATATTCACTAATTTTACCATTTACCCATGCCTCCAGCTTTCCCCAATCCCACAGTAATATTACATTATTGTCCTGTATGTTGACTTTACAGAGGTCACTTTATGGTCCTACAGATTTCGGATTGTTGTATTGTTCTGTTATGTGTATGAGCTCTAAGTATTTTGTATCTTCAAACAATCTTCATTTGATTATTTAGTTGTCATTGTACTATGAATACAATTATAATACATAGTAATATTAGATAAAGAAATGTGTCCCTTGTTCTGTTTTTGTTAATTTTAGCAAAACTCTACAAAGAGATTGACAGTGTAATAGGCAAAGATCGGAGTCCTTCAATAGAAGACAGAAGTAAGATGCCCTATACAGAAGCCGTGATCCACGAGATCCAGAGATTTGCTGATATTGTCCCTTCAGGACTTCCCCATGCCGCCAGCAAGGACACGACCTTCAGAGGATATCACATTCCTAAGGTGCAGTATTGTCGTCTTCCAAACCCTTTGATTCTCTTAGCTTTTACGTACAATATTATTATATTTAAGTGTAGAAATCCACCCCGCTGACATTTAACATTTCTTCTTTAAAACCTTCTGATACTCTTATATGTACCATGTCTGTAGGCATCAAAGCTAGGTATGGTACCACAAAGACACCACCATTCAATTCTACAATGGAGAAGGTGTTTTGAATTGGTAATTTGATTGAAATTAGCTTTATTTACAGTTTTCAAATCACAAACATACAGAGTAATGCAAAGCAGCACAGCAAAATACATATTAAGTAGCACCCTGCACTACATTATATAGCACAGAAGCACAGCCTACAGTAAAGAAATCAGGCGATACCTATTAGAGGCTGAATATATTTGTTAGTAAGCTTTCGAGAGTGCTAGCTCTCTTCTTCAGACATGGTGTGATACAAGAAACTGAAAATTCACACTATTTATACACACACAAGACATGGATCTTCAAAAGGATCTTGCAATAACAAAATGCAATATACATAGAGAATTTATTTACAACAGGTCAAGAAATAAACAATCTGGAAAACTTGTGGGGTGTGACGGAGGGATCAGTAATTCTTGCTGTTATCTGTTTGCTATCAGGTGGTGATTTGTGACCCTCCTAGTTCATACATAGTGTGACATGAAACTGGCATGAATATTAAGTCCAAATTGCAGAGTTTGAAATTTCTGCCTTAATTTATATTCCCATTCCTTTTTCTCCCTCTGCGTCTTAAAATGTCCCATTAAAACCACAACCCGCAAATCTTCAATAGAGTGGTCTTCTCCGGAGAAATGTGTGGACACATTTAAGTTAATGCAAAATATACTCAGTTAGCCTCTAAAAGCTATCGCCTGATTTCTTCACTCTTCCACTACTTTCTATGGCTAACACAGTACAACATTATACTACAACCTACAGTAAAGGCAGAGATTCTACACTATACATTACACCCCGCACTACATTATATAGCACAGAAGTACAATATACAGTAAAGGCAGAGATCCTACACTATACATTACACCCTACACTATACATTACACCCTACACTACATTACATAGAACAGAAGTACAATATACAGTAAAGGCAGAGATCCTACACTATACATTACACCCTGCACTACATTATATAGCACAGAAGTACAATATACAGTAAAGGCAGAGATCCTACACTATACATTACACCCTGCACTACATTATATAGCACAGAAGTACAACCTACAGTAAAGGCAGAGATCCTACACTATACATTACACCCCGCACTACATTATATAGAACAGAAGTACAATATACAGTAAAGGCAGAGATCCTACACTATACATTACACCCCGTACTACATTATATAGCACAGAAGTACAATATACAGTACAGGCAGAGATCCTACACTATACATTACACCCTGCACTACATTATATAGCACAGAAGTACAACCTACAGTAAAGGCAGAGATCCTACACTATACATTACACATTACATTACATATGTGACCACAGTAGCCATTGTCGCAGATTTTAATGCATTTACTTGAGCCATAGTCAAGTGGGGATTGATCAGAGGGGAGAAGGATAAGAAGCTTCCTGTAATTTTTTCCATTCCTTTCGTAGCTTTTCTGTAACTTGGGGCCTTAGCCTTATACAGTGTTACTGCAGACACATTAGCAGTGCTATTAACAATTACAGTATCTGATGCATATTAATGGATCTTAACTACACTCCTAGCTTTACAATAAATATCACAGGTAGGAAATTGGGTGCTAGTGACCACCCAGCTGGCAAATGGTTTGTGAATATGATATTTACCTGTAGAAAAAAGAAAAAAGTCTCACTGCTCACCCATCATTATATCTCCATTAATTCCACATGATCGTGGTGTACGGAAACAGCCCCCCGGACTTCAGTCAAACTATTGCATCTTACTCCTTGAAGTATACATAAAAGATTCCAGCTCTTCTGAACATCTTCTTATTAATAAATAACTTTTAATCCATGATTAAAAATTCAAACAAAAAAAACCCACATTAAAAAGGAAAACAATATTTACCTGTCACCTCTTTGGGTCTACAAAACTGAATTTACTTATAAATTTTCTACCTTTCAACAGCTGGTACTAGAGGCAGAATGTTCCCTCTTCCATATAAAGTATATGAAGAAGATATAATTTGCATCCTTTTCCCAAAATCCCCAGGGATACATGCAGATCCACATCAACGGCCTCTTATTGCCCTGATTTGCACTGATCGGCTGTCTGCAGATGGGTTATCATATCTTTTTGGAAGAGTTTTCTCAGGTTTCTATTGAGTTAGATCCTAAATCAATATTTCAAGGCTAAGACACCACATAGTGAACCACAGCAAGAAACATTGCAGAAAAAAAACGTGGCCAAAAAAGCATTGCATTTTTTTTGCAGAGTTTCTCACAGAAAATCCTCAGAGTTTCCTCAGCAGATTTTCCGGCCCTATTATACGTATATAATTTTTCTGCAATGTGTGAATGAGATTAGCCGGAATCCCATCCACTTTGCAGGCACTGTAAAACGTGACTTTTTTTGCTGCAGCATTTCCGTGGTGGCCAAAATGCTGCATTTTTGCAATGTGGGGCCCTGGCCTAAAAGTTAGACATGACATTAAAAGGTTATTATAACCTTTTAATAGGTTGTACTACAAGCACAGTTTTCGATCATGGAGAAGTAATTTCCATAACTTTTACCATTTCTAGACATAATTTTTTAAAGCTCTCCATATTTTCTACATTTCCTTATTTATTTATTTTTTTTATTTCATACATTTTCTTTCAGGGAACGGTGGTGATTCCAGTCCTGACCTCTGTCCTTAAAGACCCCAAACAATTCAACAACCCGGATGACTTTGATCCTGGACACTTTCTAGATGAGAAGGGTTGCTTTAAGAAAAGTGATGCCTTTATGCCATTCTCTACAGGTAAGAGATTATTTCTATGACTGAGGTGGAGCTTGATTGGAATCAGGGATTAGACATGCAAAAATATTTTCAGGACCTTCTACTTTGATCTGGCTGGTGGACCTAGGCTAGGTTTAATAAGTCCAAAAACATGACTTGATTTGGTTAAAGGGATTTTCCTGATCTATCCTTAGGCTCCCTGCATCCCCACCATCAGCCGTGGAGCTCAGGTAACCACCACTTTCTCTATACAGGCCAGTGACTTCACAACCGCTGGTCACATGGCCATGCTGTAGCTTAGTCCCATTCTAATAATTGGGATGGCGCTGCAGTACCAAGCACATCCACTATACAACATAGACAGGGGTTACTGAGCAGGGTATCCTTTCATCTATTAACTTGGAAATGCCCAAAAGGCTATTAAATGGGTTATGTAAACCTGACAACCTCTTTAAGTTTCACTTTTTTAGTGTGTATGTTTGTTCTGTCTTCTTAGGCAAACGTATATGTTTAGGAGAAGGCCTGGCCCGCATGGAGCTTTTCCTCTTTCTGACTACTATATTGCAAAAATTTACCTTGGAGTCCACTGAAGACAGAAAAAATCTGAGCATAAGACCAAAGCCCAACACAAATGCTTCAAGACCTCATCCATACCAGATGAAAGTTATCCCTCGATTTTGAGTTGGAGACAAACATCTCATACAAATAAAACCTGAAGGTTCTTCACTTCACCTCACAAAACAAGAAGATTGCTCAAAAGGATATTGGTTGATAAAAATAATAAAATAACCTTTTTCCACAAAAATCATTTACGTGTGCTTTTCATTTTGTATAGTGTCCATGTAAGTGAGCCATATCCTGTATCTCACCCTATAGAATGGTTTACATTGATAGAACTATCAACTTTTTGATAACACAGAATACAAAAATAATAAAACGCATAAAATACAGAATAAACAATCTCTGCTAAAATACACGATCTGTGACTGACTAAGATACCAAATCAAAAACTATGAATATCTGAAATGTTGTTCCCTTTTAGGACTATTTTCACAAGTCAACAATATTTGCCATTTTCTTACTCTATGGTGAAAGATACCTACATACACCACAAGCTCCTTGTAAGAGAATTACTAGATGAGCAATTCCCCAGTCGCTGCTGGTGAACCCTGGGGGGAGGGGCACAACAAGACAGTGAGCCCTAAGCTGAACCCTCCCCTGTCCCTGCCTACTTGCCTGAACTGTCCTAAACAACAGCCGGCAACTGGGCGGTAATCCCTTCATATAGATAAGTGAAGACACAGAATGCAGAGAAGACAAACAAAAACAAAAGGAAGGTCAGCTAGACAAGGGATCGGTAACAATCGAGCAACGGAGTACAGAATCAAAATCTGAGAGAGTAGTGAAAGGTAAAGCCAGAGGTCAGGAATTTGAATACAGGTAATAAAACAGCAAGAGTAAATATCCAGCACCAATGTGAATGTGAGCAAACAATAAATAGGAAGGAAGAACCCGCTCCAGACTTGATAGGACGATAGGCTGTCAATCACACAGGTGAGGCTAAAATTAACTATTAGAGGAGCAGAGGGAAACCAAGGTGAAGGAGATGGGTGTGGTGGAAAATCAATTACAGAGATGAGGGAATAGGACAGTGTTCAGACAATACAAGATAAACCCAAATGAAGGAATCACAGCTGGACACGCCTCCTGCGCCGCAGCATGTGGACAGAGGATGGCGCCAAAGCCCAGACAGGCAAGGATGTTACACTGTTCCTTTCCTGGTGACATCATCCTTCTCACTGTACAGATCACTTTCCTGTATGTTATCTTTACTCTATATTGCACTGTTATTGTATTATATATAGTATATGGCTGCACTAAGAAACCATAAAAACTCCAATAAAGTAAGGAATTTTCTGTAGACCAATTTCAAGAGAGAACGACACCACATTGACTATTGTGTCTTATGTCTTCTTCATTTTCACTTTTCTTATGGTACACAATGTCTTGAAGTTGTTTGTTTAAAATTGTTCAAAATATATTTCCGCACCTCTTAGTTTATTCAGCCGTTCTTTCTGAACCCACAGTAAGGGGATACACAGGCTATAATGCAATGCATCATATGAGGTGTTGTTGAGTTTTAAGTCAAGTCAAGGTGAAAATTCTTCATTATACCAGAGAACTATCCTTACTAGAGGTCTACAACTTGCTACGTTTCAAGTTTCCAAAAAAAAAGAAATCCAATAAGCACTATAAGTCATTTTTATTATATTTTAGAGAAAGCCTTGACTTGTGTAGTAAAAGGGCAAATCTCAAGTTCGTAAAAAAGATCTGTCCATTGGCCTTCGTGTGTTCCTGAAACAAATCCATATATATCTAGCTCAATGTGATGTGAGGATCATGAGAAAACTCCTTTCATTCATTATGTGATCACTGTTTAATTATTATTTTGAGGATCTTTAGCCACTGCCAAGGCCAGATGCCATCTCAACTATATTGTTGTACCCTCCTATTACAACTTTGTATCCAGTGTCCCATCTTCCAGTCCCAGTACCTTATATAGCCTTCCACTGTGAAGCGGAACTCCAGAAGGCAAAAAAAAAATAAAAAAATCACCTAGTACAAATATTTCAGTGAACACGACATTCTCGGCTATTTCAACAGTATCTGCAATGGCTTTTACCACAAATACACACACATCATCTATAATGACTATGTACTAAGCTCAAAGTTCATATGTTGATAAATCTAATTATTCTGATAATTTGGAAAAAAAAAAATCACCTGCAATGAACGCAAAATATCATCAATTTCAAAGAAATCATGTGACCCAGACATATGTTTGGAAGAAAAAAAACACACCATGTACATTGTTCAAGAAATAAAATAACCTGATCCAGACCTGGATGATTCCAATGTAGATGAAAATCATTCACCAAAAACAAAATCCACTCCACCACCAACTGATCCAATTTGTCCACCTCAAATCATGTAGATGAACCTCGATGGCTTGATGGTCCCACCGTTTTCCCATGTACTTTGTGAAGTTTGATTACTTTGGCCTGATAACCTGGACTTATCTGATCATGGACTTTTTCTTGTGTCATGATTACCAATCTATTTCTTCAAAGTTCTCCTCCATGACCCTCCCAACATCATCACTACAGGAAACTATCATCCAGGTCCTTTTCACAGTCAAACACAAGAAACGTTTCATCTGAAGGGTCTACCACACTTCAAAAAGGTTGCGTCTGAATCTGACAAAGTCTGCTTAAATGTGGAAACTCATTTGTAATGATCCAGATTTAACTAAAATTTTTGAAAAGTTTTGGTTCTAGCAAAAACAAAAACTTTTTCAATTCATCTTGGACATCTGTGAAAAATTACCGCTGCCAGAGCATATAAGAGGAGAATGATATGGTCTGTATGACCTAGACGTGCTTTTGCTATCATCACCTGAAAGCCAATGATGAGTGGTGGGTGGAGAGGTCACAGTGATGATGTCACAGGCACTGTATACGATTATGATGAGAGAGGAGCCATTTTGTGAACATAATACCAGGGAGACATAACATACCATCCAGCACTGCCAGCATACTGATAGTGGAAAAAAATATCAAATACTGCTTTACAATTACAGACTCACAGGAGAGGACTCTGGAGCATAGACAAGATAGATTTATATAATTTTTAGACTGATAATGGCTCAGGAAGAGAAATCATAGGAGTGAGGGAGGAGAAACTCTCTGCACTGCAGTAGCCCAATTCTGTTCTACATAGAATCTGGCATGTCAGATCGCTTTTTGTTAACCACTTTTTTGCAGTAGTTCATGGTTTTTTTGTAACATTTATTTACTATATACTGTCTGATCTGTCATCAGTAACCCTTGAGTGACAAATCACTTTCTTTGTTACCCATTTGTATAGCACTAACCCTTTGAGTGCCAAATCATTTCTTTAACCCACAGCATTGGTGGAGTGCAGTCTTTGTTTTACTACATGCATTCAGTGTGATTGTGCATTCAGTTGTGTCCCATTGCCAGGCTTGTATTTTTTCATGCAGAATGTGTGACCTGGAGGCCACATATAGCAGATAATTTAGCATAGTGCCCACACAGTTTATTTACGTGCCAGTGGTGGTCGCCAATGACAAATCTTACTGTCTTGGGAAAATAGTCTGAAAGGGGAAGAAAATTCCAATTAATTGATTTGGTATGTCAGTCAGTGACAGTCATGAAAGATGTATTATAACAGAGATTGTTTATTCTGTATTCTGTGCCATTTTATTATTATTATTTTATTATTATTTTATTCTGTTAAAATATGTCTTACAATATTCTCTGTAATCTATTAGTTCATAAGGATAGTTATAGCAACATAAACTAGTAGAAAATTACTCTAGGGTGAGATACAGTATATTGTACACTTCTGTAATAAAACTGACATGTTTAATGCACAAATTAAATGAAAAAAAAAACTATATGAATATTTGTGGAGAAAAGTCAATTTGTTGTCTTTTCATTCAATATCCCTCAAAAATTTGAGCAGTCTTCTTGTTTTGTGAGGTCAAGAACCTCTAGGCTTTACTTGTATGAGAATCCTGTCTTTATCTCAAAAACGAGGGATAACGTTCATCTCGTGTGAACAAGGTCTTGAAGCATTAGTGTTGAGCTCTGGTCTTATGCTTAGATTGTTTCTGTCTTTGGTGGACTCCAAGGTAAACTTTTGCAATATAGTAGTTAGAAAGAGGAAAAGCTCCATGCGAGCCAGACCTTCTTCCAAGCACATACGTCTGCCTAAGAAGACAAAAAAAAATTGAACACAAGAGACAGTAGAGTTAAATTTTACGAGTTTTAGACATTGGCTTACAGTCGACCAATGAACTATAGTGACCACATCCTCTAGGTATGATTGCCTGCTTTACGGGCCTAGGTGAGAGCCACAAGAGCTGAGTATAATTGTTTGTTCTTTTAATATTTACTAATGCATTGTTTGTTTATTGGGTTTTTTTTTTTTTTGCATGTTCGGTTGTTGGATTGCTTCATATTCGAGGACTTTTGAAGATCAACTTTTTTGTTTTAAATAAAAATATTAAACAAGGGATATTACGGGACATAATGCAATGAATTCCTTTTCTTATGCGTCTGTCTGATAACATTATGAAGGTGGAGCCAGAAAATAGGCTAACACTAAACCCCAATTATCAACCTAGCACTCAGCACCAACAGGGGTGCCAGAAGGAGTCTGGTATTATCTAGCATCTAGCCATATAGTAATGATCAGGGTTGTATTATTAGGCTAGGAATGCCTAAGACTGTGGGTCTTCCTAATACTAGGCTGTAGTTGCTTTATTGTATTTATTTGGTTATGAAAAACAGAGGGGATAAATAATTGAAATAAAATGACACAGGGTCATGTTCACAAGTTCAGGTAAATTTGCAGTTAAAAAACTCATTATAGTACTGAATGTTAGAAACCGTATTTGGGTCTTGAAAGCACACATAGTTTCTGACATACAGCACAGCAATACAATTTTTAACCACAAATTGACCTATCATGTTAGCTCAGTCAAAAGCCAGCAATCACAGCTATAAGCAATGACTGTTGGCTTTACTGTGGTACCGGGTTACTTATGGTCTATCAAAAGTAGGTGAATGACCACAAGTAACCCTTGCTAGTGCAAGAAAGAGTCCATGCATAGTGTGAAACAGAAATGTGCCCCAATTATTAGTTTTATTAATGAATCTGGTGCTTTTCTGGCTCAAACTAGTACAGGACTCTTTAACCACTAAAGAGTCCCTGTACTTGGAAAAAACACCCCTCTGCAGGCAGCTTACCCCTCATCAGTGCAAAGCAGGGTACCAGTTGGGTGAGAGGCCATTCCCCATCACTCCTGTGTTGTTTTGTTGATTTATGTGTGAAGCTTTATTAGAATATGGATGTAGTGCAGGGTGTAATGTATAGTGTAGGATCTCTGCCTTTACTGTATATTGTACTTCTGTGCTATATAATGTAGTGCAGGGTGTAATGTATAGTGTAGGATCTCTGCCTTTACTGTATATTGTACTTCTGTGCCATAATGTAGTGCAGGGTGTAATGTATAGTGTAGGATCTCTGTCTTTACTGTATGTTGTACTTCTGTGCTATATAATGTAGTGCAGGGTGTAATGTATAGTGTAGGATCTCTGCCTTTACTATATGTTGTACTTCTGTTCTATATAATGTAGTGCGGGGTGTAATGTATAGTGTAGGATCTCTGCCTTACTGTATGTTGTACTTCTGTGCTATATAATGTAGTGCGGGGTGTAATGTATAGTGTAGGATCTCTGCCTTACTGTATGTTGTACTTCTGTGCTATATAATGTAGTGCAGGGTGTAATGTATAGTGTAGGATCTCTGCCTTTACTGTATGTTGTACTTCTGTGCTATATAATGTAGTGCAGGGTGTAATGTATAGTGTAGGATCTCTGCCTTTACTGTATATTGTACTTCTGTGCTATATAATGTAGTGCAGGGTGTAATGTATAGTGTAGGATCTCTGCCTTTACTGTATGTTGTACTTCTGTGCTACATAATGTAGTGCAGGGTGTAATGTATAGTGTAGGATCTCTGCCTTTACTGTATGTTGTACTTCTGTGCTATATAATGTAGTGCAGGGTGTAATGTATAGTGTAGAATCTCTGCCTTTACTGTATATTGTACTTCTGTGCCATAATGTAGTGCAGGGTGTAATGTATAGTGTAGGATCTCTGTCTTTACTGTATGTTGTACTTCTGTGCTATATAATGTAGTGCAGGGTGTAATGTATAGTGTAGGATCTCTGCCTTTACTATATGTTGTACTTCTGTTCTATATAATGTAGTGCGGGGTGTAATGTATAGTGTAGGATCTCTGCCTTACTGTATGTTGTACTTCTGTGCTATATAATGTAGTGCGGGGTGTAATGTATAGTGTAGGATCTCTGCCTTACTGTATGTTGTACTTCTGTGCTATATAATGTAGTGCAGGGTGTAATGTATAGTGTAGAATCTCTGCCTTTACTGTATATTGTACTTCTGTGCCATAATGTAGTGCAGGGTGTAATGTATAGTGTAGGATCTCTGTCTTTACTGTATGTTGTACTTCTGTGCTATATAATGTAGTGCAGGGTGTAATGTATAGTGTAGGATCTCTGCCTTTACTATATGTTGTACTTCTGTTCTATATAATGTAGTGCGGGGTGTAATGTATAGTGTAGGATCTCTGCCTTACTGTATGTTGTACTTCTGTGCTATATAATGTAGTGCGGGGTGTAATGTATAGTGTAGGATCTCTGCCTTACTGTATGTTGTACTTCTGTGCTATATAATGTAGTGCAGGGTGTAATGTATAGTGTAGGATCTCTGCCTTTACTGTATGTTGTACTTCTGTGCTATATAATGTAGTGCAGGGTGTAATGTATAGTGTAGGATCTCTGCCTTTACTGTATATTGTACTTCTGTGCTATATAATGTAGTGCAGGGTGTAATGTATAGTGTAGGATCTCTGCCTTTACTGTATGTTGTACTTCTGTGCTACATAATGTAGTGCAGGGTGTAATGTATAGTGTAGGATCTCTACCTTTACTGTATGTTGTACTTCTGTGCTATATAATGTAGTGCAGGGTGTAATGTATAGTGTAGGATCTCTGCCTTTACTGTATGTTGTACTTCTGTGCTATATAATGTAGTGCAGGGTGTAATGTATAGTGTAGGATCTCTGCCTTACTGTATGTTGTACTTCTGTGCTATATAATGTAGTGCAGGGTGTAATGTATAGTGTAGGGTGTAATGTATAGTGTAGGATCTCTGCCTTTACTGTATATTGTACTTCTGTGCTATATAATGTAGTGCAGGGTGTAATGTATAGTGTAGGATCTCTGCCTTTACTGTATGTTGTACTTCTGTGCTATATAATGTAGTGCAGGGTGTAATGTATAGTGTAGGATCTCTGCCTTACTGTATGTTGTACTTCTGTGCTATATAATGTAGTGCAGGGTGTAATGTATAGTGTAGGATCTCTGCCTTACTGTATGTTGTACTTCTGTGCTATATAATGTAGTGCGGGGTGTAATGTATAGTGTAGGATCTCTGCCTTACTGTATGTTGTACCTCTGTGCTATATAATGTAGTGCAGGGTGTAATGTATAGTGTAGGATCTCTGCCTTTACTGTATATTGTACTTCTGTGCTATATAATGTAGTGCAGGGTGTAATGTATAGTGTAGGATCTCTGCCTTACTGTATGTTGTACTTCTGTGCTATATAATGTAGTGCAGGGTGTAATGTATAGTGTAGGGTGTAATGTATAGTGTAGGATCTCTGCCTTTACTGTATATTGTACTTCTGTGCTATATAATGTAGTGCAGGGTGTAATGTATAGTGTAGGATCTCTGCCTTTACTGTATGTTGTACTTCTGTGCTATATAATGTAGTGCAGGGTGTAATGTATAGTGTAGGATCTCTGCCTTACTGTATGTTGTACTTCTGTGCTATATAATGTAGTGCAGGGTGTAATGTATAGTGTAGGATCTCTGCCTTACTGTATGTTGTACTTCTGTGCTATATAATGTAGTGCGGGGTGTGATGTATAGTGTAGGATCTCTGCCTGTACTGTATGTTGTACTTCTGTGCTATATAATGTAGTGTGGGGTGTAATGTATAGTGTAGGATCTCTGTAGGTTGTGATTCTCCACCTTTCTCCGCTTTCAAAGACCCCTGTAAGTGCAGCCAGCTTTAGACTTGTGTGACTTGTGCCATGTCTGTATAGCAGTAGAAATAATGCCTTGAAGAGACTTTTAAAGGAGAGCATAGGGGCCTGTGTAGTTCCGTGCATCTGGAGTACATGAACTAATAACATTTCTTTAGAAGTTTTCTCTTATGATGTACTAGTCAATGGTTTGTAAACATAGAAATATATCCAATACTGATGTCTAATATTGTGTCTCTGTACCCTTCAGATAAATGGGCTTAAGCTGCAATATCAGACAATGGCCATGGAAAAGAATGTCGCCGATTTGGAGAAAGAAAGTAGACTCCATTCTGTTCTTAGGCTACAGCAAAGGCAGGATCGAAGTGCTCACCATAAAGCTTCCATACTTGAACCTGACCATTGTCAGAACCCAAACATAACTTGGATTGAAAAATGTACGGTTCCAGTCTATAGCAGTCCAGGTTTCTTGTTCACAACACTACTGCAAACTACCTCACATAGAAATGATAGAAAATGACCAGTTATTGTTATTTTTCTGTTAGTCTTTCTCTGTATAGATTGCTTAGTTCATGTGTTGAGTTTAATTGATTAATTGTTTTACAAGATAATTTAGTGCTACATCTATATTATATGTATCCTATATAAGTAAACATAGTAATAGGGGAGGCACGAGTGCTGTGGTTGGCACGATGCAATTCAATCCTAAGTGTGATTCAATCACAAGTGTGTAGAACAGGGGTCGGCAACCCCCAGCACGCCTGCCAGGAGTGGCACGTGAGCTATATTTGCCTGGCACAGCAGATTGTGCTGGGAGGAAGCAAGTAAACTCCAGCAAGGGTTAAGTCTACTGACAATGGCCAGACAGGGAACAGGCAAGCCGAGGATGAGTAATCTGAAGAGAACATCCTCACGCTAGCTGCGTCAGGTCAGGGAAGGAGCAAAGCAATTAGTAAATCATCTGCCCCTGACCTGAGGCAGTGATGGGATTCTTCAAATAATTTCAGTCCACTTGTACTCTTGCCTGTATTGTTGGACTCAATGGAGTTAACCCTTGCTGTATTTTACTTGCTTTCTCCCAGCCCAGTCTGTATACAGCTACAGCAGATAAGTGATTTTTTTTATTGGTATGGGTATTCTGTAAAGTATGGAGTTACCGGCAACAGTGAAAGATGGTAAGCTTAACTCCTGGCTACACCAGCCTTGTGTAAATCTTAGACCCCCTTCTTTACTTATATAGGACTGCTGTGGCCTGCACCTCTTCATTTTTCCACAGCACTGCTGCATCCCCTTCATTCCATACACATGTAAGGGATAAAGAGGGTGCAGAAGTCCTATGTAGGAGATGGAGGGGTGCGGTGCATCATAGGAATGCATGTCGTTTTACCACACAAAAAAGCACAGTATGGAGCACTATTTTTTTTTTTTTTTCATTTTTTGAGGGGTTTTTTTTCTAAACCAATAACGGATGCTTTTAACATCCAGTGAACATATGAACGCAGCATTAGGCCAGCTTCACAGGGCTATAATACTGATGTACTGACACTTTGTATTACAGCCTAAAGTCCCATTATATAACTTCCATTTAGGGAACCTTCCAATTATTGCACGGCACACCGAACACCTCATCTTTGATTTTATTTTTTAATTCGGCACACTGTACAAAAAAGGTTTCCTACCCCTGGTGTAGAAGCTGCAGTTAAACATGACACTTAGACAGGGCAGAAGACTTATCAGCTGAATTATCACTCCAAAGAATTTATAAGTTTCTAAACACTAATGTCTCATCATATTCAGACCATGTCTTTTGTCTCTATTTGCTGCTTTTATATAAACTTACCGCCCATTTCCACCTCCTGTTACTTCTATCCACATCAGTCCCTCTCTCCTTCCCTCTCCTATGTGCAGCTCCCATTCTCTCTTCACC
The DNA here is from genome assembly GCA_947044405.1 of Leptodactylus fallax. NCBI lineage: Eukaryota > Metazoa > Chordata > Amphibia > Anura > Leptodactylidae > Leptodactylus > Leptodactylus fallax. The sequence continues at coordinate 1,663,014 of CAMRHE010000327.1, forward strand.
TTCCTCAACCATCTTAACCCACCTTGTGCTTCTGTGCAACATATTAGACAATCTCACAAATCATCTCTCGCCATTCTCCTGCTATTAGCTGCTGGGGACATCTCTCCAAACCCTGGCCCTCCTTCTGTTAACCTCAACTCCGTACCTGTCTCACCAAGAAATCCTGCTAACTGTATTAAAATTTGTTGCCTGTCATCTCCGTCTCCTCCACCAGTCTCTTTCTCTTGTTTTCTCTGGAACGCCCGCTCAGTCTGCAAAAAAAACTTGACATTACTCAAGATCTCTTCATTTCAAAGTCTTTTAACCTGCTGGCTGTCACTGAAATCTGGATTAAACAGTCTGACACCGCGTCCCCTGCTGCTCTCTGTTATGATGGCCTCCAATTCTCACATATCCCAAGACCTGAGGATAGGCAAGGTGGAGGGGTAGTTGTCCTTCTATCACCATAATGCATTTTTCAGGTCATTCCGCCAGTACCATCGCTCTCTTTCCCCTCTTTTGAGGTCCACACTATCAGACTCTTCCGCCCTTTCTCCCTGCGAGTAGCTGTCATCTACCGTCCCCCTGGTTCACCCTACCAATTCTTAGATCACTTTTCTTCATGGCTTCCTAACTTCCTATCCTGTGAAATTCCAACACTCATTATGGGTGACTTTAACATTCCCATTAACACCCCTGTCTCTCCATCTGCCTCTCGCCTTCTATCACTAACCGCCTTTCTTGGTCTCTCTCAGCTTACTTCTTCTCCCACACGCAAAGATGGTAATATCCTTGATCTGGTCTTCTTACGGCTCTGTTCTGTCTCTGACTTCACTAACGCTCACCTACCAATTTCTGACCACAACCTTCTTTCCTTTACCATCAAAGGCTCCTGTCCCTCGCAAAACACACTGACCTACCGCACATGCAGAAATCTACGGGCTGTAAACACTCTGCACCTCTCAGACGCCCTACAGTCATCACTTCTTCCATCTGTTCTTTCTCCTGTCCTGAACTGGCCACCAAACACTACAATGAGACTCTCAAAGCAACCCTGGATAAAGTAGCACCCTTGCCCATCCAAAAATGCAACACAGACACCGGCAACCTTGGCACACTCTTCAAACACGTTTTTTTCAGTGATGCTCAAGATGTGTTGAATGTCTATGGCGAAAATCTCACACAACTGCAGATTTCTTTCCCTACAAATTTATGCTTAAAACCTATAACTCTGTCCTTCACCTCGCCAGAATGCAGTCACTGAGAACAGGCTGGGTGTGTTTAGAGCGCAGAGTTCACTGCCTGTTCAAAACATTTCCTGTGCTGTACTTTCCTAAAAGTATCAGAGCTCTCTGCTCCAGGAGACCTAAAAGGAGAAGAAGCGTCTCTTCAGACAGTCCCTGCAAATTCTCTTAGCTCTTCCTACACCACCCCTTGGCTACCCAGAACCATTGGTGGGCCAGTTCAAAATTTTCATAATTGGGCCACCCCCATCACCACCACTTAAACATACCTGAGCCACCCAAATTAAAATGGACCCCACATAGTATATTTCCTTCTTTTGCTAGGTTCACACCTGCATTTGGGTTTCCGTTTGGAGGGTCTGCTTGGGAATACCCCGAACGGAAACCTACTACACTTAAAAAAACTGTTACCCATGGAAACCTGTAGACCCTATAGAATATGAGGTCTGTCCATTGCACCTATAGGGAAACCTTCAGCATTTCTGTAGGTATAATTGACATGCTGTGATTTCCAAAACCACAACATTTTTAGAAATCGCCACATGTCCATAGCGTGTATCTTCTTGCACTGTAACTGTTGCATTTTTTGCCTCAAATCTATAGGGAAAACACTTGCGTTTCCATGGGTAAAATTGACCCAGCTTTTCCACAGCATTTTTTTTCCCACAGTAGAGATTGTGCCTCATTTCTAAGGGGTGCATGCCTCGTCGTATATGAGGCACATTCTCAGGCAGAGTTTTGTGTCCATACTGAGATCTAAGCCAGCTCATAATTAGTGTAGATTTCAGGCATCATTTACACCAGTGCATTGGCATAAATGATGATAAATTTGGCACCACGACCCCTTTAAAGCAAATATCGATTTGCACAAAACAATGTGTGACTTTTCATGTCAGATATGCCAGTGTTCTGTGTTCTGTGTTACAGTGTTCTGGTATATAAATTTTCAAGGCACAATAAATCTGCCCCATTATCTATATTCTGTACAATCACAATCATACCAGAGTGATCTGGGATTTTTCATGCAAGAATTTATTTGTGTCACCATATTGTGACACCAGTAACTTTTTTCTGTTTATGGATTTGGGTAAGGAATTATTTTAACCATACTATTTTGGTGAACGTATGACACTTTGATCACTTTTGGTTCACGTTTTTTAGGACACAAAGCCTCAGCTTCAGGACACTCAGCCTCGATTCAGCTAGTTTCATTTTTTTTTCACCACATACGATAACTATTTTCTATACTTTTAGAATTTGGACCTTTTCTGCCGTGGGGATGCCTAATGTGTATATATTTATTTTATTATTTTTACATGTGATCTAGGGAAAGGGGGGTGATTTCAATTTTTAAGTTTTTTTGTATTTATTTTAAAAAACTTTTTTTGCATCCTTTGTTAATTTTATTTTTAGACTCCCCCTCCCCAGGGAACTTAAACCCTTAGAGGATTGGATCATTCATACTGCCCTCAGGTATTGTAAGATAAAGAAAATGCATCTATTGAGACAATCCACAGATAATCACATGACATTCTGGTTACAGTACATGGGAGGAAAAAAGTATAAAAAAAATGTACCGTACACTGTATTATACACTATTGTCTTGTTCAGGAAACGTGGAGGCGGTGCAGCTATAGAAAGCTATAATAGATGATAAGCTATAAAAAGTGATTGTAAAATATAAGGCTGGATGGGTCATGAGAATACTAATATGGTGGAGCGGGCGTATCTAGGAGAAGCAGGAAAGTAAAGAGAGTCCTATAGAGAGACTTCAGAGGGAATGAGAGTGCAAAGATAACTCTGGTTGGCCAAGAGGTGGAGTAGGCAGAGCTAAGAAAACTTGCAAGGGAGTGTCTGGAGAGGAGCCTCTGCCTTCAGAGCTGCTGCTTATACTTGTAGGAAAGAGCACAGGAATTGTTGGCGAACAGGCAGAGAACTCTGCACTCTAAACACACCCAGCCTGTTCTCATGTTGGCAGCTCGCCCTGGTGTTGGTGATTTATAAATACAGGAGGACACAGTACAGACAGAGCTGTAGTCGCCGGGGAGCAGGATGGCTCTGAATATTGCAGCAACGCTTCTCCTGGCTACTGGAGTCGCTCTACTCATATACCTCATTAAATGGTGGAGTGGGGTGAAACAGAAGAACCTACCCCCAGGACCTACCCCTCTACCCGGCCTGGGGAATATGCTGCAGATCAGCACCTCAGAACTACCACAGTCTTTACTTAAGGTGTGTACCATACAATGATCTGCAATGTTACCGTTATCAGGGCACTGGTCATATTGGAGATCATACTAAAAATCTGTCAAAATGTCAGGGTGATCCAGTAATACACAAAGGAAGTTTTAGGGGATTCATATTAGCAACTTATCCCATGTCCACAAGATAAGGGATATGTTGCAGAACAGTGGGGGTATGGCTGCTGGGAACCCCGAGATAACAAGTATTTGGTCGGACACCCCAGTATTCCCCACTGCTGAAGATAGCTAAGCACTATATTTCACTATACTATGTCTATCACTATATCTATGGCGCTCCCATTTAGTGGGACACAACTGTACCTTTCAGAATAGGGAGCAAAACCTCCATGTGGTCAGACCCCATTTATTTGCAACTTATCTCCTATCCTATGAAAGGGCATAATTTACTAAGATGGGAAAACCCATTAATAACAGTCTGTGCTGAAATGATTAACGTAGAGGACAGTAAACAGCAGCCTGTATTCTGCTGACACTCACAGGCTAAGAGGAAGAACTGATGTCCCACCACTGTCCTGTTAGAGGACTGATGTTACTTAGGAAAGAAGATAACGGGATGATGAATGCATATTATGGGGATTATGTACAGTATATAGAATTATGTGTATAGTGGATGGAAGAACATTAGTTTCACTGTGAAAAATGAAAGGCGTTGTCTACTGAGAAGAACAAGGTTATGTTAGATGGATCACATGACAATAAGCTGATCCCAGGATGTGCCAGTGGTGAAACCATCAGCAACCACCTGATACTTGTAGGGGAATCCAGCACCAAATATTCAATGTACCTGCAGCACCGCAATAGTCATGTGTGATGTCTCTCTCTCTCTCTCTCTCTCTCTCTAGCTCAGTGAGACTTACGGACCGGTCTATACCATCTACATAGCAAATCTTCGGATAGTAATACTGATTGGATATGATGCAGTGAAGGAAGCATTGGTGGACCACGGCGACGTGTTTAGTGATAGAGGAGACTTAGGAGCGGCCGAGCTTTTATCTAAGGATTTTGGTAAGCCGATAACCTAAAGGACTAAAATCACAAACACTGGTCATTTTATATCATTTCAGTGTGAAGTTTTAATGTGTATAATGCAGCACAAATATCAGTTTATTGTATTTATGACTATTCCAGACGCTCTCAGGTTAGTCCTTATAGAAAATGTTTTCAAGCTTGCCTTATATCAGCCGCCCTGACCCTCTTTACCAAGTATGTACAGTAAAGTATCCTGATAAAGGGGTTTAGTGAATTTCCTCTTTCCACTTTTCCACACACTCAGCACCATAATAGTACAGCACCGGGGCTCTGCCTGCTACATCGCTTTTTGGGTCCAGCTGTGTTTTACAGCCATGACCTGGGATTAGCTGTAGGAGAAGTAAAATACTCTGACTCCAGCAGAATAACCTCTTGCTATTGCTCATGGCATCTGCATAGTTTAGTTACGGGTTGGAGACATCCCTTCTTTCAACCCCTTGGGCCCCTCCGCGGTGAGATCACAGGGTTCTGAGGGATTGCCATGGCAGCCAAGAGGCCAATCCTTAATACCCATATGGCTATGTGGAGCGATAAATAAAAGTTCTGAATTTTGAAAGGAGGAAATGAAAAATATGAAAAAGTTGCTAAACCTTAATGCTCAAACTAGGATTTGTCCATAAGAGGTTATTCTGCGCCACTCATGTCCATGGGTTTACTTTGGTATTTCAGGTTTTGCCCATTGATCAGAATGCAACTGAGACACAATAGAAGACATAGCCCAGACCCAAGGAAAGAATATGGGGGTGGCACCGAGCTGCCCACACTGAGATATAGTCCAATAGAGTCCAGAGGTGTATAGATGTAAACCTCCTCACTTTCCTAGGCTGTGCAGTGGTTGGCAACAGCCTATATCCGTACAGTACCTTCTCAACCAAGTTGGAGAGGGTAGAAGCAGCTAAAGTCACAACCGCACGTCACTTAGGCGACATCCGAGATGAGATAGAGGGATACCAGTAGTGAACCTGGATTAAAGTGTGATTTTGACGTACCATCCGTGGTGAAGCGCTGTGTCTTTCTACAAGCTTTCCTGTTCCTTGTCCCTTGGTGTGGATTCAGATACAGGTTCGCTACTGGTATCCCTCTATAGCCCAGACCCAGTGACAGGAGAGAAGACTCTGTTCACATACCATTGGCAGGTACTTGGTAACTGAGTATATTTCATATATAACTCCCTGCATGTCTGGACAGCTCCAGTCATTTGGTGAAGACTATAAATTGTAGTTTTGCAACCACTGGAGGCAGTCACAGGCAGGAGATCTCTGTCCTACATATTGACTTCAGATTTTTGGATATTTTGCAGTTTCTGGAACGTATGTACCCTATAGGAGTTCATAGTAACATCTATTGGGTTCTTCTGTAGTCCCCTCATTACAGGGATATTCCAGTCTGGGGGAAATATTTAATACCAATGACCTCTCCTTAGACTAGGTCACCGATACCTGATGTGTGGGGGTCGGACTCGGTGTCGGAGTACTGCTGTTCTGCTCCCATTCAAGTGGTTAGGAAGGAAACAAGATGGAAAGTTTTATTATACTCACATGAGACAAATAAACTGAGCCCAATAATCGCCCACGGACATCTGCTTCACCCCAGGGTCCACCTGTCAGTATTCTTGTGATACCTGAGTAAGTCTATGAATACCTGCTCATCTGCTTTAGGTTAAGGAGAGCTGGACCTTACAGGCTGATTTCTTGTCTAAGTATTCTTATTTTATGACTTTGGTAAACTCTTGTTATATTATTGCTTGTCTGTTTCTTTATGGTCTTGTCCTATTTTTTATTTTTTTTTGGCTAACTCTAAAACTGGTTGCACTTACAGGGGTCATTTCAAGCAGCGGAGAAAGATGGAAAATCCTTCGTAGATTTTCTCTGACAACTTTGAGAAATTTTGGAATGGGAAAGAGGAGCATTGAAGAAAGAATTCAGGAAGAAGCCGGCTGTCTCGCTGAGAAAGTATTGAAGAACAAAAGTAGGTTGAGGTCCAAAATATGTGTCATACTCCCTGGCTGTCCATACATATGAAATAGCTGGTGACCAATATCCATGTACGTGGACTTATAAGGACATTTTTAGCTCTGTATTTATAGATAGACGGGGGGAGCCGCCTCTATGACCCACCTTAATCTGAAGAACAGGGTTCTGTTCACGACCACAAGTGAATGGACAGTGGCCATGTATGTGCGAGTCTCTCCAATTACTTGTACAGGAGTCTCTCCATTCACTTGCAGCCATTGACGGGGCCCCTTACTTGAGATAGATGTGGGTCTCAAAGATAGGACACAGTCAGTCATTTATGTCATACCCTATAGATATAGTGAGAAGTGCTGAGATGGGAATACCTCTTTATCCATACACATGTTTACAAGGCTTACTCAAACAAATGCTCGATCCTTCTTTTCCCCCATGTGTGATTGGGAGACTGATAGGGAGCTTATTTCCAGTAAACCGCTTTAACCACTTAAGGACTGGGCCATTTTCCCTGGTTCAGGACTGGACACTTTTGTACATGGGATTTTGAGAGCTATAACATTTATTTTTTCAGATCATTCAAATAATTATGTTGTTCTTAAGTGATTTTTATTTAAAAGTGACTTTATTTATTTATTTGTTTGTTTATTTATTATACAGTCTGCCCCCATCTGCCCCCCATAATAGACCTTTGGAGGCATTTTAATATTCCTTTTTGGGGAGTTTTTAACGCTGATTTCCTCTGTAACTGGGGCTAATGCATTACAATACATTACAATCCAGCCTTCTGGGCTACACTGCAGAGCTGATCTGGGTCCTCTGGGTTCCTGCAGCTACAGGATGTACAAATATGAGCTTGCAGAGATGATTAGTAATGACTGACCATTTCTTGACATTTACAGACAGTTCTATTAACCCAGAAGACATGCTGAGACTTGCTGTTTCCAATGTCATTTGCTCCGTTGTGTTTGGTGAAAGATATGGCTATGAAGACCCAAAGTTCTTGACTCTCATGTCACAAATTCACGATCTTTCTGAGCTGTTCAACAGCCGATCAGCGATGGTAAATATTACAGAATAACAAAAATGTATATGGGTGCAATGTAACGATCAAGGATTTATTACCATTCACTATTAGTGATGGGCGCAACATTATTTTTACAAATATTTGTAAGGTACATGGGTTATTTTTTTGAAAAAAGGTGAGTGTTTTATTATATTTCTTAGTTCTTTTACACGTCTTCCATGGAGTCCAATTATTATATTATTGGGCCAGAAGAGACCCCAGAGTATAATAATAAACTTTGGTGGATTTGTCAGTAGTGAATCTCCAAAATTTTGGGTTCAGCCAAATCTAAAATTTTAGAACATGTGTAATGAACTTGTTACAAACTGGTTTTCCCATCTCTATACACTACATTTGACAACTTTAGCAATCAGTCTCCATGGTAACAGACTACAAACAAACCCTGTGTAGTCTGATCCTCCTGTCATATTTTCCTTCTGTCTCATACATCTCCCTAACATACATTTGGTAGCTTAGGAAACTATTGTGGACATGTTATAGTGAGTATGGCTGCAGGATCACACCATTTATGGATTGTTTTTAGTTTGAAGACCTTTAGCTATGTATAGGAATTGCACACATAAAATGGAAGGAAATCTACAATGTTGTTGCAACATCCTTGCCTATTCGGACCTCTGTGTCATCCTAGAGCCGCATGCTACGGCACAGGAGGGGTGTCCATATATGATCCATTGCTCCTGTTTTAGCAAATCTGAGAATTTGTTGCAGTGTACCAGTCCAGCCAGAGTTCCTCTGGGTTCTAAAGAGTTAACATTAGGTGCTCTTTTGATTGACATCCTTCTTGCCAATCAAGCTTGGGGCGGATTTATATCAGATTTATATAGTTTTTCAGCCCTCTCCTTGAGGCTTGCTATTAGCTTCTCTGAGTGTTCAGGCTATTATCTGTTTACTGATATTATATTTCTGACCTTTCCTTTTGACTCTTCTTCTGGTTCTGATTTTGTACTGCTCTGCCCGATTGGTTCTGACCCTTGGCTCTCTTGACTACTTGTGTCTGTTTGTTTGTCTTGTTTGCATTTTGTGTATATACTTGAATGGAAAAGCAAATGGAAAGGAAAGACATAAGGGGGGTCTGGGAGGGGCTTAAGTCAATTTCGGGTCATAAACAGTCTGTCTGCCAGATTGAGACAGATGTTAATTGGCTTAATGAACTAAACCTATTCTTCAACAGATTTGATCACACACCAGCTCCTCCTACCCCAGCATGTCCTTCAGTTCTCCCCACCACAATGACTTCACCCCATGTGGCTACTCCCCAACAGACCAGTAAATCCAGAAATCTGTCTATATCTGACCACAGTCTGACCTTCACAAGGGCCCAGGTGAGGAAGGAGATGAAAAAGATCAAGGTGAGGATAGCCGCAGGGCCAGATGACATCAGTGCAAGGCTAATTAAGACTTGTGGGGACCAGCTGTGTGGTATAATTACATACATGTTTAATATGAACCTGAGGCAGGAAATAGTCCCTGAATTATGGAAATCTTCTTGTGTGGTACCAGTTCCAAAGAAACCTCACCCTATGGACCTTAACGACTACAGACCTGTAGCACTGACATCCCACTTGATGAAGATCTTAGAGAGATTGGTTCTCACACATCTCCGCCCTCTAGTGAGCCCCGCTATGGACCCTCTCCAGTTTGCTTATCGGCCAGGCATTGGGGTAGATGATGCCATCATCCACCTTCTGCACAGGGCTCTGTCTCACCTGGAGAAACCAGGGAACACAGTGAGAATAATGTTCTTTGATTTCTCCAGTGCTTTTAACACCATACAGCCCAGGTTACTGAGGGACAAGCTGGGCCTTGCTGGAGTGGACCACCACCTCACCCTAGACTACCTCACAAATCGACCTCAATACGTGAGAGCCCGAGACTGTGTGTCAGATACTGTGATATGTAATACAGGGGGCACCTCAGGGTACAGTTCTTGCCCCTTTCCTCTTCACACTGTACACTACAGATTTTAGGTGCAACTCATCCAGCTGCTACCTACAGAAGTATTCTGACGACTCTGCAATAATAGGTCTCATCACAGACGATGATGACAGGGAGTATAGGGAACTGAACCGGGATTTTGTGGACTGGTGCTAGCAGAACCATCTGAAGACTAACGCGGGGAAGACCAAGGAGATGGCGGTGGACTTCCGTAAATGCAGATGCCCTACTAAACCAGTGGACATCCTGGGGACGGGCATCGAGATTGTGAACACCTATAAGTACCTGGGTGTGCTCTTTAATAATAAGCTGTACTGGGCAAATCACATGGCGGTCCTGTACAGGAAGGGCCACAGCAGGATCTACCTGCTTAGGAGGCTGAGAGCCTTTGGAATCCAGGGGGCACTTCTTAGGACTTTCTTCAACTTGGTAGTGGCATCAGCCATCTTCTTAGGAGTGGCTTGCTGGGGGAGCAGTATATCAACCAGGGACAGAAAGAAACTTGACAAGCTGATTAGAAGGGCCAGCTCTGTCCTGGGGAGCCCACTGGACCCAGTGCAGGTGGTGGGTGACAGAAGGATACTGTCCGTGGTGAGCTCCATGCGGGAGAAGAAGTCCCATCCCATGCATGAGACCGTGATCTCGCTGGGCAGTACTGTCAGTGACCGACTGCTCCACCCTAAGTGTGAGAAGGAGCGTTATCGGAAGTCTTTCCTCCCCACCGCGGTTAGGCTGTACAACCTAAGCGGAGCTCAATACACACAGATAACTGAAATATCTTTCCGCCTGTTAAATCCCGCCCCCTCCTCTGCTACTTCCTGTCTGTCTGTCTACTATAAATGTAATGCCTCTTACCTTGGAACATTCCTGTTCATGTTGTATTTGTATTTGTATCTGCTTATCTTTGCTGCTGTAACACACTGAATTTCCCCATTGTGGGACTATTAAAGGACTATTATTATTGTAATGTAGGAAGGGACTGTCGCCAATTGTCCTCTACTGCTTAGGGTAGTTGAGGCAAGTAGGTAGGGACTGGGGCTGGGTCGAGCATTAGGACTCAATGTCTCTGTCATTCCCTTCCTCCCAGGTTTCAGCAGCAGGAACTAGGGAATTGTTTAACTGGCAATTCCCTAACAGTTGTCTTAAATATTGTTGTTTTTTTCTATTACTTTTTTTTTTAATTAGTTACTTAACATGTTCCCGACTATAATGAAGCACATTCCGGGTCCTCACCAGATGATGATCAAAATTATAGAAAAGATAAAACAATTTATTAAGGAGATGGTGAATTCCCACCGAGCCACCCTGGATGAGAACTGTCCCCGTGACTTCATTGACTGCTTCCTCATAAGGAAGGACGAGGTGGGTTTGTAGGTAACTGATTAAAACCCTTTTGGGTTCTTATTAGAGATCAGTGAACCTCACTAGATTGGTTTCTATCAATATTCATGAAGTTCTGCCCCAGTGGCCAGATGCTGTGATGATGCCTAGAAACGGTGAGGTAAGTGAGTATAACAGTTTGTTACTTTCACTCACCTCCTCTGGGACTCCACTTACTATATCCAGGGGTTTGAGGAGACCCCAGAGTATAATAATGTTTTGTGGGTGATGAACCCCAAAAGTTTTGGGTTCGGGTAGAGCAATTTTCGGGTAGAAAATTTTGGTTAAATCTGAACTGGGTCCTATCTGAATCGTTTTTTTTTCATCCCCGGTGATAATAACAAATAATCATTCTATTGGCTGCTAATTCAATATTGTATTTCTATTCTCTGTTACGTCCTAACAGACATTGTGTGTAAAATAATAATAAGTGTTTAATTTCCAGGAAAAAAATAATCCAAACACTGAATTTCATGATGTAAATCTAGAGGCGACAATATTAGACTTATTCTTTGCTGGAACAGAGACCACAAGTATGACACTGAGATATGGTCTTCTTATACTCCTGAAATATCCAGAAATACAAGGTAATAACCAGTTTTATGTTGTTTTTTTTTTTTTTTTTTTTTTTTTAAATATGAAAATAACATATCATTCCCCACTATAGGGTTGTAGCTATAGGCGATGCAGAGGTCATATCCCTGCTACACAAGAACAGACCACTGTCATAAACAGCACATGGCACTGTAGGGGGGTGACCCTGTTGTAGACTTTACTTTGGGGTTTAGGAACTTGAAGTGAAAGGGGTTGTTCAGGTTTATACATTTGAAAGCAGAAAGCAGGAGAGGTGTAGAAAATAAAAATGCGTTAATACTTACCTGCACCATCCCCCTCTGTTCCTACACTGGGCTGCCTACGCTGTTCTATTGTTATACAGAGCCTCTGCAGCAGGGAAGTTGATGGGGCTGCTGCACCCATTCACCTCAGTATACAGAATGGGGTTTTGTTGCAGTCATCCCATTGATGTGACATAATGGCTGCATTATAATGACTGTTTACAAACAAGGCAGAGGAGGTGATGTCCAGCCCACAGGGGAGGATACAGGAAAGTATTAATGCATTTTCATTTTGTACACCTCCGCTGCAACCTGCATTCAAATTTCTGAACATGGACAAACCCTTTAATATTCTGCTCCTGAATATCTGTTATGTCCAAGAACATCACCAGTTCATCTTTTGATTAAAAAAACCAACTCTGTTCTCCACTTCCTAAAGTTCAAGTTTCCTCCACACATGTAAAGCAAAACTCCTTACCCACTACAACCCAGAAGTGCAACAGAATCCATATTAATAGGTCTGAGCTATTGGAAGGCTTCTCTCAAGGGGTGTAGGCTAGGCAATAGAAGGTATAGTTCTACTTCGTTCATATGGAATTATGAACCTGTAGACACAATGGGGAGATTTACTAAACAAAATGAGTCAGGATTCTGCATATTTTGTACCAGAAAACAAACATGTTGTGTGTTACATTTATCAAGTGTTTTAGACACTTTTACAACTTGAAAGAAAAGGACTTTGTGGAAAGTGAGCAATGGACAGACATAGAACAGAAACAGGCATCGAACCGATTCTCCTCTTCTTACTGTGTGCAGTGTATGACAGCTAGCCTCCAAGAGCTCAGAGAGAACTACTAACTCCAGATACAGCATGCAGAGGGGGAAAGTCATATCATGGCCAAGAACAATGTTACTCCTCACCTTCACATATTTTAGCAGCCTATCCTTAAAAGTCAACAAAATGACAGGTAGCCTTTAGGATTAATGTCCACCAACACCCCTAAGTCTTTTTCAGTGATAACTTTACTTAGTGTGTTACTATTTAATACATAATTGTTACATTTGTTCCCATGACCCAGCAGTATGACTTCACTTTTATCCATATTACTCTAATTTTACCATTTACCCATGCCTTCAGCTTTCCCCAATCCCACAGTAATGTTACATTATTTTCCTCTATGTTGACTTCACAGAGGTCACTTTATGGTCCTACAGATTTCGGATTGTTGAATTGTTCTGTGTATGAGCTCTAAGTATTTTATATCTTCAAACAATTCAGTTGAATTTTTAGTTATTATTGTACTATGAATAGTACTATGAATACAATTATAATACATAGCAATATTAGAAATGTGTCCCTTGGTCTGTTTTTGTTAATTTTAGCAAAAATCCACCAAGAGATTGACAATATAATAGGCAAAGACCGGAGTCCTTCAATAGAAGACAGAAGTAAGATGCCGTATACAGAGGCCGTGATCCACGAGATCCAGAGATTTGCTGATATTGTCCCTACAGGAGTTCCTCATGCCGTCAGCAAGGGCACAACCTTCAGAGGATATCACATCCCTAAGGTGCGGTATTGTCATCTTCCAAACCCTTTGACTCTCTTAGCTCTTACTGTACGTAAGACATATTATTATATTTAAATGTACAAATCCATCCCACTGGCATTTAACATTTCTTTCTTAAAACCTTCTGATACTCTTATATGTACCTAGTCTGAATGTATTAAGGCCAGGTACACAACTGCAGAAACACCATCACTCAATTCTTCAATTGGAGAAAGTCTTTTGTTGATTGAAATTAGCTTTATTTACAGTGTTCAAATCACAAAAACATCCTAAATCAAGATTTCTTTAAGTTTAAGGTCGACGTAGCGAACCACAGCAAAAAAATGTTGCGGAAAAGACTTTGGCGATAACGCATTGCGTTTTGTTCCGCAACATTTTTCACAGAAAATCTGCAGAGTTTCCTCAGCGGACTTTCTGCCCCTGTTATACCATGCTGCGATTTTCAAGAACTCAATGGTTTTTTGAAAACACAGCTTTTCCGCTGCAGATTTTTTTTCTGCAATGTTTGGATAGGATTAGCCAGTTTCCCATCCACTTTGCAGGTAATGTAAAATGCTGCATTTGCGCAATGTGGGGTGCCAGTGTAAAAGTTAGATATTAAATTATCTCCATATTTTATACATTTTCTTTCAGGGCACCCTGCTGTTTCCACTCCTGACCTCTGTCCTGAAAGACCCCAAACATTTCAAGAACCCGGATGAGTTTGATCCTGGACACTTTCTAGATGAGAAGGGTTGCTTTAAGAAAAGTGATGCCTTTATGCCATTCTCCGCAGGTGAGAGATTATTTCTATGACTGAGGTGGAGCTTGATAGGAATCAGGGATCAGACATGCAAAAATATTTTTAGGACCTTCTACTTTGATCTGGCTGGTGGACTTAGGCTAAGTTTAATAAGACCAAAAACATGACTTGATTTGGTTACAAGGATTTTCCTGGACTATAGAATTTATGATCTATCCTTAGGCTAGGTCATCAATATCATAACAGCAATGGTCCGACTTCCTGCCCCCCCACCATTAGCCATGGAGCTCAGGCAATCACCACTTCCTCTATACAGGCCAGTGACTTCACAACCACTGGTCACATGGCCATTCTAATAAATGGGACAGAGCTGCAGTACCAAGCACATCCACTATACAACATATGGCACTGTGCTTGGTAAGCAGTGAAGAGTTTGCTGTGCTTATCTGAATGTCACACCTCCTTCAAGCAGCTTATTGTTGGCGGTGCTGGTTGTCAGACCCCACCAATTTTCTATTGATGACCTATTCTAAAGGAGTGTTTCCCTGTTTTGAGGCTTTGCAACCTTGAAATAAAACATACTACTTTGTGTTTTTTTTTTGTTTTGTTTTTATTGTAACACAATCAATCAATCAATTATTAAGACAAAAACCAGAAAACTTTAATGTACATAAGTATTTCCAATACTCTGTGGAGTCTCCTTTTGCTGAATTTACAGATAGAGATGTAGCAGGTTTAACAATCAAAGAAGTTATTCAGCTGACACACAATACTCCCCCAGCAGCGCCTCTTCTCTGAGCTTCCTCATTCAGAGTTTACATACCATGGTAAAATGGGCAATTGTGAACAATTATCAAAAGTAGGTGAAGCACCACGATGAAGCTTTCCTAGTACAGGGAGTCTTTGGTGCTGAAAGCGTCCTACACTATTTTGAGCCACAATTATTAATACATGTAATACTTTTTCGGTGCCTCTCTGTTGCATGCTAGTGCAAGTACTTTCTCAAGGGTCTGAACTTTATAAAATTATAGAGAAAAATTAGAAATATTTCAGAATTTTCTGTAATTTGTGATGATGATCTGCAGGAAGTGTTCAATTTCCCTGCAGTGCCCCCACTGGGTAAATCAAGCATTACATAATGTCCATTATAATTCACTCCTCACTCTGGCTTATAGACAGGGGTTACTGAGCAGGGTATCCTTTCATCTATTGACTTGGAAATGCCCAAAAGGCTATTAAATGGGTTATTTAAACCAGACAACCTCTTTAAGTTTCACTGAACTTTTTATTGTGTATTCTTGTTCTGTCTTCTTAGGCAGACGTATCTGCTTGGGAGAAGGCCTGGCCCGAATGGAGCTTTTCATCTTTCTAACTACTATATTGCAAAAATTTACCTTGGAGCCCACCGAAGACAGAAAAAATCTGAGCATAAGACCAGAGCCCAACACTAATGCATCAAAACCTCATCCATACCAGATGAAAGTTATCCCTCGATTTTGAGTTGGAGACAAACATCTCATACAAATAAAACCTGAAGGTTCTTCACCTCACAAGACAAGAAGATTGTTCAAAAGGATATTGATTGATAAAAATAATAAAATAACTTTTTTCCACAAAAGTCATTTCCATTTCCATCTCAATTTATGTAGTGTCTATGTAAGTGAGCCATATCCTGTATCTCACCCTATAGAACAGTTTACATTGATAGAACTATCAACTTTTTGATAACACAGAATACAAAAATAATAAAATGCATAAAATACAGAATAAACAATCTCTGCAAAAATACATGATCTGTGACTGACTAAGATACCAAATCAAAAACTATGAATATCTGAAATGTTGTTCCCTTTTAGGACTATTTTCACAAGCTAACAATATTTGCCATTTTCTTAACCTATGGAGAAAGATACCTACATACACCACCATCTCTTCCTTTACAAGAAGAACCCAAAGGAAGGAATCACAGCCGGACACGCCTCCTGCGCCGCAGCATGTGGCTGGAAAATGGCGCCAAAGCCCGGGCAAGGACATTACACTCTTCCTTTCCTGGAGACATCATCCTTCTCACTGTACCTTCCTGTATGTTATCTTTACTCTATGCTGCATTGTTATTGTGTTATATATAGTATATGGCTGTAATAAGAAACCATAAAAACTCCAATAAAGTAAGGAATTCTTCTGTAGACCAATTTCTAGAGAGAACGACACCACACCACATTGACTATTGTGTCTTACGTCGCCTTCATTTTCACTTTAATAATAATAATAATAGTAATAATAATAATAACTTTATTTATATAGCGCCAACATATTCAGTACCACTTTATAAGGACACATGAACAGACAATATGAGACATTAGAATGTGACAAAGAAATAAACATATCAAACAATAGGAGTGAGAGCCCGGGCACAAGAACTTACAATCTATGAGGAGATAGGGGGGACACAAGAGGTCAGAGAGATTTCCTTATGGTATACAATGTCTTCAAGTTGTTTGTTTATACTTGTTCAAAATATATTTCCGCACCTCTTAGTTTATTCAGCCGTCCTTTCTGAACCCGCTGTAACGGGATTCACAGGCTATAATGCATCATATGAGGTGTTGTTTAGTTTGTGAGTCAAGTCAAGGTGAAAAGTCTTCATTATACCAGAGAACTTTCCTTACTAGAGGTCTACAACTTGCTACGTTTTAGGTTTCCAATAAAAAATCCAATCAGCACAAACTAATATTTAGTATATTTTAGAGAAAGTCTTGGCTTGTGTAGTAAAAGGGCAGATCTCAAGTTGGTAAAAAAGATCTGTCCATTGGTCTCCGTGTGTTCCTGAAACAAATCCATATATGTGTAGCTCAATGAGATGTGAAGATGGTGAGAAAACGCCTTTCATTCATTATGTGATCACTGCTTATTATTATTTTGAGGATCTTTGGCCACTGCCAAGGCCAGATGCCATCTCAACTATATTGTTGCCATATTACAATCCACTGAAAGTGAAGTGACAGAGCAAGCAACTTCTACTATGGAACAGATGGTCCCATGTGTCTCGGCAAACTCTCTAAACACTTAAACAGTATCTTATAGAATGTATTCAACCATTTCCAGCACTACCACAGCATCCTCCTATTACAACTTTGTATCCAGCGTCCCATCTTCCAGTCCCAGTACCTTATGTAGCCTTCCATTGTGAAACGAAACTCCAGAAGGAAAATCACCTAGTACAAGTATTTCAGTGAACACGACATTCCTGGTTATTTAAACAGTATCTACAATGGCTCTTATCGCTAATACACACACATCATCTACACTGAATACTGTATATACTAAGCTCAAAGTTCAATTGTTGATAAATCAAATTATTCTGATAATTTTGAAAAAAAAAAATCACCAATTTCAAAGAAATCATGTGACCCAGAAGAAAAAAAAAAAACACACCATGCGCATTGTTCAAGAAATAAAATAACCTGATCCAGACTTGAAGGCTGCAGTTTTGGTCCTGGATTCCAAAACTGGACTTGTGAATCAAGTATTGATTCCAATGTAGACAAAAATCATTCACCAAAAACAAAATCTCCTCTACACCAACTGATCCAATTTGTTCACTTCAAATCATGTAGCTGAACCTTGATGGCTTGATGGTCCCACAATTTTCCCATGTGCTTTTGTGAAGTTTGATTACTTTGGCCTGATAACCTGGACTTGTCTGATCATGGACATTTTCTTGTGTCATGATTACCAAATGTGCAATCTATTTCTGGAAAGTTCTCCTCCATGACCCTCCCAACATCAACACTACAGGAAACTATCATCCAGGTCTTCGTCACAGTCAAACACAAGAAACGTTTCTGAAAGGTCTACCACACTTCAAAAAGTTGTGTCTGAATCTGATAAAGCCTGCTTACACCCATGTCTTCAATTAACATGAGAAAACCCATGACAGTGGCACTGCGGATGTTGGCTTTTTCTTTTTACCCGTACTTACCAATGCTGCGACCTCACCGTCATCCCCCTAGTCCCCACCTTACTTTCTAAGAATAAAGACAAACACAATTGAGGTTGGATTAATTGGCCATAGCAGCCATTTTATTACAAACGATACAAATATATATCTATATAAAAATCGTTTTTATCCAAAACCCACCTAAATAAATAAATAACCTTAATAAAACTCCCTATGTATAATAAATACATAAATAACACCTTAAATAACAAAAGTTAACAAATAACAAATTAACCCCCACTTTCCAGAAATAAAACATGTATATATATATTTCCTGAGGGGGAGGTCCTTGGAGCTACATAGATCTGGCTGCCAAACTGTCCATCACACCAAGTTACCCCCAGCCGCAAACCACAGGCTCAGGGGCACCATAAACACCGATGGCAGTCTCACCACATATACCAAACCACTCCCCGGGACAAAACCCAGCAGGAGCCCAAAAGCGGCCAGACCAACCCAAAACCAGAGTTAATTGTAGGGGAAACTAACCACCATGTTTCCCCACCCCCCGAATTTCCACCAACTCCAAGGACCCCCCACCCCGCCAACTGCTGCCACAAAATAACTAAAACATGATCCAACGCCTAACTGAATTCCAACAACTAGGGCGGGCTGGCGGATCAATGGCCCCTTCCCAGCGGTGAGTGACCGCGGGAAGCCGAGCCTCTAATTTATATCCCCCACCCCCTGTAGTTACTCCCGCCATAGCCGCTATCCCTCCCCCCTAGCAACTGTAGACCTCACCTTCAGGCCCTGTCATGCGGCCTCCGCTCAGCTCCGGCCTTCCTTTTGTAATGATCCAGATTTAACTAAACCAAAACTTTTTCAATTCATCTTGGACATCTTGGGAAAATGACCGCTGCCATGTGTAATATGAGGAAGCAGAGCATATAGGAGGAGAATGATATGGTCTGTATGACCTAGACGGGCTTTTGCTATCATCACCTGAAAGCCAATCATGAGTGGTGGGTGGAGAGGTCACAGTGATGATGTCACAGGCACTGTATACGATTATGATGAGAGAGGAGCCATATTGTGAACATAATAACAGGGAAACATACCATACCATCCAGCACTGCCAGCATACTGATAGTGAAAAAAATATCAAATACTGCTGTACAATTACAGACTCACAGGAGAGGACTCTGGAGCATAGATTAGATAGATTTATGTAATTTAGACCGATAGTGGCTCAGGAAGAGAAATCATAGGAGTGAGGGAGGAGAAACTCACTGCACTGCGACTGCCCAACCCTGTCCTACATAGAGTCTGGCCTGCCAGATCGCTTTTTGTTAACCAATTTTTTGCAATAGTCCATGTTTTTTTTTGTAACATTTATTCATTATATACTGCCTGACCTGTCATCAGTAACCCTTGAGTGACAAATCACTTTCTTTGTTAACCATTTATGTATCAATGCACGCCACTGCAGTCACATCAGAGTAACCCTTTGAGTGCCAAATCATTTTTTTTAACCCACAGCATTAATGGAGTGCAGTCTGGACTTTTTGCATGCATTCAGTGTGATTGGCTGTCAGGACAGTCACCCTTTGATTGCCTAATGTCAATTTAAATCAGTTTTTGTTAACTACAAATCTATCACATTGCCAGGCTAGTATTTTTTTCTTGCAGAATGTGTGACCTGCAGGCCACATATAGCAGATCGTTTAGCATAGTGCCCACACAGTTTATTTATGTGCCAGTGGCGGTCGCCAATGACAAATGTTACTGCCTTGGGAAAATAGTCCGAAAGGGGAAGAAAATTCCAAATAATTATAATGTAAGGGAATTGCCAGTTGAGCAATTCCCCAGTGCCGCTGCAGAACCCTGGGGGGAGGGGCACAACAAGACAGTGAGCACTAAGCTGAACCCCCCGCTGTCTCTGGCTAACATGCCTATCTGTCCTAGGTGACAGCAGCAACTGGACGACAGTCCCTTCCTAATATAGGTGACAACACAGAACGCAGACAGGAAAAACAAAGGGAGGTCAGCTAGCCAAGGGGTTGGTAACAGTCGAGCAATGCAGTACAAAATCACAATCCAAAAGAATAGTCACAGACAAAGCCAAAGATCAGAAATAGGAATACAGGTAACAAAACAGCACGGAGTAAAGGCAGGTATGCAGAAGCAATAACCAGCGACCATGTGAGGGCTAACAACCTGTTTATAGAAAGACAGGACCTGCCCCAGACTGGATTGGTAGACAAGCTGTCAATCACACAGGCAAGGCTGAGATTAATTATTAGATCAGCAAAGGCAAACAAAGATGCAAGAGACGGGTGTGGCTGAAATTCGATTACAGACAGGAGGTATTAGGACAGTGTTCAGACTGAGCAACAAGAAACCTATGCAAGGAATCAAACGGAAGACGCCTCCTTTGCCATACCATGCGAACAGAGGGTGGCGCGGAGACCCGAACAAGCAGAGACGTTACATATAGTTCTTGATTTGGTATGTCAGTCAGTGACAGTAATGGATTATGTATTATAACAGAGACTGTTTATTCTGTATTTTGTTCCATTTTATAATTTTTTTATTCTGTTAAAATATGTCTCACAATATTCTGTGTAATCTATTAGTTAATAAGGATAGTTATAGCAATGTAAACCAGTATAAAATTACTCTAAAGTGAGATACAGTATATTGTACACTTCTACTGTATAATAAAACTGGCAAGGTCAATGCACAAATTAAATGAAAAAAAAACTATATGAATATTTGTGGAGAAAAGTCACTTTGTTGTCTTTTTAATCAATATCCCTCAAAAATTAGAGCAGTCTTCTTCTTTTGTGAGGTCAAGAACCTCTAGGCTTTATTTGCCTCTAAATCAGAAACGTGGGATGACTTTCATCTGGTATGGATGAGGTCTTGAAGCATTAGTGTTGGGCACTGGTCTTATACTCAAATTGTTTCTGTCTTCAGTGGGCTTCAATGTAAACTTTTGCAATATAGTGGTCAGAAAGAGGAAGATCTCCATGCGAGCCAGACCTTCTCCCACGCATATACGTTTGCCTGAGAAGACAAAAAAAAATAAAAAATCACACAAAATAGAAAGTTGAGTTAAGTTTTAGACGTTGGCTTACAGTCGACCAATGAAGTATAATAACCCCTAGACCACATGATGTGAAGTAGCCTTTTACAGCCTCTAGGTATGATTGCCTGCTTTACAGGCCCAGATGGAAGCCACAAGAGCCGAGTATAATATGTATGTTTGTTCTTTTAATATTTACTAATGAGTTGTTTGTTTATTGTTTTTTTTTTTTTTGGTTTTTTTGCATGTTCGGTTGTTGGATTACTTCATATTCGAGGATTGTTCATAATCGACTTTTTTGTTTTAAATAAAATATTTAACAAGGAATATTACAGGGCATAATGCAATGAATTCCTTTTCTTATGTTTCTGTTTGATAACATTACGAAGGTGGAGCCAGGAAATAGGCTAACACTAAACCCCAATAATAATCCTAGCACTCACCACCATCAGGGGTGCCAGAAGGAGTCTGGTATTATCTAGCATTCAGCCATATAGTAATGGTCAGGTACTGGGGCAATAATAGGCCGGTATTATTAGGCTGGGAATGCCTAAGACTTTGGGTCTTCCTACCTGGTAATACTAGGCTGTAGTTACTTTATTGTATTTATTTGGTAATAAAAAACAGAGGGGATAAATAATTGAAAAAAATGACACGGCCAAGTTCACAAATTCAGGTAAATTTGCAGTTAAAAAACTCATAGCAGTACTGAATGTCAGAAACCGTATTTGTGTCTTGAAACCACACACGGTATTTGACATACAGCACTGCAATACAATTTTTAACCATAAATTGACCTATCATGTTAGCTCAGCCAAAAGCCAGAAATCCCAGCTATAAGCAATGACTGTTGGCTTTACTGTGGTTTGGGGTTACTTATGGTCTATCAGAAGTAGGTGAATGACCACAAGTAACCCTTGCTAGTGTAATAAAGAGTCCATGCCCTAGTGTGCAACAGAAATGTGCCCCAATTATTAGTTTTATTAATAAAACTTTTCTGGCTCAATCTAGTGCAGGACTCTTTCAACACTAAAGAGTCCATGTACTTGGAAAGGTTAATCACAGTCATTCACGCACTTTTGAATAACCGTATGTAACCCCGGACCACATACAGAAGTGATGATGGCTTTGCCACTGCTTGTAGATTCTGGACAGAGGGGTGGAAGGGAGCAGGACACACAGCACAATTTTTTTGGAATGTTAAGCCTGCTACATCATATCAAGACTACTTGATTTATAGCTAAATTTTTGCTAGTTCGCAAGTAATAATCTCTTACCTGCAGAGAATGGCATAAATGCTTCGCTTTTCTTAAAACAACCTTTCTCATCCAGGAAATGTCCAGGATCAAACTCATCTGGGTTCTTGAAATGTTTGGGGTCTTTCAGGACAGAGCTCAGGACTGGAAACACCATGACTCCCTGAAAGAAAATGTATAAAATATGGAGATCTTTTAAAGTATGTTTAGAAATGTTTAAAGGGATGGAAATTAGTTCTTGATGGAAAAGGGAAACTGTGTCTCTAGTGTTACCTATTGGAAGGTAAGAGCAGCGCTGTAATTCCAAAATTCCATGTGACCTTTAAAATAGTCTTGATTTAGGATAAACTCAAACCAGAAACAGTTGTTTCTAAATTAAAAACACCCCTCTGCAGGGAGCTGTTTCAGAGTTCTTGCCCCTCACCCGTGCAAAGCAGGGTCCCATCTGGGTGAGAGGCCATCCCCATCACTCCTGTGTTGTTTTGTTGATTTATGTGTGAAGTTATTAGAATGTGGATGTAGTGTAGGGTGTAATGTATAGTGTAGGATCTCTGCCTTTACTGTATGTTGTACTTCTGTGCTATAATGTAGTGCAGGGTGTAATGTATAGTGTAGGATCTCTGCCTTTACTGTATATTGCACTTCTGTGCTATAATGTAGTGCAGGGTGTAATGTATAGTGTAGGATCTCTGCCTTTACTGTAGGTTGTACTTCTGTGCTATAATGTAGTGCAGGGTATAATGTATAGTGTAGGATCTCTGCCTTTACTGTATATTGTACTTCTGTGCTATATAATGTAGTGCAGGGTGTAATGTATAGTGTAGGATCTCTGCCTTACTGTATGTTGTACGTCTGTGCTATATAATGTAGTGCGGGGTGTAATGTATAGTGTAGGATCTCTGCCTTTACTGTATATTGTACTTCTGTGCTATAATGTAGTGCAGGGTATAATGTATAGTGTAGGATCTCTGCCTTTACTGTACGTTGTACTTATGTGCTATATAATGTAGTGCAGGGTGTAATGTATAGTGTAGGATCTCTGCCTTTACTGTTTATTGTACTTATGTGCTATATAATGTAGTGCGGGGTGTAATGTATAGTGTAGGATCTCTGCCTTTACTGTATGTTGCACTTCTGTGCTATATAATGCATTGCAGGGTGTAATTTATAGTGTAGGATCTCTGCCTTTACTGTATGTTGTACTTCTGTGCTATATAATGTAGTGCAGGGTGTAATGTATAGTGTAGGATCTCTGCCTTTACTGTATATTGTACTTCTGTGCTATATAATGTAGTGCAGGGTGTAATGTATAGTGTATGATCTCTGCCTTTACTATATGTTGTACTTCTGTGCTATAATGTAGTGTGGGGTGCAATGTATAGTGTAGGATCTCTGCCTTACTGTATGTTGTACTTCTGTGCTATATAATGTAGTGCAGGGTGTAATGTATAGTGTAGGATCTCTGCCTTTACTGTAGGTTGTACTTCTGTGCTATAATGTAGTGCAGGGTGTAATGTATAGTGTAGGATCTCTGCCTTTACTGTATGTTGTACTTCTGTGCTATATAATGTAGTGCGGGGTATAATGTATAGTGTAGGATCTCTGCCTTTACTGTAGGTTGTACTTCTGTGCTATATAATGTAGTGCAGGGTGTAATGTACAGTGTAGGATCTCTGCCTTTACTGTATATAGTACTTCTGTGCTATATAATGTAGTGCGGGGTGTAATGTATAGTGTAGGATATCTGCCTTTACTGTATATTGTACTTCTGTGCTATATAATGTAGTGCGGGGTGTAATGTATAGTGTAGGATCTCTGCCTTTACTGTATATTGTACTTCTGTGCTATATAATGTAGTGCAGGGTGTAATGTATAGTGTAGGATCTCTGACTTTACTGTATGTTGTACTTCTGTGCTATAATGTAGTGTGGGGTGTAATGTATAGTGTAGGATCTCTGCCTTACTGTATGTTGTACGTCTGTGCTATAATGTAGTGCAGGGTGTAATGTATAGTGTAGGATCTCTGCCTTTACTGTACGTTGTACTTATGTGCTATATAATGTAGTGCAGGGTGTAATGTATAGTGTAGGATCTCTGCCTTTACTGTATGTTGTACTTCTGTGCTATATAATGTAGTGCGGGATGTAATGTATAGTGTAGGATCTCTGCCTTTACTGTATGTTGTACTTCTGTGCTATATAATGTAGTGCAGGGTGTAATGTATAGTGTAGGATCTTTGCCTTTACTGTATGTTGTACTTCTGTGCTATATAATGTAGTGCGGGATGTAATGTATAGTGTAGGATCTCTGCCTTTACTGTATGTTGTACTTCTGTACTATATAATGTAGTGCAGGGTGTAATGTATAGTGTAGGATCTCTGCCTTTACTGTATGTTGTACTTCTGTGCTATATAATGTAGTGCAGGGTGTAATGTATAGTGTAGGATCTCTGCCTTTACTGTATGTTGTACTTCTGTACTATATAATGTAGTGCAGGGTGTAATGTATAGTGTAGGATCTCTGCCTTTACTGTATGTTGTACTTCTGTGCTATATAATGTAGTGCAGGGTGTAATGTATAGTGTAGGATCTCTGCCTTTACTGTATGTTGTACTTCTGTGCTATATAATGTAGTACATTGTGTAATGTATAGTGTAGGATCTCTGCCTTTACTGTATATTGTACTTCTGTGCTATATAATGTAGTGCAGGGTGTAATGTATAGTGTAGGATCTCTGCCTTTACTGTATATTGTACTTCTGTGCTATATAATGTAGTGCGGTGTGTAATGTATAGTGTAGGATCTCTGCCTTTACTGTATGTTGTACTTCTGTGCTATATAATGTAGTGCAGGGTGTAATGTATAGTGTAGGATCTCTGCCTTTACTGTATATTGTACTTCTGTGCTATATAATGTAGTGCAGGGTGTAATGTATAGTGTAGGATCTCTGCCTTTACTGTATATTGTACTTCTGTGCTATATAATGTAGTGCAGGGTGTAATGTATAGTGTAGGGTGTAATGTATAGTGTAGGATCTCTGCATATACTGTATGTTGTACTTCTGTGATAGTAAATATGTGTGTGGTATTTTACTGTATTTCAGCCTTTGCTGTACTCTGTATGTTTGTGAAATGATGACTGATTGCAAACAAAGCTTTTTTCAAACGCCTTCTCAAATGTGAAATTTCCGCTGAAGGTGATACCATGCCCAGGGGCATATCATGGAATAGACTGAGGGACGGCATTCTTTTCAATCTTATTGCATTAAGTTGCAGCTTACACTTTTTATTCACCCATCCACCCAGCCAACTCTGCTGCCGCCTCTAGTTGACGCTGCACTTACATCACAAGGCTGAGGGATACAGTAAGCTACTTCCAGCATCCTGGCATTCTTCAGCGTTAGCTACAGCACACCCTGGAGGCGGCAGCGGACCCGGCTTGGACAGGAGCGTGGATGGGTGAGTAAACAGTATTAGATGGTACGTATTGCAATTATACAATGATTAGCGGCCGGCTAAAAAAAAAGAATGCCGCCCCCCAATTATATACTTGGCAGGGCAGCATAAAAAAGCGTTCATATACTGTTTGGGGCCCATAAAAAATGGGGTGATAAAATGTGTGGGGGGCAAAAGAAGATGGTTGTGTGCAATGTGGGGACCAAAAAAAAGGGGTTGTGTACTGTGTGGGGGCCAAATAATGGGATTTTTTTTATCTGCAAATGAGGGGGTGTGTCCTACAATTTTAATTAATGAGGCCCCTTCATAGCTGGGTTGGATATCTTTTTTTTGGGGGGGGGGCACACTTTTTATAGTTTGCCTTAGGCAGCAGAAAGGCTAGGTTCACCTCCGATCGTGTCTAACCTTGATTTATACGGACTAGGTATGTATAAGAGCAGTATGAGGTTTTAAAAAAAGAAACAAGGTTTGGAAGTCCGGCATATTGTACCTTAGGAATGTGATATCCTCTGAAGGTCGTATCCTTGCTGACAGTATGGGGCAATCCTGAAGGGACAAGATCTGCAAATCTCTGGATCTCGTGGATCACGGCGTCTGTATAGGGCATCTTACTTCTGTCTTCTATTGATGGACTCCGATCTTTGCCTATTACATTGTCAATCTCCTCGTGGATTTTTTCTAAAAAAAAAACAAAAAACAGAACAAGGGGCATATTTCTCACTCATATTACTGTATATTATAACTGTATTCAGAGCACAATGATAACTAAAAGATTGATGGTGTAAAATACATAAACCTCATATAAAGGACAGAACAATGCAACAATCCGAAATCTATAGACCCATAAAGGGACCTCTGTAAAGTCATCAGTATATACAGTATAATATGACAGAGGGATTTGGGGACCCTGTCAAATTCAGTTTAGTGTGGATAAAAGGGTCATACTGCTGGGTCAATGAAACAAATTTATGGCTGAGCCCACACATTGCATATTTTGCTGCATTTTTTTGAGCCACAGCCCTTCTAGTTCTCCCTTCTGATAGATCCAGTTCTTACTTTGGCGACCAAAATGCAGCTTTTCAGGAATGTGTGACTTCAGCCTAATGGAGCTCTCCAGGGACTCTGGGAACACTTCCTTCCTCTGGGGTTTGTAGGCACCGAACCAAAGGATTCCAGGCTTGTTCCAACTCCAGGTCTTGTTACCTCTATTATGAGGGATGGCTTTATTATTATAGAGATTATTATTATAGAGATATATTCAGATAGCCCCCATAGTAGAGGCAATTATTACCTGTGAATATGGGAGACACATGACCCTGGGTCGTAAACAGCTCAGAACCCCTCGCTTTGTTGCCTAAAAACCCAATAGGAAGTGAACCTTCACAGACTCCCTGGAGATCTCCATTAACAATTATGCAATAAATAGTAAAACACTGAGTAAAATTACCGCTGAAAAAGACTTGGGGATATTGATGGACAGTGATCTTAAAGAGGACCTCTTGTCATGTGACTTTTCAAGATAAGCAGGTAAAGTATGTGTGTACATGAGGAGTAAGGCTAGCCGTGTTTTTCATATTTGTGTCGCCGCCCATGTGTCATTCAGTCATGGCAAGCGACACGCACACAGTCGTGTGCATGCCGCCAAACATTGTTTTTGGCCATTATTTGACTTATAACTGATTCTGCAGTTTTCCCCTCTGCAAGCAAGATCCGGAGACAGTAGTTCCCCCTGAGCTGGTGGGTAGAGACTAGCTGCCATACACTGCATACAGTAAGTACATGAAAATCTGCTCAATAACTGTCTTTCTCACTCAGAAACAATCCCATGTAGGACATTTATAGAGAAGTAGTGACATGTACTGATGTAAGTAAGGTATTTTGGTTAAGAAAGAAAGGTTCTATTAAGCTCCAGCATCAGTCTAAGTATTCTCTTATATCCTGCACTTCTTTTTTACTCCTCTCACTCCCTTCTCCATAGACTTCTATAGGCATGAGTAATCTAAGTCATGTGATCTTTTGCAAAACTGATATAGCAGAGTGAAAGTCAGTTATTAGATAGAGAGAGGTGACAAGGAGATATCTTGACAGGAGCAGAGAGTGGCATATCTCTCTGATAACATATATTACAAGGTTTCTTATTATCACCTGGACTATTCATTTTTGTAAAGTTTTTTGTAAAGTTTTTTGAAACCACAATGCCTGTTTAACTTTAGCAGCTAGTGCCAGGCAGCTGTTGTCAGGGCAAATACAATTATTAGATGCTTCTATAAAGGTACAGATAATCATAACAACAACTTAGTCTTTATGGAAGTTACTAGTCAGAACACACATGGAATCATGGAATACTGCAGATAATTTTGAGAACCTTTGTATAAAAAGGACATAGCTAAATTATTGCAAAACAAAGGCACCATGTGGAAGTACGCAATGGTGAAGACAAACAAAAATGCAGAAGTCTAGTGTGCATGCTTTACACCTCATTTTCTATGTGTCCATGTCTGATGCTCTTGTGTGATGTCATCAGTCCGAGTTAAGCTGAGGCCTCAGTAGTAACCTAGACACACCCATGTGACTACTGGTGGCCCAATCACAAGCCTCAGCCATGACTTCTGGGCCGATGACGTGACAGAAGAGCGCTGCCTGACGCCACGAGGAGGCCCAAAAGAAATAATGGAGAGTACGATTTTTATTTTTTTTTACACCTCCCCTTAGCCTCCAACTATTATACTTTATATATGTATAATAATGTCACGCTAGAAGTTGTATAGAGATGATCCTAGGAGCCCTAAAAGTATTATACACTATGTTTTATAGATATATAGTCCTAGGAGTCCTGACAGTGTCATAAACTATGTATTATAGATATATAGTCCTAGGAGTACTGACAGTGTCATACACTATGTTTTATAGATATATAGTCCTAGGAGTCCTGACAGTGTCATACACTATGTATTATAGATATATAGTCCTAGGAGTCCTGACAGTGTCATGCACTATGTTTTATAGATATATAGTCCTAGGAGCCCTGACAGTGTCATACACTATGTTTTATAGATATATAGTCCTAGGAGTCCTGACAGTGTCATACACTATGTATTATAGATATATAGTCCTAGGAGTCCTGACAGTGTCATACACTATGTATTATAGATATATAGTCCTAGGAGTCCTGACAGTGTCATACACTATGTTTTATAGATACTGTATATATAGTCCTAGGAGCCCTGACAGTGTTATACACTATGTTTTATAGATATATAGTCCTAGGAGCCCTGACAGTGTCATACACTATGTTTTATAGATATATAGTCCTAGGAGTCCTGACAGTGTCATACACTATGTATTATAGATATATAGTCCTAGGAGCCCTGACAGTGTCATACACTATGTTTTATAGATATATAGTCCTAG
This sequence comes from Leptodactylus fallax, assembly GCA_947044405.1. Lineage (NCBI taxonomy): Eukaryota > Metazoa > Chordata > Amphibia > Anura > Leptodactylidae > Leptodactylus > Leptodactylus fallax. The sequence continues at coordinate 1,692,200 of CAMRHE010000327.1, forward strand.
GAGTCCTGACAGTGTCATACACTATGTATTATAGATATGTAGTTCTAGGAGTCCTGACAGTGCCACACACTATGTTTTAAGCAAATTGAAAGTGTGGTTCGTACCGAACTTGTTTGGCCCTAAATGAACTGAGGGCGTGAGCTGCCGAACTCAAACACGAAACAAATCTTTAGAGGTTCACGCATCTCTAGCTGAAACGTATTAGTATAGATTTTGTTGCACTTTATGGTATGACACCTGGATGAGGGTTTTGATGAGTTTTGCTTCACATGTATATAACAATGTTGAGCTTCATGAGGTTGAGAACTTTTTCTTTAGCAAAAGATTTTTAGCAATAGATGAACATAATGCCATAATGACATAATTAGACTTGGCAAATATTCACGGACAGTGAAACTTTAAAGGTCCTGGGCCCCAATGTAAGATCTATAACAGGGTCACCCACTTACTGTACCATGTGCTATTTCTTATATTGGTGCCTTCTTATGTGAATGAGACCCAAACACAAACATCAACGCCCAAGTGAGAATGCTGCCCATAACTACAACCCCATAAGAAGAGCATGATCTGATTTTTTCACTTTAAAAAAAAAACAAATCTGGTTGTTACCTTGTATTTCTGGATATTTCATGAATATAAGAAGACCGTATCTCAGTGTCAAACTTGTGGTCTCTGTTCCAGCAAAAAATAAATCCATTATTGTCGCCTCTAAGTTCTCCTCATGAAATTCTGTGTCCGGATTATTATTTTCCTGAAAATTCAAACTTTATTATTAATTTACATGATGTGACAAAATATAACAATAATAAACAATAACATAACATATCACCTTATCAACCTATAGAATCATTTCTTCTAACATCTTACAGTATTTTTAAAGATTGTTGACTTTTAGTTGTTATGGGCACCTGTAATGGGACTCTGCTACCACCGAAATGGCTCCTAAACCATTTATCTGGTATAATGTAGGACTGGTTAGTGACATAGTGAATGTATCTTTTTTGTATCAAAATGTAGTATTTCTGCTGAGAAAATGTACCTTATTTTATATGCAAATTTCATGTTCGCTGAACTAGGGACAGGGCCACACCTTCTGGGCACCCACTTTTTTTTTTTTTTGTTTTTTTTAGGTTGCCACCCAGTCCTGCTTCCAAAATAGAAAGACTAACATGTCCAATGGACAGTGATTTGCAGCAACCACAAAAGAGAGTGCTCCAGCAGGTGTGACCCTACCCTAAGTGCATCAAACAGCCCATTTGCATATGGAATACAAATGTAATTTATCGGCAGCAAGATTGTACTCTGACACAAGAAAGGTAAATTCCCTATTCCACTAACTAGCCCTACAATGGCACATATGTAGTTTTGAAGCGGTTCTGGTGGTGATAGACTCTCTTTAAATGTGTTACCAAAAAGTTTTTTTCATTTCTCAATGAGGCAAACCCACCTGTTCCATCCTTATGAGGAAGCAATCGATGAAGTCACGGGGACAGTTCTCATCCAGGGTGGCTCGGTGCGTGTTCACCATCTCCTTAACAAACTGTTTCAAATTATTCATAAGTTTGAACATCATCTGGTGAGGACCCGGAATGTGCTTCATTAGGGTCGGTAATATGTTATATAACTAATTTAAGGAAAAAAGTCATAGAAAAAAAAAACTTTAATTTTCTTCTGTTAGCTCAGAGGTTCCCAAACTTTTTTTTCTCGTAGACCACTTTCAAATTTTACTGGTTTTGGTGGACCCCCTGCTGCTACATTTCTACCATATTCCCAAAACTCATAAAAAAATTTGAAGATTAGATCTAACGTAGACCCCTGTCAAGTGTCCCGTGGACCCCTGGGGGTCCACCTGGAACACTTTGGGAATCACTGTGTTAGCTAAATATCATATGTATGTACATTATATATACTGTAGATGTAGCAAAAAAACATTTTTCAATGACTTTTTATTGTTTCTTGTCTTCTAAGATAAGATTTCAGGCTACAGCAGTTTAACCAGTTGCAGAAGTTTGGGTTAACTCTGCTTCCTGTGTAATAGTACAATTGTTTAAAAGCATAAGCCCGCCTTTACAAAAAATTATTTTACATCTTTTTAAAAAAAAAAAAATAAAAATAAATAAATATATATATATATATATATATATACACACACAGTGGGGAAAAAAAGTATGTAGTCAGCCACCAATTGTGCAAGTTCTCCCACTTATAAAGATGAGGCCGGCCTATAATTGTCATCATAGGTAGACCTCACCTATGAGAGACAAAATGAGAAAACAAATCCAGAAAATCACATTGTCTGATTTTTAAAGAATTTATTTGCAAATTATGGTGGAAAATAAGTATTTGGTCACCTACAAACAAGCAAGATTTCTGGCTCTCACAGACCTGTAACTTCTTCTTTAAGAGGCTCCTCTGTCCTCCACTCATTACCTGTAGTAATGGCTCCTGTGTGACATTGTTATCAGTATAAGACACCTGTCCACAACCTCAAACAGTCACACTCCAAACTCCACTATGGTGAAGACCAAAGAGCTGTGGAAGGACACCAGAAACAAAATGGTAGACCTGCACCAGGCTGGGAAGACTGAATCTGCAATAGGCAAGCAGCTTGGCGTGAAGAAATCAACTGTGGGAGCAATAATTAGAAAATGGAAGACATACAAAACCACTGATAATCTCCCTCCATCAGGGGCTCCATGCAAGATCTTACCCTGTGGGGTCAAAATGATCACAAGAACGGTGAGCAAAAATCCCAGAATCACACGGGGGGGACCTAGTGAGTGACCTGCAGAGAGGTGGGACTAACGTAACAAAGGCTACCGACAGTAACATACTACGCCGCCAGGGACTCAGATCCTGCAGTGCCAGAAGTATCCACCTACTTAAGCCAGTACATATCGGGGCCCGACTGAAGTTTGCTAGAGAGCATTTGGATGTTCCAGAAGAGTATTGGGAGAATGTCATATGGTCAGATGAAAGCAAAGTAGAACTGTTTGGTAGAAACACAACTTGTCATGTTTGGAGGAGAGTGAATGCTGAGTTGCATCCAAAGAACACCATACCTACTGTGAAGCATGGGGGTAGCAACATCATGCTTTGAGGCTGTTTCTCTGCAAAGGGACCAGGACGACTGATCCGTGTACATGAAAGAATGAATGGGGCCATGTATCGTGAGATTTTGAGTTTAAACCTCCTTCCATCAGCAAGGACATTGAAGATGAAACGTGGCTGGGTCTTTCAGCATGACAATGATCCCAAGCACACCGCCAGGGCAACGAAGGAGCGGCTTCGTAAGAAGCATTTCAAGGTCCTGGAGTGGCCTAGCCAGTCTCCAAATCTCAACCCCATAGAAAACCTTTGGAGGGAGTTGAAAGTCCATGTTGCCCAGCGACAGCCCCAAAACATCCCTGCTCTAGAGGAGATCTGCATGGAGGAATGGGCCAACATACCAGCAACAGTGTGTGCCAACCTTGGGAAGACTTACAGAAAACGTTTGACCTCTGTCATTGCCAACAAAAGATATATAGCAAAGTATTGAGATGAACTTTTGTTATTGACCAAATACTTATTTTCCATCATAATTTGCAAATAAATTCTTAAAAAAATCAGACAATGTGATTTTCTGGATTTGTTTTCTCATTTTGTCTCTCATAGTTGAGGTCTACCTATGATGTCAATTACAGGCCGGCCTCATCTTTTTAAGTGGGAGAACTCACACAATTGGTGGCTGAATAAATACTTTTTTCCCCACTGTACATAGCAGCTCTGCAGCCATCCTTCCATTTTATGTCTACAACTCTACACAAACAGTTTTTGTGTAGGGTGATCCTACAGTCACACTCCCTATAAAGTCGCATTCACAAACGTGGTCCATGCCTTGGCCAGATTTACCAGCCTGAACAGTGTTTCGGACTCCTAGTAGTATAGTTATCTATGCTGCTAGGAGTCCTTGCCACCTAGCGACATACTGTGCCATACCGAGTATAGTAAGGCGCAGTATGACGCTGGGAGCCAGGTACTAGCATCAGAAATAACTATACTGCTAGGAGTCCCTCTCCCGAAACACTGTTCAGGCTGGTAAATCCGGCCAACAAATGGACTGAGTTTCATGGACGAAACTCCGTCATGTGGAAGGAACCTAACTTGTCCACAGCTGTTAGTCGCAAGGACAAATGGAAGAGAGAATGACTGCCTGATTAGACTACACAGGGTTTGTTTGTATTCTGTAACCATGGAGACACATTGTTGTCAAATGTAGTGAATAGAGATGATTCAAACTGGTTTGAAATATGAATGTAGTATGAATATGAATTTCCAAACCCCAAATTTTTGCCAAAGTTCATTATTATATTCTAGTGTCCCTTCAGACCCCAGAGTATAAAAATTGAAGGCCAGGGAAGATGTGCAAAAAAACCCCAAGAAAAACAAAAAAACAAAAAAAGAAAACAGAAGAAAAAAAAACACACTTCCCTTTGCTGGGATCCTTAGGGGCATTAACACACCTTCCCTGGCATCCATTTATTATGCTCTGTACCTTGAAGAGACTCTAGGGTTATAATAATCACATTTTCCCTGTACATCCAATTCAGACCAAACAATTCCAGAGAAATACAAATTTTCCCTAAATACTCATGAAATGAACCTTGCGAGGTCCACCCATCACTAGTAGGGACTGTAAATACATCCCTGATTATTACATCTCACACATTTTAGATATTTTATCATATTTACCATTGCTTTAGAACTGTGGAGCAGCTTAAAAAGATCATGAAAACTTAACATGAGAGTCACAAATTTTTGGTCTTCATAGTCATATCTCTCACCAAACACAACGGAGCAAATAACATTGGACACAGTGAGTCTTAGTATATGTTCTGGGTTAATCGGAGTGTCTGTAAATATAAAGAGATGGTCAGTCATTCCAGGCGGAGCTGGGCGGCAGCTAATGGCAATTATCTGGAGTGGAGAGTAAAGTCCTGACAGGAGAAGACATGCCCCTACTGAACTTTTCAGCTAATTTGCTTAAGAATTAAATGTTCATGAAAATGGAGCTGCAATACAGAATAAGACAGACATCCCCTGAGGAAGCGAAACGTGCATTGAGGTGGATACACCAGCCATTCCTTCTTTCACAGCATGTATATTAGATTTGTTTAGCTTGTATATAATAATCTATCATTGTATTCAGTGCTCAGTATACATGTGACATATGGGACTATCCTGCTGACATTGTAGTCTAATATACCCAGCAAGCAACAAATGTCATCTTTTTAAACAAATCCCTTTTATCGGTAAGGGGATGGTTCGGGATCTCTTTGTGTCCTATTTGTATCCTATTTTTTTTCCTATTTTTAATTTTTATGTATAATAAAGAGTGATTAATTTTTTTCGGATGTATAGCTATAAGAGAAGTTGTTTCTTATATGTTTGATACTGATATTCCTGCTGACAGACTCCCTTTAATATACAATAAAGACAGGGGGAAAGTATAGACCATGGTAAAGATGACTACTAGATGTATAGTCTGGTGTTATTGAAGCTGTTGGTAAATGACAAATATTTTGGACCTCGACACACCTTTTTCTTTCATAAGTTTCTCATTGAGACAGCGGGCTTCTTCTTGGATTCTTTCTTCAATGCTCCTCTTTCCCATTCCAAAATTTCTCAAAGTTGACAAAGAAAATCGCCGAATGGTTTTCCACCTTTCTCCATTGCTTACAATGATCCCTGTAAATGCAACCAGCTTTAGAATTTGCAAAAAAAAAGTTGAAAAGACCAGAATGAAACCGACAAGAACTAATATATCAAAGTAAGATAAATGGTATATCGTCTCACCGCTCAACATTGATTGAATATTTACAAAAAAAAAAAAAAAAAACAGCATGTAAAGTCCCCCTAAAGTAGATGTGCAAGTATTGCTGGGGTTTATTGAGGTATCCCAGGAATGCTGAGAGGGAGAATCCTAGGGTTAAGCAGATGTCCAATCTGCCATTTTTTTAAATTATTTGCACTGTTTTATTTGAGAGTTTAATAAAAGTTTTTTTCTTGTTTCCTTCCTATTCACTCGAATGGAAGCAGAGCTGCAAGTCCTCCTTTATACAGTGGACAAGGCCTTCTGCTTCCTGGCTGCCTGGCACATCTGATCTGTGCAGGGTTCAGATACTGATAGTCTATCCCGAGGATAGGTCCTCAGAATAACCCTTTAATGAGGAAACTACAGAAACCCAAAATATATTATTATAAACTCTTGCAGGAATAATGGACACTGATCTACTACCTTTGGCTGTCTCCAGTTGTAAAACTACAACACCCAGCCTTCACTAAAAGACTGCAGTTGTCCAGACATGCAGAGTTGTGCCTGAAATATACTCTTTTAACATGTACAAGCCCAATTCCAAAAAAGTTGGGACGCTGTGTAACATATAAAAAAAAAAAAAACAAGAAAGCAATGATTTGGAAATCTCATCTAACCATATTTTATTCACAATAGAATAAAGATCACATATCAGAAGGTGAAAGTTACACAATAGAATATATCACACATGTTAGAAGGTGAAAGTTACACAATAGAATATATCACACATATCAGAAGGTGAAAGTTACACAACAGAATATATAACACATATGAGAAGTTGAAAGTTACACAACAGAACATGGATCACATATCAGAAGGTGAAAGTTACACAATAGAACATGGATCACATATCAGAAAGTGAAAGTTACACAAAAGAACATAGACCGCATATCAGAAGGTGAAAGTTACACAATAGAACATAGATCACATATCAGAAGGTGAAAGATAGATAATAGAACATGAATCACATATCAGAAGGTGAAAGTTACATAATAGAACATAGATCACATATCATAAGGTGAAAGTTACATAATAGAACATAGGACACATATCAGAAGGTGAAAGTTACACAATAGAATATAGGTCAGTTATCAGAAGGGGAAAGTTACGTAATAGAACATAGATCACATATCAGAAAGTGAAAGATAGACATTTATCCATTTCTTTATTCATTCAGGCTGCGCTGCATTAAAAAGAGGCATAAATTGGTAATAAAAATCACTGCCTGGGCTCAAGAATACTTCTGTGAACACAGTTTCCAGTGCAATCCACAAATGCAAGTTAAAACTGAATCATTCAAAGAAAAATCCAGAAAAGGTACCAAAGGTCATCTTAATTTGACCAAATCAAAATGTGGATTTTTTTATGGGATACACAGATGCCACATCTTGCGGATTCAAGAGGAGAGGGACCATATAGCTTGTTATCAGTGCAGCATTCAAAAGAGGTAGCTTACACATCTTGAAAGGCATTATCAACAATGAGCAGCAAATAGAGGTTTTAGAACAACATCTGTTGCATCCAGACCATGTCTCATTCAGGGAAGACCTTGTATATTTCAGCATGACAATGCTAAACCACATACTACATCCTGCATGGCTTCACAGAAGAGTCTATGTGTGAACTGGCTACCTGCAGTCCAGACTGTTCACTAATAGAAAGCATTTGTCCAGAGGCGTAACTAGCAAAGATTGGGCCCCATAGCAAACTTTTGACTTAACCCCCTCCCCCCATGGTCTAGTGTTTCTCCTTCCCTAGACCCCACAAAGTAAAACTCCACATTTACACACACCATAATGTCTCAAAGTGGCCTCCAGACAGTATAATATACCATAGTGGCTCCTCCACACAGCATGAAGTCCTATAGCGGCCTCCATACAGTATAATGTCCCATAGTGATGCTTCCACACAGTATAATGTCCCATAGTGATCCCTCCACACAGTATAATGTTCCATAGCGGCCCCTGCACACAGTATAATGTCCCATATTGCTCCACTCCATACAGTATAATGTCCCATAGCATTCCCCTCCATACAATATAATGTCCCATAGCGGCCCCGGCACACAGTATAATGTCCCATATTGCTCCACTCCATACAGTATAATGTCCCATAGCAGACCCCAGAGTATAATAATAGCAGTTTCAGTTTGGACATATTCGATCTGAACGGAACCGCCAGGTGAACCTTGCAAGACAAATCTCACAGGGTTCGCCCAACAGATACTCTTGCTGTGGGCCCACAGCCTTACTTACTGATCCCCGCTCCTGCTCATGGCCGCCCCCGCTTCCTCTTCTGCCCTCCAGGGGGCCCAGTGCATCCCATATGACGTCGCAGTCAGCGAAGTCCTGGCGCTGTTCATGTAAACATAGAAATATACAATACTACTTTTTTTTTAAACAGAAATAGCACCACCCCTGTCGCTGGACGATGCCTAAAACTGTATCTCCATCTATACAAATAAATGGGCAAAAACCTGCAATACCATACAAGCAACTTTATATAAAGATTTATTCCCTAAGCCTCTTTACCAAGATACTGCAGTATACATACAAGGTAAGGAGGGTCGGGGTGACTGATATAGCACTAACTTGAAAATATATCACATAAGGAATAAACTGAGAACTTCTGGAATATCAAGCATGAAAAAAAAAAAAACATTCATTATACACATTAAAATCATAGAAAATGACCAGTTATTGTTATTTTAGTCATTTATGTTATCGGCTTACCAAACTCCTTAGAAAGAATATCCCCAGTTCCTATTGGTGCCCTTTCGCTAAACACGTCACTGCGGTCCACCAACGCCTCCTTCACCGCATCGTACCCAGTCAGTACGATTATCTGATACCACGCAATGTAGAGGGTATAGACCGGTCCGTACGTCTTACTCAGCTAGAGAAATAGAGAAAGCATAATATAAGCGGCCATTGTCACACATGTGACAATACCTAGAGATGAGGATACTGTAAAGTGAGATTAAGAAGACCTTATCTGGAAAGGCTTTCTGGATCTCATAAGAAGGGTCTACACAAGCTGGTAATATACTAACAGAGAATATGATACCAGAGCAGCTCTCTGGAAGATACAACATGTCCATGCACTAGATTCTGCCTATTCATTTCAATGGTCACCCTGCAATGCTTCATGTCCCCTGTGGGGGTGCTGCAGACACATTGAATACTTGGTGCTGGATTCCTCCACAGGTGGTTGCTGATGGTTCCAGCACTGACATACCCTGTGATCAGCTTATTGTCAAGTGATCCATCTAACCATGTATTTCATAGTAGACATCACCTTTAATTTTTCACAGACCTCTTATACAGCCAGCCAGTACACTGCTCTGCTCTGATGTGGGGCAATAACCTCGCTATTTGTGGATGGGTTCCTCTTCCATTTGGAGGAGTAATTCTGGCTTGGCTATTATTCCCGGATTATGCAAATAGGTTTTATGAAAAACCAAGCACTGATCTGTAGGGAACTACCTTCCAAAAGGGGGTGCTGGAGTACATTTTTCTTTTCCACCAAGGAGGTCTTATTTGCATATTCCTTGTCCAATTTTTTACAGTGAAACTAAAGTTATTCTACCCACTATACACACATTTATATATACAGTACAGACCAAAAGTTTGGACACACCTTCTCATTCCAAGAGTTTTCTGTATTTTCATGACTATAAAAATTGTAGATTCATACTGAAGGCATCAAAACTATGAATTAACACATGTGGAATTATATACTTAACAAAAAAGTGTGAAACAACTGAAAATATGTCTTATATTCTAGGTTCTTCAAAGTAGCCACCTTTTGCTTTGATTACTGCTTTGCACATTCTTGATGAGCTTCAAGAGGTAGTCACCTGAAATGGTTTTCCAACAGTCTTGAAGGAGATCCCAGAGATGCTTAGCACTTGTTGGCCCTTTTGCCTTCACTCTGCGGTCCAGCTCACCCCAAACCATCTCGATTGGGTTCAGTTCTGGTGACTGTGGAGGCCAGGTCATCTGGCGTAGCACCCCATCTCCTTCTTGGTCAAATAGCCCTTACACAGTCTGGAGATGTGTTTGGGGTCATTGTCCTGTTGAAAAATAAATGATGGTCCAACTAAACGCAAACCGGATGGAATAACATGCCGCTGCAAGATGCTGTGGTAACCATGCTGGTTCAGTATTCCTTCAATTTTGAATAAATCCCCAACAGTGTCACCAGCAAAGCACCCCCACACCATCACACCTCCTCCTCCATGTTTCATGATAGGAACCAGGCATGTAGAGTCCATTCGTTCACCTTTTCAGCGTCGCACAAAGACACGGTGGTTGGAACCAAAGATATCAAATTTGGACTCATCAGACCAAAGCACAGAATTCCACAGGTCTAATGTCCATTCCTTGTGTTCCTTAGCCCAAACAAGTCTCTTCTGCTTGTTGTCTGTCCTTAGCAGTGGTTTCCTAGCAGCTATTTTACCATGAAGGCCTGCTGCACACAGTCTCCTCTTAACAGTTGTTGTAGAGATGTGTCTGCTGCTAGAACCCTGTGTGGTATTGACCTGGTCTCTAATCTGAGCTGCTGTTAACCTGAGATTTCTGAGGCTGGTGACTCGGATGAACTTATCCTCCGCAGCAGAGGTGACTCTTCCTTTCCTGGGGCGGTCCTCATGTGAGCCAGTTTCTTTGTAGCGCTTGATGGTTTTGGCCACTGCACTTGGGGACGCTTTCAAAGTTTTCCCAATTTTTCGGACCGACTGACCTTCATTTCTTAAAGTAATGATGGCCACTCATTTTTCTTTACTTAGCTGCTTTTTTTCTTGCCATAATACAAATTCTAACACTCCATTCAGTAGGACTATCAGCTGTGTATCCACCTGACTTCTGAACAACACAACTGATGGTCCCAACCCCATTTATAAGGCAAGAAATCCCACTTATTAAACCTGACAGGGCACACCTGTGAAGTGAAAACCATTTCAGGTGACTACCTGTTGAAGCTCATCAAGAGAATGCCAAGAGTGTGCAAAGCAGTAATCAAAGTAAAAGGTGGCTACTTTGAAGAACCTAGAATATAAGACATATTTTCAGTTGCTTCACACTTTTTTGTTAAGTATATAATTCCACATGTGTTAATTCATAGTTTTGATGCCTTCAGTGTGAATCTACAATTTTTATAGTCATGAAAATACAGAAAACTCTTGGAATGAGAAGGTGTGTCCAAACTTTTGGTCTGTACTGTATGCCTGAAAGCTGTTCCAGCAAAATTTGCCCTCCAAAAGTCCAATGGTACTCCTCCTCTTTGGCCCCCTGCTGTGTACCCATGCATGCCATAACCCTTAATAAATTCCTTGAGGAGTCTAGTTTCCACTGTTCTGGTACCTCAGGGGCTTTGCAATTGTATCAAGGCTCCTGAAAATAATTCCTGCAAAATCTGTCCTCCAAAGCCCAAATGCCCAAAGTTCCTTCCTTTCTGCGCCCTGCCATGTGCAAAAATAACAGTTTAACCCCACATGTGAGGTAGTTCTGTACTCCAGAGAAATTTTGCAAGAAATTGTGGCATATATTTTTTACTTTCCTTGTTAATATGGGCCCTAAAAATGTGTTTTAGAATTTTTTGGGAAAATTTGGAAAATTGCTATTATACTTGTAAGCGTTCTAACATTTAAAAAAAAGGACATTTAAAAAAAATTATGACAAAATAAAGTAGAGATATGGTAAATAATATTTATTAACGTATTTGGGTGGTTTGATTATCTGCCTGAAAAGCAGAGCATTTCACATTTTGAAAACTGCAATTTTTTCCAAATTTTTACAAAATTTCCGATTTTACATAAATGAATGCAAAAAATATATCCAAGAGGTTATCACTAGCATGAAGTACAATGTATCATAACAAAAATATCAAAATCATTTTGGTAACATTCCAAAGTTATTACTACATAAAGTGACACATACCAGATATGAAAAATCTTTAAGGCTAAGGCCCCACCTACAGAAACGTACCAAAAAACACTCCCAAAAAAATGGGAGTGCAGGTACTGTAAAACGCTACATTTTTGCAATGTCGGGCTTCAGCCTAAAGGGGTTTTCCGTTCCCAAGTCGATTGTCCACACTGCTATGACAGAGGCTACTAGAACAGGTGATCTGTGCAGGGTCGGGTGTCTGATCCAGACAGATCACATGCTGATGACTTATCCTGTATCAGTATGAAAATTTTTAACACCAAACAGCCAAGGCTACTGAGAGACAAGCTGGGCCTTGCTGGAGTGGACCACCACCTCTCCAACTGGATCCTAGACTACCTCACAAACCGACCTCAGTATGTGAGAGCCCGAGACTGTGTGTCAGATACCGTGATCTGTAAAATGGGGGCACCTCAGGGTACGGTTCTTGCCCCTTTCCTCTTCACACTGTACACTGCAGATTTTAGGTGCTCTCATCTAGCTGCTACCTACAGAAGTATTCTGATGATTCTGCAATAGTAGGCCTCATCACAGACGATGATGACAAGGAGTACAGAGAACTGAACCGGGATTTTGTGAATTGGTGCCAGTGGAACCACCTTAGGATTAATGCTTGGAAGACCAAGGAGATGGTGGTGGACTTTCACAAGCGCAGATGTACTCCAAAACCAGTGGACATCCAGGGGACTTGCACTGAGATTGTCAACACCTACAGTGCTGGCCAAAAGTATTGGCACCCCTGCAATTCTGTCAGATAATACTCAATTTCTTCCAGAAAATGATTGCAATCACAAATGCTTTGGTAATAATATCTTCATTTAATTTGTCGTCAATGAAAAACCACAAAAAGAATTGTCAAAAAGCCAAATTGGATATAATTCCACACCAAACATAAAAAATTGCGTGGACAAAAGTATTGGCACCCTTTTTAAAAATCATGTGATGCTTCTCTAATTTGTGTAATTAACAGCACCTGTTACTTACCTGTGGCACATAACAGGTGGTGGCAATAACTAAATCACACTTGCAGCCTGTTGAAATGGATTAAAGTTGACTCAACCTCTGTCCTGTGTCCTTGTGTGTACCACATTGAGTATGGAGAAAAGAAAGAAGACCAAAGAACTGTCTGAGGACTTGAGAAGCAAAATTGTGAGGAAGCATGAGCAATCTCAAGGCTACAAGTCCATCTCCAAAGACCTGAATGTTCCTGTGTCTACCGTGCGCAGTGTCATCAAGAAGTTTAAAGCCCATGGCACTGTGGCTAACCTCCCTAGATGTGGACGGAAAAGAAAAATTGACGAGAGATTTCAACGAAAGATTGTGCGGATGGTGGCTAAAGAACCTCGACTAACATCCAAACAAGTTCTAGCTGCCCTGCAATCCGAGGGTACAACAGTGTCAACCCGTACTATCCGTCGGCATCTGAATGAAAAGGGACTCTATGGTAGGATACCCAGGAAGACCCACTTCTGACCAAGAGACATAAAAAAGCCAGAGTAGAGCTTTTTGGGAAAAGGCATCAACATAGAGTTTACAGGAAAAAAAAAGAGGCCTTCAAAGAAAAGAACACGGTCCCTACAGTCAAACATGGCGGAGGTTCCATGATGTTTTGGGGTTGCTTTGCTGCCTCTGGCACTGGACTGCTTGACCGTGTGCATGGTATTATGAAGTCTGAAGACTACCAACAAATTTTGCAGCATAATGTAGGGCCCAGTGTGAGAAAGCTGGGTCTCCCTCAGAGGTCATGGGTCTTCCAGCAGGACAATGACCCAAAACACACTTGAAAAAGCACTAGAAAATGGTTTGAGAGAAAGCACTGGAGACTTCTAAAGTGGCCAGCAATGAGTCCAGACCTGAATCCCATAGAACACCTGTGGAGAGATCTCAAAATGGCAGTTTGGAGAAGGCACCCTTCAAATCTAAGGGACCAGGAGAAATTTGCCAAAGAAGAATGGTCTAAAATTCCAGCAGAGCATTGTAAGAAAAACTCATTGATGGTTACCGGAAGCGGTTGTTCGCAGTTATTTTGTCTAAAGGTTGTGCTACCAAGTATTAGGCTGAGGGTGCCAATACTTTTGTCCAGCCCATTTTTGGAGTTTTGTGTAAAATGGTCAATGATTTGACTTTTTTTTTCATTCTCTTTTGTCATTTTTCATTGCAAGCAAAATAAATGAAGATATTATTACCAAAGCATTTGTGATTGCAATCATTTTCTGGAAGAAATTGAGTATTATCTGACAGAATTGCAGTGGTGCCAATACTTTTGGCCAGCACTGTATAAGTATCTGGGTGTGCTCCTCAATAATAAGCTGGACTGGGCAGATCACATGAAGGTCCTGTACAGGAAGGGCCACAGCAGGCGCTACCTGCTTAGGAGGCTGAGAGCCTTTGGAGTCCGGGGGGCACTTAGAGCCTTTTTCAACTCTGTAGTGGCATCAGCCATCTTCTTTGGAGTGGCCTGCTGGGGGAGTAGCATATCAACCAGGGATAGGAGTAGACTCGAAAAGCTGACTAGAAGGGCCAGCTCTGTCCTGGGGAGCCCCCTGGACCCAGTGCAGGTGGTGGGTGACAAGGATACTGTCCGTGGTGATCTCCATGCTGGAGAATAAGTCCCATCCCATGCATGAGACCGTGATAGCGCTGGGCAGTACTGTAAAAATTAGACCATGGTCATGTCATGAACACACAGGTGCACAGCTCATTACAAGACAGAGCTCTGATTAATGTGACATGACTGTAACGAGTCGTGCATTTGGGTGTCCATTACATCACAAGATCATGGATGGATTTCTATTCACTGGAAGTAAGCAGAATGACAGCAAGCACAGATCAAAAATATAAATTACAGATCAGTGCACAGAACTTACCTTAACCAAAGACCGAGGCTGTTCTGAGCTGCTGACTTGAAAGATATTCCCCAGGCCGGGTAGAGGGGTAGGTCCTGGGGGTAGGTTCCTATGTTTGACCCTACCCCACCATTTAATGAGATATATGAGTAGAGCGACTCCAGTAGCCAGGAGAAGTGTTTCTGTAATATTCAGAGCCATCCTGTGACTACAGCGATGTGTTATATATGTCCTGCTATATTTTTATAACACCAGGACTAGGGCGAGCTATCAGAATGCAGTCACTGAGAACAGGCTGGGTGTGTTTAGAGGGCAGAGTGCAATGTAGCTGCTCAAATGCTGTGATATTTAGTATTTAAAGAGGGTTTTCTGGTCCCAAAGTCAAGTCGTTCTTAGCTCCCCAAGTACTTTTTTCGACCCCAGCTCTCCTCCTGGTGACTGTGTGGGAGGTGTTATAGACTGTTTACATTGTTACTGCCTGTTCACTGCATTTCCTGTGCTCGTTCCCACAAGTATCAGAGTTCCTTCCTCTAGCAGAGCTGAAGGGATAAGAAGCGTGTGTCCAAACACTGCCTGCAAGTTCTCTTAGCTCTGCCCCCTCTACCTCTCACCTTACCACAGCCATATTAACATTGTCATGTCACATTCAGCCCTAAAATCATTTTCTATAGCTCATCGCTTAACCTTTCTTCAGCCGCACACACTCCACTTCTTACCCTCCCATTTAAGAACTGTGCTGCACCAAACAACACACATAGATATGTATGGAAGGGGACGATGTAGTCCCTTTATATAGTATTGATTTGTCTAATTGGAACTGTTTTGGTTAAAGGGGTTGTGCATTTCATGTTTTCAGGATAGATCATCAATAAGAAATCAGTGGAGGTCCAACACCCAATGGGAGCCATGGCGCCTGTGCAAGCACCTTGTCCTCTTCACTGTTTGCATTGCATCTGATTTATACTGATTATGCAATGCAATTAACGTTTATGGAAGGATCCTGTAATTACATTGCAAGGTCACTATGTATCAGATGGTGTGCAGAGTATACAATGAAGAGGTCAAAGCACTTACTGTACATGAGCATTGTAGCTCCTATACACAGTTGATCAGTGGGGTCCCAGGTGTTGACCCCCGCTGACCTTTTATCGATGATCTATCCAGACCTATGCACATTCCTACATAATTAAGGTGTGTGCATCTAATTTCTCCTTGATCAAGACACCATTGATTGCTATCCGGCCCTGAGATGTGCCAAACATCTGGTACATCGGACTTCTACTCAACACCCCTCTCACTTTAAGATGTGCTGGAGGTTCGACACGATGTCATGAAGGAAAGGGAAAATTGAGAAACTCAGGGTCATAAAAAAAAAAGAGAGATGGAGAATGCTCGTCTTCAGAGTGATGAACACTGTGAGGGTTGTGGCAAGAGGTGAAGAAAGGGCAGAGCCATATTGTTAAGGAGGGTAAGAGATACCTTTGGGTGTGTTCACACGGAGGAATTTGACGTGGATTTGGGAGCGGATTTTGCCCCCGAATCCAGAGCAGATTCCTCCCGGAATCCGCCTCCCATTGTTTTCAATGGGAGACACAGATCGCAGCAGGATGCGGACAAAAGAAGCGTCCTGCTCGATCTTGCCGCGGATTCTGCGGCGCAGGGTCCACGGCTCCAGACTCCCTCCTGATTAGGCCCGTTCATCCGGATGCTGCAACAGAACATACCCTAGATGTTTTACTTAATAACACTCACTCGCATTTGCCATGGTTAAGAATACAGTATACAGGAGGGAAAGAGTCTGAGAGATAGGGCCAATATTATTGAGGGTCAGTCAAATTCCAGTTTGTAACTACAAGTCCAACCAAGGACCCCGAACATCGGGCCAGTACAGTTGGCATTGGACGGTGGAATCATAAATTATTATTATTATGTAAAGCTGAGAAATAAATGATATTCCTTGTCCTACTATTCTATAATGCTGTCAAATGAATTATACAGATATAATCCCCTGGGTAAATCATTTGCATGATAAATATCCAACTTGCTTCCCTTTGCAGGATCAGTTGATGCCAGTCATCCTTCTTGTTGCTTATTTTTACACTACCCATGTCTAGGAAATTAATATGTGAAGCATCACCTTCATGTTTCAGATTCATCTGCTTCTCCGTGTATACTGGCCCCGGAGGACACAATTCATATAATCCATTACTCCTCTTCTTTTTTTTCCGTTAAAGTTTTTATTAGCATTTCAACATAACAGTGCAATAAAAGTCAATAAGACAGGAGAGAGACAGGCAATAGGGGGTCGGGGGAGGGGACAAGGTGGAAAAGTCTAAAAGTCCCGTCATGTGAGTGTGTTCTAACAGGGAAGCAGCCCAAAGTTCCAGCATATTAGGTAAGTGTGCTTCCAGGGAGACACCTCATACCTTCAGACTCCCCCATTACCAACTAGAGGCAACTAGGAGAAACTATGGACAACAACAAATAACACGAAGAAGGGAGGGAAGAAGAAAGAAAAGGCCCAGAACCTCCCTGTACCTAAGTGAGGAGACAAATGTGATACAGTAGTGCCATGTCTTTTCAAAGCAAGTTGCACGTTCAGGAGTGACGTGGAGAAGGTTGTCCATACCATGGACATACAGTGGGTACGGAAAGTATTCAGACCCCTTTAAATTTTTCACTCTTTGTTTCATTGCAGCCATTTGCTAAAAGCAAAAAGTTCCTTTTATTTCTCATTAACCCCTTAAGGACCCGACAATTTTTCATTTTTGCATTTTCGTTTTTCCCTCCCCACATTCCAAGAACCATAACGTTTTCATTTTTCAGTTCACAGAGTCACATGATGGCTTATTGTTTGCGAAACAAATTGTACTTTGTAATGTCACTATTCAATATGCTGTGCAATGTACTGGGAAGCTGGAAAAAAATTCAGAATGAGGTGCAATTGGAGAAAAACTGCATTTGCGCCAAATTCATATGGGTTTAATTTTTACACCATTCACTGTGTGGTAAAAATGACATGTTACCTGTATTCTGCGGGTCAGTACGAACATGGCGATACCAAATTTATATAGTATTTGTAATGTTTTGATACCTTTTAAAAAATTAAAAACTTTGCTAAATAGAAAAAAAAATTTTGCGTCGCCATATTGTGTCACCTGTAACTTTTTCATATTTACATGTATGGAGCTGGGTAAGGCGTCTTTTTATGCGGGACAACATGACGTTTTTATTCATACCACTTGGGGAAAGATCTGATGGTTTGATCACTTTTTATTCAATTTTTTATAGGAGACAAAGTGTTGAAAAAAACGCTATTTGGCCATTTAGATTTTTTTTTCCCCGCTACGCCGTTCACCGTATGGGATAAATATTTTAATATTTTAATAGTTCAGGCATTTTGGAGTGCGGGGATACCTAAAGTGTTTATGCTTACTTTTGTTTATTTACTTTTATATCTGATCTAGGGAAAGGGGTGTGATTTGAACTTTTGTGTTTTATTTTATTTTTACATACTTTTAAAAACTGTTTTTTTTCTACTTTTACTTGTATGATCAGACTCCCTAGGGACCTTGAAACCTAGGGAGTCTGATCGATCATACTATTCACTGCGATACTACTGTATCGTAGTGAATAGCAAAATGCCTTCACTGCTATTAAACGATGCCTCTGGCATCGTCTAATAGCTATACTGTAATGACAGGCCTGGGAGCCTTCAATAGGCTCCCGGCTGTCATGGCAACCAAGCGCCGCCCTCCGATGACGTTCTGGAGGGCGGCGATGAGGTAAAAATGGCGGCGCCCATGGCGGCTCCGCAATTTAGACGCCGCGGTCGCGTTTGACCGCGGCATCTAAAGGGTTAACAGCCGCGATCGGTGCAGGCACCGATCGCTGCTGTTAGCTGCGGGTCCTGGCTGTATTATACAGCCGGCACCCGCGGTGTATGGAGAGCGCTCAGCTCCTGAGCGCTCTCCATACATCGTCATGCGACTCAGGACGTACTATTACGCCCTAGTTTGTTAAGGGTTAATGTACACTCAGCTCCCCATCTTGACAGAAAAAAACCAGAAATGTAGATATTTTTGCACATTTATTAAAAAAAGAAAAACTGAAATATCACATGGTCATAAGTATTCAGAGCCTTTGCTGTGACCCTCATATATAACTCACATGCTGTCAATTTCCTTCTGATCCTCCTTGAGATGGTTCTACTCCTTCATTGGAGCCCAGCTGTGTTTAATTAAACTGATTGAACTTGATTAGGAAAGGCGCACACCTGTCTATATAAGACCTCACAGCTCACAGTGCATGTCAGAGCAAATGAGAATCAGGAGGTCAAAGGAACTGCCCAAGGAGCTCAGAGACAGAATTGTGGCAAGGCACAGATCTGGCCAAGGTTACAAAAGAATTGCTGCAGCACTCAAGGTTCCTAAGAGCACAGTGGCCTCCATAATCCTTAAATGGAAGAAGTTTGGGATGAGCAGAACTCTTCCTAGACCTGGCCTTCCAGCCAAACTGAGCAATCGTGGGAGAAGAGCCTTGGTGAGAGAGGTAAAGAAGAACCCAAAGATCACTGTGGCTGAGCTCCAGAGATGCAGTAGGGAGATGGGAGAAAGTTCCACAAAGTCACTTATCACTGCAGCCCTCCACCAGTCGAGGCTTTATGGCAGAGTGGCCCGAAGGAAGCCTCTCCTCAGTGCAAGACATATGAAAGCCCGCATAGAGTTTGCCAAAAAAAACACACGAAGGACTCCCAGACTATGAGAAATAAGATTCTCTGGTTTGATGAGACGAAAATTGAACTTTTTGGCGTTAATTCTAAGCGGTATGTGTGGAGAAAACCAGGCATTGCTCATCACCTGCCCAATACAATCCCAACAGTGACACATGGTGGTGGCAGCATCATGCTATGGGGGACAGGACGACTGGTTGTAATGGAAGAAAAGATGAATGTGGCCAAGTACAGAGATATCCTGGAAGAAAACCTCTAACAGAGTGCTCTGGACCTCAGACTGGGCCGAAGGTTCACCTTCCAACAAGGCAATGACCCTAAGCACACAGCTAAAATAACAAAGGAGTGGCTTCGGAACAACTCTGTGACCATTCCTGACTGGCCTAGCCAGAGCCCTGACCTCAACCCAATTGAGCATCTCTGGAGTGACCTGAAAATGGCTCCACCAACGTTCACCATCCAACCTGACGGAACTGGAGAGGATCTGCAAGGAAGAATGGCCGAGGATTCCTAAATGCAGATATGAAAAACTTGTTGCATCATTCCCAAGAAGACTCATGGCTGTACTAGCTCAAAAGGAAGCGGCTTCTACTCAATACTGAGCAAAGGGTCTGAATACTTATGACCATGTGATATCTCAGTTTTTCTTTTTTAATAAATTTGCAAAAATATCTACATTTCTGTTTTTTTTCTGTCAAGATGGGGAGCTGAGTGTACATTAATGAGAAACAAAATGAACTTTTTTGCTTTTAGCAAATGGTTGCAATGAACAAAGAGTGAAACATTTAAAGGGGTCTGAATATTTTCCGTACCCACTGTACCATGGACAAAAGATGAATCTCATTCACTCTCTCCATCCATCGTTGAATCGTCAGGGGCTTGGAGGATCTCCATTTCGCAGGGATGCAGGCCTTCACTGAATTTAAGAGATGTCTATGGAGAGAACGTATGTATCTGCCAAGAGAAACATCATGGTGGTGGAGAAGTATCCAAGAAGGATTGTCAGGCAAGGACCAGCGCAAAACACGACTGCAGCATCTAAACTGCTCAGGCACCACGGGTGTTGCCATTTTTATCAATTGCCACCTTCTGGAACATCATCAGAGGGTGGCGATTGGTTGCCATGACAACTGGGAGCCTATTGAGGACATTTGGAGACAGACATCTCAGAAAAATAAAACCTAGATGTTCTTGACCTCACAAAACAGATAGATTATGTTTATAGAATATTGATGGCAGTTTGAGTGTAGAAGTCTATAATATCCTGTATCTAAACCTATAGCAATTTTGAAATGGTTTTAATTGATAGAGTTTCATCTAATTGATAATAAAGAATACAAAAATAATTGGATGTCACAAAATGTAGAATAAACCGTCTCTGTTCTAATCCATCATTCTAATAAGAAAGAACACATCCTTATACTGAAGATGACTTATTACACATCCACAAAATACAAAATTTTGGATTTCCAGCACATGAAAAGGAAACTTAAAAAGGGCAAACTAATTTTTAATCTGTTTTAGAAAATGACTGCATGTGTAATGAAAAAGTAAACCTCGAGTTAGTAAAAATGGGATCTGTCCACCACAAAAAAAAAAAAAAAAAGTTTAGGCGTAGCTGAAGAAGAACAATACAGTGACACTAGAGAAGATGGGGAGGAAAGTTCTTGATGAAAAGATTTATGACACATATAGGAAGTGCCAAGTTCATGCTGTGACCAGTTCCTATTTTTGCTATGAGGACCGTTGATTACTAAGGCCAGATGTCATCACAACTATATTCTCAAAAACATTGTTTCACATTTCCATGTTACAACTCACTGCAAGTCTATCAGCTAGTGAAGGGACAGAGGAAGCAACTTCTTCAGCTATGGAACAGATGGGTCTCTCTAATGAACAACACAATATCCTGCACAGTTTCTGCTATGACCCTTATCACAAGTGCACCCACATCATCTGTATTAGACTAAGCTCTATGTTCAAAGTTCATTTGGAATTAAAAAGGAATATTAACTACAGTATTTTAACCCCTTCATGCAACAGCCAATTTTCATTTTTGCATTTCCGTTTTTCACTCTCCACATTCCAAGAGACATCATTTTTATTTTTTTTAGTATACAGAGTTACATGATGAATTTTGCAAAATAAATTGTATTTTGTAATGGCTCAGTTCAATATCCTGTGTATTGTACTGGGAAGCTGGAAAAAAATTCAGAATTAGGTGGAATTGAAAAACAAAAATTTACGCCAATTACTTATGTGTTTAATTTTTATGGCATTCACTATGTGGTAAAAATGATATGTTACCTGTATTCTGGGAGTCAGGAAGATCATGATACCAAATTTATACAGAATTTGTAATGTTTTGATACTTTTTAAAAAATTTAAAACTTTACAAAATAGAAAAATTTCCTTAGACTCAGCCAGGCACACTGATGGCCTACCAGTGTGCTACAATTTTTCTTCAAATTTTGTATTTTTCAACTTCACTGTCACAATGTTAGCATAATGAGAAAAATATAAAATCCATTATTTCTTCCATGTCGGTGCAGCATCTGCTTTTCTTTCTTTTTTTAAAAAAGTCACGTCTTTCCTTTTCAACCTGGCACACTGGCAGTCGTTCAAAAATTTCTTCTCAAATTCTGTACTTGCCAACTTGGGATGAGCGAATCGGATTCGAAACAATTTTTTTTTTAAACTTTGAGGTTTGACCTGAACCCTAAATGTTTGTGATTCGCCACCCATGAAACACTATTATACGGCAGGGTCTCCTCAGACCACAGAGTATAATAAGTGGAGTATCAGGGAAGGTGAGTAGAAATAACAAACTGTTATACTAACTTTGCCTCAGCGGTCACTTGTACGTCAACGTCACAACATTAAAGAGACCCTGCAGTATAATGATAGCAATTCTGGCTCATGCCAAATAAGCAGAGTCTAAACTGAACTATGAGGTTCTCCCATCTCTAGAAATGGGTTAGGGAGAGTCCTGACAGTGTCATACACTATGTTTTATAGATACAGGTACATCTCAATAAATTAGAATATCTGTGAAACGTTCCTTCATTTCAGTGATTCAGTAATAAAATCCATAATCAGCGTCTTCCATGATTGTGTGTCCTACTGAACCAGACTGAGGGACCATTTATAGGTTTAGGAAACCTTGGCAGGTGACACTGAATTTACAAGACTGAACTGAACTTACAATATTCTAATTTTCTTAGATTTGGGTTTTCATTGCCTGTAATTCATAATCAACATTTACAGAAATAAAACACTTGAAATAGAAGACTCTGTGTGTAAAGAATCTAGAAAATATAGGAGGTCACTTTATTAATTACTGAAAGAAAGAAATGTTTCACAGATATTCTAATTTATTGAGATACAGCTGTATATAGTCCTGACAGTGTCATACACTATGTATTAATGATATATAGTCCTAGGATTCCTGACAGTGTCATACACTATGTATTAATGATATATAGTCCTAGGAGACCTGACAGTGTCATACACTATGTTTTCTAGATTGTAGGGATCAGCTTACATGATGGAGGTCGGCAATGACAGAGTTCACACTGTTAGAAGGTTTCAAACTCCAAGGGTGTTTTATTCAGATGCTTCAATACAAAAATAAAAGCCTAAGCCTGTCCAGCTCTAACTAAACAGCAGGTTGCCTTACTAAGCCAGTGCAGGTCTAATACCTGGCACCAAACCACAATAAAAGACTGACCTTAACAGCCACAGGAGTGCTCTCTCCATTAGGCTGCAAACCTGTCAGCCCTTTTCAGGCTTCCTTCCCCAGTAAAATGAAAGCCTCACCTGAGAACACCTGGGACTAGGGAAAAACCCAGTAGTGGACCAAGGGTGTGGACTGGAAGACTCCCACTGCCAACATGTCCTCCAGTCCAGGAAATCCAGCCCATGTCAATTAAATAAAGAGCCCTAAAAGACTATGTTCTACTAAAGCAACATATATCCTTCTGGATTTCCGCTACCGTGCCTGACTGAGGAAACCAGGCAAGATATACACCCTGTCCACAACTTTACCATACAGTTTACCACAAGATATATAGTCCTAGAAGTCCTGACAGTGTCATACACTATGTTTTATAGATATATAGTCCTAGGAGCCCTGACAGTGTTTTTTTTTTTTTCCAAGATGGTGCTGCTGGAGTGGCAGCCTGTTACAGCAGCTCTGAGACTCTCGCTTATTTTTCTTTCTTTGTCTTGTTTTTTATCTCTCTACTTAAGGGACTTTGCACTATGAAGAAACACACAAAGACTTGGAACTGGACCTTTGTGATACTTTTTTGTTTTTATCTTTCTTTTTGTTCTGCTTGCAATGGGAACTTTAGTGCCTGCAGACAATTCTTTTGTCTACTGCAGGGAGAAACTTTTACAGCTTAGAGACACAGCAGGGCTGCCTACCATTTGCGCACACATCCCCCGAGAGCTCTGGAGAAAGAAAAAGCGGGGGAGGGGTGCAGAGCTGGAACTCTTCAGAGGATTAAAAAGAGACGTTACAGACCAACTCTCCCCTCCATCATTATGGGCAATGTGAGATTTATTGCAAACAAGATGGATGAACTAACAGCGCTTACCAGGCATCATCAGGAGTTTTGGGTGTGTAGCATGATGCTACTTACAGAGACTTGGCTCACTGAAGTTACTCCTGACCCTCTGGTCTCCTTGGATGGTTTTAAACTCCTTCGGGCAGACAGGACAAGGGAGAGCGGTAAGAGGAAAGGTGGAGGGCTGGCAATGTTTGTGAATAATAGATGGTGTAATCCTAGGCACATTGTGATTAAGGAGCAAACTTGATGCAAGGACATTGAACTATTAGCTGTGAGCATGAGACCTTTCTATTTACCAAGGGAAATATCGCGAAAGCTGACGATGTCTGCGAGGTCCTACAAGCCACGGTGAGCCATTTGCAGTTGAAACACCCCCAGGCTCTCTTTCTTGTGTCGGGTGATTTCAACCATGCCTCTCCATCATCCACACTGCCCAGTTTCACACAGTATGTAACCTGCCACACAAGAGACAACAAAACACTGGACTTGTTCTTTGTCAATGCGAGGGAGGCATATAACTCATCAGCCCTACCGCCCCTGGGAAGATCGGATCACAACCTAGTACATCTCCGACCTGTGTACAAGCCACTTGTTCGCAGAGAACCAGCTGTCAACCGCACAGTGAGGATATGGTCCGAGGAGAGTGATGAGGCTCTGAGGGATTGTTTTGACACAACCACATGGGGAGTTCTGCAGGATTCTTATGGAGAAAATATAGAAGGACTCACACACTGCATAACGGACTACATTAATTTTTGTGTGGACAACACAGTACCCACAAAAGTGGTGAGGTGCTTCTCCAACAACAAACCATGGATTAACACTGATATAAAAACACTACTTAAGGAGAAAAAGGACAATTCAGGACAAGAGATAAGGAGGGGTTGAGGGAAGTACAAAAGGAGCTGAGGCATCAAATCAGGCAGGGAAAAGCCAGTTATAAGGAAAAAATGGAAAAGCAAATGGAAAGAAAAGACATAAGGGGGGGTCTGGGAGGGGCTTAAGTCAATTTTGGGTCATAAACAGTCTGTCTGCCAGATTGAGGCAGATGTTAATTGGCTTAATGAACTAAACCTATTCTTCAACAGATTTGATTACACTCCAGCTCCTACCACCGCAGCATGTCCTTCAGCTCCCCCCACCACAATGACTTCACCCCATGTGGCTATTTCTCAACAGACCAGTAAATCCAGAAATCCGTCTTTATCTGACCACAGTCTGACCTTCATACGGGCCCAGGTGAGGAAGGAGATGAAAAAGATCAAGGCGAGGAAAGCCGCAGGGCCAGATGACATCAGTGCAAGGCTAATTAAGACTTGTGGGGACCAGCTGTGTGGTATAATTACATATATATATATAATATGAGCCTGAGGCAGGAAATAGTCCCTGAATTATGGAAATCTTCTTGTGTGGTACCAGTTCCAAAGAAACCTCACCCTATGGACCTCAACGACTACAGACCTGTAGCACTGACATCCCACCTGATGAAGATCTTAGATAGATTGGTTCTCACACATCTCCGCCCTCTAGTGAGCCCCGCTATGGACCCTCTCCAGTTTGCTTATCGGCCAGGCATTGGAGTAGATGATGCCACAGGGCTCTGTCTCACCTGGAGAAACCAGGGAGCACGGTGAGAATAATATTCTTTGATTTCTCCAGTGCTTTTAAAACCATACAGCCCAGGTTACTGAGGGACAAGCTGGGCCTTGCTGGAGTGGACCACCACCTCTCCAACTGGATCCTAGACTACCTCACAAATCGACCTCAATACGTGAGAGCCCAAGACTGTGTGTCAGGTACCGTGATCTGTAATACGGGGGCACCTCAGGGTACGGTTCTCGCCCCTATCCTCTTCACACTGTACACTTCAGATTTTAGGTGTAACTCATCTAGCTGCTACCTACAGAAGTATTCTGACGACTCTGCAATAGTAGGCCTCATCACAGACGATGATGACAGGGAGTACAGAGAACTGAACCGGGATTTTGTGGACTGGTGCCACCAGAACCACCTGAAGATTAACGCGGTTAAGACCAAGGAGATGGTGGTGGACTTCCGTAAAGGCAGATGCCCTCCTAAACCAGTGGACATCCTGGGGACGGGCATCGAGATTGTGAACACCTATAAGTACCTGGGTTTGCTCCTTAATAATAAGCTGGACTGGGCAGATCATATGGAGGCCCTGTACAGGAAGGGCCACAGCAGGCTCTACCTGCTTAGGAAGCTGAGAGCCTTTGGAATCTGGGGGGCACTTCTTAGAACTTTCTTCAACTCGGTAGTGGCATCAGCCATCTTCTTTGGAGTGGCCTGCTGGGGGAGCAGTATATCAACCAGGGACAGAAATAAACTTGACAAGCTGATTAGAAGGGCCAGCTCTGTCCTGGGGAGCCCACTGGACCCAGTGCAGGTGGTGGGTGACAGAAGGATACTGTCCGTGGTGAGCTCCATGCAGAAGAAGAAGTCTCATCCCATGTATGAGACTGTGATCGCGCTGGGCAGTACTGTCAGTGACCGACTGCTCCACCCTAAGTGTGAGAAGGAGCGCTATCGGAAGTCTCTCCTCACCACCGCGGTTAGGCTGTACAACCAACACCGACTTAAGCGGAGATCATTACACACAGAGAACTGAAATATCTTTCTGCCTGTTAAATGTCCCCCCCCCCCCCCCGTCTCCTCTGCTACTTCCTATCTGTCTGTCTGCTATCAATGTAATGCCTCTTACCTTGGAACATTCCTGTACAAGTTGTATTTGTATTTGTATCTGCTTATCTTATCTTTGCTGCTGTAACACACTGAATTTCCCCATTGTGGGACTATTAAAGGACTACTATTATTATTATTATTATTATTATTATTATTATTATTATTATAGATATACAGTGCTGGCCAAAAGTATTGGCATCCCTGCAATTCTGTCAGATAATACTCAATTTCTTCCAGAAAATGATTGCAATCACAAATGCTTTGGTAATAATATCTTCATTTATTTTGCTTGCAATGAAAACACACAAAAGAGAATGAAAAAAAAAGTCAAATCATTGATCATTTTACACAAAACTCCAAAAATGGGCCGGACAAAAGTATTGGCACCCTCAGCCTAATACTTGGTAGCACAACCTTTAGACAAAATAACTGCGAACAACCGCTTCCGGTAACCATCAATGAGTTTTTCTTACAATGCTCTGCTGGAATTTTAGACCATTCTTCTTTGGCAAATTTCTCCAGGTCCCTGAGATTTGAAGGGTGCCTTCTCCAAACTGCCATTTTGAGATCTCTCCACATGTGTTCTATGGGATTCAGGTCTGGACTCATTGCTGGCCACTTTAGAAGTCTCCAGTGCTTTCTCTCAAACCATTTTCTAGTGCTTTTTGAAGTGTGCTTTGGGTCATTGTCCTGCTGGAAGACCCATGACCTCTGAGGGAGACCCAGCTTTCTCACACTGGGCCCTACATTATGCTGCAAAATTTGTTGGTAGTCTTCAGACTTCATAATGCCATGCACACGGTCAAGCAGTTCAGTGCCAGAGGCAGCAAAGCAACCCCAAAACATCAGGGAACCTCCACCATGTTTGACTGTAGGGACCGTGTTCTTTTCTTTGAAGGCCTCATTTTTTTTTCCTGTAAACTCTATGTTGATGCCTTTTCCCAAAAAGCTCTACTTTTGTCTCATCTGACCAGAGAACATTCTTCCAAAAAGTTTTTGGCTTTCTCAGGTAAGTTTTGGCAAACTCCAGCCTGGCTTTTTTATGTCTCTGGGTCAGAAGTGGGGTCTTCCTGGGTATCCTACCATAGAGTCCCTTTTCATTCAGACGCCGACGGATAGTACGGGTTGACACTGTTGTACCCTCGGACTGCAGGGCAGCTAGAACTTGTTTGGATGTTAGTCGAGGTTCTTTAGCCACCATCCGCACAATCTTTCGTTGAAATCTCTCGTCAATTTTTCTTTTCCGTCCACATCTAGGGAGGTTAGCCACAGTGCCATGGGCTTTAAACTTCTTGATGACACTGCGCATGGTAGACACAGGAACATTCAGGTCTTTGGAGATGGACTTGTAGCCTTGAGATTGCTCATGCTTCCTCACAATTTTGCTTCTCAAGTCCTCAGACAGTTCTTTGGTCTTCTTTCTTTTCTCCATGCTCAATGTGGTACACACAAGGACACAGGACAGAGGTTGAGTCAACTTTAATCCATTTCAACTGGCTGCAAGTGTGATTTAGTTATTGCCACCACCTGCTATGTGCCACAGGTAAGTAACAGGTGCTGTTAATTACACAAATTAGAGAAGCATCACATGATTTTTCAAAGGGTACCAATACTTTTGTCCACCCCCTTTTTTATGTTTGGTGTGGAATTATATCCAATTTGGCTTTTTGACAATTCTTTTTGTGGTTTTCCATTGACGACAAATTAAATGAAGATATAAAGCATTTGTGATTGCAATCATTTTCTGGAAGAAATTGAGTATTATCTGACAGAATTGCAGGGGTGCCAATACTTTTGGCCAGCACTGTATAGTCCTAGGAGTCCTGACAGTGTCATACACTATGTATTATAGATATATAGTCCTAGGAGCCCTGACAGTGTCATACACTATGTTTTATAGATATATAGTCCTAGGAGTCCTGACAGTGTTATACACTATGTTTTATAGATATTTAGTCCTAGGAGTCCTGACCAGTCCTCTAAGACATAGCAAAAATTAAGTTTGGTCGAATTATATTTTCATGTGCTGGAAACCCACAGTTTTGTGTGTTGCGGTACTCTAATAAGTATAATTATTCAGTATAATGAAGGACACTTTTTACCATGACTGGTCTCACAATCTTTACTACACATCATATAATGCATTATAGTCTGTGGGTTAAAAAAAAAGGACGGTTAAATATACTTTGAACAAGTGAGGTCAACCAACTTCAAGACATTATGGACCATAAGAACATCGAGAAAATGAAGGAGACGTAAGATACAATAGTCATTGTGGTGTTGTTCTGTTTGGAAATTAATCTTCAGAAGAATTCTTTACTTTATTGGTGTTTTTATGGTTTCTTAGTGCAGCCATATACAATGTATAAAACAGTGCGGCATACAGTAAAGATCACAAACAGGAAGGTGATCGGTACAATCAGAAAGATGTCGTCAACAGGAAATAAAAAGAACAATATCGCTGGCCATAAGATAAGAAAATTGTACATGTTTCGGTAGAATAGTCTAAAGGGGAAGAAAATTTCAGATATTCACAGATGATTATTAGAACAGAGATGGTTAATAAAACATCACAAAATTCAGAATTATTTTTATTCCTTATATTACTATAGGGTTGGATACAATATATTGGGCACTTCTACACTAAAACTGGCATGAAATAGAAAAGTAAATGAATTTTTGTGGGAAAAAAAAGTCATTTTATTGTTTTTTTCAAACAAAAATCAGAGCAGCCATTTTGTTTGTGAGGTTGAGAACCTTCAGGTTTCAGTTATATGGGAAGTCTGTCTCTATCTCAAAAACGAGGGACAACTTTCATCTTGTATGAACGAGGTCTTGAAGCATTAGTGTTGGGCTCTGGTCGGATACTCAGATTGTTTCTGTCTTTGGTGGGCTCCAAGGCAAACCTTTGCAATGTAGTGGTTAGAAAGAGGAAGATCTCCATGCGAGCCAGACCTTCTCCCACGCATATACGTTTACCTGAGAAGACAGAACAAACATACTCAAGAAAAAGTTAAGTTAAAGGGGTTGTTAGTTTTAGAAAACTAAAACCGTGCTGTATGTTGTATTGTGGTGGTGATTGGTACTGCAGCATTCATATTCATTTGAATGTGACTGAACTTCAGCATGGCCATGTGACTAACAGATGTGATGCCACTGGACTGAGAAGTTCAAGTTCCATGACCTCGTCAAACAACCGATGGTGGAGATGCTGGACCCCAATGATGGAATACTGATGACCTAGTCTAAGGATAGGTCATACATTTTATAGTCCCAGAAATCCCCTTTAATCCTTTCAAGTCATGTCTTTAGTCTTCCTAAACCTAGTCTAGATCCACCAGCTAGATCTAAATAAGTGGTCCTCAAAATATTTTCATATACCAAACCCCAGAATCATACTCAAGTTCTGTCATAGTTTTTTTTTAGGAAGTAATAAATCCATACCTGCAGAGAATGGCATAAATGCATCACTTTTCTTAAAGCAACCTTTCTCATCCAGAAAGTGTCCAGGATCAAACTCATCTGGGTTCTTGAAATATTTGGGGTCTTTCAAGACAGAGGTCAGGACTGGAATCACCATGGTGCCCTGAAAGAAAATGTATAATATAGGGAGATTTCTAGAAGTATTTCTATAAATGTTCAAGGGTATGGAAATAAGTTCTCCTTGAGTGGAAATGGATATTCGAAGGTAATGACCCTGAACTTCCATGTGTGATTTTTTTAAATAGCCTAGGTACTATTTTACTAGGTGAGAGGCCACTGATGTGGATCAGGAGGGGTACTCTGTCTCCTTGTAGAGACCAACATATAGGCGTAGGGAGATGATGCAGTTGTCACATGGGGCAAGCCAACGCCACCCAGGAGACCATAAGTGAACCCAAAGGGATTGATAGAAGCCACACGGACAACCCAAAAAAGGTGAGGGAAGGTGAGTATAACTTTGTTATTTTTCCACGCCTTCCCTGGGCCTCCACCAAATATACCATGGAGTCTGAAGAGAATAAGAATTTCACTTCCAATTTATGGGTGACGAACCCCCAAATTTTGGGTTTGGGTCAAACCTATAACTTTTGAAAAATTTGGGTTCAATCTAGTTAGATCCGAACCAGTTTGTTCATCTCTAGTGGCCACTTAGGTTTTTCATTGTGTACACCCTTCTGGTTGAGTTTGACCATTTGGACCTTTTATAGCTTCTGTGCTCCTGGTAGTCTGCAGGCTATTCTGGATTTCGGGTTTCTTCCTGACCCATTCTCATGGAAGCTTCACTCTGCCCTAATTCACAGGGAGATGGAGTAACTTAGGGATGTCTACATAGTGAGGAGGAATGGAAAATGTTTCACTACTGATTGCTGAAAATATGTTAAAGTTTAGTTTTGTAGGTTCTTTTAGGCAAATGACCGTCAACAAGAACATGAGGGATCTGCAGAGACAGCTGCTCTCCTTCCAAGACCTTCAGCAATGTGGCTGGAACATCAGAGATGAGCTGGAGGTGTGTAAGAAGAGCATACATTGACACTTCAGTTAGGAGTCCAAGAGTATCAATCATTCCAAGGCATATCACCTGGTAGAAGGGTGAGAAATATAAATCTAAAATGTTAATGTAAATTCTTGTTTAGGAAGCTCCATTTAGACCACATGCCTCTGTCATAGCTGAGAGACAAGGCCAGAAACATTATGAGATCCTCTCTGGGCTTCAATGTGGAGCACAAGCCTGGCCACCCCATATCTCATATCCACATACCTTTGATCATTGTGGCCAAAGAGTTCTATTTTAATCTCAGCGGTCCACAGGACTTGTTTCCAAAATGCATCTTTAGATGTTCTTTTGCAAACTTCTGACGCTAAATTTTATGGTGAGGACGCAGGAGAGGTTTTCTTCTGATGACTCATCCATGAAGACCAAATTTGTGCAGGTATTGCTGAACAGTAGAACAATGTACCACAACTCCAGAATCTGCTAAATCTTCCTGAAGGTCTTTTGCAGTCAAGGGGAGTTCTGATTTGCCATTCTGGCAATCCCACGAGCAGCTGTCTCTGAAATTATTCTTGGTCTTCGAAACTTATCTTGACCTCCACTGTTCCTGGTAACTGTCATTCCTTAACTACATTTTGAACTGAGGAAAGGGCAACTTGAAGACAATTGCTAACTTCTTATAGCCTTCTCCTACTTTGTGGCCTCCACCATTGTCATTTTCAGAGTGCTAGGCAGCAGCTTAGAAGAATACATGGCTGCTGTTTTTTGGCACAAGGTTAGATGAGGTAGGAGATTTATAAAGCCTTTCCTAGCGATGATAGTGAACAAGCCATAACCCTAGCTGGCTAATGAAGGTCTGAGACTTTGGTAAGAGTTATCTGAGCACACAAATCTACAAGGGTTCCCAAACTTTTGCAAAGTGCCCCTTTCCCTTTTTCACTCTAAAATTGTACTTAAACATAATAATACACTGATATTGCTTAAAATTATAGACAAGTCTGTTTAATCTTTAACTTTATGGCTTTTATAGATCATTTTATCTTCCACTTGCTTAACTGTTCACAATAACAGTCATTGTGACCAGGGATGTCCAAACTTTTGCAAGTCACTGTATAAATAAGAATAGTATTGGGTTTGAAGGAAGATGTTACATATCATTGTGGATTTCTACATTTAAATATAATAATACTGTATGGGAAGAGCCAAGAAAGTCCATAGTTTGTAAGATGATAATACTGCACCTTAGGAATGTGATATCCTCTGAAGGTCGTGTCCTTGCTGGTGGAATGGGGAACTCCTCCAGGAACAATATCAGCAAATCTCTGGATCTCGTGGATCACGGCCTCTGTATAGGGCATCTTACTTCTGTCTTCTATTGATGGACTCCGATCTTTGCCTATTACATTGTCAATCTCTTTGTGGATTTTTGCTGAAATTTACGAAAACAGAAGAAGGGACACATCTTACTGTATAATATATATATATATATATATATATATATATATATATATATATATATATATATATATATATATATATATGTATAATTCTGTATATTGTATATTATGTATATGATATCTGTATTCATAGTTCAATGAGAACTAAATGATTGACTGAACGTTGTTTGACGGCAGAAAAATACAACAATATACAATCTAAAGAACCATAAAGTGACCTCTGTAAAGTAGTCCACAATAGGAGGATAATATAATATTGTAGAGGGATTTCGGGAAGCAGGACATGTGGGCAAAATGGCAAATTCAGTTTAATGTGGATGAAAGTAAGGTCATACAGCTGGGGCAAGATAACAAGTTTAAAGGGGTTCTCCAGGGAGTCTGTAT
This sequence comes from Leptodactylus fallax, assembly GCA_947044405.1. Lineage (NCBI taxonomy): Eukaryota > Metazoa > Chordata > Amphibia > Anura > Leptodactylidae > Leptodactylus > Leptodactylus fallax. The sequence goes on from CAMRHE010000327.1 coordinate 1,725,172, forward strand.
AAAGGGGTCTATAACAACCAAAAGTCAAGTATCTTTAATAATAGGTCAAAATAAATTGTTCTATTGGCTGCTAAGGAAATATTGCATTTTATTTTCTGTTATGTTATACTTTATGGGCAACGCTGATAGGTTGTTTTGTTATTTTGTTCAGTTAACTTAATTAACAACATGACGGCATTATCTAGACACAGGCAGCCATGTTACAAATCACTTAGAGATAGATCTTTTTCCTCCATTTGTCCTATATGGTTTTCCCATGGATGTGTCGTGTGTCAACCAATCACATGTATGTAACCCGGTTACTTATTTTTTTTACCTTCAAAAAAAAAAAGCACCTTTCCCCATCCCCCTCCCCCCCACCGCGGTCTTTACTACAATGCAACAAAACTTCTTCATTTGCAATCATAATTCTAACATCTTCATAAAGTTCTTCCTTCTATCATATCTGATGGCTTCTATTTTTTCATCACGGAAAATATTATCCATACGATAACGCACTTGCTTATTTGCGGTCACATGATTTATCACATCTGACACCATGTTTAGTCCTATTCTGTGCATCGAATGTATTACACAGCACATGGACTGTACCATCGTACTCTGCAGAAGGGGTTTGCATGGATATAATAATTGTATGTGAGCAGAATGTTTATTAGAAAATTGTAAGATATCCCATTCTATAGACCAATAAAATAATACATAGAATATCTCCTTAAAGCTAACCGGTTGTTTCATTTGACTTCTCAGGATAAAATGTTAAAGTACACGAGGAATATGCAAATTCCCAGTGTAATAAATCTCTGTATATGTCATGGTGGCCTTGTCTCCTTACTTGTAACGTGGGGAGGCAGTGGATCATGAACCTGCTGTGCTATCAAACCGGATTGGCTTGGAGCCACTTCTACAGGAATTGTTCCCAACAGTAACATTATATCTGGCCATTACATGACTTTTGGCTGATTTTGCAGTTTTTACTTCCCCCTATGCAGGCAACATCTGGAGTTTCTAGTTTTCCCTGAGCTGTTGGGTGTAGAGTAGCTGCCATACACTGCACACAGTAAGTACAGGAAAAGCTGCTCTAGAACTGTCTCACTGTCTCAAAAACATAGATAGTAGTTTCTCAGGATAATCCAGAGAGTAAGGGAAAAGAAGATCCTGCGCTCACCAATGTGGTCCAAAGAAATATTCTTTATTCATATCCATAAACACTATGCGTTTCGGGTGTAAACAATGGAGGAACTCTACAATTGTTTGAGCTTGGTCCCTTGATCAGCTCACACTTTTTCTTAGTTTCTGTGCTTGGTCACCAAACAGAATTACGCTATGTGCTGCTTGGCGTTAGTTTTTAGATTGATATCAAAAACATATATAGAAAATAACTGAACTGATGTAAGTAAAGCTCTTTGGTTGTGATAAAAAGCTTCAATTTAGCACCAGAATCAGTCCTAGTCTGTTTTCCTTCTCTTAACCTGGAAAGCTTTTGCACTTTTAGAGGCTTCCTGGCTTGGTACTTTTAGCAGCTGAGGAGACCTATATAAGGCCACACCCTCCTGACTCATGTGCTGACTATTAGTTTAGTTTGCAACTCCAGTTTGGCTCCTGACATTTGCATTGACTACATCTATACTGACCTTAGGCTGTGTTTTTTTTTATTCCTCTCTGTCTAGTAATTTTGTTGTGGCGTTCCCGATTGGATTTGACTTTGGCTTTGTCTCATGATTTGGTTTCTGGTTGCCTTCTTCAGCTGCTGACCTGTGATTAGTCAACCATTCTTTGATCTTTGCTCCTGTGAGTAGTGTGCGGTCTTGGTGTTTGGTTTCTGCTGCAGTGCACTTATTTATAGTACACTTATCTGTTTTGGTGACAATCCCAGTCTTCAGATTCAGCGAAAATCCATCTCTTCTTGCGAGGAGCTATAGTAAAGGCGTCTGAGGCCGGTCTTGGCTCACAGAGATGTATTATGTTTAGGTAGCATTTTCTACTGCTCTCAGTTGTCAGCCCATTTCTGCTGCTGCTCTCCTGAAGACTTGTGCTTTACTAACCTTGTTATTGTGGCCTTGAATCTGAACCCTAACAATCTCCTGCACTTCCTTTTCAGAACAAGACCTTTGGCTCTATGCAAGTTATTAGTCAGACCACACGTAGAATATTTTGCGCACCAGCGTATAAGAAGGCCATGGATAAACTACTGTAATACAAACAAAGGCACAATATGAAAGACAATGTGGCAGGACCACATCTATGGCAATGCCCACTTTTCACTAAGCCCTTTTTCTACAAGTTATAAAAGAGTCTAAAAGACATCATAAATGTGGCACGTGATATGTGGCACAAATTACATCAGAATTCTCACACATTTTGCCTAGTAAATTTCCCCAATGTGTCTACAAGTCTGTGACTGCCAGTCCATGAGGTAGAAGTATACTTGTGGCTACGTTTCGGTTTTCTGTCTTCTATTACCTAACCTACAACCCTTCAATGGGTCTTCAAGAAGTTCTTCTGGTTAACAGTTCAGAAATATCTCAACCTACTAATACAAGTTGTTGTACTTGATGTAATGGTGTCTGGATGAGGATTGTGGTGGGGAAGGTGTTTTGCTTCTCATGTGTATAGTAAGTTCAGTTTCATGAGATGGAGAACTTTATTCTCATTTTTGCTAGCAAAAGATTAACTGGTGATGTTCTTGGACTTCACAGATATTCATGGATGGAGCAGGAACTTAACATTTCCTGGGCCCCAGTGCAAAATCTGTAAGAAAGGTCGCTCACTTACAGTGCCATGTGCTATTTCTATCACTGGTGTCTTCTTCTTAAGAAGGAATTTGGGCCTCGATGCTACCCCTGAAATCCCTACAGCTACAAGCCTATAAGGGGGAGTAAAATAGATTATTTTCACATATCAAAAACATAAAACTGGTTATTACCTTGTATTTCTGGATATTTCATGAGTATAAGGAAACCATATCTCAGTGTCATACTTGTGGTCTCTGTTCCCGCAAAGAATAAATCTAATATTGTCGCCTCTAAGTTTTCCTCGTGAAATTCTGTGTCTGGATTCTTTTTTTCCTGTAAAATAAAACATTATTATTATTTTACATGGTGCTGATATACAGTTAGATCCATATATATTTGGACACTGACACAAATTTTGTTTTTTTTACCTGTTTACTGAAACATATTCAAGTTATAGTTACATAATGGACATGGACATAAAGTCCAGACTTTCAGCTTTCATTTGAGGGTATCCATATTAAAATTGGATAAAGGGTTTAGGAGTTTCAGCTCAGTAACATGTGTCACCCTGTTTTTAAAGGGACTAAAAGTAATTGGACAATTGACTCTTGGGCTGTTTCATGGGCAGGTGTGGGGGCAATTCCTTTGTTATGTCCTTATGTCATTCTCAATTAAGCACATAAAAGGCCTGGAGTTGATTTGAGCTGCGGTGCTTGTATTTGGAAGATTTTGCTGTGAAGAAAACATGCGGTCAAAGGAGCTCTCCATGCAGGTGAAACAAGCCATCCTTAAGCTGCGAAAACAGAAAAAAACCCATCCGAGAAATTGCTACAATATTAGGAAAGGCAAAATCTACAGTTTGCTACATCCTGAGAAATAAAGCAAGCACTAGTGACCTCATCAATGCAAAAAGACCTGGACACCCACAAAAGACAACAGTGGTGGATGATCGCAGAATAATTTCTATGGTGAAGAGAAACCCCATAAGAGCCAACCAAGTGAACAGCACTCTCCAGGATGTAAGCAATGGATCAATATCCAAAACTACCATAAAGAGAAGACTGAATGAAAGGGTTTCACTGCACGGTGCAAGTCACAAAAAAAAAAAAAATATAAAAAAGCCAGCACAGTTCTAGAAGAACATTCTTTGGACAGATGATACCAAGATCAACTCTACCAGAATGATAGAAAGAAAAAAGTATGGCGAAGGCGCGGTACAGCTCATGATCCAAATATCAATATCATACCCCATCATGTGTAACACATGGCGGAGGCGGCAGTTTGATGGCTTGGGCATACATGGCTGCCAGTGGCAGTGGCTCAATAGTGTTTTTTGATGATGTGACACAAGACAGAAGCAGCCGGATGAATTCTGAGCAATTCAGAGACATACTGTGTGCTCAAATCCAGCCAAACTGATCCATAATACAGATGGACAATGATCCAAAACATGAAGCCAAAGCAACCCAGGAGTTTATTAATGCAAAGAAGTGGAAGATTCTAGAATGGCCAAGTCAGTCGCCTGATCTCAGCCCCACTGAGCAGCATTTCACTTGTTACAGACTAAACTTCAGACAGAAAGGCCACAAACAAACAGCGACTGAAAACTGCTGCAGTAAAGGCCGAGCATTAACAAGGAGAAAACACAGCGGCGGCGTCTGGTGATGTCCATGAGGTCAAGACTTTAGGCAGTCACTGCCAACAAAGGGGGAACAACCAAGGATTAGAAAGTAACATTTTATTTACAATTATTTAATTTCTCCAATTACTTTTGAGCCCCTGAAATGAAGGGATTGTGTGTAATAAATGCTTTATAGTCCTCACATTATATACAATCATTTTATACAACCCACTGAATTAAAGCTGAAAGTCTGAACTTCAACATTGTGGGAATGTCAAGAACCTATACTAGAAAAATGTTGTCTCTGTTCAAATATTTATGGACCTAACTGTAACAGAAGGTAAAAATACAATATTACTCTGACAACCAATACAATGATTTATTAGAACATATTTCTACAGATTGTTGCTTGTTATTGACACCTTTATATGTTTTACCCAAAAGGGTTTTTTCAGTTACCTACAAACCCACCTCCTCCATCTTTACGAGGAAGCAATCGATGAAGTCACGGGGGCAGTTCTCATCCAGGGTGGCTCGGTGCGAGTTCAGCATCTCCTTAATAAATTGTTTTATCTTATTCATAAGTTTAAACATCATCAGGTGAGGACCCGGAATGTGCTTCATTATGTTTGGGAAGATGTTAAGTAGCTAATTTAAGAAAAAAAAAAGTCAGAGAAAAAACAATAATTTATTTTTTTGTTAATATCATATGTAAATACATTATATACTTTGTTATTGCACTCACACTCACTAAAATATGTCCCTGATTGTTTGCTAAGCTACCAAGCATATGTTAGTTAGAAGGACAGATGGAAGAAAATATGACTGGAAACTGCAAACTGCAGACGCCACTTCTTATGTCTTTCTTACAACAATGGTTTTCTTCTTGCCGCTCCTCCATATAGATTGGCAGATTTGTGGGGTGCGCAGTGACTTATAGTTGTCCTGTGGACAGATTCTCCCTGTACCTGAGGATTTCTGCAGCTCCTTCACAGTGACCATGGGCCTCTTGGCTGCTTCTCTGACCAGTGCTCTCCTTGCTCAGTGATCTGTTAGTTTAGATGGACGGTCATGTCTTGGTAGGTTTGCAGTTGCAGAATACTTTTTCCATTTTTGGATGATGAATTGAATAGTGCTCCTTGGGATGCTCAAAGCTTGGGATATGTTTTTATAACCTAAGCCTGCTTTAAACTTCTCCATAATTTTATCTCTGACCTGTCTGGTGAGTTCCTTGGTCTTCATGATGCTGTTTGTTCAGTAGTGTTCTCTAACAAACCACTGAGGCCTTCACAGAACAGGTGTATTTATATTGAGACTACATTACACACAGCCGGACTCTATTAACTCATTAAGTGACTTCTGGAGGATTCTGCACTGGATTTTATTTAGGGGTATAAGAGTACAGGGGGTTGAAGACTTTTGCACGTCACACTTTTCTGATTTTTATATGATTAAAGTTATGAAAACCATGTATCACTTTCCTTCCACTTCACAATTATCTGCTACTTTGTGTTGGTTAACACTTAAAATCTCAGTACATTTACGTTTGTGGTTGTAAGGTGACAAAATGTGAAAAACTTCAAGGGGTATGAAGACTTTTGCAAGCCACTGTTTGCTGTATCGTCAACATAATCTATATGACCTCTGAGGCCAAATTGCAGACCTCAGAGGAGATCTGGGGGCCAGGAAACATGGTGGCCAGTCTAGGAACAAACAAACAAGACCAAACAAGTTCAGTCCAAAACCAAATTTCCAGGCAAACCTCACAAATTTTTGCAAAATGAATCTCGAGAGGTTTGGCCATCGTTAGTAGTGAATGGTAGTAAATCTATGATAATTACATTGTACCCATATACATGTTACATATTCTATAATATTTACCTGCCCTAAACGGCTGTTGAACAGCTCAGAAAGATTGTGAAAATTTAACATGACAGTCAGGAAGTTTTGGTCTTCATAGTCAAACCTTTCACCAAAAACAACGGAGCAGATGACATTGGACACAGCGAGTCTCAGCATGTCTTCTGGGTTAATAGGAGCCTCTGTAAATATATAGAGATGATCAGTCATTACTTTTATGGGGATCACCAGGACTAAGATATTGATGATCTATGTTTAGGATAGGTCTTTAATATTAAGTAGGTTGGAGTCAAGCACCTGGCACCCCTGCAGACCAGCTGTTTACAGAGACTGCAACATTTGGATGAGCACAGCAGCTTCTTCATACCAAGCACTGTACATCGGACTGAAGTTCTTTGGGCTCAATAGACAAAATTGATTCTGAGGGCCTACCCTCCATCAACCCCTGGAAATACACCCTAGTAGCCTCTAAATTCATTTAACTTTTGCTGGGTGTCTGCAGTCCATTATTGAGTTAAAGAGCCTGGGTCCACTGGAGGATCCTCTGGTACTCTAATGGTTCAGTCCGACCCTGCCACACATAACACAGCAACTATGCTTGTCATTGCAGCTCATGCCCTCTTCTACTGGATGCAAACGACAAAGACAGAGACACCAAGCAATATATAGTGTAGTATTGTTTTACAGACACAACGGTCTAATAGTAAAAAATGGCTCCTCACCTTTAGGGGTTGTATAACCACAACAAGTTAAGAGGCATAGGGAACGATACAGGAAAAAACTGGAGGCCACTGCTGTCACACTGTGACACCATGAAAGGTGTAAACAGAGTATAGGACCAAGGACCAAATTTACAGGGACTGCAAAGGACCAGTGATGATTAAGACAAATTCTTTTATTCCAGGAGATACAAAAACACACGATGCGTTTCGGGGTTTTAAATACCCCTTTTTCAAGTGTGTATATTTGTCTTAATCATCACTGGTCCTGCACAGTCCCTGTAAATTTGGTCCTTGGTTCTATAGTTTTCTATTGGATGGGACTGTGCTGCAAACAGGTAATGTGACCAATGAATGTGATATCATATGGCCTGTGCTTTGAAAGTGGGGCTCACTAAATATTGGTCACCAGCTATTTCAACAGCAAGTATGACAAATATTTTGGACCTCAACCCACCTTTCTCCTTCATAAATTTCTCAGCGAGACAGCCGGCTTCTTCTTGGATTCTTTCTTCAATGCTCCTCTTTCCCATTCCAAAATTTCTCAAAGTTGTCAGAGAAAATCGCCGAATAATTTTCCACCTTTCTCCATTGCTTGCAACGACCCCTGTAAGTGCAACCAGCTTTAGAATTTGCAAGGAAAAAAAAAAGACAAACAGCCTATAACAAAGTATTTAAGAAATCATTTAGCAAAAATTCACCAAAGTAAGATAAATCATATTCTGTATGGTCTCACTGCACAACATTGACTAAAGACAGACAAAAAACAGCATATAAAGCCCACCTCTCCTCTACCCAAAGTAAAGGGGCAGTATTGCAGGGCTTATTGGGGCATCACAAGACAGCTGGCAGGGTGAACCCTAGGATTACGCAGATGTCTAGGGTGTCATGTTTTTGTTTTTATTCTTGAGCACTGTTGACCTCAACTCAAAACTTTTGGGGTGCCTCACATATGAATCACTGTTATACTCTCTTTAGACTCCAAAATATAGAAAGTGGAGTTCCAGGGGAGGTGTGGAAACCCAATAAACACTTATACCCCACTCTCACCTTTCCTGTGCTCTCATCTCAGGTGCTCTCTTTGGGCCCTCCCAGCTTCCTGGCTGATGTCACGCACCCCATGGGACCACTCAGGCTTGTGACAGTTACGTGGAGTTCAATAACATCATGGCGCTTGGATTAAAGTGTCATGACATCAGAGCACCCCATGTGACCGCTAAGACCCAATCATAGGCCTCAGCGGTCCTTCAGGGAATGTGATGTCAGCTAGGATCCCAGAAGAGGTTGGAAAATGACCCTAAGGAAGTGCTCAATACTGCGAAAAAGCCCAGGACAGGTGTGGTGAGTATAAGTGTTTATTGGGTTTCCACACCTCCACTGGGCCTCTACTTACTATAATGTGAGGTCTAAAGAGACTGCAGAGTATTTTGATAGCGCTTATTATGTACCTGCCAATGATATGTAATCATTGAAACATTTGCAATTTTTTTGTCTTTTTTTTTTCCTTTCCAAAAACAGCAGCACTCCTGTCACTGGGCTCTGTCTAATATTCTAGTCACTCTCTGAAACATGGGCATACGCTGCAGTACCAAACAAGGCCCATGGACAAGAGAAAACATAAGAATTAACCTCAGAGCTTCTGAGAACCGTAAAGTCTCAAATTTGTGTTATATCAAATATGATAAAAAATAGATATTCACAGCATTATAGATAAAAAAAATAGCAGAAGATGACTGGTTACTGTTACTTTAGCCATTTTTGTTAATGGAGAGACCCAGAGGCTAGGAGAAGTAGTGGCAATGCTGGGAGTTGTCAGCATTGACCAGGATCTCATACAAACCTATATACAGAAGGGGCACTAATGCTCCATTATCAGCTTACCAAACTCCTTAGAAAGAATCTCCCCCGTTCCTATTTCTCCTCTATCGCTAAACGCATCACTGCGGTCCACCAACGCCTCCTTCACCGCATCGTACCCAGTCAGTATAATCATTGGATATATTGCTATGTAGAGGGTATAGACCGGTCCGTACGTCTCACCCAGCTAAAGAGATAGGAAATGCATTATATAGCAGCGTATGTAACACTGCGGCCATTGTCACACATGTATGATCAGGAAGAGAATACCTAGAGATGAGGATCCTGTACGTGAGAATCTCATAAGATGAGGGACAGGACAATCCTGCACAGACTGCTAGTACTTTATCAGAGGATTTACAGCTAACAGAGGGATTATCTGTTATATTTACTAGACAACAACTCTCTGGAAGATACAACATGTTCATGCATTAGATTCATTCCATTCATTTCACCCTGCAATGCTTCATGTCCCCTGTGGGGGTGCTGCAGGAAAGTTGAATACTTGGTGCTGGATTTTCCCATAGGTAACAGCTGATGGTTCCAGCACTGGCACATCCTGTCTCAGTAGACAATGCCTTTCATTTTTCACAGAAACCTAATGTTCTTCTATCCACTATACACATAATTCTATATACTGTACATAATCCCCATAATATACATTCACCATCCCATTATCTTCCTTACTAAGTAGGATCAATTCCATAAAATAACAGGACATCGATGGGGCATCAAGTGTTCCTCTTACCCCATGAGTATCAGCAGAATACAGGCTGCTGTTTATGTCTATTTTATCACATTGAGGAATAGAGATTGTCAATAAACGTGTTTTCCCAAATTTTTTGCAAATATAAATAATTAAAAACATTGCAGGATTTTATAGATTTCCTCCAGCCATCTTAGTGGTGAGATCTGTTGTCCTGATCGGTTACCAGTGGATACAACCATGAATGTAAGAACTTTCTATGGTCTGGGACTTGTCAGAAACCCAACTGTGATGATTCCGCTTAAATATGGCTATAACTCAAAGCTGTATTTTGGTCTCTGTGTAGCATATCTCTTTACTCATAAGGTGCGCAGCCATAATCATAGGTATATTGTTAATAGTGGCCGGACTGGAACAATAGGGCTTTGTATCCATCCCAGCAGGGCTACATTGAATTCCTATACAGTCCTGAGTGATCAAAGAAACATGCATGGTGCAGCCTGCACTGGTAGATCAGATATGGCTGATAACATTGTATCATTTCACTTGGTCTCAGCTCTTTACAAAGAATCTGGACTTGAGTGCATTAATCCATCAGACTTGCTGTTGCCGGTGACTTCATTCTGGGAGGTGGCATAAAGGGTATATAAGATGAGGTAAGAGGTCAGTGAGAGGAGATTATGCTGGGACTACAAGAGAACACTATGGAGTTATTGCAGACCATCACAGACTACAGGAGAATACAGAGTTTTTACAGACAGACCACTGTGAAGAGCATGCAGGCGGGATTGTTGTATTAATGCCACATGCTGAGAAGCCTCCACTGGTGATCTCCACATGCCATGTGTGAGTGTTGGACTATAGAGCCACATCCAGGAGATGTGTGGTAAAGTAACTATTTCACTTTTATGCCCTTTTATTTCATTGCACTGTATCTTGTAACTAGTAACTGTTAATGCTTGTATATATCTACATATCTGTTCTGAACTGTATGTGTTAGATGTTAATACCGACCCATTTAGGGGTTAATAAATATATAAAATTTAGAAAGCTTGTCTTGTATTTATCTTGTGGACCCGGCACTCACTGGCGGTGAGTGTGGTTTTATATGAAAGAAGACTCAGGTGTGGGCCACTGCGGGGTTGGCGCACTGAGGATCTTTTACACCAACCTAAAGGTTTTCTCGAGCTAAAGGATAGACTAGATCACCAATATCAGATTGTTGGGGATCCAGCCCCTGGAATTCCCACAATCAGCTGTTTGAAGAGACCATGGACTAGTGCTGCACCACTTCACTATTTACCAAGTACAGTGCCGTACATTGTATAGTGGCTACGTTTGGTATTGCAGCTCAGCCTCATTCACTTGAATGGGACCTAGCTGCAAACAGGCCATGTGACTGATAAACGTGACATCCCATGGTCTGTGAAGTAGAAGCGGCGCTCTCTTCATTGCATTGTCACTTTGAACAGCTGATCTGGGGGGGCCCCGGATGTCGGACTACCCACTGATCTGGTATTAATGACTTATCCTAAGGATAGGCCATCAATATTTAAGTCTCAAAAATCCTTCTTACAAGCCGTGAGTTCTTGACCCACCGCACTGCATCACCTAACCTGACTTTGGACCATGACTAAGGGCATTGTCAAAGTGACTTCCGTGGTCTTCACCTTTTAAAGGGAGATACAACCTCAGTACCTTGTAGGGCTGTCAGCTCAGTTTACAATGCTGTATTTCTTATTCAGGATCTCTGCTCCATTCTTGTAAAAATTGTCTGTTTATCCCTATGCAAATTAGCAGAAAAGGGCTTTATGGGCGTGGATTTCCATCAATGGGCTTCACTATCTGCTGCTGCTAACTACCACAGACAGACTCCCTTTAAACTCTATAGAGGAAACTGGACCTCAAGATGTTGCTACCTCTTGGAGTGGTCTTGGTATAAGTAATGGCTGGCCTGGGACCACAAGACACCAGTGTGGAGCCACCAAGAAGATAATTTTTGGGGGGCTGTGATGCCTTTTTATAGTTAGCCTCAGCCAACAGAGTGGATAGGTTCACCCTTGTATGTGACTAGTGTCTTAAGAAGAATAGTATTGTAGATCAGTGCACAGGACTTACCTTAACTAAAGACTGTGGTAGTTCTGAGTTGTTGATCTGCAGCATATTCCCCAGGCCGGGTAGAGGGATAGGTCCTGGGGGTAGGTTCCTATATTTGACCCTACCCCACCATTTAATGAGGTATATGAGAAGAGCAACTCCAGTAGCCAGGAGAAGCGTTGCTGCAATATTCAGAGCCATCCTGTGACTACAGTGCTGTGTGTACTATGTCCTCCTGTATTTATATAGGACTAGGGCAAGCTGCCAAGTCCTGAGAACAGGCTGGGTGTGTTTAAGGTGCAAAAGTGTAATGTATCTGATATGTTGTGATATTTAAAGCGGTTTTCTGGTCCTAAATCAGAGTTATAACATTCCTCTGATCACCTGCTCAGTATCATGTATGTCCTCATAGTACCTCTGCAATGTTTACATTGTTACTGCCTGTTCACTGCATTTCCTGTGCTCGTTCCCACAAGTATCAGAGTTCCCTCCTCTAGCAGATCTGAAGGGAGATGAAGCATGTGTCCAAACACTGCCCTGCAAAATCTCTTAGCTCTTCCCATTACACCCTTCACCTAACCACAGCCATTTTAGCACCCTTGTGCCCTATCTCTGTATCATGCTGGTTTATTCAGCAGTCAGCTGGGACATGTGGTACACAGCAGTACTTTTCCTCCAGTGCAGCAGGTGGATGGATCTTTATAGGCAGTCCCTTAAGCAGCACAATAGCTGTACAGCTCCCAAACTGTGCCCCAGCCCTTCCTCACCACTAGCCAAGCTGACTGCAGCTAGAGTTTGCTGTGTCTTCATGAACTGGGGGAAACAAAGGTGCCTTGTAAACGAGGAGGAGGGATCCATGTGTGTGCCCCGCCAGCTGAGCAGTCCAGCTGAGAGATGTGCTGCACAAACTTACCGGCAGCCCTATTGTCACCATCATGTCATCAGTGCCTCAGGTACAGCTGATGGGGGCACACTTTTAGGAAAACATGTAAAACAAAACACCCCCTACCAAAAAGTGAGTCTGAGGCTAAGGCCCCACGTAGCGGTGGAAACGCATCAGTTTTCCCCCCAGTGTTTTTCACAGAAAGTCCACAGAGGTTTCCTCTGCGGACTTTCTGCTTCCATTATACCTATATGGAAACTACTATTTGGAGGCATCTGCCGGTGGTTTGTGAAAATTCTCATGGATCCATGCCTGATTCATTTTAACAAAACAATACAGGAGCAGCACCGAGCCGAACCTCATGTGATAGTGTTTTTTGAGAGTATATGGTACAAGAGTAACCATACAAATGGCTGCTTATTTGGTTGTGAAAACGGTCACAACAACCAGAAGTAAATGTAGATAATGATGGGTCAAGTGGCAGCAGCTGGATCTCCGTCGCCAGGACGTCTGCAAGTTGATTCCAAGGATCAGTTCCAACCAGTGGAAATACAGGACCAGCACTTACCCAGGGTGATGATGAAAAAAATTCTTCCTTTATTAGAGCCAATTACACACAACGCGTTTCGAGGCTGCCTAGCCTGGATTTCCTTTCTGACTCCTCCTTCTCAACCTCCTCCAAAGATGAGTAACCCCTTACAATCCATAGTCACATCTAGGAATGCATGGGTCTTCCTTATTAGCACTAACTGTAAGGAGAACACAAAATCCCTTCTACAATACTTACTTACATTCCAACCTTCCTTGCCATTAAGAAATTGTATTGATCAGGGGATCGTGCATATCCAACACTTATGTAATGATGATTTGTTGATGACTTTTCCGGATCTTACTAGATCTTCCACATAAGGATTTTTATAAGTACTTATACAAGTGAGAGACATACTACTGCCCTCTCCCCTCACTAATCGTTTCTTCCCCCCTCAGCCTACTCTCATGTCACGGCTAACCTGTGTAAATCGATACTTTCTATACTGCATTATTTTATGGATCCTTAGGATCTAAGCCGGGGCATATCCTTAGATGGGATTTGGACTTGCAAATCCATTTTCCGCTACGACAATGGCATTCAGGCCTTCAATGGGTATTGACAGTCCTTATCTCAATTTCTCCTTAGGATCTCCCTAATCTGCATATGGGTGCCATTAGTCCTTGCTACACTGGAATTGGTGCTTGATTGAAAAATCCAGTTTTGGGATCTAGGACCAAAACCGAAGCCTCTTAGTCTGGATCCGATTCTTTTCTTTTTTTTTTTGGGACAGTGCACAATGGTGTATTATTTATAATTTTATTTTTTTTAAATTATGTCTGGGTCATGTGATTTCTTTATCTGTAATTTTTATTTTTAAATATTTATTTTTCTGAAGTTTTTAAACAGTTACAAATGTGTACAGAGAAAAAACTCTATGTATCTGTACGTAACAGTCATACAGTAAATGCGCCAGGCAAAGAGAACAGAGGCACAGAATGTAAAGAAGAGAATCACAATATCCAAAGTCATATCAGAAACAAACAGAGAGGATACAAAAGACACGTACGTCTCCAGTTGCTATAAGACATGGAGCTGAGGTGAGTATGTACAGTAGCAGCTGGAGAATGTTTCCTTAGTGTTTCCTTAGACACTTAGGAGGCAAGTTGAGAAGGAATATTTTGGGAGACAATGGGAGATTAATTCCCACTATGCAATCTATCAATGTCTGAACCTGCCGCCAGTAAGGCCGGATTACCCAACTGTGTTTTTATCTAGTGATATCTCTGTTTATTGCTTATACTGCGATCTTGGTGACATATGAAAGCGGAGAATCCCAGCGTTTATATGGCACCAGAAGTTTTCTAGGTGGTATAAAATCAGAGAGCCATTTGAAGTCACCATCAACCTTTGGCAAATGCTTCAGCTCAACGTAATGCATTGAATCCTATGAAGTTCAAATTTGGTCATAGCTTAATATTTGCTAGTTAGGAAGTAATAATCTCTTACCTGCCGAGAATGATATAAATGCATCACTTTGTCAAAAGTAAAAGTCATACAATGACAATGTCAGACATTTGTAATGTGCTTTTCTCACGGAGACTCAAAGCTCCCCTGGTAATTTTGGGAAAAGGTATGCAAAGTAGATCTTCTTGATAGAAAATGGAAAGCTGTGCCTCTAGTGCTACATATAAGTATATACATATATACTAATATCAGCCATATTGTCTGATTCAAGATAAAATACACAGATTTGTTTCAGGAACACCAGAAGGCCGATGCACAGATCTCTTTTTAACCAACCTGAGGTGCGCCCTTTCACTACACAAGCTGGCATTCTCTAAAACAGGGGTCTCAAGCATGTGGCCTCGAGGCTGTGATCTACGGCTTTCTATCCAGTCCTGCCAATCAAGTTGGATTAGCATAATTAGGGAGAAAAGAACTCCTGACCTGGTTCTCCCCTGCTCTGGACCCACTGCTATGAATACTGTGCGCCTGGAGCAGTTAGGTAAGTACTGGCTGGGGGTCACTGGTGGGGGACAACAAAATATGTGGGGCCACCGCTGGAGGAGACATTAAACTGTGTGGGGCCACTGATGGCTGACATTAAACTATAAGCAGCCACTGCTGGGGTTACTTAACAATACATTTGTATTGTATAGAACTTGAAAGGAATGTGGCCCATCAACCTCAAATTTTTTCTATGTGCAGCCCATTTGCCTGGCCGAGTTTGAGACCCCTGCTTGAAAACATAGTAAAAATAAGTTTGCTCTTGTTGATATATATTTTCATGTGCTGGAAACCCAAATTTTTATGTGTTGCGGAACTCTAATAAGTGTAATTATTCAGTATAATGAAGGACACTTTTTACCATGACTGGTAAATATACTTTGAACAAGTGATATGAACCAACTTCAAGACATTATGGACCATAAGAAGACTGAGAAAATAAAGGAGACGTAAAACACAATAGTCACAAAATGTAGGATTATTTTTATTCATTATATTACTATAGGGTTGGGTACAATATATTGGGCACTTCTACACTAAAACTGGCATGAAATAGAAAAGTAAATGAATTTTTGTGGGGAAAAAAGTCATTTTATTGTTTTTTTCAATCAAAAATCAGTGCAGCCTTTTTGTTTGTGAGGTTGAGAACCTTCAGGTTTCAGTTATATGGGAAGTCTGTCTCAAAAACGAGGAATAACTTTCATGTGGTATGAACAAGGTCTTGAAGCATTAGTGTTGGGCTCTGGTCGGATACTCAGATTGTTTCTGTCTTCGGTGGGCTCCAAGGTAAACTTTTGCAGTATAGTGGTTAGAAAGAGGAAGATCTCCATGCGAGCCAGACCTTCTCCTAAACATATACGTTTGCCTGAGAAAACAAAACAAACATACTCAAAAAAAGTTGAGTTATCCTGAAGCTCCATGTGGCGAAAAACTGCAGCAGCAACGCATCTTGGTTCTGTTCCCCGCAGCGCTTTGAACAGAAAGTTTGCAGAGGTTTCCTCTGTGGACTTTCTGCTTCAATTATACTTATAGGGAAACCGCCAGCATTTCCGTAGGTATAATTGACATGCTATGATTTCCAAAATGGTAATGGTTTTGGAAATTGCAGCATTTCTGCGTGCGTATTTTTCTGCAATGTGTGGATGGGATTCACTAGAATCCCATCCACTTTGCAGGGACTATAAAACACTGTGTTTTTTGCCGCGTTGTTTACATCACGTGGGGCCCCGGCCTAAAAGTGAACTTTTTGGACATCATACAAAACACAATTCAAGACATTTTTTGAAAAAAACTGTTTCAGTTTGTCAGAGATTACAGACTAGGACAGGGATTTAACTTCCAGCAGGAAAATGACCCAAGATATTCTGCTAAACTGGTATAGTTTGAAGGGTTATTCCAATTTTGGTAAATCACTGCAGACATGAGAATAACTTCCCCCTGCTAGACCACTATAACCAGAACTTATGGGGACAGCAGAGCAGTGCTGATCTACACTGTTCTTATAACGTCCATAGTGGATAATGGAGCTACAGAAACAGAATAGCACAGCTCATCTCAGCTCCCTGTATCCTCTGTGGGGGTTACAGAAAACGGGTAGAGAAGCATTGCTCGGATGTTCCCATAAGTTCTGGTTATAGTGGTCTAGTAGGGGACAATAATAAACCATTTCTGCCTTCCTTGAAGGAGGGCTGACTGTAGTAACAGCCAGATCCCTGCTTCTGCAGCTGCTTAACACTGCAAAGACATACAGTGCCTTGCAAAAGTATTCATACACCTTGAACTTTTTCACATTTTATCACCTTATTACCACAAACTTAAAGGTATTTTATGGAGATTTTCAGTGATAACCAACACAAAGTAGCAGATAATTGTGAAGTGGAACAAAAATGATACATGTGTAGGGAACTGCCATTTCTACTAGTATATAATGTATCTGGCTTCTTTTCCCCTGCAGTTTGGCTTCAGAGACCCCAGGCATTTAGTGCAAGTTTTGTTTTGTAAATACAGTGAGTCAGACACATGTGAGGCAGAGCTGCTGGGGGGAGAGATGTGAGCAGAGCTGCTGAGACAGACATGTTATGTCTGGGGGAGTCTAAGAGCCACTTGTTCCTCTTTACTTCACAGTATATAGTTAGGTATGTGTTACCCCCTATATACTCACAGGACCTAGCTAGTAACCGTAGTTAGGGATCCATATATATATATATAGTTCAGGGCAGTGATAGGTTAGGCTTCCGAAGGCCAACTAGCTAGTTAGAGGCCCGGTGGCACTAGTAGTTTAGCTGGCAGGTTAAGGACTCAGTGTTAGGGTAGTCAGGCCTGCATCTACTGCCGTCACCGTCGCCCTGTTTGCTGCCTGTGAAGAATCTCACCATCATCATCATCTCCTGATCGGCTGTCTGTCATCTCCTGGAAGAATCCGAGGATCCACAGTCATCCACAGGGGCCCCTGCATCTCTTCTGTTGCCTGGAGGTATTGTGCACTGGACTCTTGCTATATATCTATATATATACCCGGGTATATAACCTAAGACGGTTGAGGACTTGCTGGTTGTTGTAGTATTGCTGTGTTCTGAGTATATTGTATGTATGTATTATTACCCTGTTGATTCTTATAAAGCTACTGTTATAACCTTATGTGGTATCTGTATGTATTCTTCAGACTGTGAGATTAGTACAGTGATCCTTGTTAAGGCTACTAACTGTATTTCATGGGTAAGTCCCAGGAAGAGATTGTCCCTGTAATACAGAGGCTCTATCCTGGGTGGAGGCACTGATATACTTCATATATGTTCCCACTCTTCCCTTCAGCGAAGGCTTCAGGTCCCATTATACACACAGGTCAGCGCCAGAGTCTGTTGCGGGAGGGATAATACTCATACCCCCCCCCCCAAATAGGGCTACATTTGGAGGCACTGCTGAGATTTAGAAGTGGGAATAGTCATTGATATGGAGAAGCGATATAGCTCAGAGGGGAACCTCCCACTAGCTACTACATGGGATTACCGACCGCCTGTTCCTCCCCTGGTTCAGGTAAAGGAAGAACCCCGCTCAGCCAGTTACCCCCCCAGTATGGCCGTCGCTAGCAGTTCCTCTAGTGACAGTGCTATTAGCACTTTAGCCAGGCTGACTGAAATGTTAGCTCAGGGCCTGCAGGCCACTCACTACAAGAAACTAAAAGTATTCTCTGGTAATGTCCCAGTACCACAAGGGGAGGAAAACTTTGAGATATGGAAAGAACATACTCTCCAATGCCTGAAGGAATGGTCTTGCTCTGAAGAAGGCAAGCGGCAGCGTATCAGTGAAAGTTTGCGGTCTCCTGCTGCAGAATTGATCCGCTTGTACAGAGACTCTCATGAAGGAGTGAGTGCATTGGACTATATACAAGTACTGTCTGATCACTTTGAGCCATACTATGACCTTGCCCAGATGGTTGCTGATTACCGAATGGTTCGTCAAAAAGAAGGGGAAAATGTCTCTACTTTTATTAACCGTTTACAGCTACTTCTTTCACGTCTGGTGTACCACGCAGCTATATCTACTTCAGAGGTAGACGCTATGAGAACCAGTCAGTTGGTGAGAGGGTTACAACCTCATCATCCTCTTGCTCAAGTACTCAAGGTCTTACTATCTGATAGAGTCCTTCCATTTCCTGACTTAATGAAGTTAGTGAAGAAACAAGAAGCTGACATTAGTTTTAGTACCCCTAAGAAAGCGAAAAGCATCTCTAAAGAAGATGTTGTTCCTAATTCAAACAAGGACAAACCAGCGGAGCGGTCAGAACTTAGACAGTCCGCCACTCCACCCACTGCCACTCAATGGAGGAAGGATGCTACAACCTGTTATAAATGTGGTCAGACGGGTCATACTGCCAGACAGTGTACGGAGGACAGTGAGGGATTGGGACACAGTGCTGTCTTCTCTATTCAGAATCAAAGACACCGAAGGAAGGCGGGCCGAGTAAAGACCAGAGGCGCTATCGCGGGCTCCAGGTCCGTTGTCAAAGTCACTGTCAATGGTCATGCCGCTCCTGCCCTGTTTGATACAGGATCTCAAGTGACCCTGATTTATCGCTCGTTCTACCAAAAGTATCTGAGGGATATACCTCTTCAGTCTACAGGACAAATGAAATTGTGGGGGCTTAATTCAGGATCATATCCTGTAGATGGCAGCCTACAAGTAGTTATAGCTGTCCCTGAATTAGAAGATCAGAGTGTCGCTCCCATGAAGATTACGGCTCTTGTCTGTCCTGATACAGGGGATTCTTGTGCAGCTCCTGTGATACTTGGCACTAATTGTCCCGCAGTGCATTATGCTTTTCAGAAGTTTCTTGGAAGAGATTGGAACCCTGCAGCTCAGCCGGTGAATATATCTTCTGATCTTAGAGAACTCTGTGATGCCCTGTCTACTGGCTATCGACATGGAATGGTATATCATATCGGTGAGAGAACCGTGGAAGTTCCTGCCGGCGGGGAGAGAATTCTGAGAGTAGCCTCCAGCATTGCTCCCGATTTGCTTGAAGGGGGGAGTTATGTCCTTATGGAAACCCCTGAAGAAATGATTAACCAGAATGGCTGGATGGTGATCCCAGAGAGAAAGGACTGGAGAATTAAAGTGGAGTTATCTACCTGTGTGACAGTGAGGAACTGTTCACCGCATCCGATTGTAATTGGACCATACCAGAATGTGGCCCACTGCTACCCTGTGCTTGGAGTAAATCCATACGCTGAAGTGTGCAGGATTCAAATCCGAGATGCAATCCCTAATCTCAATCTTGACTTGAGTGATCCACATTTACCAGAGGCCTGGAATCAGCGACTGACACAGAAGTTGTCTGAATTGTCGGAAGTGTTCTCCATGGATGATATGGATGTAGGTTGTGCTAAAAGTGCTCAACACACTTTCCGATTGACCGATTCTACTCCCTTCCGGGAGCGACCACGGAGAGTTGCTCCAAAGGATGTTGATGAGTTAAGACAGACTCTACAGCAAATGAAAGGTCAGGGGATCATTGTGGACAGTAAGAGCCCCTATGCCTCACCTATTGTGGTGGTAAGAAAAAAATCTGGAGCAATTCGCCTATGTGTGGATTACAGAACTCTGAACCGGAGAACCTTACCTGATCAGTATACACTGCCGAGAATTGAAGAAGCTCTGGAAGCTCTGAATGGAAACTGTTGGTTCACAGTGCTGGACCTAAGATCGGGATACTATCAAGTCCCAATGGCACCTGAGGATCAGGAAAAGACAGCCTTCATATGCCCCTTGGGTTTCTTTCAGTTCACTCGTATGCCGCAAGGTACAAAAGGTGCGCCAGCAACGTTCCAAAGGTTGATGGAAAGAGTGTTAGGTGATTTAGTGCCCCGGGAATGCCTTGTATATCTTGATGACATTATTGTGTTTGGAAAGACGCTGGAAGAACATGAAGAACGACTCATGAGAGTACTCCATCGCTTAAAAGAAGAGGGGCTGAAGTTGTCGGCTGACAAATGCAAATTTTGTAGATCTTCGGTCACTTATGTAGGTCATATTGTTTCTGCTGAAGGAGTTGCTACCGATCCTGGTAAGATTGAAGCTGTGGTGAATTGGCCCCGACCGCAAAATATTACGGAGTTGCAATCTTTCTTGGGGTTTTGTGGATTCTATCGACGATTTGTGGAAGGATATTCAAAAATTGCTCGAGCCCTCCTCGACCTGTTGAAGAGTGATGCAGGAGATCCGGGAAAGAAGAAAGGGTCTTCCAAAAGCCTTTTTGGCGATAGGTGGACTGCGGATTGTGAAGAAGCATTTAAGTTGTTGAAGAAGAAATTGACAGAAGCTCCCGTTCTGGCTTATGCTGATGCACATAAGCCATATGTGCTACATGTAGATGCCAGCTTTGAAGGATTAGGTGGCGTGCTGCACCAAGAATACCCGGCCGGGTTACGGCCTATAGCTTTCATAAGTCGAAGTCTTTCTCCCAGCGAGAAAAATTATCCAGTACATAAATTGGAGTTTTTGGCGCTCAAGTGGGCCATTGTTGATAAATTACATGACTATTTATACGGAGCCACGTTTGAAGTAAGAACAGACAACAATCCACTGACATACGTTTTGTCAACCGCTAAACTCGATGCTACAGGACATCGCTGGTTGGCAGCTTTATCCAACTACCAATTCACACTCAAGTATAAATCGGGGCCTAAGAACATTGGGGCAGATGCTCTATCAAGACGGCCTGGATTACCTAGTCCGGAAGTAGTGGATGAATGGGAAGAAGTGCCAAGTCCTGGAGTAGGAGCTTTGTGTGCCATGGCTGCTGTAGTTGAAGACCGAGTAGCCTTTTCTGAAACTCGGCTTATTGACTCTATTGGGGGAGGTCCCGAAGCTGTACCAGACATGTTTGCCTACCCTGCCGCTTTAGGATCCTTTGAGAGTTGTTCTATATCTTCAAAGCGAATGATCTGGAGTCAAAAGACTGATCCTTTAATTGGACCTCTTTATCAAGCAGTGAGTTCTCAAGACAGAGAAATGTTAAAGACATCCCTACCCTCTGAATGCAGTCAACTTCTACGAGATTGGGAGAAGTTTGAAATAGACAATGGCCTACTTTATCGTGTGGTGCTGTATCATGATCACCCTGGAAGGCGCCAACTAGTTATTCCAAGCTGCTTTCAGAAGATGATTTTCCGAAGTCTGCATGATTATCATGGTCATTTGGGACCTGAGAAGACTTATGGCCTAATACAAGACCGATTCTACTGGCCCAAAATGAGAGATACCGTGACTCGTCTGTGTAGGTGCTGTCGCAGATGTTTGCAGAGGAAGACTGTCCCGGTTCGAGCGGCATTCATGGGACACTTGAAGAGTTCGGGCCCCATGGATCTTGTCTGCATAGACTTCCTTTGTATTGACAACGACTCCAGAGGATTTGGAAATGTATTGGTGGTGACTGATCACTTCACACGATATGCTCAAGCCTTTCCGACTAAGGATCAAAAAGCAGTCACTGTTGCAAGAGTGCTTTGGGAAAAGTATTTTATCCATTATGGCTTACCACACCGGTTGCATTCTGATCAAGGCCGGGATTTTGAGAGTAACCTGATCAAAGAGTTACTTCAGTTGTTGAACATCCGCAAAAGTCGGACGACGCCTTACCATCCAGAGGGAGATGCCCTTCCTGAAAGATTTAACAGGACTTTACTTGATATGCTTGGTACCTTACGAATTGAGGATAAGCGATCCTGGAGTAGAAAAGTGGAGGCTATGGTGCATGCCTATAATAGTACAAGGCACGAGAGCACAGGATATTCACCATACTTTCTGATGTTTGGAAGAGAGCCTAGGCTACCTATTGACATCTTGTTGGGAGTCTCTACCGATGGTATCAGTCATCGAGATCATTACCGATACGTGGCACGTTTGAAAGAAACGCTTAAGAGTGCTTATCAGCTGGCTGAGGAAAATGCGGCCAAAGTGAATGAAGGAAATAAAAGGAGATTTGATCTTCGAGTAAGATACCGAGAATTGAACCCTGGGGACCATGTTCTGCTACGGAATTTGGGAGCATCTGCAAAACATAAGCTGGCTGATCGATGGCGGAGTGAACTCTTTACAGTGGTAGATCGGTTGCCTGGAATACCAGTCTACAAGATAAAAGGACGGGACGGGAGGATCAGGACTTGGCATAGAAATCATTTGTTGCCTGTACCTCAGATTGATGGTATGGATATCTCCAATGATGGCTCGGCCTGCGATTCTCCACAGTCCTTAGCCGATATTCCACCTGACCTTCCTGAAACTCCTGAGAGTGATTGGACTGGGGCTCCTGACGTTCCTAGATCACCAGTATCTTCTCCTTCAGGGAGACCTATGAACCCTCAAACTCCAGAATTCGTACCTAGATCTGTGTCTACAGATGAGCAGGGATCTAGCTCTCCTACGCCACCAGCACCATCCCCTCCCATGGCAGACAACCCTAGTTTAGGGCCTGGACATGCTAGTTTACCTCAGAGAGAGGTACGGAGAGGAGAGAGAATTAGACACCCTCCACCTATGCTGACATATGATAGTTTGGGGGACCCCAGATTTACTACTCAGCCTCATTTATACCATGCTTGGGTGGGTGCAGTGTCCACTTTGGTCAATATGTTACCAATTTTCGCTCCTGCTGGCATGTATACCTATTAACCTGTTGTGACTCTGTAAATGCAAAAGCAACCATATTGATATTGTCATTGGTAATGTTGACTGTATACTATGACTTTGTATGTCTTTGACGTGACGTAAAGATTTCACCAGAGGGAGAGTGTAGGGAACTGCCATTTCTACTAGTATATAATGTATCTGGCTTCTTTGCCCCTGCAGTTTGGCTTCAGAGACCCCAGGCATTTAGTGCAAGTTTTGTTTTGTAAATACAGTGAGTCAGACACATGTGAGGCAGAGCTGCTGGGGGGAGAGATGTGAGCAGAGCTGCTGAGACAGACATGTTATGTCTGGGGGAGTCTAAGAGCCACTTGTTCCTCTTTACTTCACAGTATATAGTTAGGTATGTGTTACCCCCTATATACTCACAGGACCTAGCTAGTAACCGTAGTTAGGGATCCTATATATATATATATAGTTCAGGGCAGTGATAGGTTAGGCTTCCGAAGGCCAACTAGCTAGTTAGAAGCCCGGTGGCACTAGTAGTTTAGCTGGCAGGTTAAGGACTCAGTGTTAGGGTAGTCAGGCCTGCATCTACTGCCGTCACCGTCGCCCTGTTTGCTGCCTGCGAAGAATCTCACCATCATCATCATCTCCTGATCGGCTGTCTGTCATCTCCTGGAAGAATCCGAGGATCCACAGTCATCCACAGGGGCCCCTGCATCTCTTCTGTTG
The DNA here is from genome assembly GCA_947044405.1 of Leptodactylus fallax. Lineage (NCBI taxonomy): Eukaryota > Metazoa > Chordata > Amphibia > Anura > Leptodactylidae > Leptodactylus > Leptodactylus fallax. The sequence goes on from CAMRHE010000327.1 coordinate 1,749,045, forward strand.
CCTGGAGGTATTGTGCACTGGACTCTTGCTATATATCTATATATATACCCGGGTATATAACCTAAGACGGTTGAGGACTTGCTGGTTGTTGTAGTATTGCTGTGTTCTGAGTATATTGTATGTATGTATTATTACCCTGTTGATTCTTATAAAGCTACTGTTATAACCTTATGTGGTATCTGTATGTATTCTTCAGACTGTGAGATTAGTACAGTGATCCTTGTTAAGGCTACTAACTGTATTTCATGGGTAAGTCCCAGGAAGAGATTGTCCCTGTAATACAGAGGCTCTATCCTGGGTGGAGGCACTGATATACTTCATATATGTTCCCACTCTTCCCTTCAGCGAAGGCTTCAGGTCCCATTATACACACAGGTCAGCGCCAGAGTCTGTTGCGGGAGGGATAATACTCATACCCCCCCCCCAAATAGGGCTACACATGTTTTGCAAAATTTGAATCAAATAAAAATCTGAAAAGTGTGAGATAAATGTGGCAGCCACATCATTGCTTTCCAAGCAACGTGCTGTATGTTGTATAGTGGCGGTGATTGGTACTGCAGCTCAATCCTATTCGTTTGAATGTGACTGATCTGAATTTGTCACTGGCCTGAGAAGTTCAAGTTCTATGACCTCTTTAAACAACTAATGGTGGAGATGCTGGACCCCAAAGATGTAATACTGGTGACCTAGTCTAAGGATAGGTCACACATATAGCCCCAGAAATCCCTTTTAATCCTTTCAAATCATGTTTTTAGTCTTCCTAAACCTAGTCTAGATCCACCAACTAGATCTAAATAAGTGATCCTGAAAATATTTTCATATACCAAACCCCAGAATCATACTCAAATTTTGTCATAGTTTTTTTTAGGAAGTAATAAATCCATACCTGCAGAGAATGGCATAAATGCATCTCTTTTCTTAAAGCAACCTTTCTCATCCAGAAAGTGTCCAGGGTCAAACTCATCTGGGTTCTTGAAATATTTGGGGTCTTTCAGGACAGAGGTCAGGACTGGAATCACCATGGTGCCCTGAAAGAAATTGTATGAAATATGGAGATTTTTAAAAATATTTTTATAAATGTTCAAGGGTATGGAAATAAGTTCTCCTTGAGTGGAAAATGGAAATCTGCCTATTAGAAGATAATGACCCAGAAATTCCATGTGTGATTTTTTTATATAGTCTAGGTAATATTTTACTAGGTGAGAGGCCATTGATGTGGATCAGGAGGGGTACTCTGTCTCCTTGTAGAGACCAACATATAGGCGTAGGGAGATGATGCAGTTGTCACATGGGGCAAGCCAACGCCACCCAGGAGACCATAAGTGAACCCAAAGGGATTGATAGAAGCCACAAGGACAACCCAAAAGAGATGAGGGAAGGTGAGTATAACTGTTTGTTATTTTTCCACACCTTCCCTGGGCCTCCACCTAATATACCATGGGTATAAGAATTTCACTTCCAATGGGTGACAAACCCCCAAAGTTTCAGATTTGGGTCAAACCTATAACCTTTGAAAAATTTGGGTTGATTCTGGTTAGATCCGAAGCAGTTTGCTCATCTCTAGTGGCCACTTAGGCTCATCAGTGTGTACACCCTTGTGGTTGGGTTTGAGCATTTGGAGCTTTTATAGCTTCTGTGCTCCCAGATTGCCATCACTAATCACAAGGCATTATGGGAAAGGAGCTGGGGAGCTCATGCGCCCTCTATTGGATGTAACAAATCCTCAATTTGCTTTTGACTGACCGAGCCTTGGCAGCAAAAGGGATTTTAGCCAAGCCAATTTCACTTATCTGCATACAGCGCTGTTTCCGGATCGTTGTCCTTCATCAGTACAGAGCAAAGTGAATTGGCTGGCTTAGTGGGAGGCAATGAGTGGGTTAGGGACAAGAATCTCTCATGGAAACAGCGCTGTATGCAGATAACTGAAATTGGCTTGGCTAAAATCCCTTTTGCTGTCTCAAGGCTCGGTGAGTCAAAAGCAAATTGAGGATTTGTTACATCCAATAGAGGGCGCATGAGCTCCCCAGCTCCTTTCCCATAATGCCTTGTGATATGTAGATGCTAAGTAGAGGGCAAAAGGCAATTAAAATCTCTACACACCTTTGCTGCCATCACTAAGACAGTGGTCAATGTCTCATTGAAGAATATAGGTGCTCCTCAGATAGGACTGACTTAGATTTTACCACTAAACTGCATATTGATATGATGACTCAAGCATTTTGTGATGTGGACCATGAGGACTAGCTTTGCCAACTATAGTTGGAGCCAATTTAAAGCAATATTAAATTTATTATGTGTTCAAAGCTCAGGAAGTGAAATATCTTGGGCATTCCATGGCCCCCTGCTTTCCTCAGACAACAGGGCTGTTACGCTGCAGGCTATTCTGGATTTTGGTTTTCTACCTGACCCATTCTCATGGAAACTTAACTCTGCCCTACTTCACAAGGAGATGGAGAAAATTAGGGATGTCTACATAGTGAGGAGGAATGGAAAATGTTTCACTACTGATTGCTGAAAATATCTTAAAGTTTAGTTTTGTAGTTTCTTTTATGCAAAGGGCCATCAACAAGAACATGAGCGAATGAGGACTCTGTGGAGACAGCTGCTCTCCTTCCAAGACCTTCAGCAATGTGGCTGGAATATCAGAGATGAGCTGGAGGTGTGTAAGAAGAGCATACATTGACAGTTCAGTTAGGAGTCCAAGAGTATCAATCAAATGTAAATCTAAAATGTTAATGAAAAATTTTTGTTTAGGAAGCTCCACTTAGACCACATGCCTCTGTCATAGCTGAGAGATAAGGCCAGAAACATGAGATCCTGTCTATGCTTCAATGCGGAGCGCAAGCCTGGCCACCTCATATCACCGTAAGCAAGGCCATTACTAGGACTGCCTTTCACTTCATTTGGGGATCCAAAATGGAAAGAGTAAAGCAGACTGATATGTACAACAAGCCCTGTAGGGTGGAAAGGAGTTCCCATAGTATTCTGATAGGGACTGACTGTGGCTCAGGGGGTGTGTCCTTGTCTCAATACTTTTTCCTGCGTCTCTGGTGGAGGCTGGGGTTGGATAAGGAGGACAACTGCTTCTCTTACAACTGGGACCTGCTCAGATTTGTGAAGGAATGTCAGCTGGAAAGACTCCAGCCCACCTTGTAGAAACCAAAGACTATTCATTAGAATATGGAATTAATTAAATATGGAAGGAACATATTTATCAACATGCGCCACCAAACCTATGATTTACCTTCGTTATATCGATGATATCCTTGTCATCTGGACTGCAGGTGAGGAGGCCCTACTTCAATTCCATAATGACTTCAATGACTTTCACCCGACCATCAACCTTAAACTTAGCTATTCAGGGAGTGAAATTCACTTTCTGGATACCACAATATACATTAAAGACCACCGGCTACTCACATCAATATACCACAAACCCACAGACAGAACGGCCTACCTGAGAAACGACAGCTTCCACCCCAAGCACACAAGACAATCTATAATCTACAGCCAGGCTATACCATACAATCGTATTTGCTCCGACAAAACAGACTTGGACAAGCACCTCCTGGATCTGAGGATGAAATTTCTCAGATTGGGATACAAACCAAAAGTGACAGACAACCAATTAAACAAAGTAGCAGCCATTAACAGAGACAGTCTGCTCACATATAGAGAGACCCAGAAAGATGCCCGAGTGCCCCTAGTTGTCACCTACAACCCACAGCTGGAGATCCTACGAAGGATTGGCAAGGAGCTCCAACCTGTGCTACATAGGGACAACAGACTCAAGGACATATTTTCAGTCCCCCCTCTCCTCTCCTTTCGACAACCACCAAACCTGAGGCGCATTATCGTCTGGAGTGCCCTGAAGGCCCCAACTGAAAATGGCACCTCACCTTGCCTACATAAAAGGTGCATGACCTGCAAGCACATCCACACCGCTGACAGTGTACCTATCCCACAGTCACAACAGGTGCACAGAATTAGGGGGACATTCTCCTGTGCGCAATGTCCCACCACAGGCCTCTATGTGGGGGAAACAGGGCAGAGACTCAGTCAACGAATGAACTCACACAGATCCACCATTAATAACAACAGAACAGATCTCCCAGTGGCCGCACATTTCACCGGAGAAAACCACTCTATTGAAGATTTGCAGTTTGTGGTTTTAATGGGACATTTTAAGACACAGGAGAAAAGGAAAGAAATGGAGTACAAATTTATGCAAAAATTTCAAACTCTGCAATTTGGACTTAATATTCATGCCAGCTTCATGTCACACTATGTTTGAACCATGAACTGAACTCAATATTCATGCCAGCTTCAAATCACACTATGTGTGACCTGTGAGGGACACAAATCACCTCCTGATAGCAAACAGATAACAGCAAGAATTACTGATCCCTCCGTCACGCACCACAAGGTTCCAGACTGTTTTTTTGACCTGTTGTAAATAACTTCTCTACTTAGATTGCAATTTTTTTTAAGGACTCTAAAATGCTTTGAAAACCATGTGTATAAAAATCTGTTAATTTTCAGTTCTTGTATCACACCATGTCTGATGAAGGGAGCGAGCACTCCTGAAAGCTTACTTATAAATATACTCAGTTAGCCTCTAAAAGGTATCGCCTGATTTCTTCACTCTTCCACTACTTTCAATGGCTAACACGGTACAACATTATACTACTATTCATTAGCTCATCAGAGCAAAGGACTTATCAAAGTCTATTCCAAAACTTCCTGCTGCCACTGCTGGGACTGCTTGGAAAAACTTCAACAGTTTCAAAGACCTATCATGGTTGGCCATTCAGCGTGGACTTGCCCTTAGAACTTTTATGGATGCCTTTACTGTATGTTGTACATCTGTGCTATAATGTAGTCTGGGGTGTAATGTATAGTGTAGGATCTCTGCCTTTACTGTATATTGTACTTCTGTGCTATATAATGTAGTGCACGGTGTAATGTATAGTGTAGGATCTCTGCCTGTACTGTATGTTGTACTTCTGTGCTATATAATGTAGTGCAAGGTGTAATGTGTAATGTATAGCGTAGGATCTCTGCCTTTACTGTATGTTGTACTTCTGTGCTATATAATGTAGTGCAGGGTGTAATGTATAGTGTAGGATCTCTGCCTTACTGTATGTTGTACTTCTGTGCTATATAATGAAGTGCAGGGTGTAATGTATAGTGTAGGATCTCTGCCTTTACTGTATGTTGTACTTCTGTGCTATATAATGTAGTGTGGGGTGTAATGTATAGTGTAGGATCACTGCCTTACTGTATGTTGTACTTCTGTGCTATATAATGTAGTGCGGGGTGTAATGTATAGTGTAGGATCTCTGCCTTTACTGTATGTTGTACTTCTGTGCTATATAATGTAGTGCGGGGTGTAATGTATAGTGTAGGATCTCTTCCTTTACTGTATGTTGTACTTCTGTGCTATATAATGTAGTGTAGGGTGTAATGTATAGTGTAGGATCTCTGCCTTTACTGTGTGTTGTACTTCTGTGCTATATAATGTAGTGCGGGGTGTAATGTATAGTGTAGGATCTCTGCCTGCACTGTATGTTGTACTTCTGTGCTATATAATGTAGTGCAAGTCTCCCTTTCTGTGTAATAGTGTAATGTATAGCGTAGGATCTCTGCCTTTACTGTATGTTGTACTTCTGTGCTATATAATGTAGTGCAGGGTGTAATGTATAGTGTAGGATCTCTGCCTTACTGTATGTTGTACTTCTGTGCTATATAATGTAGTGCAGGGTGTAATGTATAGTGTAGGATCTCTGCCTTTACTGTATGTTGTACTTCTGTGCTATATAATGTAGTGCAGGGTGTAATGTATAGTGTAGGATCTCTGCCTTTACTGTATGTTGTACTTCTGTGCTTATAATGTAGTGCAGGGTGTAATGTATAGTGTAGGATCTCTGCCTTTACTGTATGTTGTACTTCTGTGCTATATAATGTAGTGCAGGGTGTAATGTATAGTGTAGGATCTCTGCCTTTACTGTATATTGTACTTCTGTGCTATATAATGTAGTGCAGGGTGTAATGTATAGTGTAGGAACTCTGCCTTTACTGTATGTTGTACTTCTGTGCTATATAATGTAGTGTGGGGTGTAATGTATAGTGTAGGATCACTGCCTTACTGTATGTTGTACTTCTGTGCTATATAATGTAGTGCGGGGTGTAATGTATAGTGTAGGATCTCTGCCTTTACTGTATGTTGTACTTCTGTGCTATATAATGTAGTGCGGGGTGTAATGTATAGTGTAGGATCTCTTCCTTTACTGTATGTTGTACTTCTGTGCTATATAATGTAGTGTAGGGTGTAATGTATAGTGTAGGATCTCTTCCTTTACTGTATGTTGTACTTCTGTGCTATATAATGTAGTGCAGGGTGTAATGTATAGTGTAGGATCTCTGCCTTTACTGTGTGTTGTACTTCTGTGCTATATAATGTAGTGCGGGGTGTAATGTATAGTGTAGGATCTCTGCCTTTACTGTATGTTGTACTTCTGTGCTATATAATGTAGTGCAGGGTGTAATGTATAGTGTAGGATCTCTGCCTTTACCGTATATTGTACTTCTGTGCTATATAATGTAGTGCAGGGTGTAATGTATAGTGTAGGATCTCTGCCTTTACTGTATATTATACTTCTGTGCTATATAATGTAGTGCGGGGTGTAATGTATAGTGTAGGATCTCTGCCTTTACTGTATATTGTACTTTTGTGCTATATAATGTAGTGCGGGGTGTAATGTATAGTGTAGGATCTCTGCCTTTACTGTATGTTGTACTTCTGTACTATAATGTAGTGTGGGGTGTAATGTATAGTGTAGGATCTCTGCCTTTACTGTATGTTGTACTTCTGTGCTATATAATGTAGTGCGGGGTGTAATGTATAGTGTAGGATCACTGCCTTACTGTATGTTGTACTTCTGTGCTATATAATGTAGTGCGGGGTGTAATGTATAGTGTAGGATCTCTTCCTTTACTGTATGTTGTACTTCTGTGCTATATAATGTAGTGCAGGGTGTAATGTATAGTGTAGGATCTCTGCCTGTACTGTATGTTGTACTTCTGTGCTATATAATGTAGTGCAGGGTGTAATGTATAGTGTAGGATCTCTGCCTTTACTGTATGTTGTACTTCTGTGCTACTTAATATAATTGTGATATGTATTTACTGTGTTCTAGCTTGAGCTACTCTTTATATTTGTGATTTGACGAGTGATTGTAGATAAAGGTAATTTCAGTTAACAAACACCTTCTCTATTATGGAGTTTCCCCTGAAGGTGGTGTCTCGGTGGTTCTTTTCCTAGCCTTGTTACACACAGACTGGCTATATATAGTGGGGAAAAAAAGTATTTAGTCAGCCACCAATTGTGCAAGTTCTCCCACTTAAAAAGATGAGGCCGGCCTGTAATTGTCATCATAGGTAGACCTCAACTATGAGAGACAAAATGAGAAAATAAATCCAGAAAATCACACTGTCTGATTTTTAAAGAATTTATTTGCAAATTATGGTGGAAAATAAGTATTTGGTCAATAACAAAAGTTCATCTCAATACTTTGTTCTATATCCTTTGTTGGCAATGACAGAGGTCAAACGTTTTCTGTAAGTCTTCACAAGGTTGGCACACACTGTTGCTGGTATGTTGACCCATTCCTCCATGCAGATTTCCTCTAGAGCAGTGATGTTTTGGGGCTGTTTTTGGGGAACATGGACTTTCAACTCCCTCCAAAGAAGAAGTTACAGGTCTGTGAGAGACAGAAATCTTGCTTGTTTGTAGGTGTCCAAATACTTATTTTCCACCATAATTTGCAAATAAATTCTTTAAAAATCAGACAATGTGATTTTCTGGATTTTTCTCATTTTGTCTCTCATAGTTGAGGTCTACCTATGATGACAATTACAGGCCGGCCTCATCTTTTTAAGTGGGAGAACTTGTACAATTGGTGGCTGACTAAATACTTTTTTTCCCCACTGTATAAATAAAAGTAGTATTTAGTTTTAAGGAAGAAACATTACATACCATTGTGGATTTCTACACTTAAATATAAAAATAATGTATGTGAAGAGCCAAGACAGTCCGTAAGTCTGGAAAACCACAATACTGCACCTTAGGAATGTGATATCCTCTGAAGGTCGTGTCCTTGCTGGCGGCATGGGGAACTCCTGTAGGAGTAATATCAGCAAATCTCTGGATCTCGTGGATCACGGCCTCTGTATAGGGCATCTTACTTCTGTCTTCTATTGATGGACTCCGATCTTTGCCTATTACATTGTCAATTTCTTTGTGGATTTTTACTGAAATTTACAAAAACAGAACAACAGAACAAGGGACACATTTCTAAGTCTCATCTTACTGTATTATATATATATATATATATATATATATATATATATATATATATATATATATATATATATATATATACACAGTACAGACCAAAAGTTTGGACACACCTTCTCATTCCAAGAGTTTTCTGTATTTTCATGACTATAAAAATTGTAGATTCACACTGAAGGCATCAAAACTATGAATTAACATATGTGGAATTATATACTTAACAAAAAAGTGTGAAACAACTGAAAATATGTCTTATATTTTAGGTTCTTCAAAGTAGCCACCTTTTGCTTTGATTACTGCTTTGCACACTCTTGGCATTCTCTTGATGAGCTTCAAGAGGTAGTCACCTGAAATGGTCTTCTAACAGTCTTGAAGGAGTTCCCAGAGATGCTTAGCACTTGTTGGCCCTTTTGCCTTCACTCTGTGGTCCAGCTCACCCCAAACCATCTCAATTGAGTTCAGGTCTGGTGACTGTGGAGGCCAAGTCATCTGGCGTAGCACCCCATTACTCTCCTTCTTGGTCAAATAGCCTTTACACAGTCTGGAGGTGTGTTTGGGGGTCATTGTCCTGTTGAAAAATAAATGATGATCCAACTAAACGCAAACCAGATGGAATAGCATGCCGCTGCAAGATGCTGTGGTAACCAAGCTGGTTCAGTATTCCTTCAATTTTGAATAAATCCCCAACAATGTCACCAGTAAAGCACCCCCACACCATCACACCTCCTCCTCCATGCTTCACGGTGGGAACCAGGCATGTAGAGTCCATTCGTTCACCTTTACTGGGTCGCACAAAGACACGGTGGTTAGAACCAAAGATCTCAAATTTGGACTCATCAGACCAAAGCACAGATTTCCACAGGTCTAATGTCCATTCCTTGTGTTCGTTAGCTCAAACAAGACTCTTCTGCTTGTTGCCTGTCCTTAGCAGTGGTTTCCTAGCAGCTATTTTACCATGAAGGCCTGCTGCACACAGTCTCCTCTTAACAGTTGTTGTAGAGATGTGTCTGCTGCTAGAGCTCTGTGTGGCATTGACCTGGTCTCTAATCTGAGCTGTTGGTGACTCGGATGAACTTATCCTCCGCAGCAGAGGTGACTCTTCCTTTCCTGGGGCGGTCCTCATGTGAGCCAGTTTCTTTGTAGCGCTTGATGGTTTTGGCCACTGCACTTGGGGACGCTTTCAAAGTTTTCCCAATTTTTCGGACCGACTGACCTTCATTTCTTAAAGTAATGATGGCCACTCATTTTTCTTTACTTAGCTGCTTTTTTCTTGCCATAATACAAATTCTAACACTCCATTCAGTAGGACTATCAGCTGTGTATCCACCTGTATTCTGAACAACACAACTGATGGTCTCAACCCCATTTATAAGGCAAGAAATCCCACTTATTAAACCTGACAGGGCACACCTGTGAAGTGAAAACCATTTCAGGTGACTACCTCTTGAAGCTCATCAAGAGAATGCCAAGAGTGTGCAAAGCAGTAATCAAAGCAAAAGGTGGCTGCTTTGAAGAACCTAGAATATAAGACATATTTTCAGTTGTTTCACACTTTTTTGTTAAGTATATAATTCCACATGTGTTAATTCATAGTTTTGATGCCTTCAGTGTGAATATACAATTTTTATAGTCATGAAAATACAGAAAACTCTTGGAATGAGAAAGTGTGTCTAAACTTTTGGTCTGTACTGTATATATTACTATATATAGTATATTATGTATGTTATATCTGTATTTATAGTTCAATGAGAACTAAATGATCGACTGAAGGTTATTTGACTGTGAGAAATACTTAAACCTCATACTGTACACATAACAGAATAATGCAACAATATACAATCTAAAGGACCATAAAGTGACCTCTGTAAAGTAGTCAACAATAGGAGGATAATACAATATTGTAGAGGAATTTCGGGAAGCAGGACATGTGGGCAAAATGGAAAATTCAGTTTAATGTGGATGAAAGTAAATTCATACAGCTGGGGCAAGATAACAAGTTTAAAGGGGATCTCCAGGGAGTCTGTATAAAGGGGTCTATAACAACCAAAAGTCAAGTATCTTTAATAATAGGTCAAAATAAATTGTTCTATTGGCTGCTAAGGAAATATTGCATTTTATTTTCTGTTATGTTATACTTTATGGGCAACGCTGATAGGTTGTTTTTTTATTTTTTCAGTTAACTTTATTAACAACATGACAACAGCATTACCTAGAGACAGGCAGCCGTGTTACAAATCACCTAGAGACAGACAGACATATTTTTCCTCCATTGTGTCGTGTGTCAACCAAACACGTGTACAGTATGTAACCTTGTTACTTACTTTTGTTTCCCCTCAAAAAAGAAAATGTTTCTCCCCATCCCCCCGGTCTTTATTACAATGCAACATAACTTCTTAATGTGCTATCACAATTAGAATTAATCCAAGGATCCCAAATCTTCATAAATTTTTCATCACGTAAAATATTATCCATACGATAACCCACTTGCTTGCTTATTTGCGGTCACATCTGACGCCATGTTTAGTCCTGTTCCCAGGACATGGGCTGTACCATTGTACTCTTTATGGATATAATAAATGTATGTGAGCAGAATGTTTATTAGAAAATTGTATGATATCCCATTCTATAGAGCAAGAAAATAAAAATGGAAGCGGATCAATAAAATAAAATAAAAATGGCAGCGGATCATGGACCTGCTGTGCTACCAAACCCGATTGGCTTGGGACCACTTCTACCTGTACTATCCCAGCAATAACATTACCTCTGGCCATTATATGACATTTGGTTGATTTTGCAGCTTATACTTGTTTCCCCTCTGCAGGCAACATCTGGAGTTTGTAGTTTTCCCTGAGCTGGTGGGTGTAGAGTAGCTGCCATACACTGCACACAGTAAGTACAGGAAAATCTGCTCTAGAACTGTCTCAAAAACATACAGTACAGACTAAAAGTTTGGACACACCTTCTCATTCCAAGAGTTTTCTGTATTTTCATGACTATAAAAATTGTAGATTCACACTGAAGGCATCAAAACTATGAATTAACACATGTGCAATTATATACTTAAAAAAGTGTGAAACAACTGAAAATATGTCTTATATTTTAGGTTCTTCAAAGTAGCCACCTTTTGCTTTGATTACTGCTTTGCACACTCTTGGCATTCTCTTGATGAGCTTCAAGAGGTAGTCACCTGAAATGGTTTTCACTTCACAGGTGTGCCCTGTCAGGTTTAATAAGTGGGATTTCTTGCCTTATAAATGGGGTTGGGACCATCAGTTGTGTTGTTCAGAAGTCAGGTGGATAGTCCTACTGAATGGAGTGTTAGACTTTGTATTATGGCAAGAAAAAAGCAGCTAAGTTCTGAGTTCTAGCAGCAGACACATCTTTACAACAACTGTTAAGAGGAGACTGTGTGCAGCAGGCCTTCATGGTAAAATAGCTGCTAGGAAACCACTGCTAAGGACAGGCAACAAGCAGAAGAGACTTGTTTGGGCTAAAGAACACAAGGAATGGACCTTAGACCTGTGGAAATCTGTGCTTTGGTCTGATGAGTCCAAATTTGAGATCTTTGGTTCCAACCACCATGTCTTTGTGCGACGCAGAAAAGGTGAACGAATGGACTCTACATGCCTTGTTCCCACCGTGAAGCATGGAGGAGGAGGTGTGATGGTGTGGGGGTGCTTTGCTGGTGACACTGTTGGGGATTTATTCAAAATTGAAGGAATACTGAACCAGCATGGTTACCACAGCATCTTGCAGCGGCATGCTATTCCATCTGGTTTGCGTTTAGTTGGACCATCATTTATTTTTCAACAGGACAATGACCCCAAACACACCTCCAGACTGTGTAAGGGCTATTTGACCAAGAAGGAGAGTGATGGGGTGCTACGCCAGATGACCTGGCCTCCACAGTCACCAGACCTGAACCCAATCGAGATGGTTTGGGGTGAGCTGGACCGCAGAGTGAAGGCAAAAGGGCCAACAAGTGCTAAGCATCTCTGGGAACTCCTTCAAGGCTGTTGGAAGACCATTTCAGGTGACTACCTCTCGAAGCTCATCAAGAGAATGCCAAGAGTATGCAAAGCAGTAATCAAAGCAAAAGGTGGCTACTTTGAAGAACCTAGAATATAAGACCTATTTTCAGTTGTTTCACACTTTTTTGTTAAGTATATAATTCCACATGTGTTAATTCATAGTTTTGATGCCTTCAGTGTGAATCTACAATTTTTATAGTCATGAAAATACAGAAATCTCTTGGAATGAGAAGGTGTGTCCAAACTTTTGGTCTGTACTGTAGATAGTAGTTTCTCAGGATGATCCAGAGAGTAAGGGAAAAGAAGATCCTGCACTCACCAATGTGGTCCAAGGAAATATTCTTTATTCATATCCATAAATACTGTGCGTTTTGGAGAAAAGGTACCCCTTTTCAGGTGTAAACCATGGAGGAACTTTTCAATTGTTTAGGTCTAATATTTTATTTGAGCTTGGTCACTTGATCAGCTCACACCTTTTCTTTTTCCTGTGCTTGGTCACCAAACAGTATTATGCTATGTGCTGCTTGGCGCTTGTTTTTTTGGTTTTAGATTGATATAAAAAATATATATAGAAAAGAACTGACCTGCGCTGATGTAAGTAAAGCTCTTTGGTTGTGATAAAAAGCTTTGATTTAGCACCAGCATCAGTCCTAGTATCTCTTCCTTCTCTTATCTCCTGCACTTCCTTTTCACTTCTCCCCATTCCATAGACTTCTATAGGCATGAGCAATAAGTCATGTGACCTGCAGTACGTTGTAAGACTAATATAGCAGGGGTTTTCATTTATCAGAGGGAGAGGGAGCCTGATAATTGTACAAAGATTCTTATAATTGTCTGGAATATTCATTTATGCAAAGTTTGTTGAAAAGATAGGGACGAAAGAAAAGCAACAAGTGATTAGCAAATGAAATAATGAGATGTCTCCAAAGAGGTGCAGATGATCATGACAAGACTTTTGCCTCTATATTAGTTATTAGTCAGACCATACTTGGAATATTTTGCGCACCTATAAATAACAAGGCCATGGGTAAACTACTGTAATACAAACAAAGGCACAATATGGAGGTAGAAAATGTGCCTATAGCTCCATAATTCTATGTACGTAAGACAGGACCATATATCTATGGCGATGCCAATTTTCCACTAAGCCCTTTTCCTTCAAGTTATAAAAGAGTCTAAAAGACATCAAAAATATGGCGCGTGATATATTAGAAAGATTTATGGCCCAAATTACACCAGAATTCTGACACATTTTGCCTAGTAAATCTCCCCAATCTACAGGTCCATGACTGCCACTCCATGAGGTAGAAGTATACTTGCGGCTACGATTCAGTTTCCTGTCTTCTATTACCTAACCTACAACCCTTCAATGGGTCTTCAAGAAGTTCTTCTGTTTAAGAGTTCAGAAATAGCTCAACCTACTAATACAAGTTATACAAGTTGTTGTACTTGATATAATGATGTCTGGATGAGGACTGTGATGGGGGAAGGAGTTTTGCTTCTCATGTGTATAATTTCAGTTTCATGATGTGGAGAACTTTATTCTCATTTTTGCTAGCAAAAGGTGAACTGGTGATGTTCTTGGACTTCACAGATATTCAGGGACGGAGCTGGAACTCAAAGGGCTTGTCCAGGATAAATAGAAATTCCTAAACGAATCTAAACACCCTCCCCCGCCTACTTTCTAAATTACATAATTCATCAAAAATGTATAGTTACCCATATGACCGTCATGTGACCACCCCAGGGACATTTTCTGATTATCCAGTGACGATCTGTTTCCCTGTTTCTGGAAATGGAACGTCACCAATACTCCCCTCGCCATACTTACGTGTCTTCCTTCCAGACTTCCTTCTGTGGGGAACGGCTCCTCCACCATCTGTGACATCTGCCCTCGTGTGCACAAAAGAGCCGGAGTCCCAGCTTTGCGCTGTAGCTGACACTCCATCTCTATTGTGCAAGCATGGGAGCCTGAAGGAGCCGCCCTCACCTGCGCAGTAGAGATGGAGTGAAGGCTACAGCACAGTGTCGGGACTGCTGCGCGGGCGCTGGCAAAGTCAAAGAAGAGGAGGAGCTGTTCCCCGCAGAAGGAAGTCAGAACAGGAAGAAGACAGGTATGTATATTGGGGTAAGGGGGTGGGCTGAGCTAGTTGGGAAGGGCTAGTAGTGGGCGGGATAGCAAGGGAGACAGGAAGGGAGTGTTAGAGAGGGAGAGGGAGGAGTGAGAGGGAAATAGTGTGAGAGCCTACAACTACCATAATGCATTGCATTAGCTAAGGCAGCAGAAAGCTACCATGTAAACAAATGCAGAAGTTGCCAGGAGCTCCCAGAGAAACCCAGAAATCACTCAAAACACTGCCAAAGGTATTTGGGTGCACTTATTAACCCATTTATAGCACTAACAGACCTTTTTAAAAAAATATTTTTTGCCTGGAAAACCCCTTTAACATTTCCTGAGCCCCAGTGCAAAATCTGTAAGAAAGGTCGCCCACTTACAGTGCCATGTGCTATTTCTATCATTGGTGTCTTCTTATTTAGAAGGAATTTGGGCCCCGATGCTACCCCTGAACTCCCTACAGCTGCAAGCCTATAAGTCGGAGTAAGATGGATTATTATCTCATATTAAAAGCATAAAACTGGTTATTACCTTGTATTTCTGGAAATTTCATGAGTGTAAGGAAACCGTATCTCAGTGTCATACTTGTGGTCTCTGTTCCCGCAAAGAATAAGTCAAATATTGTCGCCTCTAAGTTCTCCTCGTGAAATTCTGTGTCTGGATTCTTTTTTTCCTGGAAAATAAAACTTTATTATTATTTTACATGGTGCTGATATAACAGAAGGTAAAAATACAATATTACCCTGACAACTAATACATTGATTTATTAGAACATATTTCTACAGATTGTTGCTTGTTACTGACACCTTTATATGTTTTACCCAAAAGGTTTTTTTCAGTCTCCTACAAACCCACCTCCTCCATCTTTACGAGGAAGCAATCGATGAAGTCACGGGGACAGTTCTCATCCAGGGTGGCTCGGTGCGAGTTCACCATCTCCTTACTAAATTGTTTTATCTTATCCATAAGTTTGAACATCTTGAGGTGAGGACCCGGAATGTACCGCATGAGGTTTGGTAAGATGTTAAGTAGCTAATTTAGGGGAAAAAATCATAATTTTTTTGTTAATATCATATGTAAAAACATTATATACTTTGATATTTCAGTTATTTTTGTTATTGCACTCACACTCACTATAATATGTCCCCGATTGTTTGCTGAGCTACCAAGCGTATGTTAGTTAGAAGTTGGGGACAGAGGAAAGAAAATATGACTAGAGGATCAAACTACACAGGGTTTGTTTGTAGTCTGTAACCATGGAGATACATTGCTAAAGTGAAAGGTAGTAAATAATGAAAAGCAAACCAGTTTGTAACAAGCTGGGATCATTGAGTTTTTTTTTTTTTCAGACACCTTGACTGGCCGGAAAAAAACTCAACTTTGAAGGATTCATGGGCAACAAACCCCCAAAGTTTTCCAATGAACCCAAAATTTGGGGGGGTTGTTGCCCATGAATCCTTCAAAGTTGAGGACTTTTTCGACCAGTGAAGGTGTCTGAAAATAAAAAAACCTCAACATTGCTGAGCTCCACTGTTGCATCCTCCAACATTGCAGTCACTTTCCCAGCAATCTTCTATGTCTTGTGGCCCCCAGATCTCTCTGAGGCCCGCAATTAGGCCTCAATGGTCATGTGGTGGGGCTGCCAACCACATCATGATTTGACCCTACAGAATCTTCACATATGTTGTATTGTTAAAGTGTAATGACGTCAACATAATCCATATGACCTCTGGGGCCAAATTGCAGGCCTCAGAGGAGATCTGGGGGCCAGGAAACATGGTGGCCAGCCTGAGAACAACTAAACAAGACCAAACAAGTTCAGTCCAAAACCAAATTTTTTGGCAAACCTCACAAATTTTTGCAAAATTAATCTCGAAAGGTTTGACCATCATTAGTAGTGAATGGTAGTAAATCCATGATAATTACATTGTACCCATATACATGTTACATATTCTATAATATTTACCTGCCCTAAACGGCTGTTGAACAGCTCAGAAAGATTGTGAAAATTTGACATGACACTCAGGAATTTTTGGTCTTCATAGTCAAATCTTTCACCAAACACAACGGAGCAGATGACATTGGAAACAGCGAGTCTCAGCATGTCTTCTGGGTTAATAGGAGCCTCTGTAAATATAAAGAGATGGCCAGTCATTACTTTTATGGGGATCACCAGGACTAAGATATCGATGATCTATGTTTAGGATAGGTCTTCAATATTAGGTTGGCTGGAGTCAAGCACCTGGCACCCCTGCAGACCAGCTGTTTACAGAGACAGCAGCATTTGGATGAGAACTGCAGGTTCTTCATACCAAGCACTGTAAGTCGGACTGAAGTTCTTTGGGCTCAAAAGATAAAACTGATTCTGAGGGCCTACCCTAGTAGCCTCTAAAATAATTTAACTTTTGCTGGTCCTCTGCAGTCCACTGGAGGATCTTCTGGTACTCTAGATGCCTAGTCTGACCCTGCCACACATTACACAACAATTATGTTTGTCATTGCCCTCTTCTATTGGATGGGACTGTTCTGCTAACAGGCCATGTGACCAATGATCGTGACATCTTGTGATTTGAAAGTGGCACTCACTAAAGCAGCCACAGCCAAATGAAGAGGCTGCCAGCTTGGCCGTACTTAGAACTCCCATATCAGTAGTTGGAGAGACTCACACATACATGGTCACTGTCCATTCACTGTGGCTGTGAATGGGACCCTGGTCTTGAGATAGATGGAGGTCAAAGAGGTGGAACGCTCATCTATCATCTATATCACATGGATATTGGTCACCAGCTGTTTCAACAGCAAGTATGACAAATATTTTGGACCTCAACCCACCTTTCTCCTTCATAAATTTCTCAGCGAGACAGTGAGCTTCTTCTTGGATTCTTTCTTCAATGCTCCTCTTTCCCATTCCAAAACTTCTCAAAGTTGTCAGAGAAAATCGCCGAACGGTTTTCCACCTTTCTCCATTGCTTGCAATGACCCCTGTAAGTGCAACCAGCTTTAGAATTATTGGGGTACCACAAGACTGCTGGCAGGGTGAACCCTAGGGTTAAGCAGACGTCCAGGGTGCCATGTTTTTGTTTTTATTCTTGATCACTGTTGACCTCAACTCAAAACTTTTGGGGTTCGTCACACATGAATCACTATTATACGCTCTTTAGACTCCAGAGTATAGAAAATGGAGTCCCGGAGAGGTGTGGAAACCCTATAAACACTTATACCCCACTTCTCTTACCTTTACTTGGCTCTCACCTTTCCTGGGATGTCATGTGACTGCCCCAGGCACATTTTCTTATTTTCTGGTGATGTTCCATTTCCCCATTTCCGAAAATGGAACGTCACCAATACTACCCCCTTCCCCAGCCCATCATACTTACCTGTCTTCATGTGCGGATCTTCTGCCCATGGAACATCACTTCCTCCATGGGGATCAGCTTCTCCTCTTCTTTGACGTCTGCAAACCTCCCACGCCTGTGCAATAGAGATGGACTGCCGGCACTCTGACTCTATTGCGCAGGTGCCAGCAGACATCAAGAGGAGAAGGAGCCGGCTGCACAGATGGTAGTGATCTCCCGTGCCCAGAAGATACGGACAGGAAGACAGGTTAGTATGATGGGGTGGGTAGGTGGGCTGAGTTAGTTGGGAAGGGCTAGTAGTGGGTGAGCTAGCAAGGGAAACAGGTAGAGGGTGTAAGGGAGTGAGAGGGGGAGGTAGCATGAGTCAGCCGTGAGTGAAGAGCAATGCATCATCATAGTTGTAAGATAAAAGAACAGGAATCTACACCATGTAAACAAATGTAGAGGATGCCAGGAGCTCCCAGAGAAACCCAGAATTCAGTCAAGACATTGCTAAAGGTATCTAGGTGCACTCATTTACCCATTAATGAGTCCACAGACCTTTTTTAAAAAAAGAAAAAAAAATTGCTCAGAAAACCCTCTTTATCCTGAGAATTGGTCATCGGTTTTAAAAAAAATTTACCCCCAGCCTGAAAAAAACCCTTTAATGAGGGGACTACAGAAGAACCCAATTGCTGTTAGTATGAACTCTGGCAGGGACGATGATGGATGTGATCAAATGCAGGGAATCTAAAAATCAGGCTGTTGAGGGTTTACAACAGTCAGTAGAGGCAACAATTTAAAACAGCACAGAATTTGTTGCAAAACTCCCAGCCAGCACTAAAAGCCTGGCGTTGTCCAGACATGCCGTATACTCTTATTATGTACCTGCCAGTGATATGTGAACATTGAAGCATTTGCAATACTTTTTGTCTTTTTTTTTTCTTTCCATAAACAGCAGCAGCACTCCTGTCGCTGGGCTCTGTCTAATATTGTAGTCACTCTCTGAAACATGGGCATAGGCTGCAGTACCAAACAAGGCCCATGGACAAGAGAGGCGCTGATTTGTGGAAAAAAAGCAAACTGTACTACAGATACAAGGTAAGGAGACTCAAGGTCTCATAGCGCAACCTTGAAAACATAAGGACTAACCTGAGAACGTCTGATCAAATATGATAAAAAAATAGATATTGATTGGTTACTGTTACTTTATATTATTGTAGGAACCAGAGAGATGAGATGGGAGTTGTCAGCAGTGACCAGGATCTCATACAAACCTATATACAGAAGGGGCACTAATGCTCCATTATCAGCTTACCAAACTCCTTAGAAAGAATCTCCCCCGTTCCTATTTCTCCTCTATCGCTAAACGCATCACTGCGGTCCACCAACGCCTCCTTCACCGCATCGTACCCAGTTAGTATTATCGCTGGAAAGTTTGCTATGTAGAGGATATACACCGGTCCGTACGTCTTACTCAGCTAAAGAGATAATAATACATTTTATTTATATAGCGCCAACATATTCCGCAGCACTGTACAATTTGTAGGGTTCAAGTACAGACAAAAAAGATACATTACAAATAATTGGTCAATTCACACAATGGGACTGAGGGCCCTGCTCGCAAGAACTTACAATATATGAGAAGCAGCGCTCTCTTCATTGCACAGTCACTTTGAACAGCTGATCTGTGGGGGCCCCGGATGTCAGATTGCCCATTGATCTGATATTAATGATTTATCCTAAGGATAGGCTATCAATATTTAAGTCTCAAAAACCCTTCTTACAAGCAGTGGGTTCTTGACCCACGGCCCTGCCTCACCTAACCTGACTTTGGACCATAAATAAGGGCATTGTCAAAGTGACTTCCGTGGTCTTTACCTTTTATAGGGAGTCTGTCAGCACAAAATTGAGATATAAACTCAGTACCTTGTAGGGCTGTCAGCACAGTTTACAATTATGTATTTCTTATTCAGGATTGCTGCTCCATTCTTGTAAAAATTGTCCTTTTATGCCTATGCAAATAGGCAGAAAAGGGATTTAGGGGCGTGGATGTCCATCAATGGGCTTAATTATCTGCTGCTGCTAACTACCACGGATAGACTTCCCTTAAACTCTGTACAGGAAACTGGACTTCATTTCAGGTAAACCAACAGGTTGCTACCTCTTGGAGTGATCTTGGTATAGGTAATGACTGGCCTGGGGCCACACGACACCGGTGTGGAGCCACCAGGAAGAGCAGAACACTCGCAGCAGTGCACGCAGTCTTATAATCCTTTACATATTCTGTATATGGTGAAGGGCTTGTAGAGCAGCTGTGGGGAATATGAATTCCCCTATAATCCCCTTGTGTATTACTACATCACCCTGACTTGTGAGCTACTTCAAGGGCAGATTTTAGTAGGAATTTCTATGAAACCACGGCCACACCTGCCATGAGGCAACCTGAGGCGACAGCCTCAGATGGTGCCTCCTGGCATAAACAGAGAGGTAGCATTTTTTATAAATCAGGTGCTACTTATTGGTTTATTCCAACAGATAGCAGCCAATATTTTCCGCACCGATCCCTGCTCCTGCCCGATCTGGTCTCTGCTTCTTCCTCCAGATGGCGTTGCTTTGTTCTTTAGCATCTGCGCCCTTGAGGCAGAAGCGGAGGCTGGACTAGACAGTAGCGGTGGGTATAATAACGGCCGCTACCTGTTGCAATAATCCAATAGGTAGTGGCTAAACTTGTGTGGCACCAGACGAAGTGAGTAAAAACAGTAAACAGTTACACTTACATGTCCTGAGCATCCAGCAGTCTGTAGGCATCCTCCTCAGGCCTCTACTGACCTCTGGATGATGTCATGTGTCCTTGGGGTTAGCGGTCATGTGGGACCTGTCAACATCATTACGCTTTGACCTAGCATCATTAAGGACCCCATGTGACTGATGAGGTCCATTCACAGGCCTCATCGGTGACCCCAAGGCAAGAAATATCACCCAGAAGCCAGAAGAGGCCTGAGGAGGATGCCTGTGGACCACTAGATGACGTGGGGATGCCCAGGAGAGGTTAGTATAAGTGTTTGTTATTTTTATCTTTAACCTCCCCTGGGCCTCCACTTATTATACTCTCAGGTCTAAGGAGGCCCCAGAGTATAATAGAG
The DNA here is from genome assembly GCA_947044405.1 of Leptodactylus fallax. Taxonomy (NCBI): domain Eukaryota; kingdom Metazoa; phylum Chordata; class Amphibia; order Anura; family Leptodactylidae; genus Leptodactylus; species Leptodactylus fallax. The sequence continues at coordinate 1,770,029 of CAMRHE010000327.1, forward strand.
CTTTGTTGATGGTAAACCCCAAAAGTTTCGGGTACAAGCTGAAACTTTTGGAAAATCTTGGTTGAGTCCAATTCGATCCGAATCAGCCAACATGTTAGACAGTATACTGTGAGGGGCCAAAAAGAAGGGGGCAATGTAATGTGTGGGGTCCCAAAAGAAGAGAGTGATATTACTGTATGTGTGGAGGTCTAAATAGGGAAAACATACTGTGTGGGAACAAGTATAGGGGGCAGTATACTGTGTGGAGGCCAATAAAGGGGGTAATACGCTGTGGGGGCAAGTATGGGGGCAATATATTGTGTCGGCCAAATAAGGCGGTTTTCTGATTTGTAATTGGGAGGTGTGGCCTACAATTTTAATTAGGGAGTGCCACATCATGCTGATCAACCAAAAATCTCTGGGTTGGGTATTTTTTTGGGGGTGGGTGCCTTTTTATAGTTTGCCTCAGGCAGCAGAGAGGATAGGTCCCCCTTGTATGTGACTAGTGTCCTAAGAAGAGTAGTATCAGTGCACAGGACTTACCTTAACTAAAGATCGTGGTAGTTCTGAGTTGTTGATCTGAAGGATATTCCCCAGGCCGGGTAGAGGGGTAGGTCCTGGGGGTAGGTTCCTATATTTGACCCTACCCCACCATTTAATGAGATATATGAGTAGAGCGACTCCAGTAGCCAGGAGAAGGGTTGCTCCAACATTCAGAGCCATCCTGTGACTACAGCTCTGTGTGCACTATGTCCTCCTGTATATATATATATATGACCAGGACTAGGGCGAGCTGCCAGAATACTGTCACTGAGGTGTGTTTAGAGGGCAGAGTGCAATGTACTAGATATGATACTTAAATGAGTTTTCTAGTCCCAAAGACAGAGTTAAAATATGCCTCGGATCACCTGCTCAGTATCATGTATGTCCTCTTAGTACCTCTGCGGGAAGTGTTATACGTTGTGTACATTGTTACTGTATGTTCACTGCATTTCCTGTGCTCGTTCCCACAAATATCAGAGTTCCCTCCTCTAGCAGATCTGAAGGGAGATGAAGCATGTGTCCAAACACTGCCCTGCAAGTTCTCTTAGCTCTGCCCATTACACCCTTCACCTAGTCACAGCCATCTTAACACCCTTGTGCCCTATCTCTGTATCATGCTGGTTTATTCAGTAGTCAGCTGGGACATGTGGTACACAGCAGTACTTTTCCTCCAGTGCAGCAGGTGGATGGATCTTTATAGACAGTCCCTTAAGCAGCACAATAGCTGTATAGCTCCCGAACTGTGCCCCAGCCCTTCCTCACCACCAGCCAAGCTGACTGCAGCCAGAACCTCCTTAGTCCTCACAAGTTGGGGGAGTGGGAAACAAAGATGCCTTGTAAAATGAGGAGGAGGGATCCATGTGTGTGCCCCGCCAGCTGAGCAGTCCAGCTGGGAGATGTGTTGCACAAACCTGCCTGCAGCTCTATTGTCGCCATTGTGTCATCAGTGCCTCAGGTACAGCTGATGGGCGCACACTTTTAGGAAAGCATGTAATTTAGTGAAAGCCACCCCCTCACACAAAGTGGGTGACTTGCATTAGGTCCTCGCTTAGGACAGGCTTGTATACACTAGTGCATGTGCGATTATGCATTTACTGCCTTTGCAGAGTGTATTGCCAACTTTTTGGAATGTCTAAGGCTGTGGTCACCCTAGTGTTCTGTGACCATTTAGGGACTCCCCAAGCAAACCCAAAGAACAGAAATCTGAATGCTACAGTTAACCTAGCGTAAGAAGGACACTGATAGTTCACTGGGTAAAGATCTGTTTGCGTTCTATTTGTTTGAATAGGTTTTTATTAAAATACTAGAGAAATTACCTGGCGCTGCCCGGGTATAGAAAGTGTGTGTCAGAAGGATCTCTCCGAAGTCAGGAAGATCTCCCTCCAAGACAATGAAAACTTTAAAGGGAGTCTGTCAGCAGGCTACAAACCTAAACCCGGAACATTGTAGAGGTGATTCTACATTCTATGTTTCTAAATATACCTCTGAGATATAATAATAATAATAATAATAATAGTAGTCCTTTAGGAGCCCCCAGTGGGGAAACAGGTGTTACAGCAGCAAGAAAGAAAGAAAGCGACAAATACAAAACAACATGACAGGAAGCCATGGTGAGAGGCATTACATTAATAGCAGACAGACGTAGGACGTAGCGAGGGGGGGGGTTTAACAGGCAGAGAGCGTCTCTGTCAGTCTCCCGGTGTCCCCCAAAGCCCCCCGCTGGCGGCGTCGGGGGGGGCCTGGGGCCCATTTGCATGTAAATTGGTGTTTTATTTATATACAAATGATGGGACAAGTGCTGTGCCTGTGACTCTAGAACGGAGACCAAAGCCCAGCAGATTAAGACACACCCCAAAGCACTTTCCACTTATTTGCTTATGAATAAAACCATTACTTGACATGAGGCTTCAAGGATAAATAACACAGGTATATTTGGAAACTATATTTGGATTTCCAGTAACAAGCCAAAGGTCAATATAGATTTATTTTTTATTTTGCTTACTTATATAACGCCATCATATTCCGATATTGTCAGTCACTGTCCCATATAGGGCTCGCATCTACATTCCCTATCATTATGTAGTAAAATGCATGACCTGCTACTGGCAGATAAGAAAGTAAAAAATTAAAATCTGCAAATCCTGGAAATTGTGCCGTATGAAGGACAATTTTCCACTGGCGAAATATAGGCCATGTTTGTGGAAATAGTATTGCTACAAATCCTGCAGTATCATCCACAAACTGAAGTCAAATCAGAACCCACAATACCTTACAAGACAGAGCAGAACCAGGAGGATAAATCAGGAGACAAGTGGATTTCTAACAAGCCAAAGATGAGTTCCGAGAGGTAACATTAAAGCCAAAACCAGAAGACAAGTGGATTTCCAGTAACAAGCCAAAGGTCAATATAGATTTATTATTTATTTTGCTTATTTATATAGCGTCATCATATTCCGATATTAAGATATTTTCAACACTATCCCATATAGGGTTCACAATCTAAATTCCCTATCAGTATATCTTTGGAGTGTGCCGCCCTATATATAGAGCAGTCTAGCAAAAACAATCAGGATATGGAAGCCACACTAGGTAGAACCAAATAGGAGGCAGCTGGATGAGGAGGAAGAGGGTTTAAATATCCCACCTCGGCTGCTAATTGGATAAGCCCAGGAGAACTCTGAACACTGCAGAAGCTTCACTGGTCAGCACAGTAACCTTAAAGCAACAGCAGCTAAAATGAGATTCCTATCAATAACAAACAATAGTGAGTGTGTATAAATACAATCCAGTCATATCTAATAACAGAGAACAACCGTGAGTGAGTGCTGCAATCCTCTAATAATGGTGTACGTCAGTGAGGCTAATAAAGAAAGGACCATTTTGAAATTGTTTTTTCATGACATTTTAGTTTTTATTTGCATTTATTTATGAAGAAATAGTAAATGTGGGAAAAAATTTGGAAATATTTGCCATTTTCAAAATGTAAAACGCTTTTCAGACAGACAGTCATACCACCCAAATTAGTTAATAAATATTATTTACCATATCCCTGCTTTATGATGGCTTAAGTTTTTAAACATCCCTTAATTTTTTTTAGAATGCTAGTATTCCTACAAATCTTACAGCAATTCTCCAAATTTTCAAGAAAATTTTGCAAACCCATTTTTTTAGTTCTGAAGGGGCATTTAAAGGTCTGTATAATAGAAGTACCCCATAAATAATCCATAAACAATCAAAATAGCATTTAGGAAGCTTATTAAACGTTTAACCAAAATTAATACAAAATGGAGGTGAAATTTCAATTATTTTTCAATAATACATTTAGACCTAAAATTTACACATTCATAAGCAATTTAACAAGAAAATGCATCACAAAATTTGTTACAAAATTTCTCTGGATTATGGTAATACCCAACATATGGCTGTAAACCGCTCACGACCGGGAGTACAGGGAAGGAGCGCCCACTCGGCTGCTTGAGGGCAGATTTTGCTTTGTTTTTCGATAGTTTTCAGGTGCCATAATATATTTGCAGAGTCCCTGAGGAACCAAAACAGTGGACATTCCCCACAAAATTCCACTGTTGAGGTCTACATGTAGAGCATTATGGGTGAGCCTGCCTGGTCTCTGAGGTCATGCGATGCCTTTCATATGGCAGCTGACAGAGAATCTTTATCCTGCATTTTGTGGCATTTTATTATTTTTATTGTGTGCAATGAATTTCCAGATTGTTCTATCAATGTAAACCATATCAAAATGACTAGAGGGTGAGATATAGTATATTATACACTTCAAAAACAGGCCGGCGGTACAAAACAATTCAATGAAAAAGTATATGAATCCTGGTGGAGACAAGTCTTTGTATTGTTTTCTTTTTACAATTGATATCCTCCAAAAATTAGAGCAATCTTCTTGTCTTGGGAGGTGAAGAACATTCAGGTTTTATTTGTATGAGAAGTTTGTCTCCAACTCAAAAACGAGGGATAACTTTCATGTGGTATGAACAAGGTCTTGAAGCATTAGTGTTGGGCTCTGGTCGTATGCTCAGATTGTTTCTGTCTTCGGTGGGCTCCAAGGTAAACTTTTGCAATGTAGTGGTTAGAAAGAGAAAGATCTCCATGCGAGCCAGACCTTCTCCCAAGCAGATACGCTTTCCTAAGAAGACAAAACAAACATACATAATACAAAATTGATGTAGACTTCAAGGGATTGTCAGGTTTAGAAAACTGATTTTAAATGTATTTTTAAGATTTTACAAGTCAAAAGAGAAGGGGGATACCCTGTTTAGTAACTTCTATCTAAAGCTAGAGTGAAGAGTGACTTATTGCTCACAATGTAAGGCTTCATTTTTCGAATGGTAGTTGTGGTGCACGTTTGACACAAGAAAAGGCCTTTCACCAAATATGCACCACAATATCATCCCTCTATGCCAAAAAAGTGGGAGGGATTAATAAACTCCTCCCAATGTGTGTATATAAGGATAAAGCAATACAATTAATTATCTTATTAAGTCATGTTTTTGGTCTTCATGAACCCAGCCCAGATCCACCAACCATATCAAAAGAGGCCCTCAAAAGATGTTCTTATACCAAACCCCAGGTTTACATGGAGCTCAACTTCAGTCATAGTTAAAGTAATAATTCCATACCTGTGGAGAATGGCATAAAGGCATCACTTTTCTTAAAGCAACCATTTTCATTGAGAAAGTGTCCAGGATCAAACACATCTGGGTTCTTGAAATGTTTGGGGTCTTTCATGACAGAAGTCAGGACTGGAAACACCATGGTGCCCTGAAAGTAAATATATAGATTTAAAACAGGGCCTGATTAAAGTCGGAGAAGGCTGAAACACACAGACACATGAGATGTGTGTGTGGCTGTCGGGTTAATTTACTCCACTCACTCAATCTTGCACTCACCCTTGACTCAGGCTGTTCCTGACGGGTCCAAAACAAAATCACTGAGTGAAAACAGGAAGCTAAAACTTAACTTTTAATAATATAATATAAATAAACTCCCAAATAATTAAAAGATAGGAAAGGTGAACATACAATATCCTAACCAGGAGTGGGTCTAAACACCAATATGTAGAGCACCAGGTGTAATATAGAGTTCTCCTTTAATGCTTAGGGTAGCCCCAATAGTCTCCTGGAGACCTCAAATATGAAGACCCTTACTCCTATATGCCTAACCAAAAGGTTACTATAATAACGATAACAATAGAATGAAAACTCTAGAACGTGCATAGATATCCTGATACTCTATAGATAGTCCTAGATAACTCTCCCCATATACTAAAGAGAGCAAAAATTGGGACCGGAAACTAGTCAGCAGAGTAAAGGTTAAAGGGTTAAAATGTCATTACAGCCTATCAGATAATAGACAGCTGATGGCCACACTAAGTAGTGCCTTAGAGGAACAGATAGAGGCAGGCAGGTAACTCATACTTTAAATTATTTTTTTGCAAAGTTTTGGATTTTTGTTAAGGGTTAAAAAGTAAATAAAACTATATAAATTTGGTATCCCTGGAATTGTATCGAAACATAGAATACAGGTGACAGGTCATTTTGGCTGAAGATTTAAGGGAATGATGCGGTAGAGGAGATCACAATACTGCACCTTAGGAATGTGATATCCTCTGAAGGTCGTGTCCTTGCTGACGGCATGGGGCAATCCAGCAGGGAAAATATCAGCAAATCTCTGGATCTCGTGGATCACGGCCTCTGTATAGGGCATCTTACTTCTGTCTTCTATTGATGGACTCCGATCTTTGCCTATTACATTGTCAATCTCTTCGTGGATTTTTGCTGAAATTTACGAAAACAGAAGAAGGGACACATTTCTAAGTCTCATCTTACTGTATATGAAATGAAATTATTATTTGGAGATCTTTGAAATATGTGAACCTCATGCAGATGGTATGGTGTATCTATCTATGGCCCAGAACGTAAAGGTGTTATCAGGTTTCTAAGATTGATGTCCTATCCCCCGTGACTCCCATAGATCATCAGTACCAAGATAACGCGGCTCTCAGTATCGTTTACATAGACATCAGTGGGGCAGCAGTGCAATACCTACACTCGCCACTACAGTTTGTACAACTCTCTGGACCAGTGATCTGTGGGGGTCCCGGATGTCAGAACCCTGCAGATCTAATATAGGCCATCAATCTTAGAAACTGGATAACCCCTTTATGTCATCAATGTAGAGAAGGATAATGTGATACTACACATGGATTTGAGAAGTTGGAGGTGTAGGTAAAGAAATTACACATTTGATTTGTGTGGATAAAAGTAAAGTCAAACACTTGGGTTGAAGAAACAAGTTTAAAAATTATGTTTTAAAAAGTAAAAGACTGAGTAAAATTGCCAATGAAGAAGATCTGGGGATTTTGGTGGGCAGTAAACTTAAAGGGAATGTGTTGCTGGGAAATTACTTATTTTTTAAAATCATATTTTTATGTTAAACATATTTTTTTAAGAATTTTTGGTGATGTTTTTAATTTTCCAAAAATTTTGCAATTCCAACTCTTGCCATTAAGCCTAAACTAATTTGTGACATCCTGCCTCCTAGAGATAGACCATGGCCCATAGACAATATCGTCTGGTGAAGACCCAATTTGACTTCTACTGGAGAGTTTTCTAGGCATGCTCAGTGGCCTGTACAGAGGTCATTGTCACCTATTGTGAATGGTGGATTCTGTGACTTATCTACATGTACATGATAGCTGTGCTCATTGGTGTGCTGAGAAGTGAGGGAGAGGCTGCAAAGAAATACCCTACAGAAAAAAGAATGCCTCAGCTTATTATATGGCTTAGTGGGCAGAGTCAGAACTGCAGGATTTTTAGGAATTCTTTTTTTAATGTAGATAATAACATGGAATGTTTTTATAAACCTCACCAGAAAGTCTTGCTAAAGTTTAACATAAAACTTGGTTAAAAAAAAGTTAATTAATTAATGTGTCTGGCGACACATTCCCTTCAACATCTGCTCCTTCAAAGGGGTCTTTAAGAGGTCTTTTTTTTGTTAAGAATTCAGGAATAGCTGAGATCCTATTGAGATCAATTCTGTTGCAATTGATCTTATGGTTCTGGGTGGGGAAGAGGTTTTGCTTCTCTTATATAAGAAGGTTGAGCATCATGAGATGGAGAACTTTATTGTCTACTTCTGTTTGGCAAAGATGAACTACTGACATTCTTGGACTTGGCAGATATTCAGGGACTGAGCTGCAACTTAAACTTCCTGTGCCCAAATGCAAAATCTGCAACAAGGTCGCCCACTTGTTGCTGTGTGCTATCTCTAGAGATGGGCAAAGCTCCCAAGATTCGTTTTGTTTTGGGTTCGGGTGGCTCGGGTCCCTGATTCGTTTCGGGATGAACAAGTTTGGTATGAATCGGAAGTGACATTATTATACTCTAGGATCTTTTCAGACTCCAGAGTATAATAAATAGGTGGAGGCCCAGGGGAGGTAAAACTTTTATACTCACCTTCCCTCATGGCATCTGGCGCTCTCTCTCAGTCTCCTCGGTGACATCATGTGCCTGTGATTGGGCCCCAGCGGTGACCCCAGGCACATTACGTCACCAGGAGAGCGCCGGACACCATGAGGAGGCTCAAAAGGGTTGAGGGAAGGGGAGTATCATTTCTTTAACTCCCCTGGGCCTCCCCCTATTATACCTCAGAGTATAATAATTTACCTCAATTCTTGTTGCAGTTGCCATTTTAGTTCATCCAAAACAAATCCCAAATTGTTCAGTTTCATTAAAAACCAAGCAATTTGAGACACTCAGGTCAAACTCGACTCGTACCAAAGCATTTCACCCATCACTAGCTATTTCTAATACTTGTGTCTTCTTACATGGAAGGAACTTGAGCCGCCAGGGACCAATGCCCGAATAAGAACACCACCTCTTCACCACCTATAGCTCCAACCCTGTTAGGGGAGCAGGATGTGTTATTTTTATATTGAAAAATCATCAAAACTGGTTACCTTGTATTTCTGGATATTTCAAGAGTATAAGAAAACTGTATCTCAGTGTCAAACTTGTGGTCTCAGTTCCAGCCATGAATAAGTCTGATATTGTTGCCTGTAGATTTATGTCGTGAAATTCTGTGTCTGGATTATTTTTCTCCTGAAAAATAAAAGTGGAATTTTAATAATTAAAAATTCCAAAGCCCTTAAAATGCTGTAGACATATATATGTATATCTCTCAGCTACAAACCCACCTCCTCCATCCTTACGAGGAAGCAATCTATGAAGTCTCGGGGGCAGTTCTCATCCAGCGTGGCTCGGTGCGTGTCCACTATCTCTTTCGTAAATTGTTTTAAGTGCTCCACAATTTTGAATATCATCTGGTGAGGACCCGGAATGTTCCGCATGATGCTTGGCATTAAGATAAGTAACTAATTCAAGAAACAAAATATAACAATAATATTCTTCTGTTAAATGGCATATTTATATGTATTATAATTCTGTATGGAGTCAGCCTATGGTGGGTGACTATAGATGGCCCATACAATGACCCTGCCCAAGAAAGGTTATCAAATACTGTGTAGTGGGATATTACAGTGTTTATTATGGTGTACTGGGATTTTATATTTTGCTGACCACTATATTGCCATGTTAATGTAATGTGCTGACTGAGGTGCTGTCCTCGCAGGTGCATCGTGCCAAGGCAAATGTGGCGCCTGTGTCCAAAATGGGCTTAAATCTTCTCCAGATAATTACAGACCAGTAAGATTAACATCCATTGTGGGGAAACTATTTGAGGGGCTGTTACAGGACTATATACAGGAGTATGTGACTATATGTAATATTATAAGTGACAGACAGCATGGTTTTACTAAAGACAGAAGTTGTCAGACTATCCTGACTAGCTTTTATGAAGAGGTACGTAGAAGCCTAAACAGGGGGGAGGCTGTGGATATAGTGTACAGAAGGGAGGCTGTGGCTATAGTCTACAGAGGGGAGGCAGTGGATATAGTGTACAGAGGGGAGGCAGTGGATATAGTGTACAGAAGGGCGACTGTGGATATAGTGGACAGAGGGGAGGCTGTGGATATAGTGGACAGAGGGGAGGCTGTGGATATAGTGGACAGAGGGGAGGCTGTGGATATAGTGGACAGAAGGGAGACTGTGGATATAGTGGACAGAGGGGAGGCTGTGGATATAGTGACAGAGGGGAGGCTGTGGATATAGTGGACAGAAGGGAGGCTGTGGATATAGTGTACAGAGGGGAGGCTGTGGATATAGTGTACAGAAGGGAGGCTGTGGATATAGTGGACAGAGGGGAGGCTGTGGATATAGTGGACAGAGGGGAGGCTGTGGATATAGTGTACAGAGGGGAAGCTGTGGATATAGTGTACAGAAGGGAGGCTGTGGATATAGTGGACAGAGGGGAGGCTGTGGATATAGTGGACAGAGGGGAGGCTGTGGATATAGTGGACAGAGGGGAGGCTGTGGATATAGTGGACAGAGGGGAGGCTGTGGATATAGTGTGCAGAGGGGAGGCTGTGGATATAGTGTACAGAGGGGAGGCTGTGGCTATAGTCGACAGAGGGGAGGCAGTGGATATAGTGTACAGAGGGGAGGCAGTGGATATAGTGTACAGAAGGGCGGCTGTGGATATAGTGGACAGAGGGGAGGCTGTGGATATAGTGGACAGAGGGGAGGCTGTGGATATAGTGGACAGAGGGGAGGCTGTGGATATAGTGTACAGAAGGGAGACTGTGGATATAGTCGACAGAGGGGAGGCTGTGGATATAGTGACAGAGGGGAGGCTGTGGATATAGTGGACAGAAGGGAGGCTGTCGATATAGTGTACAGAGGGGAAGCTGTGGATATAGTGTACAGAAGGGAGGTTGTGGATATAGTGGACAGAGGGGAGGCTGTCGATATAGTGTACAGAGGGGAAGCTGTGGATATAGTGTACAGAAGGGAGGCTGTGGATATAGTGGACAGAGGGGAGGCTGTGGATATAGTGGACAGAGGGGAGGCTGTGGATATAGTGGACAGAGGGGAGGCTGTGGATATAGTGGACAGAGGGGAGGCTGTGGATATAGTGGACAGAGGGGAGGCTGTGGATATAGTGTGCAGAAGGGAGGCTGTGGATATAGTGGACAGAGGGGAGGCTGTAGATATAGTGGACAGAAGGGAGGCTGTGGATATAGTGGACAGAGGGGAGGCTGTGGATATAGTGGACAGAGGGGAGGCTGTGGATATAGTGGACAGAAGGGAGGCTGTGGATATAATGTACAGAGGGGAGGCTGTGGATATAGTGTACACAAGGGAGGCTGTGGTTATAGTGTACACAAGGGAGGCTGTGGATATAGTGTACACAAGGGAGGCTGTGGATATAGTGTACACAAGGGAGGCTGTGGATATAGTGGACAGAGGGGAGGCTGTGGATATAGTGGACAGAAGGGAGGCTGTGGATATAGTGTACAGAGGGGAGGCTGTGGATATAGTGTACAGAAGGGAGGCTGTGGATATAGTGTACAGGGGGGAGGCTGTGGATATAGTGGACAGAGGGGAGGCTGTGGATATAGTGTACAGGGGGAGGCTGTGGATATAGTGGACAGAGGGGAGGCTGTGGATATAGTTTACAAAGGCGTTTGACACTGTCCATCTTAGATGTTTGATCGGTGGAATAATTTCCATTGGCTTGTTAAATATAGTTTGTAATTGGATTGAATTAGGGTTCAGTGCCGGGTCCTCTGGTATATGTGGTGTACCCCAGGGGTCAGTGCCGGGTCCTCTGGTATATGTGATGTACCCCAGGGGTCAGTGCCGGGTCCTCTGTTATATGTGATGTACCCCAGGGGTCAGTGCTGGGTCATCTGTTATTAGTGATGTACCCCAGGGGTCAGTGCTGGGTCCTCTGTTATATGTGGTGTACCCCAGGGGTCAGTGCCGAGTCCTCTGGTATATGTGGTGTACCCCAGGGGTCAGTGCCGAGTCCTCTGGTATATGTGGTGTAACCCAGGGGTCAGTGCCGGGTCCTCTGTTATATGTGGTGTACCCCAAGGGTCAGTGCCGGGTCCTCTGGTATATGTGGTGTACCCCAGGGGTCAGTGCCGGGTCCTCTGGTATATGTGGTGTACCCCAGGGGTCAGTCCCGGGTCCTCTGGTATATGTGGTGTACCCCAGGGGTCAGTCCCGGGTCCTCTGGTATATGTGGTGTACCCCAGGGGTCAGTGTCGGGTCCTCTGGTATATGTGGTGTACCCCAGGGGTCAGTGTCGGGTCCTCTGGTATATGTGATGTACCCCAGGGGTCAGTGCCGGGTCCTCTGGTATATGTGGTGTACCCCAGGGGTCAGTGCTGGGTCCTCTGTTATATGTGGTGTACCCCAGGGGTCAGTGCTGGGTCCACTGTTATCTGTATCTGATGTACCCCAGGGGTCAGTGCCGGGTCCTCTGGTATATGTGGTGTACCCCAGGGGTCAGTTCTGGGTCCTCTGTTATATGTGGTGTACCCCAGGGCTCAGTGCTGGGTCCACCATTATTTATCTGATTTATTAATGATATAGACAATGAGATTAATAGCACTGTCTCTATTTTTGCAGATGACACAAGCTATGTAGTACAGCACAGTCTATAGAGGATGGGAGTAGTAGTACTGTCTCAAGCTATGTAGTACAGCACAGTCTATAGAGGGTGGGAGTAGTAGTACTGTCTCAAGCTATGTAGTACAGCACAGTCTATAGAGGATGGGAGTAGTAGTACTGTCTCAAGCTATGTAGTGCAGTACACCATATGATATTTGTACATAACTTACAACCAGACTTGGACAGATGGAGTGTTTGGGCATCCACATGGCAAGTGAGGTTCAATGTGGATAAATGTAAAGTTCTGCAACTGGGTAATAATAATCCACATGTGACTTATATCCTGGGGGTGTAAAGCTGGGAGAATCCTTGGTGGACAAGGTCCTGGGGGTACTTATAGATCATTAGATCATTAGAACAGCACAATGTCAGTCAGCTGCTTCTAGGGCCAGCAGGATATTGACATGTATTAAAAAGGTTAAGACTCATGGGACAAGGGACGGGAAGGGAAAAGATTAGATTAATTAAGTCTCAAGAAGGGGACATAAGATAAAGGAGACAGATAAACCTTTATAAATATATAAATGGTCCATACAAGAAATATGGAGAAAGCTGTACCATATAAAATCACCTCAAAGGCAAGGGGACGTGGCTTCTGTGTGGAAAAAAAAAAAATATGTCCAAAAGGCAACAAGGATTCTTTACCAAAAGAACTATGAATCTGTGAAATAGCCTACCCCAGGAGCTGGTTCTATACTGTAAGGACTATGAATCTGTGGAATAGCCTACCCAGGAGCTGGTTCTATACTGTAAGGACTATGAATCTGTGGAATACCCTACCCAGGAGCTGGTTCTATACTGTAAGGACTATGAATCTGTCGAATAGCCTACCTAGGAGCTGGTTCTATACTGTAAGGACTATGAATAAGTGGAATAGCCTACCCAGGAGCTGGTTCTATACTGTAAGGACTATGAATCTGTGGAATAGGTTGCCCAGGTGCTGGTTCTATACTGTAAGGACTGTGAATCTGTGGAATAGCCTACCCATGAGATGGTTCTATACTGTAAGGACTGTGAATCTGTGGAATAGCCTACCCCAGGATCTGGTCACAGGGAGGAGTTACTTTGGCATGTCCCATGATATGACCTTACATGATATGTCCTCATTTGTTTGCTAAGCTACCAAATGTATGTTAGTTAGAAGTAGGGGACAGATGGATGGAAGTAAAACTGCCCGATCAGACTACACAGGGTTTGTTTGTAGTCTGTAACCATGGAGACACATTGCTTAAGTTGTCAAATGTAGTGAAAGTCTTTCAGTTTCTAATTCATTATATTTATATTGCACCCATATACATTTGAGATATTTTGTAATATTTACCTGCCCTAAACCGCTGTTGAACAGCTCTGCAAGATCGTGAAAGTATGATATAAGAGTCAGGAATTTTTGGTCTTCATAGTCAAATCTTTCACCAAACACAACGGAGCAGATGACATTGGAAACAGCGAGTCGCGTCATATATGTTGGGTTTATTGGAGTGTCTGTTAGTAGATGAAGAGGTCGTTGGTCAGTCATTGCTTTGTCTATACAAACACAGACAATGAGAAAGTCTAGACCAATGTTTCCCAAACTGTAGGTCATTGTTTGCACTGTTAAAGAGTTGTGGTCCCAAAATAAGGTGAGTGGGCAGACTTACACACATCAGCTGACAGCAAGTAACGAAAGGATGGGAAGGCAGAAGAAATACATGACCACAAGAGGCAACGAACATTCAGTACATTGGCTCTACTTAGTCATCTAGCACATCCCAGCACTGAACCCTCTGGGAAATGTTCCTTAATAATGGAGCTTCCTCTGAACTGAACTACATTTCCCAGAGGGCCAGTAGAATGTCTCTGCAGGAAGCATTAGAGCAGCCATTATGGCTTATTTCTATACATGCAACAGGATTGTACAGCTATGAGAGGCACAATATAGTGGTGAAAAGTAGAATAAGAGGTGGAATACAGAGGTAGGACATAGCGGCATAAGAGGCAGAACGCAGCGGCATAAGAGGCAGAACGCAGCGGCATAAGAGGCAGAACGCAGCAGCATAAGAGGCAGAACACAGCGGCATAAGAGGTAGAATGCAGCGGCATAAGAGGCAGAATGCAATGGCATAAAAGGCAGGAGACACAATACAGGTAGAGGATTCTATTTTTCAAAAGGGGCTAACACATTAGGGGGGGGTCCCAAAAAAAAATTCACATCCAAAAGTGGGTCACAGCCTCAGAAAAATTGTGACCCACTGCTCTAGACATGGTAAGGATTACTACATAATACACCGCTGTGCATATTAACTTATTAACATTGACTGTACGCACCAACTTCACAGGATCAGCTATCGTTTTCACGTGCAGGCCATCAGAGCATGTTTGATATAAAGATCTCCTATTCCACTGTCCCCCAACAAACCTTTGTCCTTCATAAATTTCTCAGCGAGACAGCGGGCTTCTTCTTGGATTCTTTCTTCAATACTCCTCTTTCCCATTCCAAAATTTCTCAAAGTTGTCAGAGAAAATCGACGAAGGATTTTCCACCTTTCTCCACTGCTTGAAAAGACCCCTGTAAATACAACCACCTTCAGAAAACGCAAAACAGACAGAGATGATAACAAGAGTAAAATAATACATATATGGTCGCACTGCTCAATGACGACTGAATAGTCAGACAAAATGACAGCATGTACAGTCCACTTCTCCTCAACCTAAGGTAGCCATAAGACTGCTGCAGGATAGGACATAGGGTTAAAGAGGGTTATTCAGTTTTTATTATTGATGGCCTATCCTTGTATATTTGTGGGGTTTCAACACTCGGGACCCCCACCTATCCGCTGCACAGAGACATCGTGACTCTCTGTAATTTTACATATCGCGAGCCATGCTGCTCACTTGCCCCATAGACTTCAATGCAATGAGGATATATGGAAGTGATTACAATACTACAACCAAAGGATATTCGTGAAAACTGTACAATTGAAAGGAAGCTCTAGTGCCATATTGGGCCACCTTTAGCCTGAATACCAGATGAGGTATGGTTTGACATTGGGGCATAAAGATTCAGTAAGGTATCCTGTAGTACATTTGCCCACAGATGTTGCAGCTGGGCCTGTAGATACCATGCACTCGTAGGTAAAGCTGGCGTCCCACATGGGGCCATAAATACTCGATTGGCAATAAATCTGGTGACCAGGCAGGCCAAGGAGGTGTTGTAATCAGGTGGAGACATTCCTGGGAAACCCTTGCTATATGAGGCCAGACAGGAGCTTGCAGGATGTCCTGCGCATATCGCTGAGCTAAGTGTCCTCGTATCATTACTAGGGGTGACCGACTGTCACATGCGATGGATCCCCAGATCATCATAGTAGCAGTTGGGGCAGTGTGTCCCTCGACAGTAAAGGCAAGATTGAAGCGTTCATCATGAGGCCTCCATACTAAAACCCAACCGTCGTCAGATCCCAAACAGGACATAAGACAATATGGTTCCAGTCCATAGAAGTTCATGTATCTCTTCATGGTACCCCTCCAAAGAAAGGCGACAGTGGCTGACTGTCAATGGTAAGATGGCTGTGTGTGGCTTGTGGACAAAGAAACTGTGGGAGCTGCTCGTACTTGTCAGAGGATCAAATAATCCTCTCTATTAGTGATCTGTCTGGACCATCTAGGGCCTGTTTGCCATATGTATGAGCCACCACATATCCACTGCTCCCAACACCCCCTTATAGATCAGTAAGGCCTAGATGGTGGGCAATTCATTGAAATGATCATCCTACTTCTCTCAGTCCAATGATGCGACCCCTCTCTGTCAACTGGGCAAAATGTCCATGGAAGTCACACTGTAGCATTAAATTCCGTATCAGTGAATGGGGGCTATTCACACGATTGTTATCGGTTAACGGTCCATTGTAGCGTAAAGATATAGGTCATGTCCTATTTTTGTCCATTTTGTTACATTCATGGGGGATCTGTGAAAACGGCCGTGAAAAATGGACGTTTTTCTCAGCCATTTTGCACCTCGGTCGTCTGAATGTAGCCTAAGTCTCTTTACCAAGATACCGTACTGTATATACCAAGAAAGAAGGTTCAGAGTGACTGATATAGCACAGCCTTGAGAACAGAGATATAAAATAGACATCACAGTATTATATATATATTATAATTACACACTGAAGTAATAGAAAATTACCAGTTATTGTTATTTTAGCCATTTATGTTACCGGCTTACCAAAATCCTTAAAAAAAATCTCTCCCATGCCTATGTCTCCTCTATCGCTAAACACGTCACTGCGGTCCACCAACGCCTCCTTCACTGCATCGTATCCAATCAGGACTATCGTTGGAAGGTTTGCTAGGTAGAGGGTATAGACCGGTCCGTACGTTTCACTCAGCTAGAGAGATAGAGAATATATAATATAATAGTGTTTGTAACACTGCGACCATTGTCACAGTGTATTATAGGTCTGAGCAGGAAGAGAATATCTAGAGATGAGGATTCTGAACAGTGAAGATGCTGCAGAATATGTTGGCGCTATATAAATAAAATGTATTATTATTATTTTTAGAAGGCTTTCTGGATCTTGTAAGAAGGGATAGCATTAATAGAGAGGGGGATTATATATCAGGACTCCATTAAATTTGTTAGAGAGCAGCTCTCTGGAAGATGCTACATGCCCATGCACTACATTTAGCCTATTCATTTCAACAGTCACCCTGCAATGCTTCCTGTCCCCTGTTGGGGTGCTGCAGGCACATTGAATATTTGGTGCTGGATTCCCCCACAGGTAACAGGTGGTTGCTGAAGTATCCAGCACTGGCACATCCTATGATCAGCTTTTCTCTCCCTTGGGCCTCTGCTTATTATACGCTGGGGTCTGAAATTAAATAGGGGGGTGAACCCATTAATATTCGTCGAACCCAATCTCGTGAGTTCACCCATCTCTGCTTCTAACTTTACTATGTTAGTAAATAACACCCTTAATGTTTCCCAGTGAATAATATCCTTTGCACACATATTTCTAGATACACAATATACATATATCATCAGATTATCAACCTTCCAAGCTAGAATAAATCCCATAGAACAGGACAGCAGCGGGGGCATCGAATACACCCTGCAAGTCTCTGAGCAGAATACAGACTGCTCTTATGGTTGTCTATTTTAACCACATGGGAAACTGGTACAGATTGTCATTAAACATCCTGTATATGATAAAGGGCTTGCAGGGACTATGAATTTCCCTAAAGCTTCCCTTGTGTATTACTGGATCACCCCGACTTGTGAGGAATTTCAACAACTGATTTGTAGAAGGATCTCTTATATGATCAGTGCCCTAATAAGGGTAACATTACAGATCATTGTACAGTACATACCTTAAGTAAAGACTGTGGTAGTTCCTTGTTGCTGATCTGAAGGATATTCCCCAGGCCGGGTAGAGGGGTAGGTCCTGGGGGTAGGTTCCTATGTTTGACCCTACCCCACCATTTAATGAGGTATATGAGTAGAGCGACTCCAGTAGCCAGGAGAAGCGTTGCTCCAATATTCAGAGCCATCCTGTGACTACAGCACTGTGTGCACTATGTCCTGCTGCTGTATATATATATATATATATATATATATATATATATATATATATATCACCAGGACTAGGGCGAGCTTCCAACATGCAGACGCTGAGAACAGGCTGGGTGTGTTTAGAGGGCAGAGTGCAATGTATCTAATCAAATGCTGTAATATTTAGCATTTAAAGGGGTTTTCTGGTCCCAAAGTCAGATTTTATAAATCCTTCTGATCACCTTGCTCAGTTCTGCCTATGTTCTCTTAGTAGCTCTTTAAACCTTTCTGTTCCTCTGTTATCTGTGCAGGAAGCATAATACATTGCATACATCAGACATTGCCTGTCCACAGCATTTCCTGGGCTCTGCTCTAACAGCTCTGAAGGAAGACGCCCCACTCCAGACACTCCCCTGCACGATATCTTAGCTCTGCCCACTCCACCCTTCATCTAAACAGAGTCATCTCATATCCGATCTCTCTATTACAGGATGTCTCTCTTCTGCTTCTATTATCTCTGCAACATAATATTCAATGATAGACTCCTCAAGTTTGGAATTCTGGAAATCCCAGGATGGACAGAAAGATTACTGATATATACAGGATAAATAAATGGAAACAACATATTCAAAACAAAGGGGTCAGAGATAGGTGAACCTCACAGGATATGTTTAGTTTTGGGTTTGGATGGTTGGGGCTAGAGATGGCGAACGGTGTATTAGGTGAGCAACATACCAAAAAAAACACTTAAATAATGGAGATTCTTTTTTTTAGATTAGCAGAGGCTGCACTACTGTGTGTACAGGCACACTTGAGCACCACAAAAAATGTTTAAGCAATGAATTTTTTTTTCAGAGTAACACCGCTCCATCACACAGTTTATTTAGTGACTAGAGCATAAAAAAACCCATGAAGTAAAGTGCTGTGGAATATGATGGCGCTATACAACTAAAAGCTAATAATAACAATAATAATTGATGAATTTTTTTTTAGATTAGTGCAGACTTAACAGCAAAAACACTTATATATAACAGAGTTTTTTTTTTCCAGTTTTGCGCATGTAGAATCCGCACTTTTCTTTTAGAATAGCAGTAGGTATTTAATGAAAAACAAAATATTTTTCGCTAACAGGATTGTCTTATCAGTAATATGTTTAAGGTTGTGCATATAGGTGAAGCTGCTCTATTGCACAACAGAAAGACAAAATTAGATTATTGGCAATGATAGGGTTAACTCTCCTGTCTGTGTGTATGTGTAAGCAGTAGCAGCACAGATTTTCCCTCATTCCTATGATCCTATCCTATCTCTATTCATTTCTAGCACTAATCTACCTGTGTAATTGCAAGTTCTCCTAGCCCTCTAACTATTGCTGGAATTACTAGTGCTTTTTCAGAACTGTGCTCTGTATGATGCAGTGAGACGGATCATGGATGCATTTGCACGTTCACCATTGCTGCAGCTAAAGACTGATCTTAAGTGCACAACATTTATACTATACTATACTATACTGTAATATACTATACTATACTATACTGTAATATACTTACTACCCTGTTTCCCCGAAGATAAAACAGCGTCTTATATTAATTTTTGCTCCCAAAGATGTGCTGTGTCTTATTTTCAGGGGATGTCTTATTTTTTTTTTCAATGAAGAAGAATTCACATTTATTGCTGAACAAAAAAATTAACATTTATTATATACAGTACTGTACAGTAGTTGTCATCACAAACCAGCATAACCAGACAAACTGTGAATCCTATCAAGAATTTCTTACTACTACCGTACCATTATTTCCATGTACAACAATTAACAGTATGGTACATTTACCAATATTTACGGTACGAATAGAAAGTAAAATTTATTCAATGACAGTTATGTCATCATCTTATAGGACATCATCATAACAATCCAAACCATTAATTTCCCTGCACACAGTATCATATCCCATAGTGGCCCCTGCACACAGTATCATTCCCCATAGTGGCCCCTGCACACAGTATCATTCCCCATAGTGGCCCCTGCACACAGTATCATGTCCCATAGTGGCCCCTACACACAGTATCATATCCCATAGTGGCCCCTGCACACAGTATCATTCCCCATAGTGGCCCCTGCACACAGTCTCATGCCCCATAGTGGCCCCTGCACACAGTATCATTCCCCATAGTGGCCCCTGCACACAGTATCATATCCCATAGTGGCCCCTGCACACAGTATCATTCGCCATAGTGGCCCCTGCACACAGTATCATTCCCCATAGTGGCCCCGGCACACAGTAGTTTGCCCCATAGTGGACCACCCATGAACAATTATTATACTGTGGGGTCTTTTCAGACCCCAGAGTATAATGATCGGAGACCCAGGAGAGGATAGAAACATAAAAAAACAACGTTGCTTACCTGTTCCTCGCTCCGGTGCATGCCCGTACGCTACTCCGGCCGCCTTCACTGTTAGACCAGGCCGCGTCACGTGATCCGGCCGGCGTCGCAACGCAAAATGACGTCCGCTGACGTCACCAAACAGGCCCGAAGCCTGGAGAAGCGTAGGACAGGTAAGCACATAGTTTTTTATGTTCGCTCACCTCCCCTGGGCCGCCGATTATTATACTCCGGGGTCTGAAAAGACCCCGGAGTATAATGATAGCAGAGATTGTGGGGTTCTCCCACGGCCTCACCTATCGTATATACCGTATGTTCTGTTCGGGAACATACGCCTTACTTTCGGGGGATGCCTTATATTAGGCAATTCTCCGAAACCTCTCCTATGCCTTACTTTCGGGAGTGTCTTATTTTCGGGGAAACACGGTATAAGACATCAGCACTGTAAGGTTCATCTATCATTGTCTATTGGCTGAGTCTGTCAGCTGGTGCTACAACATCACAGACAGTGTTTGGGTCTTACACACGTCTACTCTGCATTAATGGTCATGTGGCGGTGGCCATTTTGATTTGTCTGAGACACGCACAGAAATCCCTGCGCTTATGTGCCTTGGCATGATATCAGTGAGGAATATTTTGCCATGCTGAATGTATTTGACTAGGCAGATTGTCAGGATTGGCCGCTAGCAGTTCCCTTTGCAATTGCTGACTGATGACGTCCCAGATGTTCTCGATGGGAGACATGTCTGGAGGTGCTGCAGGCCATTGTAACACTTTTAGGCCAGACAGCTCACAGTAGCACGAGCCTCATGTGGACTGGTGTGTCCTGTTGAAAAATGGCTCCTGGGACACTTTGGAGAAATGGCCGCACTACAGGTTTAATGACTTCCATGAGGAGACTCTAGAGTAATAATTTACCATAATGCAAGTTGTGCTGGCCATTTGCATAGACAAGTCTTTGTATTAGTTTCTTTTTTTTTACAATCAGTTTCCTTCAAAAATTTGAGCAGATTTATTGTTCTATAAGATCCAGAACCTTCTGGATTCAGTTATATAAGAAGTTTGTCTCCAACTTAACAACGAGGGACAACTTTCATCTGGTATGAACAAGGTCTTGAAGCATTAGTGTTGGGCTCTGGTCTTATGCTCAGATTGTTTCTGTCTTCGGTGGGCTCCAAGATAAACCTTTGCAATGTAGTGGTTAGAAAGAGGAAAAGCTCCATGCGGGCCAGGCCTTCTCCCACACATATACGTTTTCCTGCGAAGACAAGACAGACAGACATAATAAAAGATTGCATTAAACTTAAAGGGGTTGTCGAAGAGGAGGGCAACCAGGTTCAGTAACACCTATATATAAGCCACAATTCACTGAAATATCTGTGAGAAATGCAAAATGACAATAAATAAAATGTATCCTTTATTAATGTACCTAATAAAAAGAGGACATATAATAACTCAAGGTGCAGTTACCGCCAGCAGGGATGGTCTAAGACTGGTTCGCAGAACCTCATTCTTAATAAATTCCCAATGAATGAGTTTTTTCAATGAAGATGAGGCAAGACATTGGATTCCTTAATCCTATAAATTCATCTTTTAGGTATTCCTAAATCTAACCTAGATCCACCGGCCATATAAAAATAGGAGATGCTCAAAATATTTTTATACACCAAACCACAGGTTCATATCAAGCCCAACTTTAGTCATAGCCAAATTTTTGCTAGTTAGCAAGTAGTAAATCCTTACCTGCAGAGAATGGTATAAATGCATCAGTTTTCTTAAAACAACCTTTCTCATCCAGAAAGTGTCCAGGATCAAACTCATCTGAGTTCTTGAATTGTTTTGGGTCTTTCAGGACAGAGGTCAGGACTGGAAGTACCATGGCACCCTGAAAGTAAAGGTATAAAATATGGAGATCTTCAAAAATATGTCTATACGGATCCACAATAAACTCGGTGGGCAAGAATATGTCAATGATTCATAATACAAAACCCAAAAATAAAAAATAATAATAATAATAATAATAATAATATAATATTTTTGATCTTTAATTTTTATACTTAGGGAACAAAGCAGCCCCAATAAATCTTTAAACCCTCTCCATTATGGGATTTCCCCTGAAGGTAATGTCTCTGTGGCCCCGTACTTAGCTTCGAGGTATAAAGACTAGTTATAAATGAGAGTCGTATAAGGTTTGAAAGAAAACGCATTAAATGTCTGACTTGATACATACACTTAATAATACTGTATGTGTAGAGCTGAGAGAGTCAAGAAGTTTGGAAATCTGGCATATTGTACCTTAGGAATGTGATATCCTCTGAAGGTTGTGTCCTTGCTGGCGGGAATGGGGAACCCCGCAAGGGACAATATCAGCAAATCTCTGGATCTCGTGGATCACGGGCTCTGTATATCTTTGCCTATTACATTGTCAATCTCTTCGTGTATTTTTGCTGAAATTTGCCAAAACAGAACACGTTCCTAAGTGTGATATTATATTATATATTATTATATAATATACAGTACAGACCAAAAGTTTGAACACACCTTCTCATTCCAAGAGTTTTCTGTATTTTCATGACTATAAAAATTGTAGATTCACACTGAAGGCATCAAAACTATGAATTAACACATGTGGAATTATATATTTAACAAAAAAGTGTGAAACAACTGAAAATATGTCTTATATTCTAGGTTCTTCAACGTAGCCACCTTTTGCTTTGATTACTGCTTTGCACACTCTTGGCATTCTCTTGATGAGCTTCAAGAGGTAGTCACCTGAAATGGTTTTCACTTCACAGGCGTTCCCTGTCAGGTTTAATAAGTGGGATTTCTTGCCTTATAAATGGGATTGGGACCATCAGTTGTGTTGTTCAGAAGTCAGGTGGATACACAGCTGATAGTCCTACTGAATGGAGTGTTAGAATTTGTATTATGACAAGAATACAGCAGCTAAGTAAAGAAAAACAAGTGGCCATCATTACTTTAAGAAATGAAGGTCAGTCAGTCCGAAAAATTGGGAAAACTTTGAAAGTGTCCCCAAGTGCGGTGGCCAAAACCATCAAGCGCTACAAAGAAACTGGCTCACATGAGGACCGCCCCAGGAAAGGAAGACCAAGAGTCACCTCTGCTGCGGAGGATAAGTTCATCTGAGTCACCAGCCTCAGAAATCGCAGGTTAACAGCAGCTCAGATTAAAGACCAGGTCAATGCCACACAGAGTTCTAGCAGCAGACAAATCTCTACAACAACTGCTAAGAGGAGACTGTGTGCAGCAGGCCTTCATGGTAAAATAGCTGCTAGGAAACCACTGGTAAGGACAGGCAACAAGCAGAAGAGACTTGTTTGAGCTAAAGAACACAAGGAATGGACATTAGACCTGTGGAAATCTGTGCTTTGGTCTGATGAGTCCAAATTTGAGATCTTTGGTTCCAAACACCGTGTGTTTGTGCGACGCAGAAAAGGTGAACTAATGGACTCTACATGCCTGGTTCCCACCGTGAAGCATGGAGGAGGAGGTGTGATGGTGTGGGGGTGCTTTGCTGGTGACACTGTTGGGGATTTATTCAAAATTGAAGGAATACTGAACCAGCATGGTTACCACAGCATCTTGCAGCGGCATGCTATTCCATCTGGTTTGCGTTTAGTTGGACCATCATTTATTTTTCAACAGGACAATGACCCCAAGCACACCTCCAGACTGTGTAAGGGCTATTTGACCAAGAAGGAGAGTGATGGGGTGCTACGCCAGATGACCTGGCCTCCACAGTCACCAGACCTGAACCCAATCGAGATGGTTTGGGGTGAGCTGGACCGCAGAGTGAAGGCAAAAGGGCCAACAAGTGCTAAGCATCTCTGGGAACTCCTTCAAGACTGTTGGAAGACCATTTCAGATGACTACCTCTTGAAGCTCATCAAGAGAATGCCAAGAGTGTGCAAAGCAGTAATCAAAGCAAAAGGTGGCTACTTTGAAGAACCTAGAATATAAGACATATTTTCAGCTGTTTCATACTTTTTTGTTAAGTATATAATTCCACATGTGTTAATTCATAGTTTTGATGCCTTCAGTGTGAATCTACAATTTTTATAGTCATGAAAATACAGAAAACTCTTGGAATGAGAAGGTGTGTCCAAACTTTTGGTCTGTACTGTATATATATATTATATAACTGTATACATAGCACAATGATAACTAAATGATTGACTGAAGATCACTTGAAGGTACTAAATACTTCCATAGTCACTAACTTTTTAGATAATTTAGTCTAGTTTAATACAACTTCCTGGACCAAAATGTTGCACTATTTATTTTCAAATGTTGCTGTTTTTTGCCTGAGACACCCCCCCTCCCCAGAGTACCTGCCACTAGTTGTCTCCCTCCTTCATAATTTGCTGTTCACTCCCTGTCCTTGTTTCGAAACCAACAAGCTCATGGCAAGAACTTAGTTTTGCCTCTATACAAATCATTAGTCAGACCACACATGGAATGTTGTGGACAATTTAGGCCATCCGTGTATGAAGGACATAGCTAAACTAGGGATGATCAAACCGACCTGGAACTAGCCAGATTCATTACGATTTTTTTTTTAAATTTGAGGTTTGGTCAATCTGTGGCAATAATTCAGTTTTCTATCCTCTATTGCCCAACCTTCACCCCTTGAACGGGGCCTTCAAAAGATTCATTCGGTTGACAACTGAGAAACCGAGAAATAGTTCAGACCCGTGACTATGAATTCTGTTGCAATTGATGAGGGTTGTGGTGGAGAGAAAGTTGAACTTCGAGAGGTAGAGAACTTTATTCTAGGTTTTGTTTTGTTTTTTAAATAACATTCTTGGACTGGAGTTGTAGCTTAAATTTCCTTGTCCCCAATGCATTACCTGTAAATCTCAGGGTGACCCACCTATAGGGACATGTGCTATTTGTAATACTTGTGGGTCTTCTTATGTAGAAGGAACTTGGTCCCCAGGTACCAAAGCCCACCCAAGTGTGAATACTACCTCTGCACTGTGTATAGCTACAACCCCATCAGTTACACATTCACAAAGTCATCAAAATGGTTACCTTGTATTTCTGGATATTTCAGGAGTATAAGAAGACCATATCTCAGTGTCAAACTTGTGGTCTCTGTTCCAGTAAAGAATAAGTCAAATATTGTCGCCTCTAGATTTACATCATGAAATTCTGTGTCCGGATTCTTTTTCTCCTGAAAATTAAAAGTTTATTTTTATTTCAATGATGAAACATTTGTAAATTCCTATAAATGTTGTAGACATACCAGAAACTAAAAAGTACAATGTTGCCATAGTAACCAATAGAATGATTTCTTCCAATGTCTTGACATTTGCAGCTATGGGCATCCTCCCAATGTGTTAACCCACCTCCTGTATCCTTATGAGGAAGCAATTGATGAAGTCACGGGGACAGTTCTCATCCAGGGTGGCTCGGTGAGTGTTCACCATCTCCTTATTAAACTGGTTCAAGTAATCCAAAAGTTTGAACAACCTCTGGTGAGGACCCGGAATGTGCTTCATTATGGTCGGGAACATTTCAATGAGCTAATTTAAGAAAAAAGTATTAGAAAAAACATAAAATGTTACATAATAATGTCAGTCCATGACAATACCGTTAAACCCATCTACATTTTAGATATTTTGTAATATTTATCTGCCCTGAATGACTGTTTAACAGCTGGGAAAGTTCATTAATATATAATGTGAGAGTCATAAATTTTTGGTCTTCATAGTCAAATCTCTCACCAAACACAACGGAGCAGATGACATTGGATACAGCGAGTCTCAATATATTTGCTGGGTTAATTGGAGTATCTGTTAGCAGATAAAGAGGTGGTCAGTCAAACTATATAAAATAATCCAGACAATGAGAAAATCTAGACCATGGGAAAGATGACTGCTAGATGTATAGTCTGGAGTATATAGCGAGCTTATTAACATTGTCTGTACACATCAGCTTCATGGTATCAGCTATTGATATAATGTCTACAAGGACAGCTCATCAGTCTCCCAGTTGCAGAAAGTTGCAGAGTATGCAAGTTCAAGGATGAAGAGGACCTTTCACCATCTCCACCAACTCCAGTTCTTGGCATCTGATAATAGGCACTGCTCCACTGATTCCAGTGCAGTTAGAATTTTCTCTCTCGTCTCCACCATTCCTGAGCAATCAATGGTGATATTTTTGTGCCTGATTTGCTATTTAGTCTCTGTACTGTCAGGTGGGTGGGGTCAGATAGGGGGGCGTGATGCAGAGCTCCAATCAGAGGCAGCCAGTATCAGTGCTCAGAATCACACCCCTTGTCTGCTTCTGCTTGACACCGCCCACCTGACAGTACAGAGACTAAATAGCAAATCAGGCACAAAAATGTCAGCATTGATTGCTCAGGAATGGTTTGGGCTAGAGTAAAAATTCCAACTGTGTCAGTGACTATGTGTTAATGATGTAAAGAGCTGGACTTGTTGGAGGTGAAAGGTCCTTTTTAAGTCTGGATATATGAGTATCCGTCACTGGCTATATCACATGTATAGTCAGCCTGAGAATATAAGACAAATACTTTTAGACCTTTCTGGATGTACCTTTGTCTTCCATAAATTTCTCAGCGAGACAGCCGGCTTCTTCTTGGATTCTTTCTTCAATGCTCCTCTTTCCCATTCCAAAATTTCTCAATGTTGCCAGAGAAAATCGTTGGAGTTTTCCACCTTTCTCCGCTGCTTGCAATGATCCCTGTAAGTGCAACCAATCTCAGAATATGTACAAAAAATTAAGCACTTTAACATAAAAAATACACTACAAATGTTTGATATGATTTACATTGGAGACATAGCAGATATCTAGATGGTAGTCCAGTTCTGTCTACATGCATGCCAACATATCCTCGGATATGGACTCCACCGTTTCAGTGATGTTGTCTTGTGTTGCTCAGATCTTATGGTTAGGGGGCAGATACACTGAGTAATTGACATAGCCCCACAGAAAGAATCTGGAGGGTATTAGCTCTGGTGATCATGAAGACCACAACACCATTAGAGAATTGTTATCTGTGGCACATCTGAGCCAACATTCTGGTAGAGTTTCAATCAGGTATCAGCAAACATCCAAACAGAAATGTGGAGTTGCCCCATCCTGGTGATAGAATACATTTGCACATCGTCTTCTATATGTACTACAAGCCATTCCTTTAACATGACCAAGTAGGAGTGGCCAGTGACAGCATCCTCTGCCAAAAAAAAGGGACTTTATGTCTGCTCATGCCACCGGCCGTGTTTATTTTGAGTCCTTGTTGTGCTTAATAAAAGTTCCAAATTGTAATGCTATGGTGACTGATTTTCCCACTAAGGTGAAAGGTCGCCTCATCGCTGACGTCCAGCCTGTCAGCAAATTCCTCCTCTTCCAATAGACACTGAAAGTTAAGGCATAAGTCACTACATTTAGGTTTGTCTTCTGGCTTCAGTCCTGAAATTGATGTATTCTGTAGGGCTTACAAAGTGGACAATTTCATAAGATTCATCATACCGTGGTTTGTGGCGCCTGTAGTTCCATACTGGTTGGCATGGTGGACTTTCTAGGATTACGCTCGTATATGGCTTGAATCCTATCACTGTCTCTTCTGAAGTCTTCATGTGGCACGGGCTTTTCACATGACATAAACACTGGTTTCCAATTGCTTCACTCAACATGACCTACACAGTGGCGTAACTAGGATTGGCTGGGCCCCAAGGCGAACATTTGACATGGGGCCCCCCCTGGCAACTGCCCCCGGCACAAACCGCATTCCTGCACATTATTATGCCCCATAGTGGTCTCGGCACACAGTATTATGCCCCATAGTGGACCCTGAACACAGTATTATGCCCCATAGTGGCCCCTTCACATAGTATTATGCCCCATTGTGAATCACCCATGAACAATTATTATACTCTGGGGTCTTTTCAGACCCCAGAGTATAGTCATTGGAGACCCGGGGGAGGATACAAACATAAAAAACAATGTTACTTACCTCTCCCTGGCTCCGGCGCACTCCACGCTACTTTCGGCCTTCTTCAATGTTGGACCAGACATCACGGGAGCCAGTCCGGCATTGCGACGCAAAATGACATCAGCCAAGGAGGCCCAGAGCCTGCTGAAGCGCAGGAGAGGTAAGTAATATTTGCAGAGTGGGAAGTGTAGGCGGCCATGAGCAGGAGCGGGGATCGGTAAGTAAATAGGGCCTGTTACTAGCTGGTGTTACATCAGCAGGTAACGGCCTATTAAAAAAAAACATGAGTGGCCCTCCGGGCCCCCTAATGTCCTGGGCCTTGTATTTACGCCACTGGACCTACAGTTTCTACATGGAGCACATTTACTAAATTTACTTTGAAAACTTTGCTGTACTGTCACAACAGATTCTGTTCTTGTAAATTCCAACTTGTAAAAAAGCTTTTTCTAGCTTTGATGTCCCCAACTTATTTCACACTATGTAAGCGCAGTCCACATTTGCCTCTTGAAAAATGTAAGTTGGACTGAGATTGGTTGCTATGGGCTGTGATTGGTTGCTATGGGCAACTAAGGCAGTTATACTTTGATTTTCAGTCGCTGGTCACTTACCATTGATGTTTCTGTGACTACAGGCCATAGCCTCTGCAGAATCCTTCAACCACTCTGTATTATTTAAAGGGTTTGTCCAGGGATTACAGTGTTTTCCTAAAGGTCGGTGAAGGTTAAAAAAAAAAAAAAAAAAAAAAACATACTCACCTGTCCCCAGCACATGTGACTGCTGAGACCAATCAGGACCTCAGCAGCCTAAGGAAAGGACCCTCTAACACTGTGTCTTTATGCTTTCAGTCCTATGACAGGATTTTGTTATTCCTGTTGTGTCAGGACTGGCCCTTCTCGCCTTAATAGACTCCTATTGTTCTTTTTCTTTGTTTACTTGTAAAATCTTCAATAAAGATATGATGTTAAAAAAAAAAAAAAACATTGCTTTTCCCATATGGCTCAGGTCAGTATAAAGGATTATCTACAACCTAGCCCAACACTTAATGAGATAAATTATTAGAGCGACTCCAGTGGCCAGGAGAAGCATTGCTGCAATAGTCAGAGCCATCCGGCATCCCAGTGACTACAGCGCTGTGTGTACTAGGTCCATCTGTATCACTGACGGGGTGGATGTGTTTAGAGAGCAGAGTCTAAAGTTAGATCTGTATTGTATAATACATTATAAATGCTGAAAAAATACCAATCAAATGGATTGCCAACACATTAAACAAACAAAAGAGATAACAAAGCTTCCAATAACAGGATAAATTTGATACGCATATGGAGGTGTAGCAGTACATTAAAAACATATGAAGAAAGAAGAAATATTTCCTTAAAATAAATAAAAAAATAAAAAAACATATAAGCAATGAAAACAACCACAGACATACAAAGCGTAAACTGAAATCCATAAAGTAAGACAGAAGATAAGAGCAGAAATAGCCAAAATCCACAAAGCAGCACAGACTAATATGTGCAACGTAGGGACAAAAATAATAGCAATGTGGCCAGAAAATGGAAAATATCCATCAAAGAGCTACAATAAAATAACCATAACACAATTTACCCTGCCGATAAAGGTGGAGCAATAGTAATCCGAGACATTCATGTGGCAGAATATAGACATTAGATAAAGAAGACTGTTCTTCTATTCTTCTGTTGTATCCCTAACATACTGTACCTACTGATACTAATACCCCCACCGGTAGACCAGGAATCTCCAAAGCAGATTCTTTAATGTCTAATTATTTGTAAGTTCCTACAGTCATATAGTTACATATGTCAGAACTCCCCATCGGTAGATCAATAATCTCCAAAGTAGGTTCTTTTAATTTTTCTCAAAACATCGATCAATTCCTTTAGCCGTGTGTTAAAAATCCAATATGTAAGTTTGAAATACAAAACACATCATACAA